>OY757312.1:5789251-6989251 GCA_963583905.1 Stenurella melanura
CTGTTAGACTTCCCTACAAAAGAAGCTGTCACTATAAGGGGTCAGATATATCAGCATCAGCATCCCAATTGTCGACCATCCGATTAGACAGAATACTATTTTTGCTTTTAAATTATTTTTCCTATTAGGTATATAGAGCTATAATTAATATAGACATCGTCTCCCCGAACCTCATTCGTTAATATATTAGCATACGTTTTTCCCACCTTTTCTCTAAAAGCCTGCGACTCCATCATCCTCAACCCGTAAGACCACCATATCTTATTTGCTATTCCACTATGCTGCTATCCGATTCGCTAAGTCAACATTTCTGATTTGTTAGGTATCCTTTGCTGCCTCGACCACGCGTTCTGATTTGTTAAGTCACCTCGATCAATAGGATGAGCTCAGACCTTCTGATTAGCCATTAATCCTATACCTCTCGACCAATATTTTGTCTCCCGTTATTTAATACGTTAAATCCTACATCTAAAAATAAAATTTCTCTTAAACATTTAGCCAGAACGTAAAAATTCATTACCTCCATGTCCCCCATGTGAATTTCATTAACACAGGAAAAATATATACTTTAATCTGAAGTACATACTGATAATCACCTTTATGATACAGTCTTTCCCACGAACACACGACCCTCCATCATTACAACACTCTGATCCGCCATCTATCATTTGATTTGCTATACCACTATGCTATTATCTAATTCACCATTCTGGTTTGCTATGTCTCCATACCCCAATAGACCTCTCTATCTGATACACCATTTCGTTCTCTACCAATAGACCACTATTTGTTATAGCGCCATTACTTTCCCTGCACCTCTACACCATCTACCTATATTCAGATTTGTTAAGTCCCCATTGCTGCCACGACCTAAAACCGGACCACCATCTTTGAAACGCCATACCTATGCATCTCAGCCAATAGAAACACTATCCCCCATTAATCCTACACAACACGACCAATAGATTCTCACGACCAATAGTACACCTCAGCCAATAGGATTCTACGTTCCTGCAGCCAATAGAATCTCGACCAATAGTATCTCACGCTCCTCGATCATGTGTCCAAACACCTCGGCCAATAATATCTCTTTGACCGGTAGGACCTTCCCCGAAGGCGGAGCTTAAAAAGTGGAGGGGTGTAAAATCAGACAAAAATGACCAGAATGAACCTCCATAAGAAATAACATGGGATTTTGAGCCAGAATCCCCATAGCTTATCTACTTGGTCTATTAGTAGAGGAAGAATTTTATTGCTCTTGAAATTATTGATGACTTAGTAAATGACAGTTTTAAAAAATTATAATCTCCGTTCTTATATGTTGTAATTGAAATGAAATCTTGTGACACATGCGCAATAATTACCTACTAGTTTTAAATATTTTTCTAAATACAGAGACCCATTTTTTACTGTATCTTTCATAATGTTCAAGATATATCAAAATGATGAATTAATGAGCTATTAGATAGTCTTGCATATGCAAATGACAAGCTAATCGATGGCTATCCCAATTTGTGGAATTATAATTAATTGACCAGCGGCTGCAGGGATGAATCATTATAAGTATACAAACACTGAGTAGGGTTTCGAGCCCTTATTACAAAGATTCCATTAGACTGTATATTTCCGATGTATTAACTTGTTACTGAGTTTATAACTTTAAAAGTTGTTTTCTACATGTGCTTCAAATGAAGAAAGAGATATTTTAATGCCAGAAAATATATTCACATCATTTTATCCTTACAATATTTTATCTGTACATCAACAAAGTTTACTTTTTATAGCTTTTGAATTATTAAATTACATTTACGAAGCACTTCACAAATATCTATATATCTCTAACTGGTTTTTAACTTAACAAGGGCGTTCGATTGGTTTAATATAAGTTTGTTGACAAATATTAAAGTCATTGGGAACTAGAGAACCTCTGGGCCTTTTTTATGCAATAGGAAAGTAATAATTGTTAAAGTAAACAGGCAGATATCAAATACCTCCACTTTCTTCTTCTGTTATTACTTTATTCATTACTGAAATTAATCATAAAATAATTGAAAAGCTGAACATAATTATAGTTATGTTTTTAGGCGATGCAACAATGTTTATTACCAATTCCACAGAATACATTATTATCAATATTATACCTTCAATGATCGTATTTTTAACTTTTCTAAACTATTCACATAAAGGTCCATAGTAGGGACACATTATTTAGGCTTATTCAATTGAGATGTTATGAAATAAATGCATTAGTTATTCAGTAACCAGTTATGAAAAGATTAATTTTACTTGTTCGCTCGCTCATTTTGCAAATTACGTGAATCAAGTAATTTTACTTTTTCATATCGTATTAAGTACAAAATTTTATCTACTTCCGCTTTAAAATAGAAAAGAAATTGCAGTTTATTTTGAATTCTATTCCACGGTTCCAAACATAGCTACGCTTGCAGTCGTATAACTAAATTTTGTGTTCATCGCTTTACCTGAGCATTACTATGAGTTGACATTTTTGTGTAAACAGACTTCAGTTGTCAACCTGCTAAATTTTTTTAAACAAATTAAGTCAAAAATGGTTGATTCATATGTGGATATTCCATCTCATATAAAAGAATTGGCTAATTTAGCAGTAAATTCAATAATACCTGGTAAATCAAAAAGCATATATGAAGGAGTATATAGGAAATTTGAAAACTGGTGCCAACAAAAAGGAATAAAAAGACGTATTGGAAAAAATTCTCTTAGCGTACCTCGAAACGATGAAAAACTATAAAGCATCTACAATATGAATATTGAGAAGGTATAAATATTAAAGGCAGAATTAAATGTCAAAAGAAACATTGACAAAGAGTATACCATATTAATGGCTTTTTGAAGAGAAAGTCTGTAGGTTATCATGCTAAAAATCTTTCATTTTAACAAGAGGAAGCTTTAAAAGATTTATTAGAAATGCTGATGACGAGAAGTTTTTATTTGCATTTTATAAATAATGTATTTTTTGTATTTTAGTCTTTTTTCTCTAAATGATGGGTTTAATAATGACCAGTTACGTAAAAATTCATTACATCACTTGTTACGTAATCAAACTGACAGTATGAAAAATGTGACGTTTTGTAACGTCAAAAATGCATTGAAAATTTGACATTTTATAAGGGGATTAGATAAACTACTTTAAACGTACTGATATTAATGGAGACTGCAATTGCTAATGATGAATCCTAATGTTTTATAGGAACATTAGAATATTTACATCGTGTTTTAAAGTTATTTTATTAAAAGTGACCTCTAAATAATTAGAAATAGTGTCAGGACTAGAAAATTTACCAATAAATCAAATTGGGAAGTTTATTAGGAAGGGACATAACATCTCATGTCTTGATATTTAATTACACCAATATCTTATTAAAGAAAAAAGTCCAGTCACCCCAGTGACATGGACTTTCATATCATCAACGTAAAGGATACCAAACATTTAAATTCGGCCTAAGACCATTTATAAATATCTTAAATAGACGTGGACCCAGATTAGGCCCCTGCAGAACTCCAAAAGAGAGGCTGTGTTAAGAAATTGGTAACCACAACATTCACAAATAATCTTCTTTCAATATGGCAAGGTTCGAAAAATTCAAGGATTTTTTGAGTTTTTGCAGCAAGGCATGATCCACTCTTGTCTTGGAATATGTATAAATTGCGTTAGTGTGTATACCAGCTTTCAATCAGTCTGCTAGAGTTTTTGTGATAGATAAGAGGTTCGTGGCAATTGAAGTGCATTCATGAAGGAACATTTAAAAAAATATGGGCAAAGTTTTTGATGTGTTCATCTTTTTTGATTGGTGCAATACTAGATAGTGGAGTCTCCTATTTTAAATGCACTTATATTATTAAGCCCCCAAAGAAGCTTTAAGTTTTAATCTTTTGATGCACTTAGATGCATTTGTTTTCGTAAAACTTACGACATGAAATGAATCTGATAAAAAGAATTATCCTTTGAGGAATAACTCGTGGTTTTATATAGTATATATGAGCTTTGAGGCTAAGTGGCTCCCCTGATCCTTTTACTCCTTATTGAAAATCATATCAAAAACCTTACTGAAAAGTATCTAGTACGTATTTCATTTATTGGCTGAATTTACAGCGGTTATTAAAAATATATTTAATATTATTATCGTTCTTATACGATATGTCTATAATATTATTTTATATTTCTCCTAGTAACTCTAAATTCTTTCAATATTATGGTGCCGTTATTACATAATAAAGTGCTTTACGTTCGGAAAGCTTGCATTAGATACCTGTTTATTTTGACCCAAAGATCCGAGGAGAATAGAGCCATGTTAACACAAGTTGGGGGAACGAATTTCGTTACTTTGTTTGAGGTAGAAAAGATATCTTTGGTAATGCGATATTCGACAATTCTGAAACTTCATGGTAAAATATGAGTTACTGACTTGCCTATAGCGTTATAATCAAATTCTACATCTACATGTTCTATTTTTGTAAGTTTACTGGTTTATGACTGACCTTTTGCATACTGTATTTGAGTTTATTATGTGCAGTAATATTTTTTCAATGAAATATGTGTATTTTCGATAAATTTATTGCTGAATTATTTAATTAGTATCACAAAATTACTAAAGCGTTTCATTTGAATTTAATTAAGCGACTCAATTTCCTAGTTAATTAATTAATTAAATTGTGGTAATTAGCCACTAAATATAATCAACGCTGTTTATAATCTAATGAAACTAATTCCGATGTAAAACAGAGAAAATTATATTTCATTAAATACAGAGGGTCAGCCTACATTTAAAAGAGTGGGGAACAAAATAAGTCTTCTTTGAATATAAGAACTAAATGAAATGAAAAACTGTTTTTCTCTCAAAAATTCTTTATATACATGGTGTAATTAGTTTCATGTCATTAAAAAAACTGATATTGGAGAACGAACAGAAAAACTGAGCTTATTGATTAACTTGGATAGTTACTTTAAAAAAGTTTGAGAACCTCTACCTTCTGTATGTAATTGGACGTATAGTTAAGAAGCAATATATGCGAGTTTACATTTCTCTCATAGATATATACACAAACATGTTACGCAGTAATGGGATGACAATAAGAACAAAACGTATGCCAAGAGATTGTGAGCGAGAAGAAGGAATGCAAATTAGACGTTTCATCTCGATGAAGTATATCTCACTTTTTATGACTCCCATATCACAACTCCCTTATTAACAATGAGCCTTTTTTTAAATTTGGATGGAAGGTACTTACTTACCAGGAGATTGTGTCATGGTAAAATATTTAAAAATCCACCAGCAGCGTTCGTCGTTGTGAAGAAAAGTAAAGCAATCTGAATCTTATTCGCTGTTATCAAAAATTCACTAATGCCGAATTTCAATAAGATAGTGTAATTGGTATTCACGTAATGAGAAAACAAAATTTTCCTTTATAAAGTACCAGTTATTACAGTCATGATTTTATTTTTGGTAGTAATTAAGAATTAATTAAAATAAAGGAAGACAGTCACTCCATTTAGAATTAATCACGTGATATGTTGAGCAAATTATGATTTAGTTATCTATGCAAATTTTATTATTTATTGAATTGTTTTTGAATCAAATTTGTCTAAAATATAACTTTTTTTAATTTCCTAGTTAATTATTGTTTGATTTTGACTGTTAAGTAAACTGACTGATGTCACGCGATCAATTCTAAATGGAGAGCCTGTCTTCCTCCAGCTTAATTTGCTCTTAATTAGGTCCGAAAATAAAGTTATAGCTGCAGTAATTGGTATTTTACAAAGGGAAGTTTTATTTTTATTTATATATAAGATTATGAGATCGTTTTACAGTGAAAACTTTGCCTAATATCTTTTGGAAAATTAGGTACATCTTTCTTCACAACGACGGACCCACTAGTGGATTTTTAACTATTTTACTGATGAGTAAGTACCTTGCGCCCCAATAAAAAAAAATCGCATTGGTAATAAGAGAGTTGTGATATGGGAGTCATCAAAAGTGAGACATACGGTATAGGCGAAATTTAAAAAAAACTATTTAATTACTAATATTCGATAGGTAAAGAAAAAAAGAAAGAAACAGCGAAATATGTTTAACGCCTTTATATACAGTAAAGTACTTGCAGCAAGTTGATCTTACACTAGCTATAAAGTTATAAACAAAATAAAAGTTACATTAAAATCAGAATTTGAATGTCAGAGGGCTATTCCATGATTTATGAGGGTCGAACTCAGAGGCATTTATATGTACTTGTCTCTTTTCATTTAAACAGCATTTTAATAATTTTTTATGTTTATATCAAACAGTAAGACAGTAACCTACTCACTACACTATTTCTTATACAGGGTGGCCCATTAGTGCGAGGAAGTCCAATATCTGGCTTATTATAAGAAATATGAAAAAATGTTTTCAATAAAAGTTATAGGGCTTGCTTTGTTCTCTATTTCTAAAATACTGGGAAATGCACAGGGTGTTTCTTTAAAGTGGGACAGCTTAAAGGTCGATTTTTTAAAATGACACACCCTAATGTATTTTTACACTATTGATTTCAGCGTAAAATTTTACGTACAGCGCTAATTTTTTTTTTCAAAGTGCTGCACCGTTGCCAAGTTATTGTGAAAAATATGAAAATTTTCGCAAAAACAGTGCGTCACAAATATCATCAAAAAAACTTTGTTAATGATAATTAAAGGAAAACTCTTAATAGGTGTAAATGTAAGAGTTAGTTGAACTGTCTGAGAGGAGCTAAAGTTTATTTTTATATACAGGGAATTTTATTATAGGGGCATCAACTTGCCAATCTTCAAACATCTAAAACTTCGTTTTTTCAAAAGGAACACCCAGTATATTATTCCACCATTTTGTAGAACTATTTTATTCCTTCAAATTTGCTATCATGATATTAGTCCTTAAAATTATTATTTTTTGAGATATTTTCAATTTAATTGATAACTTAAAAATAATTGCGTCTTTTCTCAAGTAAGCTATGACTTTGACGTTTATAACAGTATAGTCGATAAGACAAATAGTTACTGTCACATAATTTCATACCTGTGCAATTTTAGTGTTTAAAATAATGAATTTCTCTACAGATGAATTGACAGATAGGGTTTTTGCACTGGGAGCAAGTGATAAAAACGGTTCACTTGCGACAAGAACGTAGTATGGGCAAACATATAGAAGGAAGCCGCTGTGAAACTAGCAGCCAAAGATAGCAGCTTAAATCTACGAAAATACCCGAAGACGCATAGACGTTCGTCACAATCATAACTAGGGACATTACTAAATAAAACAATTAATCGCCGTACAACCAGTTAAGAGTTCCTAATTAGGTTGTACTAAGCAATGTCTGTAAAATGGCATCAACTTTTCCTGGATCCATCGGGTAGAGACTACCCTTTTAATATATAAAAATTAATAACTTCACAACCAGTGGGATGTACAAAATTTTCATTTAGGACAGGTTGTATAAAGTCATTTCAAATGCGTCTGTAAAGTGGCGTCAATTTGTCTTGGGTCCACGGGGTTGAAACAACCCTATAAATAAATAAAAATTAACAACTTCGCAACCACTCCGATGTACATAATTTCCATTCAGGACTGGATGTATAATGTCATTTCAAATATGTCTGTGCAGTGGCGTCAATTTTTCTTGGGTTCACGGGGTTGAAACCACCCTATAAATAAATAAAAATTAATAACTTCGTAACCACTCCGATGTACATAATTTCCGTTTAGGACAGGGTGTATCAAGTCATTTCAAATGCGTCTCTAAAGTGGCGTCAATTTGTCTTGGGTCCACGGGGTTGAAACAACCCTTTAAATAAATAAAAATTAATAACTTTGCAACCAGTCCGATGTACATAATTTCCGTTTAGGACCAGGTGTATAATGTCATTTCAAATATGTCTTTACAGTGGCGTCTATTTGTCTTGGGTCCACGGGGTTGAAACAACCCTTTAAATAAATAAAAATTAATAACTTCGCAACCAGTCCGATGTACATAATTTCCGTTTAGGACCGGGTGTATAATATCATTTCAAATATGTCTGTATAGTGGCGTCAAGTTGTCTTGGGTCCACGGGGTTGAAACAACCCTATAAATAAATAAAAATTAACAACTTCGCAACCACTCCGATGTACATAATTTCCATTTAGGACAGGGTGTATAAAGTCATTTCAAATGCGTCTCTAAAGTGGCGTCAATTTGTCTTGGGTCCACGGGGTTGAAACAACCCTTTAAATAAATAAAAATTAATAACTTCGCAACCAGTCCGATGTACATAATTTCCATTTAGGGCCGGATGTATAATGTCATTTCAAATATGTCTGTACAGTGGCGTCAATTTGTCTTGGGTCCACGGGGTTGAAACAACCCTATAAATAAATAAAAATTAACAACTTCGCAACCACTCCGATGTACATAATTTCCATTTAGGACAGGGTGTATAAAGTCATTTCAAATGCGTCTCTAAAGTGGCGTCAATTTGTCTTGGGTCCACGGGGCTGAAACAACCCTTTAAATAAATAAAAATTAATAACTTCGCAACCAGTCCGATGTACATAATTTCCGTCTATTACCGGGTGTATAATGTCATTTCAAATATGTCTGTACAGTGGCGTCTATTTGTCTTGGGTCCACGGGGTTGAAACAACCCTTTAAATAAATAAAAATCAATAACTTTGCAACCACTGCGATGTACACAATTTCCGTTTAGGGCAGGGTGTATAAAGTCATTTTAAATGCGTCTCTAAAGTGGCGTCAATTTGTCTTGGGTCCACGAGGTTGAAACAACCCTTTAAATAAATAAAAATTAATAACTTCGTAACCACTCCGATGTACATAATTTCCGTTTAGGACAGGGTGTATAATGTCATTTCAAATACGTCTGTAAAGTGGCGTCAATTTGTCTTTGGTCCACGGGGTTGAAACAACCCTTTAAATAAATAAAAATTAATAACTTCGCAACCAGTCCGATGTACATAATTTCCATTTAGGGCCGGATGTATAATGTCATTTCAAATATGTCTGTACAGTGGCGTCAATTTGTCTTGGGTCCACGGGGTTGAAACAACCCTATAAATAAATAAAAATTAACAACTTCGCAACCACTCCGATGTACATAATTTCCATTTAGGACAGGGTGTATAAAGTCATTTCAAATGCGTCTCTAAAGTGGCGTCAATTTGTCTTGGGTCCACGGGGTTGAAACAACCCCTTAAATAAATAAAAATCAATAACTTTGCAACCACTGCGATGTACACAATTTCCGTTTAGGACAGGGTGTATAATGTCATTTCAAATGCGTCTCTAAAGTCTCGTCAATTTGTCTTGGGTCCACGGGGCTGAAACAACCCTTTAAATAAATAAAAATTAATAACTTCGCAACCAGTCCGATGTACATAATTTCCGTCTATTACCGGGTGTATAATGTCATTTCAAATATGTCTGTACAGTGGCGTCTATTTGTCTTGGGTCCACGGGGTTGAAACAACCCTTTAAATAAATAAAAATCAATAACTTTGCAACCACTGCGATGTACACAATTTCCGTTTAGGGCAGGGTGTATAAAGTCATTTTAAATGCGTCTCTAAAGTGGCGTCAATTTGTCTTGGGTCCACGAGGTTGAAACAACCCTTTAAATAAATAAAAATTAATAACTTCGTAACCACTCCGATGTACATAATTTCCGTTTAGGACAGGGTGTATAATGTCATTTCAAATACGTCTGTAAAGTGGCGTCAATTTGTCTTTGGTCCACGGGGTTGAAACAACCCTTTAAATAAATAAAAATTAATAACTTCGCAACCAGTCCGATGTACATAATTTCCATTTAGGGCCGGATGTATAATGTCATTTCAAATATGTCTGTACAGTGGCGTCAATTTGTCTTGGGTCCACGGGGTTGAAACAACCCTATAAATAAATAAAAATTAACAACTTCGCAACCACTCCGATGTACATAATTTCCATTTAGGACAGGGTGTATAAAGTCATTTCAAATGCGTCTCTAAAGTGGCGTCAATTTGTCTTTGGTCTACGGGGTTGAAACAACCCTTTAAATAAATAAAAATTAATAACTTCGCAACCAGTCCGATGTACATAATTTCCGTCTATTACCGGGTGTATAATGTCATTTCAAATATGTCTGTACAGTGGCGTCTATTTGTCTTGGGTCCACGGGGTTGAAACAACCCTTTAAATAAATAAAAATCAATAACTTTGCAACCACTGCGATGTACACAATTTCCGTTTAGGGCAGGGTGTATAAAGTCATTTTAAATGCGTCTCTAAAGTGGCGTCAATTTGTCTTGGGTCCACGAGGTTGAAACAACCCTTTAAATAAATAAAAATTAATAACTTCGTAACCACTCCGATGTACATAATTTCCGTTTAGGACAGGGTGTATAATGTCATTTCAAATACGTCTGTAAAGTGGCGTCAATTTGTCTTTGGTCCACGGGGTTGAAACAACCCTTTAAATAAATAAAAATTAATAACTTCGCAACCAGTCCGATGTACATAATTTCCATTTAGGGCCGGATGTATAATGTCATTTCAAATATGTCTGTACAGTGGCGTCAATTTGTCTTGGGTCCACGGGGTTGAAACAACCCTATAAATAAATAAAAATTAACAACTTCGCAACCACTCCGATGTACATAATTTCCATTTAGGACAGGGTGTATAAAGTCATTTCAAATGCGTCTCTAAAGTGGCGTCAATTTGTCTTTGGTCTACGGGGTTGAAACAACCCTTTAAATAAATAAAAATTAATAACTTCGCAACCAGTCCGATGTACATAATTTCCGTTTAAGACAGGTTGTATAAAGTCATTTCAAATGCGTCTGTAAAGTGGCGTCAATTTGTCTTGGGTCCACGGGGTTGAAACAACCCTATAAATAAATAAAAATTAATAACTTCGCAACCAGTCCGATGTACATAATTTCCGTTTAAGACAGGTTGTATAAAGTCATTTCAAATGTATCTGTAAAGTGGCGTCAATTTGTCTGGGGTCCACAGGGTTGGAACAACCCTATAAATAAATAAAAATTAATAACTTCGCAACCACTCCGATGTACATATTTTCCGTTTGCAACAGGGTGTATAATGTCATTTCAAATACGTCTGTGCCGTGGCGTCAATTTGTCTTGGGTCCACGGGGTTGAAACAACCCTTTAAATAAATAAAAATTAATAACTTCGCAACCAGGCCGATGTACATAATTTCCGTTTAAGACAGGATATATAAAGTCATTTCAAATGCGTCTCTAAAGTGGCGTCAATTTGTCTTGGGTCCACGGGGTTGAAACAACCCTTTAAATAAATAAAAATTAATAACTTCGCAACCACTCTGATGTACATAATTTCCGTTTAGGACAGGGTATATAAAGTAATTTCAAATGCGTCTCTAAAGTGGCGTCAATTTGTCTTGGGTCCACGGGGTTGAAACAACCCTATAAATAAATAAAAATTAATAACTTCGCAACCACTGCGATGTACATAATTTCCATTTAGGACAGGGTATATAAAGTCATTTCAAATGCGTCTCTAATGTGGCGTCAATTTGTCTTGGGACTGGTTGCGAAGTTATTAATTTTTATTTATATAAAGGGTTGTTTCAACCCCGTGGACCCAAGACAAATTGACGCCACTGTACAGACATATTTGAAATGACAGTATACACCCGGTTCTAAATCGAAATGATGTACATCGGACTGGTTGCGAAGTTATTAATTTTTATTTATTTAAAGGGTTGTTTCAACCCCGTGGACCCAAGACAAATTGACGCCACTTTAGAGACGCATTTGAAATGACTTTATACACCCTGTCCTAAACGGAAATTGTGTACATCGCAGTGGTTGCAAAGTTATTGATTTTTATTTATTTAAAGGGTTGTTTCAACCCCGTGGACCCAAGACAAATTGACGTCACTTTAGAGACGCATTTGAAATGACTTTATACACCCTGTCCTAAACGAAAATTATGTACATCGGAGTGGTTGCAAAGTTATTAATTTTTATTTATTTAAAGGGTTGTTTCAACCCCGTGGACCCAAGACAAATTGACGCCACTATACAGACATATTTGAAACGACATTATACATCCGGTCCTAAACGGAAATTATGTACATCGGACTGGTTGCGAAGTTATTAATTTTTATTTATTTAAAGGGTTGTTTCAACCCCGTGGACCCAAGACAAATTGACGCCACGGTACAGACGTATTTGAAATGACATTATACACCCTGTTGCAAACGGAAAATATGTACATCGGAGTGGTTGCTAAGTTATTAATTTTTATTTATTTATAGGGTTGTTTCAACCCCGTGGACCCAAGACAAATTGATGCCACTTTACAGATGCATTTGAAATGACTTTATACAACCTGTCTTAAACGGAAATTATGTACATCGGACTGGTTGCGAAGTTATTAATTTTTATTTATTTAAAGGGTTGTTTCAACCCCTCGGACCAAAGACAAATTGACGCCACTTTACAGACGCATTTGAAATGACTTTATACAACCTGTCTTAAACGGAAATTATGTACATCGGACTGGTTGCGAAGTTATTAATTTTTATTTATTTAAAGGGTTGTTTCAACCCCGTGGACCCAAGACAAATTGACGCCACTTTAGAGACGTATTTGAAATGACTTTATATATCCTGTCCTAAACGGAAATTATGTACATCGGAGTGGTTGCGAAGTTGCTAATTTTTATTTATTTATAGGGTTGTTTCAACCCCGTGGACCAAAGACAAATTGACGCCACTTTACAGACGCATTTGAAATGACTTTATACAACCTGTCTTAAACGGAAATTATGTACATCGGACTGGTTGCGAAGTTATTAATTTTTATTTATTTAAAGGGTTGTTTCAACCCCGCGGACCAAAGACAAATTGACGCCACTTTACAGACGCATTTGAAATGACTTTATACAACCTGTCTTAAACGGAAATTATGTACATCGGACTGGTTGCGAAGTTATTAATTTTTATTTATTTAAAGGGTTGTTTCAACCCCGTGGACCCAAGACAAATTGACGCCACTTTAGAGACGCATTTGAAATGACTTTATACACCCTGTCCTAAACGGAAATTGTGTACATCGCAGTGGTTGCAAAGTTATTGATTTTTATTTATTTAAAGGGTTGTTTCAACCCCGTGGACCCAAGACAAATTGACGCCACTTTAGAGACGCATTTGAAATGACTTTATACACCCTGTCCTAAACGGAAGTTATGTACATCGGAGTGGTTGCAAAGTTATTAATTTTTATTTATTTAAAGGGTTGTTTCAACCCCGTGGACCCAAGACAAATTGACGCCACTATACAGACATATTTGAAACGACATTATACATCCGGTCCTAAACGGAAATTATGTACATCGGACTGGTTGCGAAGTTATTAATTTTTATTTATTTAAAGGGTTGTTTCAACCCCGTGGACCCAAGACAAATTGACGCCACTTTAGAGACGCATTTGAAATGACTTTATACACCCTGTCCTAAATGGAAATTATGTACATCGGAGTGGTTGCGAAGTTGTTAATTTTTATTTATTTAAAGGGTTGTTTCAACCCCGTGGACCCAAGACAAATTGACGCCACGGTACAGACGTATTTGAAATGACATTATACACCCTGTTGCAAACGGAAAATATGTACATCGGAGTGGTTGCTAAGTTATTAATTTTTATTTATTTATAGGGTTGTTTCAACCCCGTGGACCCAAGACAAATTGATGCCACTTTACAGATGCATTTGAAATGACTTTATACAACCTGTCTTAAACGGAAATTATGTACATCGGACTGGTTGCGAAGTTATTAATTTTTATTTATTTAAAGGGTTGTTTCAACCCCTCGGACCAAAGACAAATTGACGCCACTTTACAGACGCATTTGAAATGACTTTATACAACCTGTCTTAAACGGAAATTATGTACATCGGACTGGTTGCGAAGTTATTAATTTTTATTTATTTAAAGGGTTGTTTCAACCCCGTGGACCCAAGACAAATTGACGCCACTTTAGAGACGTATTTGAAATGACTTTATATATCCTGTCCTAAACGGAAATTATGTACATCGGAGTGGTTGCGAAGTTGCTAATTTTTATTTATTTATAGGGTTGTTTCAACCCCGTGGACCCAAGACAAATTGACGCCACTTTACAGACGCATTTGAAATGACTTTATACAACCTGTCTTAAACGGAAATTATGTACATCGGACTGGTTGCGAAGTTATTAATTTTTATTTATTTAAAGGGTTGTTTCAACCCCTCGGACCAAAGACAAATTGACGCCACTTTACAGACGCATTTGAAATGACTTTATACAACCTGTCTTAAACGGAAATTATGTACATCGGACTGGTTGCGAAGTTATTAATTTTTATTTATTTAAAGGGTTGTTTCAACCCCGTGGACCCAAGACAAATTGACGCCACTTTAGAGACGTATTTGAAATGACTTTATATATCCTGTCCTAAACGGAAATTATGTACATCGGAGTGGTTGCGAAGTTGCTAATTTTTATTTATTTATAGGGTTGTTTCAACCCCGTGGACCAAAGACAAATTGACGCCACTTTACAGACGCATTTGAAATGACTTTATACAACCTGTCTTAAACGGAAATTATGTACATCGGACTGGTTGCGAAGTTATTAATTTTTATTTATTTAAAGGGTTGTTTCAACCCCGCGGACCAAAGACAAATTGACGCCACTTTACAGACGCATTTGAAATGACTTTATACAACCTGTCTTAAACGGAAATTATGTACATCGGACTGGTTGCGAAGTTATTAATTTTTATTTATTTAAAGGGTTGTTTCAACCCCGTGGACCCAAGACAAATTGACGCCACTTTAGAGACGCATTTGAAATGACTTTATACACCCTGTCCTAAACGGAAATTGTGTACATCGCAGTGGTTGCAAAGTTATTGATTTTTATTTATTTAAAGGGTTGTTTCAACCCCGTGGACCCAAGACAAATTGACGCCACTTTAGAGACGCATTTGAAATGACTTTATACACCCTGTCCTAAACGGAAGTTATGTACATCGGAGTGGTTGCAAAGTTATTAATTTTTATTTATTTAAAGGGTTGTTTCAACCCCGTGGACCCAAGACAAATTGACGCCACTATACAGACATATTTGAAACGACATTATACATCCGGTCCTAAACGGAAATTATGTACATCGGACTGGTTGCGAAGTTATTAATTTTTATTTATTTAAAGGGTTGTTTCAACCCCGTGGACCCAAGACAAATTGACGCCACTTTAGAGACGCATTTGAAATGACTTTATACACCCTGTCCTAAATGGAAATTATGTACATCGGAGTGGTTGCGAAGTTGTTAATTTTTATTTATTTAAAGGGTTGTTTCAACCCCGTGGACCCAAGACAAATTGACGCCACGGTACAGACGTATTTGAAATGACATTATACACCCTGTTGCAAACGGAAAATATGTACATCGGAGTGGTTGCTAAGTTATTAATTTTTATTTATTTATAGGGTTGTTTCAACCCCGTGGACCCAAGACAAATTGATGCCACTTTACAGATGCATTTGAAATGACTTTATACAACCTGTCTTAAACGGAAATTATGTACATCGGACTGGTTGCGAAGTTATTAATTTTTATTTATTTAAAGGGTTGTTTCAACCCCTCGGACCAAAGACAAATTGACGCCACTTTACAGACGCATTTGAAATGACTTTATACAACCTGTCTTAAACGGAAATTATGTACATCGGACTGGTTGCGAAGTTATTAATTTTTATTTATTTAAAGGGTTGTTTCAACCCCGTGGACCCAAGACAAATTGACGCCACTTTAGAGACGTATTTGAAATGACTTTATATATCCTGTCCTAAACGGAAATTATGTACATCGGAGTGGTTGCGAAGTTGCTAATTTTTATTTATTTATAGGGTTGTTTCAACCCCGTGGACCCAAGACAAATTGACGCCACTTTACAGACGCATTTGAAATGACTTTATACAACCTGTCTTAAACGGAAATTATGTACATCGGACTGGTTGCGAAGTTATTAATTTTTATTTATCTAAAGGGTTGTTTCAACCCCGTGGACCAAAGACAAATTGACGCCACTTTACAGACGTATTTAAAATGACATTATACAACCTGTCCTAAACGGAAATTATGTACATCGGAGTGGTTGCTAAGTTATTAATTTTTATTTATTTAAAGGGTTGTTTTAACCCTGTGGACCAAAGACAAATTGACGCCACTTTACAGACGTATTTGAAATGACATTATACACTCTGTTGCAAGCGGAAATTATGTACATCGGAGTGGTTGCGAAGTTGCTAATTTTTATTTATTTATAGGGTTGTTTCAACCCCGTGGACCCAAGACAAATTGACGCCACTTTACAGACGCATTTGAAATGACTTTATACAACCTGTCTTAAACGGAAATTATGTACATCGGACTGGTTGCGAAGTTATTAATTTTTATTTATTTATAGGGTTGTTTCAACCCCGTGGACCCAAGACAAATTGACGCCACTTTAGAGGCGCGTTTGAAATGACTTTATACACCCTGTCCTAAACGGAAATTATGTACATCGGACTGGTTGCAAAGTTATTAATTTTTATTTATTTAAAGGGTTGTTTCAACCCCGTGGACCAAAGACAAATTGAAGCCACTTTACAGACGTATTTAAAATGACATTATACAACCTGTCCTAAACGGAAATTATGTACATCGGAGTGGTTGCTAAGTTATTAATTTTCATTTATTTATAGGGTTGTTTCAACCCCGTGGACCCAAGACAAATTGACGCCACTATACAGACATATTTGAAATGACATTAAACACCCTGTCCTAAACGGAAATTATGTACATCGGAGTGGTTGCGAAGTTATTAATTTTTATTTATTTAAAGGGTTGTTTGAACCCCGTGGACCCAAGACAAATTGACCTCATTTTACAGACGCATTTGAAATGTCGTTATACACCGCGTCCTAAATGAAAATTATGTACATCGCACTGGTTGCGAAGTTATTAATTTCTATTTATTGAAAGGGTTGTTGCAACCCCGTGGACTCGGGACAAATTGACGCCACATTACAGACGCATTTGAAATGACTTTATACAGCCTGTCCTAAATGGAAATTTTGTACATCCCACAGGTTGTGAAGTTATTAATTTTTACATGTTAAAAGGCTAGTCTCTACCCTATGGATCCAAGTGAGTTGGCGCCATTTTACAGACATTGCTTAGTACAACCTAATTATGAAGTATTAACTGGTTGTACGGCGATTAAATGTTTTATTTAGTAATGTCCCTAGTTATGATTGTGACGAACGTCTATGCGTCTTCGGGTGTTTTCGTAGATTTAAGCTGCTATCTTTGGCTGCTAGTTTCACAGCGGCTAGAAGGAAACCCAGGAAAGAAGCGTTTGAAAATTCACTGCAGCGGTTTACTCGAACGAGAAATGTCGCATATGAAAAAAGAGAAAGAACTAAGACCGCACTAACTGAAGAAAATTAAGTGACTGTTCTGTTAAAAGTTACAGAAGATCCTCATATCTCGACTAGAGAAATATCGAAATAAACTAATATAAACCGGACTGTGGTCCAAAGAATTTTAAATAAAAACAAATTCCATCCGTACCATATACAACTAATGCAGGAGTTATTAGATGATGATTTCGAAAAAAGGGTAACATTTTGTGAATGGGCTCGACAACAAATTCTTCTAGATAGACATTTTTTTAATAATGTATTATTTGTGGATGAAGCGACATTTCATAAAAATGGGTTTGTCAGTAGACACAATTTTCATTATTATGCAACCGAAAATACACATTTTATACGGAGTACCAGTCAGACAACATGGTCATTAAACGTATGGGGTGGCATAATAGGAAATCATGTCATTGGGCCCTACTTTTTTGAAGGAAGAGTTGTGATATACTTAAATTTTCTCGAGAATCAGTTTTCGCAGTTAGTAAATCATTTACCTATTCCACTTCGACAAAGAATGTGATATTTACATGACGGAGCGCCCGGTACCATACGGTAGCTATTCACACACATTTAAATAATGAATTTCCCGGAAGATGGATAGGTAGAGGAGGGTTTTTGAAATGGCCACCTCGCTCACCTGACTTGACAAAAATGGATTTTTTTTATGTGGGGCTACGTCAAAGATCAAGTATACAAAACACCTCCAACTACAAAGGAGGATATGAAAGTTCGAATTAGGCAGGTATTCCAAAACATTAACATCAATGTATTAAGTCATGTTAGTCGAGCTTTTGAAAACCGCGTGCATTATTGTCTAAAAGTAGCCGGTGGTCATTTTGAACATTTCTTGTTGTAGTTGTTTTATGCGTTTTTCTTCTGGTTACCATTGTTCTTATTTTTAAATATTTTAATTGTTTACATTATTCTCCATCTTTAAGATTCTGATAAAAAATATAATGTTGAATCATTTAGTTTTGATTTTTATTTTCAGTTTTAAAGCTGAAATTAGTAAATATCAAAGTCATAGCTTACTTGAGAAAAGACGCGAATATTTTTAAGTTATCAATTAAATTGAAAATATCTCAAAAAATATTAATTTTAAGGACTAATATTCCCTGTATATAAAAATAAATTTAGTTCCTCTCAGACAGTTCACCTCTTACATTTGCACTTACTAAATGTTTTCCTGTAACTGTCATTAACAAAGATTTTTTTATGACATTTGTGACGCACTGTTTTTGCGTAAATATTATTCATATTTTTGACAATAACTTGGCAACGCTGCAGCATTTAAAAAAAAATACTGCTATACGTAAAATTTTACAGTAAAATCAGTAGTGTAAAAATATATAGGGTGTGTCATTTAAAAAATTCGACCTTTAAGCTGTCCCGCTTTAAAGGAACACCCTGTGTATTTCCCAGTATTTTAGAAATAGAGAACAAAGCAAGCCCTATAACTTTTATTGAAAACATGTTTTTCATGTGTCTTATAATAAACCCGATATTATACTTCCTCGTACTAGTGGGCCACCCTGTATATTTTCAAGCGCTTTCTTTTTACTTTATCATTCTTGATTTTTGATCAACCATATATGTATCTTCTTTTTGAATTTCTATTTTTAGGCGTCCAATTCTTAATCACCATACTCAAAACCCCCTCTTTATGTATATTGTTTCGGTTTGTATTTCACGACTTTATGCCTCCATACTGAATTTCGATTTTTGGATATCAAAATTCGCACTTAACGACCTCAAACACACCCCTTTGAAAATATTTCCTAATAAAATCTCGGAGTCTTCCTAGATATAACACATTCTATTTAATTTTAATAAAAGTATTTATTTTTGATTCTTTCATAATGAAAAGCAAGCTTGAATTAATTAAACAATAATTTTTTAATTATATTACATTTAAACACTACTGCAAAAGGTTTTTCTTACATTGTATTTTTTCTTAAAATTAATGGTTAAAAAATTATTTATTTTAGCTGAGTATTGAACACTCTACCCTTAACATATGACGTCAATCTTAAGAGTGACGGACGTCACTAATATTGAAATGTTGGAATGTCAATAAGGAATGTGATTAATAGACTAAACGTGTAAGAAAATCCTGCTCGTTATTTTAACCGATAAATAATAATATGGTTAAAAAACAGCGTACATTAGCAGGTTCAGATAGGGGTGACTTATTAACATTAATCGTTTTTCGAGAATTTTTCCTAATAAACCTCGTTTTTCGACAATTATGCATGCACGGTTAAACCAATTCCAACAACTTCTTACGGATTTTTAGAACTCTTTTATAAAAGCTTTGTGACAAAATTGATTGAATCAGTTTAGAGTTATAGGAGAAATCGACGAAATACGAGGTCATCTTTTTAAGCTTTAGATAGATGTAGAATGTCGAGATCTTAAAGAGTGAAAAAAAAAATTATGTCTGTCGGTCGGTTTGCCTATCTGTAACTTTTTCTGTCGCCACAGCCATACACAATAAACAAAATTCAGACCCAGAAACTGGACCTACCAATCTTCATGTATTTTAACCTCCTGAATTTGATGCCAGAATTGCATTTTACCATTGTTTTTTTTTCTTACATTTTATCTTTGAAATACCAATGGAATTGTGATGGCGACATCGAATTCATTAGGTCAAAATACATAAAGATTGGTAGGTTTAGATTGTGGGTCTAAACTTGTTTTTTATGTGGCTGTGTAATCTTATAACGTGGTGCGTATGTATTATTTGTTCTATAATAAATATGTAGTTTTTTTCAATGTGAAAGTTTGAAGTTTTTTAAATGGTGCCAGATTTTTATTCCAAGTAATACAAAAGAAAATAAATGTATAACGTAACTTGTACCGCCATCTACTGTTGGAGAGATACACCAAACAAAATGCGAACTGATTCAGTAAAACCATCTGCAATCGCAATTTGACGGTTGGGATACCAAACGGTAGATGGCGAAATGGGCATTAAAGTATTGAGCTTTAATAATGTTGAGATAACGCCAAATCAATACTCCATTTGCCTACTTAAAATCCTTGTTTATTAGTGATAACTAGATTTTTATAGCAAGTACCTACGTGGGGAAAAACTGATTTTTTATATTCGTTGCCAACAGGTCAATATCTCAATAAAAATATTTTTATGTTATAATGTAGTCTGTTATTATAGAGAGAATTTCATTAACTCAAGTAAGATTAAATAGAGATAAAGATAAATAAACGAGAATTACATAGTTATCTCGCTAATCTTTTCCTTGCATACTTTGAAAGAAGAGTTGCTTTTACTTTAATTAAATAATGCTGGCAAAATTTAAGAATATTTAAACAGATTTCCATCCCAGCTAATGCACTTACCTTTATGAAAGAGAACTTTATATTTCTAGTTTTATTTTGTTTAAACATTTCCCGTTTTTATTTCATCACGAGATAGCAGCAAATTTATTACTCTGGAAAGTATAATATATTATTTTGCAAAAACAGATTGTTTCATTATGTAGGGTAGCAGTCCATAAGTAATGATCCATAGAGCAACAGTGGATCTCTGACATTAAAATATTGCCATTTAGCTGAACTCACGTTAGTGGAAGAGATGATATTACCAGAGACACGGAGTTTGGTGGAATGAAGTCAATATTTTATTTTTAATATGCTCACATGACGTGAAATTTTTCAAATATTGATATGAAAATTGGTGGGTAGGAGTTCCCAAAATGAGAAATTCCAAATATAATAAAATTTTGACCTGTTGTGTTAAAATTTCGACGTGTTAAATTGAAATTTTACCTTTTTTCGTCGTGGCACGTAAATTGTTTAAAGTGTTTAGCTATTCTCTCATCCTTACTTGCGTACTGTGAATCACTCTTGTGTTGTCTTGCGGTGACTTGCTAAAAAGCTCGTGAAAAACTGTACTCGATGGCATCATTATTAATTAGTTTAAATCGCTGATAATGAAATTTTGACTGATACAAAATAAATAACAAATTTTATGAATCATTAACTAGAAAAGTAATGTTGTAATAAGAATGCAAATGGAGATTTATTATCAGTAAACTATTACTAAACTTACTGATTTTGTCTTTTTACGCACCTCTTTGATTCATTTCTTATTGAAATTTTAGACGATGGGAATGCACGTAACATCGGTAGTTTCAATAATTTTTAATGTTGCTGTTTTTGTTAAACTAAGAGGATATTATCAGCAAGTAAGAATATTGAAATTTTAATATTTTTAGGACCTATACATAAAGTAAGAAGCCAATATGAAGGTTCTGGTTATACGATAGAGTAAAGAGTCCAGTTTTTTTCTCCTTTTTTTTAGGTTTTCTTGACGTATTACTCTTGATACTGTAAAGTCGTCGAACACTTCTACTACCCTAGTTTCGACAGGCACTGTGCTCTACCTAATGTAATCACTAAAAAGTTCCCAGCCACAGCAAGATTAGATTCCCAGCGTTTAAAAATTCCATCTTATCTTTTTGTGCCTGTAGTTTGAATCATACGAATGTTACGTGACCAATTCGAAGACAAGAAATTCAAATAAACGTATATCCGAAACGGCTATCCAATTTTTGGAAAAACGAAAAAATTCTGTGTGCCTAGAGGTGTTAGATTAATTTCTTCCATAAAAATAAAAAACTTGATCTTGAATTAGAATTAAAATACTTATGCAAAATTACTGTTCTTATTTTAGTAACAAAAATGAGCGCACGGTCTGGAGTCCTCTCTATACCAAGTATATACAAATATTAGAAAATGTACAGACAAAAATTATAAAACATATAAATTTTATTTTACAGAAGAAGGTATACCAGTAAGTCTTCTTATTTAGACCATCTTTCTAAGTATAATGTAATGACACTAAATAGCAGAAGAACTTACTTTGATATTGATTATTTGTATAAACTTCTACATAATCTTTCCTATGACTTAACTACCCTAAATAAAATAACAGTCAATGTGCCAGATGAATGAACACGCTTTCAAAGAACTTTTTAATATGTTACACTAACTAGAAACTATGAACTAAAGTCACCTCCTGTGAGAATGGCAAAGAGCTATAATTCATTACAGTGATACATATGGAATGTTCACAAAAAATTAAAAAGTGGATTACTTAATACTCAAAATGAAAGAGAAATTATGTAAGCATTTCACCTACCATGTCTATAATTTATTCTCTTGTTCTTATTCATAGAAATAGAAATGGGCTTGTTGGGCATTTTTTTTTATTTCATAAATCGAAAGTGCAAGTATGAATTAATGGATCTGCAAAAAATCAGAATCTTATTCGCACGTTTAGTATCTTAAAAACTATTACAAATTTCCATCTCGCGAAAATGGGGCGTGGCCAGGCGCTACGTCACTATACGCATAGACTCGGCGATCTCAATAGACTTGATGCTCCTTACTTGTTATAATTATAAGTGTTTTCGAAGTAATGTTTGTTTTGCTTACTACTTGACAGTAGGGGAGTACAGTTTGGTGAAATGTCAAAAAATTACAATTTTCTCTCGCTCCTGCCGAGACAAATTTTCGATTTTGACCCTGCGATTTACGATTAGAATTCATCGCCGACCTTCTCCTTTCCGCAGACACATAGAACGAACTTCCACTCGACGTATTTATTTAGTTACCAGCGTTTAAAAATTCCATGTTTTTCGACTTTTCCGGTTAAATTTGAAAGGTCCCAGAAAGCCATTTTTTTACGTCATTTGCGTATAGTGACGTCACAAATGAGCGCTCGGTTTTTGCAACTATTACTAATTTCAACTCCTTATACCTCGAGAACGGAAAAAGTTAATAATACGAAATTTTAAGTGTAGAATGAGAATATCGAGTACTATATGAAAAAGCATAAAAACCATATAAAAAGAATATCATGGAACAAGCCCATTATATAAGCATTTCTCCTACCATATCTGTATTTTATTCTCTCGTTCTTATCCATGTGATGTGACTTATCTTTAGATATTTTAATTTAGTTTGAGTTAGGTTAAGTATTTAGGTAGAGTCTGTAATTCGCTTGAGGAAGCTGTAGAGTAGACTGTCCTAATAAATAAGTAATCTTCGCAAGCTTATACTGTCCACTGCTGAGCGAAAACCTCTCTCAAATTTTGCCTACTTTTTCTGTTTTGAGCAACTTGTTTCCAGTTTCCGGCGAGCCTTTTTATGTCATCACTCCAACGGCCAGGCGGTTTTCCTCTACTTCTAGTAGCCTCGAATCTTAGCCTCCAATCTGGGATCTTTTTTATTCATCTACCGTCTTTCATTCTGGTGACTTGACCCGCCCTATTCCATTTCCGAAACAAGATATCTTCGACTGCATCTCGTACTCCTGTATTTCGCTTAATAGTTTGGTTAGGGATTCAGTCTCCAAGAGTAATTCCCAACGCTGACCTCTCCATCTTGCGTTGCATTACCTGTATTTTGTTGATATTTTTTTTTAGTGTTAGTGTGTCCGCGCCATATGTTAGTATAGGGAGCACTCATCGGTTATAGACCTTCCTTTTTGAACATATTGGGAGGTCAGACTTAAATGTAGGTTTTAGTTTACCACGTGCTGCCCAAGCTAAGCCAATTCTGCGCTGGATTTCATGTATCTCATCGAATGTTGATCTCATGGCCTAGATACTTATATACGTGTGTTAGATCTATATTTCCGTTTTCAGTTTTTATAGTATCACTTAGGACAAGATTTGTCATAAACTGGGTTTCTGATAGATTTATTTTCAAGCCTACTTTTTCCGCCACCTCATGTAGCAGATAATAATCTTGAGACATGAGAATAATAATCTACTTATTATTAATTATTCTAATCTGGCACCCCTAGACTTCCACAGTTATTAATTCTTCGGCTAAACGTAAAAAAGAAAACAAGATCCAAGTTATTTTTAATTTTAATGAATAATCCATAGAGAATGATCAATTTGAGTAAAGAACCGTACATTTAAAAAATACATATGAGGTTACTCCAACGTACGCGATTGGTGGAGACAAATAATACATTATTTTTGTGTAATACTAACTTACTCTTAGTTGTAAAATAATACCTCTCTACATTTTGTTGATTATTGAAAATAACGATTATTTTTCGTCAAGTAATAAATTCTGTAATTAAGAAACGAAGCAATTAAAGACGTTTATATGATTTCCTTTATCCATGATTCACCTTCTAAAGTTTGGCTGTATACTTAGCTGACACCCTGTATGTGGCCCATTATTAGGGCGTTGAATTTTGTATGCTGCTGGGAGTTACCAGCGGTTCTCCTCCTACGCACTTTCCGTCTCGCTGGGTTCGTCCTTCGGTCGTTGACCTTCATCCCTTCCTCTCTCTTCTTCCTTCCCTGTAGGCTGCTGGAATTGTTATTAGCATTAAACAAAAATTGACAAAGCAGTTTTTTTCAACGTGAAAATATAACAATTTGAATGAAAATGAATATTTTAAAGCGTTCCGAAGTTGGACCCCTGTGTTCGCCTGTCTTACAGCCCCACAATAGGAAATTTACCACATTTTTTGGACAAAAGTCCATTTGACGCACAGTTCTTGACCGATTTGAAAATTTCTTGTTTTTTAAATACTTGTAAACGATCCTAGTTCACCCTCCGATTGCTACAATTTAAATATCTATTTTTCTGATGAACGTATCTGACCCAATATCGGAACATAAAAAAAATGTAGCAAGAAGAGTGTGTGCCCTAAGTTGTAGTTCGCCGTAATTTTATAGTTGCATTTCATGTTTTTTGGGTCGATGATTAAGAATATGATACGCAATTTGTCCAAAAATGGTCCAATTTCTAGATATTGGACAATTTTCGGGTCCTGGGAAGTTTTCAGGATCTTTCCGATATATAATTTATCACTCTGTTTAATTAACTGTATGTACGAATAAAATTAACTTTAAAAAACCTAACAAATATAAAAAATAAGAATATTTACTCAAGGATGATGTTAAATTCAAGCTTTATAAAATATGATAGTGTAATAAGTCGTATTTAAGTGTTTACAATTAAGGAGCAGATAAGCAACTTTGGGGTTGCATATTCATGGGCTTTTTATATTTCCAACTTGTTATGCTTTTTTAGCTCCAAAATTGAAATTTTGTTAATTTTTTACTTTACTTGCTTTTTTAATTAAAAAGGTACATTGTTATACAAAAAATTGCCAGTAAACTAGATAAAAAAGTCTATAACTGGAAATTATTTTCGAACACACAGGGGGAGCCAAAACGAAATTACAGGACCAAGTGCCTTTTTTTAACTGGAATGCTGTGTATATCAGTACATTTTTTGAAGCCTCTTTCTAGACTCTACTTTTTAGATTGAATTTTCTCAATATTTTCAAATGGAACACGTATATTTTTCAACAATTTGATGTAGAAATGAAAACCGAATATTTTTTGTAAATACTTCTCTATGGCTAATTGCAACCATTTTCGTTTTATAAATAAATAAGTGTCAAATTCAAGAATAAACTTAAAAACAAGAGGTTCCCTCAAATAATTCATTAGAAAAATTTGTAATAGGTGTTCGACGTGTTACCTATTTTGATTGACACACATCTTTATGCAATTTTGAAATGAGGCCATTTAGTGGGACCATTTCTTCCAATCCATTGAAATGAGTAAATAGTAATTAACAGGTTATTTACTGTAATGTTTTTTTGTAATTTTTTTTGCCCTTTTCGTTATTTGACAAGCAGTAAAACCTCAGTTTTGTATAAATTGTCGTGTACAACGGAGCATTTATTTTAAAAAAATGAGTTTTCTGTGGTGCTGGCAACGGTTCAGAATCCCCATGTTAGTCAAAGAGAAGTGAGCTCATTAGTAGGAATAAGTAGATGGTCTGTGGATCGAATGTTAAAAACAAATAAGTTGCATGCCTATCATATTCAAATGCACCAGGAATTATCTGATGACGGTTTTCAAAAGCGCCCACAATTTTGTAATTGGGCCAGAGGTAAAATGCAAGATGATGTCAACTTCTTCAATAATGTTTTATTCACTGATGAGGCAACTTTTCATAAAAATGGATTTGTTAATAGGCCCAATTTAAATTCTTATGCTTCGGAAAATTCTCACTTTTTTATGTAAGTTGATAACCAACACATATGGTCTATAAACGTTTGGGGAGGAATTATTGGAGAACATGTAATACGACAACATTTCTTTGATGGTACATTGACTAGAGCTATTTATCTTCATTTTTTGGAAAACTATCTGCCACAATTATTGGCAAATCTCCCTGAGAGAATTCGAAATAGGATGTGATTTCAGCAAGGTGGTGCTCCACCACATTATTTAAATGCAGTTAGAGACCACTTAAATAATACCTACCCTCATCAATGGATTGGAAGAAATTGACCACTAAATTGCCTGCTAGATCCCCAGCCAGATCTTACAAACATGGATTTCTTTTTATGGGGATACGTGAAGGAAATTGTTTATAGAGACACACCAACAACAGTACAAAATATGAAGGAAAGAATAATGGCTGCCTTTAGATCTATCACACCTGCAGTTTTAGGAACAGTGGAAACCTCATTTCAAAAGCGCATAGAGATGTGTGTCAATCAAAATGGGCAACATGTGGAACATTTATTATAATTTTTTCTATTGAGTTATTTGAAGAAATCTAATTTTTTAAGTTTATTTTTGAATTTTGTAATTATCGCTCAATAAAAGGAAATTGGTTGCAATTATCCATAGGGAAGTACCTATAAAAAATGTTCAATTTTCATTTCTACATCACATCGTTGAAAAATATACAGGGTGTTCCTTTTGAAAAAAATGAGAAAATTCAATTTAAAAAGTTCTTAATTTAAAAATAATTTTTGGCCACCCTGTACAGTTTTAGAAAATGTAAACGATTAAAAGACTTTAATTAAATGTTTCGTAACTGGTATTAACATAAGTTTTTCTTAAAACCCATAATTGTGACTGTGGTGATTTTTTTAATATCCATCTGCAGATTGCATTATTTCAACAAAAAAATTCATTACATCCAAGTGGTTCGAAGATATTCAATGCTAATATAGGAATGAACAGAGCCTAGAAAAGGCTTCAAAAAATGTACTGATATACATAGCATTCCATTTTAAAAAATGGCACTTGGTCCTGTAATTTCGTCTTGGCTCGCCTTGTATATTCAAAAATTATTTCCAGTCATAGACTTTTTTATCTAGTTTACTTGCAATTTTTTAAAAAATTTCTAGCTATCGTAGAACTCGAGATATCGAGGTCTGACGCCTGTATATTAAAAAATATTCAAATCGGTCAAGAACTGTGCGTCAAATCAACTTTTGTCCATAAAAAGTAGTAAATTTCCCACTGTGCGCTCTTTTAGGGGCGAGAAATCAACTTTTCCTAATTAACTAATTTTCTATAGATAAATAATTTACAAGAGACGCCGAAAACACCGAGAAATCCAGCTTCTACGCCGAGTTCTAATGAGTTTAGGTATAACGTGTTTGGTGTCAAATATGGTATAAGTTTCACAACTGGCTATCCCCATTCTGTGTTACCTTTATTACACACTTAAAATAAATATAAATAAACAACTATTTATTAACATACCGAAGTCAACTAGTAGACAGTTTAGTTAATGCAAAGGGTATAACAGAATAAGTAAGGTAAAGTGGTCCGAGAAGCTTTTGGTCTTAATTTGATGTCAGTAGGATAATAGGAAATAAAATGTTTTTCTCGAGATTTATTTCCCTATCGCTTCTAGTAACCCCCCGTACACTAATAAATATAATGTATCGTTTTATCGTTTTAAATTAAAAAAAATATTCAATTTTATTATAAGCTGCGTATGATACAAAACAAAGGAAGTTGTGTAAAAAGCATTCACCAGAATATATAAACGACTTCAGTTCTTAGTAAAAACAGTCTTTCTACAAAATGCTAGAAATACAATCTTAAAATTAAAAGTTTTTAATCTTTCATAAGTTATTTACGATTTTACTACTAGATAATTATTTTTAAATGAAAGTAAATGTCATCAATATACTCTAATATCACAATACAATCGTTTCTGGTATTTTTAAATTATTTTTACATATTTCTCACCCAAGGATAGATTAACGGCTTATAAAAAGCTCAATAATACATATTTTTCCCGAAGTCATAATATATATTATTTTTTATTAGTTGATAATGTAATAAATATTAGGTTCCTAATAAGGTGAATGCATATCTGTATTTAATTTAGCACTCATTTAATTAACTCTTATCTATTTATAAAATCTGAACGTAAACTGTCAATAATTTAAATATTTTCTAAAATAGGCTTTGACGGACGCCAGTTTATCGTTTTGTTCCGTTTACGTTGTAAATTTAATATTCTGGCGGAGTTGCCGGGAAATTCAATTTTGTGATTTGAAATTTCCGTTATGTCCTATAAAAGCGAGTTTTACGCAAACACACCTGACTATATTGGAAATTGAACTTTTTTTTACTGTCTACGAGGATATAAAGGTGAACAGTTCGCAGTTCTTATACTCTTCGCAAATACAAAACGAAGAGTATATTGCATTCGATGGGCACATTTCTAAAACCGGTAATATTGCTCGTAGCGAAAAAATTTTCATATCACTGTGTTGGTGATCGAATTTTGAACAACTTTCAAAATGTCTGTCCGTCCGCCTGTCTGTTCGTCTGTCTGTCTGTCTGCCCGTCCGTCCGTCACGTTTCTTGTAAGCACGATAACTTAAAAACGAGAAGTCCGATTGTACTGAAACTTGGAGAGTAAGTTAGTGTTAGCTAGGGGAAGAACCCTTTTGTTTTTGAGCAAAATCGGTCGATAAATAAAATAGTTATAAAATGTTTAAATAAAAAAAAAATTACATATTTTTTTTTATGTTTTGTAATTAAACTATAAATGTTTAAAACTAATATTATTTACAAAAAAACTGCGAAGAGTATCCTATAGAATGTGCAACAATTATATAAAAAGTGCAGTAAATCGGCGAAGAGTATAACTGTTAGCTTGTTACTACATTTAAAAAAAAAATGTAGTATAGGTTTTGTATTTTCAGGTGGACCATCGAAACCCGAAAAAAATGTCGGATCGAAATGAAAGTCATATCTATCGATTCGAGAGCGAATTTAGAAAATTCCGTCCGTCGGTCAGTCGGTCTGTCTGTCGGTCTGTCTGTCTGTCGGTCTGTCCGTCACGCTCAGCCCCCTTAATCCGTTTTCGGATTGCGATGAAACTTGGGTGGTTAATAGGAGGTCTTTAGAAAACCTTAACGCCGGAAGCTCGGCTCCGTTCGGAAACCGGAAGTACCCGATATAGACGTTTCGAGTTTTTCGGGAAAAATTGAATAACTCGATAACGGGTAGTCGGATCGAGACATTTCAAAAAAGAAATGGTGCCGCTGGCAAAGCTCTACAAATTAGTATACCGGAGGCTATGTCGAAAAACAAATGAAACTTGATTTTTTTTGCAAAAAACTGGTTTTCTCGAAATCGGGCTAGGAAGCACGATAACTGTCCAGAATATTTATCGATTTCGATGAGACTTGGTGGGATCAAAGGTACCCGGCCACAAATCAAGCCTATTGCTGGCGGTCTGAATCCGTTGACCGCAAGTATGTTTTCCAGGGCCGAGTATGATTTTTCAAAGAAATTAATAACTCCCGAACCGAAGGTCCGATTTTGATTTTCAACAATGGCAATTGTAGGACTCGATTAGGTCTATTAGTTCACATTTGTGAGAAATTTGAGAAAACAAAAGCGAATCTACAAATCCTGGAAAACTTGATTTTTTTGATAAATTCTACAAATTCCGAACAGTTTCCAAAAATCTGAAATAGAGTTTTTTCGAAAAACTTAAAATAAACGAGTTATTTACGAAAATGCATTCCATAGAATTATTAAAAAATATATTACAAATTGATAAATTTTCCGTGCGATAGAGGTGCAAAAAAATAATGTAATGTTATATTTAAAATATCACCATTCATTTCCTTATTTTCATTTACTAAATAAAACAAGTGAACCGATGCCCTTTCCGTGTTTCAAAATGTAGTTAGCTTTTACTTTAGTCAATGCAAAAAGAAAAAAAAAAAGAAAAATAAAACGTGTCAAAGCACTGAGTCATCTTGCGACCCTCTGCTGAAAATGTAATGAATCATCCCAACAAATTGAACAAAAAGCATATCAAAATGTAGTTTTTTTTCACTTGTTACTATATTTTGAAAAAAAATGTAATATAGGTTTTGCATTTTTCTGGTGGACCACCGAAACCCGAAAAAAACGTCGGATCGAAATGAAAGTCATATCTATCGATTCGAGAGCGAATTTAGAAAATTCCGTCCGTCGGTCAGTCGGTCTGTCTGTCTGTCTGTCTGTCTGTCTGTCAATGCAAAAAGAGAAGAAAAAAAAATAAAACATGTCAAAATGTACTGAGTCATCTTGCGACCCTCTCCTGAAAATGTATCGAATCATCCCAACAGGGATAAAAAGCATATCAAAATGTAGTTTTTTTAGCTTGTTTATTTTGAAGTGGGTAGAATTTCTGAAAATTGGGTTATATCGGGTGATTTTTTTAGTTGGTAGATCACCTTTTCCTCGCTTATTATTAAAGATAGAGTTTTGAAATTTTCAGGCATGCTTAGTGAAATTTTTTCCATCTAATGCACTTTCTTTCATTTTTCTGCTGTTTCCCGTCTAACCGGAAGTGACGTCGACTTTCGATTTTCAAATGAAACACTATAGTTTTTCTTTTGGATTTCAAAACCTGTTTCTGAGTTAGAATATGCAAAAAAAAAGTATTAGGTTAGAGCGGAAAGTTTTTGAAACAATGCGATTTTAAGGCTTCTGATGTTGAGAAGCACTAAAAATCGAGTTACCAATGGAATGATTTTGTGGTAGATTACAATTTCCCTCAAAACGCGTAGCAGGCGCATGTCAAGTCAAATTTTTAAATGGAACGAGGGTGCGTGCGACAGCTCATTTGAATGAGTTTTTAATTCTCTATTCAGCAATACAAGATTTTTTGAATTTACTTAATTTGTTTATTGAAAAACATTACATTTTTAATGTTACTAAGAAAACAAAAGAGCATGAAACAGATTACATGAAATGTTCAAACTGGACGCCCGTTGCACTCGACTAAATATCGCTGTATATGGTTCTAACTTCGTATAAAATACTTCAAAAAGTGAGAATGGCACCTTCAACTATTTATTTTCTAAATCAACTTGAATTGCAAAGTAACAAAACACGGTTAATTTTTATATTTAATTTAGTTTCACACGAATCCAAAATTACAAGTAAATTTCTCTCTCAGTCACTTCGCTTCGTATAAATATTTCAGATACTGTGTCAGTAGATGCCCGGCATATCACTCCTACACTTATTTAAGTACGAGACAATTTGTCGCTGTCCTCTAAAGGATCAGTTTCCGTAAAGTGCTTCACAAAGGCAGTAGGCGTTGGTAGGATGCTGGTTGCAGTTCAAGATGGCTGACGTAATGTGGGTTACCCCCGTCAGGAGGCGATAGTGGCCTGCAAGCTGTCGGTTTGCATACTACGAGATTGTCAAACGTGTTCCAAGTGCTTTGTAAACAAATGTGTGTGACACGACACACCTCACATCACTATAATGTAAATTTGATACAAGTCCCTTTTATATGCATTTTCATTGCTCTTGTGATTTAGGATTTAGTGTATGTTGATAATTGGCTGTGGCTGGCATATTTTTGCATACTTAGTATACATTTTTATTTGTCTATTTTAATATTAAAGATACATATAATGCAAATTTGTAGATTTATTTTATTTTGTTTTAGATAGTTTAGCCTTTTTTGTAGGTACGAGTGCAAAATAACACTCTTATAGGCATTCAAATATAAAATAGTACATTGCATGCCAGGTTAATATAGATGACCTTTAAGTTTACCTACACCATATTCACATTATACAATAATAACGCCTGAACCATGTTAAAACAAGCCTTCCAACAATAGCAATTGTTATATTTTGTAACCCATAAAAAATATTTCGTTTTCTATAATGAATAATGGGAAAAATTCGCAATATTCTTCTTAAATTGTACGTTATAAGTCAAAGTTCATATTCTGTTTGTAAGAATTGAGTATAATTTGGCTCACAACATTACAATACAGTTATTTGAATGGGTTGAACAGAGAGGGAGCATCGGTGAGGTAGCATTTGTTGAGATGAACAAAGATGGGGGTGATTTTAGGGTGAATTGTCCATCCTGCAGTTTGTAGATAGTTCCAAATTAACCCTCTACCAGCTGCCTCAGAAAGTTTAGCGTAAAGTGTGGCTGTATTAATCTTCAGGGACAATTTTCCTTCTTTATTTGGTTGATGAAATATATTTACTATCTATTTCTAATTTACATTTAGCTAATACATGGGTATATTAATTTTATTCTTTTTTAGAAAAAGTAATGTTTTTTCCCAGTTAAGCTGTATTCTTACATTACCTTAAATACTTAATATAAATCAGCTTAGTAGTTAGAAGCAAGCAAGTGTTCGCAAAACGAGAAAGGTAACTAAAGATAATTGCAAAAATGTTATATGATTTTATTTTATTTTAATAGCTAAAGGTCTATATTTTATTAATATTATTAGAAACCCAATTTTTTAAAAGTCGACGTTTCGCCTTTATTTTAAGACATCCTCAGATGAATTTAAATTAGGTTTTCCTTGTAAAACTAAATTTTAGAATATGGAACATAATATATAATAAACAAATACACCAGTACGTCAGGCAAGCAATCTCTAGGAACATTGACTAAACTCTGAGAGTAGCATTGTCGACGCCCTAACACTTCTACTAGCTAACAACTAAAGTTCGTGAAACGATTTCGAAGAATCCATTCTGCTATCCAAAATATAATTATGAAAATTTATTATAGACTGGTATATCGGAAATAAATAAATAGAAAGTAAAATTTTATTAGATAAATAGCTTTCTCTTTTCCCCACCGTCTCACCTATCATCCTACAATAGCCCCACATTCCCGTTGTGTTCGCTACTGTTTTACTTCTTTCTCTGTATCATCACATTTCCCCATTTTTTTCACCTTTCGACCAACGTCCCTCACTTTTCTACAATCTTACGCTTCCTCCTTGCTATAAACAGACATGTCAGTTCAATTGACAAACCGACACGCAAAGAAAAATTGTGAAAATTCGCTTTGTGCTTTTGTTATCAGTAAACTAACTCAAGAAATACTATATTGAGTATTTAGCAGATAACATGTTACACTCAATGAACATTAAAGAAGAAATTAGCTAGTCGTTCAATATAGTAAGTCCCTAGAGACTGTTCCAACGAGAATGGTAGAAAGGACACGACATTTCATCGCCAAAAAGCCCTATATTGTCAAATTAGGAACAGATTCGTTTTTTTTGTGGGTCTCTCAGTGTTTTCCTTGTTAGTTCAAAATTGGATCATAGTCTACAATTCATAAAATGTAATTATCAGAATAACAACTGTTATCCTAATTCGTCTGTACATATACTGCTGTTTGGTAAGGTTGGTGCTCTGTATTATATCAAATTGTCACGAGAGATGCTTGTGAAGTATCTACCTTAAATGTGAGGGAGGATTTCATATTAAATTAAATAGCCTTGCATAGGCAAGTATGGTCAGTCATCCACGGGATGGTTTCCAGCGCACTAGCTCCTGTCCACGTCCATTAGATTCATGAAAATCTACATCTACCATTATTCCTCACTGCAAGTACTTGTGAAAGCCATCTATGTAACGCTTTGTTGTGAAATTTTGTAGTGGTTTGTAGTAATTTACTCCTAAACCAGATTGTTTGAAGTTGTCCAGCTAGTCCTCCATCACTTGTGGTATCACGTGTTCACTATAGATGTTAAAGAGGATTATTGATAGAACACAATGCTGTCTGATGTCATTGCCAGCTTTACATTTGTCGAAGTTGGTGTTGCCGATTTTCATCAAAGTTTTCCTCCCACATGCCTCTTCTTATTTGCCCGCATCCTCCCATTTTGACGTCGCTTCCGATAAAATTCCATAACGCATGCAAAATTTGCTTATATGAAAAGTGGCCCCTTGTAGGTCTGTGATAGTACTCACTCACTCATACAGAGTTTTTTATGTATTTTATTCATAGGGAATCTGTAAGGCAGGCTCTCTACCTATTACATTGGATTGGGACCTTTCCCAACCAAACTATTTATATAAGTGCCATATTTTGACCTTCAAGGAGCGTCGAAACATATTTTTCTGAGGTGCTTGCGGATCTCCAAACTACATATAAAGTTTCATTTCAAGCTCTAATTGTTTTAAAGATAAACAGCTGTGGCAGGCAGATGAACGAATGGACGGACAAACTACAGTAATACTATGTAGATTCCATTTTTCCAGTTTAACTGTATATCTATAATGCATATATCACACGTGCAGTTTGCACTATAAAGTAGTATGTATCAATACATGATTATTTTGAATAGAGCCAATCAAATATAAAGAATTACAGTCCATAAAGTTGAATTAATTGCGGATCAATTAGGCATTAATTACATAACGCAAGCTGCGATTATGTTCATTTTTCTGTTTTAAAAATTAAAAGCGATAAACTATAATCTAATAATTCGCTTATGATTAAGATAAGATCAGGGATTCACATAATTAAAAATTGTATCAAAGATAATTGCATGTTTTGCTACTTCACATACTAATTATAGAATTTATTCGCTTGAAACAACATGTACTTATATTTAGATTAATATTTTTAGCATAAATTCACAGCAAATAAATGAACTTGATTAAATCTAAAATTGTATTTTAATTAAATTTTCTACAATATTAAATAAAACATTATAAATAATATAAAATTATTTAACTACGTAATCCTGTAGGATTGTTGTTTGCCTTGTCATTCAAAACTAAAAGTACGTATAAACATGTTTAGGACATATGCTTCAGAAAAAAAAATTGAATCTTTCCAAAAATCTCGAAAGCGCTTCAAAATATTTTTCTGAAACTTAATGTGGTTTCTGTAATCCTGAAACTCCCTCGGCGTGACGCTCCCTCTGAAGGTTTCTGAATACTATCACCTAACTCATATTTCGCCAAATATGTCAGCATCATCTGGAGATGGATTTTATGTTATAGGGGGCATGTTTATTTATAGGTAGCCTATTTCGCCAAAAGATAAATTAGATTGGATTATCCCTGACAACATTGTTGAAGTTAACAATTAGTTTTATTATTTGTATAAAAAAATACATATATTTTTTTTTAAATAATATAAACACATCCTTGTCTGTTACAAGTAGAAAATTATGTTTTCTTCAAATTGGTCTTTGGGGGATTCTCACTCATTATGTGGAGTTCAGTTGATATTATCTCTTACATGTGGTCTCCCAGACCAACTGTTACCGAGGAAATCAAATCAGAGTGCAATTTCTATTAGATTTTTTTTAGATTTTAGTTGGGAGAAGCTGCCGATTGGCCTTGCCTTTTGCTGTAGTACTCCCTTTTGTACCTTATCCAGACATGGTCCCTACTAGACTTGGAGTGTGATGATAAGGAACTCCTTGGTAAAGTTATAAGTACCTTGTTTCTTTTTCTCGCCAAGCCGTCTGAATCCAGTCAAGACTTTTTTGTACAGCTTATGACATGGACTGACATTCCCGATAATAATTTGAGTCACCCATCCCCGACCGACGTTGCTTAACTACGCCGATAGAATGCCGGCACCTAACCGGTGACTGTACACGGGAATGTGCAATTTCTATTACTTCTCGATTTGAAACAAATTATCTATCCACCTATACTACTACACATTCACATTGATTTCTTTCTTAACCGTTGGTCTAGGGGAAAAATTGCAATAGGTCTTTTTGTACACAGCTTTTACTAATGAAACATATTCTTTATTGGGTTTTGCAAACAGCAGAAAAAACAATCTATGAGAACTAAAAGAAAAACTAGCTGTAAAATTTATAATCTTTGCATTCTTTCGATAACCTGAATTCTGGGTATGCCAGCAACTAAAATCATAAAATGAATTTGTTTTTCTCATTTGACAATTCTCATTCTAACACTAGTTTCCAGATAGTCCCCTACGGTTATGCAAAATAAACCAGTATCCACATAACCCCCTACGGTCATGAAGATTCAGTTAAAAATGAGAACAAAGGCCTGAAATGAATTTATTTACATACCTAGTATTTTAGAAAATTTTTCATTCGAATGGATTACATAATTTTACAGATAGCTTGTCTTTTTTTTTACTTTTAGTTCTCATAGATAGTTTTTTCTGCTGTTCGCAAAATCCGATAAATAATATGTTTCATTAGAATTATAAGCAAACAAAAAAATAATAATAATTCACTTTTAAGCTTTTACTAATTCAACAAAGAAAAGCTAGAGAAAAAATGTTGACAGATCCTTTTTACGTAGCTCCTCATAATGCGCGTGAAAGAGTAGGTAAAATTACAGTTTTATAACCCACACGTCTATCACTAAATCGGTAAAAGTCGTCCTACAATGTTCTTAATTAAGAAGCGGCAAAGGAGAATAATAATCAGAATGTAATTATCACTATTGCTAGAAAAAACCTGATAATTTTTGGTTAAAGAATATACAGAGTGGTCATCCGACTGAAGTAATAAATAATAAATGAAAGGTGCTGGAAAGTTTGCGAAAATACGTTTACAAATGTCCACCATAGTTGCATTCTTTCTTATGATGACCACCCTGTATGTTTTTCATTAAAAGTATAATAGGTGTCTTTCTTGCCAATTGTGTTAATTATTTACCAAATATTATTGCCATTTGTCGTATTTTTTATTATTCTCTTTAGTCAGTCCACCCTGTATAGTTTCTAGTTAAGATTTACCCATTTCTTCGGTTCTCTATCAAATACTTTTTTCTTAGTGTCATCAGACAGAGAACAGACCGACAGACAGACGAACTGACTGACTGATTTGAAAGAGCTTCATTTTCGCAATCAACATGACCTGAAACGTGAAAATGCAATGCTTCCTTAGTACTACTAACACCCTGTATAAATACCCAATACAATTCGACATTACGGAGCGAAAATGTAAAAGTAAAGTAAATGAATATTAGTCTTCATTATCGTTTGTATAAAAATTAATATAGAAATTGTTAATTTAAACATTTCACCCCGTTACCGAAATTTTAATAATTATATAGCCTTAGATTTTTCTGACAAAAGTACAAGTCACCTATTAAAAGGAAATTGAGATAAGTTAAATTGAATCGATCAAAATGTCAAGCTTACTATTGTATGATTTTTGAGGGCTTTAGAATTTTTTTGCAGTTATATGGCTTACATGGGTTGCGATGTTATCTATTCGTACTCGTATCATAATGCAGTAGATATCATCAAGGATCTCGACTTTAAGCAGGGAGTTACGGGATTTTTCCACTAAATCTGGAATATATTTATTCCTCTTTGACCTGAAACCAAGCTACATTTTAGATAGCCTAGCGCCTAGAAGTTTAAAGGTTTTAACCTCGCGGTAATAACAAACTACGTGAATGTTTGCATAGGGTTAGGTTATTGTATGTGGAAAAAAATGTAAACTTTTTGCGTGAGTAATGTAACTGGGAGTTAAGAAGACTCGGTTATGGCAGAAAACTATTTTTCCAAAAAATTTGCAAAAATTGTTGGGTATGCACGTGATAGGGTTCCGCAGTCATCCTCTTCAACTTCATGCTATATACCTATATTTCCTACAAATTGCCACCTATAATCCCTTGTCAAAGCTCTCTAAAAACAGCGATATCAATATTTTTCACAAAGTACTTTTGCTACAACGTTCGTCGTAATTTTCAATGAAAATACTAAATAAAAGTTACAGACATACTGGAACTATAAGGGTTCATACGGAACCCTAAAAACGTAATAATAATACAAACATAATAGAAAAATTCTGTTAAAGTGGAAGCCTTCTACTTTAATTTCATAGTAGATTTTCTTTTGGTTTTTAACCGAAACAGAAGCATTTAACTTTTTTAATTTTCCATGTACAGTGAAGTCCTACAGAAAATTGACAATAGAGAATTTTTGTTAATTCAAGATCACTGATTCTGAATCTGATTATGGAACATATCGACCTTACCAAACTTGCATGCAGCAATATTGCTTCCAAGTCAATAATACGTTCTTCGAGTAACACGATGGTACTGCACTGGATACTCCTTGTCACATTTTGTTGTCAATAAGTTCAGTAGCGGTTCGAAACAGAGGTAAGAAAAAACTCGAGTATTTCCCCAGAGAATGGTTCAAATGTTGCAGGTGTAGACAACTTTGTTTGGGTTTAAATAGTAGTTTCATTTCATTTCATTAAAATTGAAATATGAAATGGAAACCAAATGATCATCTCTGAAAACATTAACAATTAGGGCTAGTAAAAATAAGTTGGTATTTGATATATGCAGAAAAAACAACAGTACTTTAAGATATACTCTTATGTCTCATGTCATTGTCCCACGCACAGAATGGTGGTAATCAATCTCTTGATTCATCACCTTTTAAATTTCCCTCTGAATGCACACAGATTTGCAAATGAGGAAGCTTTAACTGATGATATAGCTAAGAGTAATGGATTCCCTGTATGTTTAGTTGACAAATTAATTAGAAAACTTGGATTTGAGGAAATCCTCCAGTATTTCTTATTTCTAACCCAGCGAAATTCAAAGAGCACTATTGAAAATGATCGAATTCTTGTCCCTCTAACAAAAGTGAATCGGAATCAAAACATTTTTCAAATGCACTATTTGGTGATATAAATATCCAGTGTATGATAAATTTAATTGCACATATAATAGTTTGTGTGCATATTTCTATCGTTTTCGGTGTGCATTGTTTTCAGTATGCATTCTCAAAAATAATTTATAAAGGAACGAAAAAAATAAAACACAAAAAATCCAAAAAACTGCTGAAATCTTCTGTTAGTTGAACCGTGACACAGTTTAGGTACGGATGACATAATTGGATCAATCATTACAATATTTTATGATAAATGTGCTTGTTTTTTATGTACTTTAGTTGTAATCTCCCAATTATGTCAAGCCGGTTCGCGAAACACGCACCGAATTTTAACATTCGAGTGTTGCGTTGAAGTGTTTTGGTGTTCGTGGAAAATACTTTAGAGGCAGCGCCACTTTAAAGATTTTAGCTCCCTCCAGGTTAAAATTTGTTGTTAGCCCTCATTTAGAGAGAGCTTCTTAGAAAAGGAGGAGGGTCCCTAAGGCAGGTTTTCGGCCTAATGTATTTTTGAACAGAGAAATTTCAAATATATTTTTTTCGTATTCACTTTGAATATCTAATCAATTCCACAACAAACGAAATCATTTCCAGCCCCTCTCCCCCTATTCTACCCCCCTGAAACTACTGAGTCACTCGTTGAGATACTCTAATGCTCTACTAAGTAGCAGAACATCATCGGCTAGTGATTCAGGACATACACAAGAATACTCCTCTCCCCCATGCACATAGATCCTTGCATCCTTAGAAATAATCCACATTGCATAGACAGCTAGGAAGTAAGAATGGCACATGGGGTGCTTTATCCAATGAATCACACAACAAACGGAATCCCCCCCTTTGAACATATTATTAACTCTTTCGTCCTTCCGAAATTATTTAATTCCCACTTCTCAGTTGTACTTGAAATCTGACGTACTTTCAACACCCCATGTTTCATCCCAGCTGTCTACATTGGTATTGTGAATTATTCACAAGTATCTATGTTCATGGGGGGACATTAACTAGAGAGGGGGAGGTATACTTGTGTATGCCTTATATCACTAGCCGATGATGTTTTGCTTCTTAGTAAAATATCTCAGCAGGCGACTCGGAAGTTTTGGGGAGATGAAAATGATTCTAGCCCGGGAGGCAGGGACAGATTTTTCGCGTTAATATCTATAAAGCTAGATTTCTTTCCAAAGAGAGTTTAGATAGTATCTATAATGATGGTGCACTTCTACGAAACTCTTAGTGGTGCATAAATGAGTAAAAAATTACAACATGTTGCAAAAAGATGGATGCCCTGTGATTTCAGCAACGTCTACCAAAGATTTAGCCACCTTATAGCGGAGGTAAAATGTCTATTTTTAATAGTTCGTGACAATTTGAAAAACGAAATTTTCGTCCATCTATTTTTTTGCAACATGTTTAATTTTTTACTCATTTATGCACTACTAAGAGTTTGGTAGAATTGCACCTTCATTATAGATACTATCTAAACTCTCTTTGGAAAAAGATCCTAGCTTTATAGAAATGATTTCACGAAAACTGTCGCTGCCTCCCGCCTCTATTCCATTTGTCGTGGAATTGTTTAGATATTCAAAGTAGATATAATCAAATTCTTTCAATTTTTTTATCCATGTTATTATAAACTACTCTCATGTGAAACGTCAATTTTTTGCTTTATTTTTATGAAGATAATACCTCTGGTCAGAGCTGTTGCCAATACTACATACCACAAATGGCGAATATTCTTCTTGCTAAGACTAACATCAACACTAAGGTTCATTTTGCACTTAGTCTAATAGTCCATCCGAGCCATCCGCAAGTTAAAATATGGAAAAATTCCGTAATAATCATTAAGAGTTTAAGTCTATTGGACAAGCAGTATAAAAGGAGAAGGGTATACAGAGTCCATTAGTAAAGCCGCTAAAATATTTTTTATAATAAACTGTAGCTCGTCAACTAATATGTGTGCTTTTAGCCTTTAAAATCGGAAATTAAAGGAATACTGATTTTTCGAAAAGAAAAAAATTATCTCAGCAAATGCAAATGGTCGTAGATTTTTTTTAAACTTGTAGAAAATTAGCAGCAATCGATTGGCGATGATGGAATTCAGATGCATTTCACACAAAAGATAATTGAAGCTTTGGGGTTACATTCTTTTTTTTTTTTCGATTTTTCGGCCATTTTTTCCCATATTTGCAATTATTTAATAATGCGCGCATGTTAGTACAATTGTTCAAGAAAATTTTAAACCCGAAGACATTTGGTAAATGCTCAGGAACCTGACCAAATGGACTTCTACAAAACCGTATTTCTTTCGAATAAATCGATTATTTTAGAAACTGATCAATTTTCTGCTATTTTTTAAATACGCTCTTATTGCAGTTTCATTAAATAATTTTTTTTTAAGAGACAAACAATTGAAAAAAATACGATTTTTAGTGGGTTTTTTTTAAATAAATAATTTAATTGTAAATTTATTGATATCGAACTGGGCTTATTTTATTGCTATTAAACAGTTCTACAAATTTTGTACAAAACCTCTTTTTGTACAAAGTGTAGATTTTCTTTAAACGAAAAAAACTGTTTTTGGGTCTCTTTTAACTCCGTTTTGAATAACTTCTGCAATGAACCGCCTGGCGCCTGTCCAAAAGTTCATGAAATTCTACGGAATTGTTCCTATAATTTGCATATTTTACTTTGCGAATGGCTGGACTGGCAAATAACGAGGTATTTTCGGCAAATTGACTGGCCTATTAGAAAAACGTTTGCATGGATTCTCTTTACTAAGGCTAATCTTTTCTATTAGGGCTTAGACCTTGTTATGAATATCTAGATCTTTGCATGCAATCTGTAGTGCTACTTTCTTGCAGATTATAATCCAGTCAGTAGGGATTTTTGCCTTACAAAAGGTAGGGCAGAAATGATTTTGTTATATGTACTTTAGATCGGGATCATTATCAAGAATCCAAGTTTTTGATCTTGGAGGGGGGTAGCGCAGCGCTAGCCGCCATGCTACCTTGGATTTCAAGTTCTAAAAATTGCATTAGAAATAATTCCTCAACAGTTGGCCCCTGCGACAGAATTGTTTATGACTATGAAGCAGACAAACTTCCTTACATTTCTTGTATAAAAATTTTCTAATTTTCATTTTTCATTGTTATGAAATTCACATACTTTAAAATATATTTACTCTGATTTTGAATAATGTATTGGCTATTGATGTATATCTTGGGATTAAAAATCGGAGAGCATATATTTCATTAATTTTAGGTTTTGGTTAATAGATATGTTTTATGTTACCTTTCAAGATGGTACATCTAATTAGATCACAAGATACTTTGACAACCGACTACTAATTTAAGAGTTATCTCATAAGGGGAGTTATTTGAAAGTAAATAAAGGAAAAGTAAGACATAAATTAAATTCAGTATTAATTACATAAGAGACCATTACAGAATAATTATTCATTCTTTCATATTTCATATACCATGGTATAATAGAGCACATAATTGTATATACAAAAACTCGGTAACGGTATTTACATAGAACTTCCCTCTTTATTTATATAGGGCCGTCACTCTAAAAAATTATTAATTAAGAAATGACACATAAGAATTATAATCGCAATGTAGTTAGCTCTATTATTACAAAGAAAACCTGATAAGTTTGTTGCATCATCTACTCTAGATATACTTAGTGGTGGGGGATAAAATTTTCAATATTTTTTTATTTTCAAAACATTCTTTTGTTCAAATAGGTTTAGAATGTAATGAAACGTGTAAATTTTAAAATTGAAAAAATTTGCATTTACCTAGTGGGAAAAAAATTAAATTTTTTGTTTTAATTTTTAAAACATTTTTTTTAAATGTGTTTAGAATGTCATGAAACGTGGAAATTTTAAATTTGAGAAGAAAAAAATTTCCATTACATAATTTTATAAAAAAAAAATTTTTTGATTTAAAAAAAAAATGGATACGTTTAGAATGTCATGAAACGTGGATATTTTTAATCCAAGCAAACAAAAATGTTTACCATCATCTATTTTATACAATATTTTCAAAATTTCAATTTTTTTTTCTATTTTAAATTTTCAAAAAAAATTTCCAGTGAAGTCTAACCATTTCTTCGGTGGCAGTGGCGTCAGCTACCTACCAAATATGACTGTTCTCCGTCAAGCAGTTTTTTAGTTAATGCACCGACAGACAGAAAAGACAGACCGACGGACAGACAGACTGACGGAATTGAAAAAGCTATATTTTCGTAATCTACATGTTCTGAAACATGAAAATCCGAAAAAATCTCGTAGGTTGATTTTTTCTCGAATACAATACTTCCTTTCGGCATGAGAGGGAAGTAAAATGTAAGGAATTTTGTCTTCTTGAACTTTATCATAGACATTTCTATTGTTGGATCAGCCGTTGCGGAGTTATTTTCAAAAAACCAAATTTTTGCACCTTGTACCTCCAAGGTCGAAGACTTATATTTTTCATCACGGTCTAAACCTGAACAACACGTAAGGCAAAGGCCTTTTTCTTCGTCCCTACTGACTGGATTATTATTTCACTCATTATTGTTGCATGTTGTCATCCATTTTAATGAACACCTGAAATCTAGCTAGTATAAATAACCGCAACACCAACCCTATGATGATAGAGTAACCTATCAAGTCCGTTGAAGTGCATCTGATATTTCTATCGGTCACTTTTCTGGTAGAATGGAACTTCTATACTGCACGGACAATGTTGCTGTCGGTTCAACGAACACCTACATCACCGTCTATGCTAATGGACTCGTGTAGTGTTTTATTAAATGTGAGTGGGTGATTAAAGTGCGTTTACAGTTGTTACGCCACAATGGGACAAGATTGGTGCGTTCGAAAGAAAAGGAAACGGTCGGCAGCCTCCTGTTGTCCCTGCGGACCAGCTTTCAGAGTTCATCCGTCACGGTAATGAAATTTTGTGTTATTCGTTATCATAAAGTTCAGCATTTTCCTTACTACTATTCCATAAAATATGTAGAGTTATTATAGTGGAAAAAATTAACCTGAAAATGGAAATAAAGAAAGTGTTAGGGGAGGGGATTTTTTTGCTGGAATCTCAAGTACGTGTATAAATAAGTATGATTGTACTTGCTTATTTCGGACGATGATGTCGGGAACGTCTTCGTCTCAACAACTGAAATCTTAAAACATTGTCTTCTCTCGGTTTTTTTGCAAATATCCAGTCGAATTGGTCGTACTGCGAAAATAAAAATATCGGTATTAACTCGAAAAGATCTAGGTATACAAAACCTCTATTAAATATGTACTTAACCTTAAAGAAAATCGGTAAAGGTATTTACACACTTCCCTCTTTATTTATACAGGGCGGCTACTCTAAAAAAATATTATTTAAGAAACGATATATGAGAATAATAATCGGAATGTAGTTATTACAAAGAAAACCTGTTTGTCTTTGGTCAAAAAAATATACAGAGTGGCCATCCGATAGAAAAAAATTAAATATTAAATAAAAGGTGCCAAATATGGAAGACTTGCGTAAATACCATAGTAGAGATTTTCAGGGCCAAGATATCCATTCTTATTTCTTCTGGAAAGTGGGCCGATTTCCGGTCCGTCATTTTGTATTTCCCAAATTGGACTTCAGATTCGTGATCAGCAACCCCGAAAACCTCAGAGTAACCATATTCGTCTAATTCTATGACATATTGTGTGTAATAACAAATTTTTAACAATTAATTTAATTAATATTGGCCAATTATTAGACAAAAAATGAAACCAAACATTTATGCCAAAAAAAAAAGAAAATCTGCCAATTATTTCTTAGAATGACCACCCTGTATATTTTTCAATAAAACTGTAAAGGAGTCTTCCTTGCTGATTATGTTGACTATGCACCAAATATTATTGCCATCTGTCACATTTTTAGTTGCAGATCCACGTAGCCGTATTAAAGTGTATAAGGAACCGGTGTATTAGCTATTTCTATATTTTGGGGTCAAGGACATATTTAATAGATGTCTTATATATCTGTATCTGTTCGAAATTGTATCACACAATCTTTATTTTTTCCGGGTGTTAGTATGGTCGTTGAATTTGATTTGACGTTCCGCTGATCATGCTGTCAGATTCCTAAGAAGGATTCTAAAGACTGAAGTTGTTGTGCTCTGCTTCTCGTTATATACCTTGACGCTACGTCGCTTCGCTGGTCATTCTCTATATTTTTGTCTATTTTTAATTCTTGCAGTGCATCCGAGAATAATAGCAAAAGTTCGAGAATAGACGATATTTTGCGATTTCAGTTATTTAAACAAATCTGTGGCTTGGTTCTAAAAGGCCAAAGTCAAAAATTAACAATGTGAGAAAATGAGGTTTAAAGTTTTCGTGAAGAATATCAGCTATTATATCTCTTAGACTATAGATTTTTTTAAAATGAAATTGGAAAAATAGATTATATACGTGAGACGGTTAATAAAAAATGTCTTTGCTTAAAACAAATTGGCTTATATGAAAAAAATATGTGACATTGGCCTTTTCATTTAGCAAAAAAAGATCTTAATTACCCACTTTTGCCTTTTAAGTACAAACTCAAAAAGTCAATAAAACAAGTAAGACAATAAAAATAATTTCAATTTCTTATATCATTAACAGAAAATTAAAAAAAAATAATTATATATCCTCCAAATCATTAAACATTTCTTAGTTACGTAATAAATAAATTAATAAAATATTCAAGACAGTAATGAAGAAAATATTTAACAAATTTATTAGCTTGATTTTTTCAATCATAATATTAGGAATTAAAGTAATTCATCTTAATTTTTTATACTGTTATTGAAAAAATCAAACAACAAAATTATTAAATATTAAGTACCTTCATCATCAGCAATAGTTGCAACTGCTGTGGGTGATTTACCTGGAGTCGTAAGAAATTCGCTGCAGTAAAGTCTGCTACTTTCATCAATATATGGTTGAAGTTTTTTTAATGCTTTAGCTTATTTTCAGGAATTCTTAATGGTGTATTCGAAATCGGAGTTAGTTTCCATAAATGCGAATTTTTTTCTCATTAAATCGCGACTGAAATCCTTCATTCCTATCAAACGATGATTTATAGTGCATTTGTGACTTGCAATTCTCATTCATTTATGTGAGTTTAATATTGGTCTTATAACCTTGCATTTTAGTTATACTTAATACGCAATCGTTGTAAGTCACACTGGAGCATAAGACCTCGGGTGCAGGTTATCCTTGATAGCTTGGCTTAATATTGGTTATCACTTACCTTGGCAAATACTCACTAACAGAATATTACTGAACAGATAATATAAGGCTCAAAGAAACTCAACAAAAAAAGACAGTTGGACGCCACCTTATTTTTCGTTACTTGAAATCAACTAATACAAAAATTTCTGATCACTTTAAACTAGAAATTGGCCCGGCAAAATAAGAAAACACCGAGCTATCCCAGTTTGAATGAGTGCTAGCTTAACGAAATTAAACAACTACTAAAACAAAATAATCTGTTAACGTTTTGGGTTACAAAGGCAATTAAAATACAATATCCGTAATTCGGCAGTAAAATTAGATAGATCCAATATTATGTATCACTCGGCCTGAGCTCAATGACCTTTAATACGAAAGCCTACTAACCAACTTAAATTACTAAGAACAGTACAAAAAAGGTAAGTTAATAAGTAATTAAATCATTTAATTAAACAACATTAATCAATATTTCGTGCAGTAGTTAACCCTGATTAGGCTTCAAAATCTAATTCATCCAGGATTTGGGTAAATATAGACTGCTGCTACTCTTAACGGCTTTCTCTGGTTCCTAAGTCGACTTAAATATTACTCGCGACTTCACACTAATTAGCCCACTATTTATTTGTGCCTATTGGGACATCGAAAAGAAAATAATTCAGATTAATCACGCAATTTGCTGTTATTTACTACAGATTTATTCTGTCATTTAACTGTCTCATAAATATTTGCACTTTGCGATTTACATATTACTCTGATGCACAATTTAACATAAAACGTAACTGCAATACTGGAACACCAATCATCACCATAAAAAGACTTCAAATTTGTAGACTCAAACAACAGCACGGCCGTGTCTCAACACAGCCACAGTTCGAATTATCTCACTACACCTAACTAATTCGGGGAGGTCAAATTCACCTTCTCCCGTGGTGTATCGGCCCGAGGCCAAAACTAGACTCCCTCTGAAACCAAAAACCTTTTTTGAATCGAACGGTCCCCTCACGTTCCATCTCCGCAACGCTTTAAAGGTCAAGCGGTCTTTATGCCTGAGTACACGTTAAAGTTTTACTATCGTGGAGAACAATTTTACTAATACACAAATTTTAAACATATTTTTATGTAATTTAATGTACTGAGTGCTATTTCAAAACATGACCGTTCCTGTCTTTTTATCTAAATACAATCCGAACAAACGTAATTCATTGGTACCAATGAGTCATTAAAGGGAAAAAGTGATATTGGCCCTTTTAGAACCAAGCCACAGAATATGTTTCCAATTTCGTCCGAAATCCATAAATTACAGTCATATGTCATATTTTTTTACACCACTATTATACTTACTTTATTTATTACTATATAAATAAGATAGTGGAAAATATACTCACATAATACTGTTTGCTAACTACGATAACAGCTACACTTTAATATATCTGATGAATGCTTCAATTTCTTCTTTTTTTAATTCCATAAGCGGTCTAATTGATGTACTTTTAAAATGTATTTGATAACTTACTGTGCATTTTACCATAGAATTTTAAGTAGTCTATTCGATTTACCTGCTCTGATAAGCGTATCAATTCAATTGAGTATTATTCTCATACATGACATATTTATTTAGCTTCCTAATTTAACTGATAATTCACTAAATTAATAGTATACCTAATTAACATATTCAACATACAGCATTGAAATGGAATAGAAAACATCCATAAATAACATACATTTAAATTACTAGTCATGAGGTCAAGTTAGTTTGGTCTGTGAAAATGAATTCATTTGTAGAATAAAATGAATTATCTATTAGAAGTTTCTTCTTGTAACTGCAGCCAGTCAGAGTTAATAGGTGACTTTTTTTTATAAAACTCATGTTTACATCTATTTAAATAAATTAAATTTCTTCCTCTAGTGAAAATCTCCGGTATGCATTTTGTTTTTATTTGCATGAATATATGTCAATTGTTTTATCAGATATATAGATGTCACAATAAGAATTTTGTACTATTTAAACACTTCACGGTATGATTGATTATACCCAGCATTAAATATAAGCCTAAGTATCCTTTTCTGGAGTATGAATATCCTGCCAATCTCACAGGATAGATTTTATTTTTATTTTTCGTATATTAATTTCTCTGCTGTTTGCCATATTCGATAAAGAATATTAGTCGAATACAATTAGGTTTTTACCTCGAAACCTAGTTAAAATGAATGAATTTTCATGATATTTTTTGCATTGACTGTCTAATACTGAGTACAATAAAGTTTACTCTTTAAAAATCGCCGCGTTTTACTTAGGGGTGGTTCCGACAGCCTTTAAGAGAAGTGGGCAAAAAAGTAAAATAGTAGCTACCCAATCTGATATAGAACAATATTGTAAGAGAAAAAGGTGGTTTACAATTTTTCATGAAAATTTATATTTTCCAAGTTCTAACGATTTTATATTTAAGAAATTGGTATTTTGAGACTGTTTTTCGTAAATAACTCAAAAGGCTTACATATATGAAAAAAGTGGTAAGGTGCAGAAATAAGATTATGAAATTACGATCTCAAATGTCAGAATCAATCAGTATGATGTTAATACATATAATATAAATTAAATGGCTTGAAGTCCTTTGATATTATTTTTTTCTTTCCGTACGACTTGAAAAATAAAGAATTTAGGATTTTCCTGTTGTCATTGGCCGCAGAATAGCAATTCAAAAAATCTGTACCAGTTTTTATTAATATTTAGTACTACCAACATGCTTTCATTTTGAGAGCTTCAATTTATCAAGAGTTTTGAAGAAATGTGAGATTGAAACGTATTTTTTTGCTGCTAAAAGTTCAAGCCCCACATTTGTACTCTTATATTTCCAAAATTATTAGTTCTACAAATATTTTAAAAACAAATTAATATATACCTTCTTAAGCTTTATTTTTCTATATTGTCAAATTTTCCTTTATTGCAATTGTTTTGGAGTTATTTACAATAACAAAAAAGATACAAGCCGGCAAAGTTTTTGTTGTATAGCGGGAGAACGGAGAGGGGTGGGGGGTTTGGGCCGGCATGAAAATTTTGAGAAGAGACTTTTCTTTCGACTTCTCCATTTTATAAGTCCCCGATCTCCATACATTGTCCGCCCGCGCGAGTTACAAAAGGCAAACAGAACGAAAACGGGCGAGCGAGTCAGTCCAGCCGCTCTCTCGCTATCCTCGAACTTACACACGCGTCAACGAGCGTTCGTGAACGGTGCACTCTCAAATATTTTTGAATGTTTGATCGCTCGTATCTCGCTCGATTATAGAGCGATGATGAAAATTATTTTTTCCTCAAGATCGGTGAGCGTTCGAGAATGAAAAATAATATTCCGTTCTCGGTTTTTCATGCGCTGGTGTGTCGATTTTTTGTTACATTATGATCATCATTGACTTAATTTTAAATCCTCACTCTTCTTGTAGCTCAGCAGCCTTTTATCCCTGCTTTCTCGGTATGTTGCGCCAGCCGGCGTGGGTCCAATAAAACAATAGCAGGTAGTACATGATGAGAGGCGCTATACAAAAGACTGTCGTGATCTCTTCAGGGTCAAGCGACGTTGCAGCGCATGTGCTAGCATAGAACTGCCTAAGAGTAATAAGGAGGAAAGGAAATATCAGAAGGAAGTTTCAGGTGCAGATGATAGATCTATTATTTATGTCATTTGTAATAACTGGAGTTATTTTCCCTTAGTTACATGAATTAAATTGGACATTACTGTTGGTAACATATGGAGTGTCTCAATTACTTTCGCACGCTCCGTCGATACTATAGTACATCAGTCAAAATCGAAGCTGTGCTTACTCTACTAGGTGGTTATAGGTGGTTATTCTTTCCTCTGTACGTCCCAAACAGGATGCTTCACAATTAAACTTTACTTAATTTATGTAACAAGCAATAAAACACATGAGTTTTCAAAACACTTAAATCACTATATTTACAGAGAAAATGAAAACAATTGAAAATGAAAAACACAAACTTAAGGAGTTCGCGAATTTGTTGTCACCCTGTGGCTAGATCATGACCGAAGAAACGCTAACCCAGACCTATTTTTCCCTCACAGAAAATAAGACTTCTCAAATGCGGGCGGTATACCCTGGCATCTCTATCAATTAAAATCTTCCCTACTTTAAGCCGTACCCCAATTTGAAATTACCTAATGGACCATAGGATTTGCGAAACTTGACTACATGTGCATCGCATGATGCTGTAAGAAATCCCTGCTATTTCATTATCGTAATTTGCCCTATCTAACATGTATGCCACTAAGGCAGATGAAAAAAGCCCCTTTGCCCATTACTTTGCTTTTGTATGAGGACAAAAAAAATCTACCTTAATCGACCTATTTAGTTTTTACTAAGACTTTTACATATATTTTCTGAAATCCTGTCCGAATCAATTACTTTAATCCTGTATATCTAACTAGACCCCCCCGGCGCGAAGTGTTGTACTTAAACATGTGTTTGACTGGTCTCGATTCCTCGACTTGTAACGAGACGAATTGTTGGACATAAAATAATTCAGAGGATTATTTATTCCTTTCGTGTATCTTTTCAACCGACATGAAACCCCAATAACTACTATTGTTTACTGCCTACAGTACCAAGTAGATTATTTTCGGCGTCAGTGTACGGACATCGGGGACTTATAACATGGAAAAGTCGAAAGAAAAGACTTTCCTCAAAATTTTCATACCGGCCCGAACCCCCCACCCCTCTCCGTTCTCCCGCTATACAGCAAAACTTTACCGGCCTCTATCTCCCTTCCTAATCATCCGATCGCGATCTTGCCGGACGGAAATTGAAGTTAAAAAAATACTATCAATTATTGAAAAAATTATTTCCCTCACCCCCTTCTTTCATGCCGAAAAAGACGTGCAAAAAATCGGCCATTTTTTATTTTGCGCGCCAGGTGTTTATTTAAAAAAAGAGGAAAATTCTACCAGTGCTATCTTTTAGCAAATAAAAAAATACGCAAATTGGTCCCGGTCAGATTACCGTAGCTCAATTAATAACGTAGTTATTAGCGCTTTAATAATTTTAGTTTCTCCCCCATATCTCCCCTCCTAATTGTGTCACCACCCCCACCCTCCAGCATCATCAAGTGTTCATCAATACACTTTTATTCAGAAAAAATTAAAGGCTCACTTCCACTTCCTCTCGAGGAAAAATTAATTTAATTTTTTCGTTTTATGCAACTTCAATATGCGATCGGGTTCGACTTAGAACGAGCTTACGTGTTTTATCAAGCTCTTCATTTTTGGGACGTATGATTTTTGTGTGGAACCAACACCTGCAGAAAAACAGTTTTGCCATACCTTTAATGGAGAGTTTCCTCCACCTCCGCCGACTCCCCCCCTGTAAAATTTTGCCGGAATGATGGAGGGGACCTAACTTTGTAAGATGGCAAAAAAATTTTCAATTCGGAGCAGTCACTTTTCGACCCTGTTTTTCTCCAGATCTGCCCAACTAAAACAAAACATAATTTACTTTAAAATATTTTTCAGTTTTAGAATATGCCCGGTATATATTACTGAAATATTCCTAACAAACTACACAACATTAGAGATTCTGAAACTAGTATTATTCGTTATTAATAACATTTGTAATTCAGACAATAGAACATTTTCAATGTTGTGTAAAATATTAATTTACAATGTTAAATAATTCATAACGTATTTATGTCGGCTGGGGTATATTTCATGTTGTGCTGCTTTTAATTACGTAACAAGGGACATTTCAGCGAAGTTTAACAATTATTGGCACGATATTGGCACTAAACAATGCCACATATACAAGTTTACGTGTCATAACAAACAATATTGTCAGTAAAGGAATAATAAAGACTTGTTGAGTGATGTGTCCTGATTTGCAAATGACGTCAAACATCTTATTGACGTCATGAAGTACAGACTGTGCCACGTCCCTTTGTTCAGAATGCGACCTATCTCAATATAGCGAAAGTAGACGAGAGGCGAGCAAAGTAAGCAGCGAGGAAAGCAGATTCAGCTTCGTACGTGCCTGAAAACAAAGCGCGTTGAACTGAAATATAATTTCGTCACGGTATAATATACTCAGGAACCTTCTATTTTCAATTACTAAATGTGAATATTTTAAGAAACTAGAGGTGTTGCCTTGTAGAAATAAATATAACATTAGACACTTACTTCAATATGAAATTATAACGAATTATCATAAAGTAAAATAAGTTACAGATAAACCAAAGACAAGATAAGAGAGTCAGGCAGAGAAGACGAAATAGACGAAAATCGTTGTTAACTCCAAATTAAAGGGACAAGACATCCAGCGGACCGGTTTCGGGATTTGTCGGGTGCGCATTAAATGAACTTGACGAATATTACTAAACGACAGGTTCACTCGTTGAAATCAGCAAGTATTACGTTGCAGGTAGCCCTCAGTGACAGCCGCGTGGCGGTGTTTTTTGCTTATTTTATAAATTATAGAAAAAACGTTTCAAAATTATTCTATCAATGAATAATTCTCTCCTACTTAAATATGTACGTAATATATGAACATAGAAATACTGGAGGCTTCATGTATGTGAGAAGCAACCTGATTTTTTAGTGACTTTCAGTTGAATTCGGTCGCTTTATTAGGACAGTGTTGTCGATATCTCGCTATTGGTCTATTTCTATAATTTTCATATACCTATTAACTGTATACTGGTAACACGCTATAAGCCACTATGTACGGAATTGAGGCTAGAGAAGGAGATAGTTTTCTGTCTCTGCTGGGAACTTGGGAACCAACGCGCCCGCTCTGACGAAACAATCTGATGGAGTAGGCCAGTGGCCATGTGGCCAATTTCTCCGATTAGATTGTGACCATTTGCCTTCTATATTCAGTTGAACTGTCACAATCTCGCGTCACTAAGGCATGCGCACCATTCCCAGAGTACTCTTAGAGGATAGAGAGACAGGCTTTCCTTGGCGTCAAACTACGGGTCAATGGCGCCATTGCTATAAGATGAACGGTTTTTCGCCGGCTGTTCTCTCTTATTAATTCTCTAATCTTTTGTAAAACAATGTGGTACCTTCACGATTTGGTAGCACCATATGTTTTGTAAATGTTTTCAATGTGGTTTGTAATAACTGGGATTATATTCTATTAATTACATGAATTAAATTAAACATTACCATTGTTATAGTACGGAGTGTCTCAATTACGTTGCAGATTCCATCAATATTATAGTAAATGAATCAAAATCGAGACAGTGCTTAACCTTCTCTTTTCTAGGTGGTTGTATCCCTTTCTGAATTTTAGACTGACCTTCTCTACGTATCGAGTAATAAAACACATGATTTCTCAAAACACTTAACCACTATATTTACAGAGAAAATGAAAACAAATGAAAGAAGAAACACAAATATTAAACGATTAAATAGTTTATAAAACAATAATCACACCATACAAGAAAATGAAGTAGGTAGTCCGCAGCAATTTCAAATCTTTAGATTATAATGCAGGGACTTCGTTTGCAAAATATGAGAACGAATTCTGTATTTTTTATTGTCTACCTGAGGATTTAACGTTCATAAAAAATGATTTTGCCCTTAGCCGCCGTGATGCAGTTACTCTGTACAACCTCAGTCCATGCTGGTATGTTGGACAAGGCAAAAATCGCTTTTCTGGACCCGAATGATTTCTTTAGGGTTTGTTGGCCGTTCTAAACAAAAAAGGTATCTTGTCATTTTTTCGTAAAGTTGACCGTTTCCGACTTATTAACAATTTAATGTTTGAACCGAATACTCGTCGGTTAATTACATCACATGTATTTACGTTATAACCAGCAAAATACCCAACAAATGTACATACTCTAAAACTAAGAATTTATTATCATCTCCGCGGTAAATGTTGACTGAACAGACGCTAAATCAGAAGTGCCGAACTTACCTCTTCGAAATAAGACCTTTTTAAAAGTAGATGGTACACCCTGAAATCTTTACCAATCAAACCTTTCCCTACGCTAAACTGTACTCAGTCTGAAGTTGTCAAACGTACCATGAAAAATGGCTATGCGCATCACATGACGCCTCGAATAATCCAAAATATTTTATTATATCCTAATTTGCCGTAGCTAACATTTATGCCAGTAAGGTAGATGAAGAAGCCCCGTGGTCAATTACTTTGCTTTTGTGCGAGAAAAGACCTACCTTAGCCCTATCTAGTTTTACCAAAATTATTACATGCATTTTCTGGAATACTGTATGAACCAACTACTCTAGTCGTGAAGGCTTGGCCCTACCACTCGACGCGTCATTGTAATTTATTATATCAACCCGGCTGCGAAAACGTGTATCTAAATACTCACGGTTCCTAGAGGGACTTGTAGCGAAACGAATTGTTCAGACATAAAATAATTTAGATACTTGTTTATTCCTTCCATGAAACTTTTTTAAATTGTCGACCCCCGATAAACTACTCAAATAAAAAGAACATATTTCCAGAGATCTAACAAGACCGAACGAAATTAGACAATATAATTTAGATACTTATTTACGACTACTGTTTTATACAATGGACTAAAGTGTCGACCTACGAAAGATTACCGAGACTTGAAATGCCAAAATAACGGTTGTTTTATGCATGACAGGGCCCTACTTGATTACTCTTAACCTGACTTTTGTTACAGGTTTCATGTGAAAAAGAAATACTATAAAAAACAGAAAAATAAATTCACAGTAGGAAATCAAAATTTTACAATTGTACAACTTTTAATCTCTAACAGTTTTTTTAATACCATTTTTCAATATTTTCACAAATGAAAGTACTTCACCCTTTGTAATTTTCCACATGTTTGCAAATATTTAGCGCCCTGTATATTAATTTTGGAAAATAGTGTCATGTTTGACCTTTTCAAATAAAGTAGGCATTTTCATAGAAAATAATTTTTCTTCATAAATTTGCAAATAAAAAAGTTTTATCCAACACAGGCATAGAATATGGCTATTACTATGGTGATTTTAGATAAAGAATGTGATGTATTACACCCTAGTGAGAGAATGTTCAAAAAGTTACTAGTGCGAGAATGTAAAAAAATAATCATAAAGCAACACATTCATTCTAAGAATAGCACTAATCATTTATGCTAATAATTAAGGATTGACGCTCAGAAAATGGAAAATACGCTTAATCAGAAATATTGAAAAATAATCAAAAAGTAGAAAATACATTTAAATGGTCACAAATTTAATACAATTATTACACTTCTAAATTTTCTTTCATGTTAAGACCGTATTTAAGTATGCATCAGTATTGATAAGAGATATATTGTTAAAATCAAAATGAATAGTTATAATCACAGCCAATGATTATTCATTTCGCATGTTTTTATGCAAATTTTTGGATTTTCCAATACCGCTTTGAATATTTTTAAATATATTTAGAGCTATACCATTGTTTAAAACAGAGTTATCGGAAACGATATGTTTCCCTGTATCAAATACAACCCTAAGTAGAGTTTACCCGACAAACAATGTTTCTATTTTCATTCTCCTTGATTTTTATGTGAGTGTACTGTTGAGGGAATTACGAATTACGTAAGTCGTTATATACGAGTTGACGTATGGGGGATTGAACATGGTACAATGATGTTTTTGTAATTGGTTGCCTAAGTCTAAAACGGTGCTCCCAGGGCAATATGAACATTATATAAATTGCCAAGGGATGTATTAATATCTTCTTGTGATTTTGTCAAGTCAATTAATTGTACAGGTAATTAAGGTCCATTTAAAATAACTTTAAATATTTACTCTTTAGCCGTAATAGAATTGAAACTAGTTAATGTACGCCATTCAGCATTGTCGATAATATTCTTTTACATAACGTTTTAATTTGACATAATACCCAACGTATTTGTGTTTACAATATAGGTAAATTATATATAATAGTTAGCAATGGTAGTCCGATTTCTTTCAGCAATTGGCTCCAAAAATATTTATCGAAAAAATAGAAGAAACCGATGAGTTTTTGTAGCTGCATGTTGACTGAAACAAATTTAAAAAATCTAGAAAAGGATTCATACAAAACTGCCTTCAAAAACTTAGTTATTTTTGTTGGACAAAAAGGTCAAGTGGTTGTAATTTGGAAAATTTGAAAATAATAAATACATTTTTATTGCAAGTATATAAGTTAGAAAATCATTAAAATAAAGGTTTAAAAAAAAGAAGATTATACAGTCAGAGATGTCATAAAAAATGTTGAGGCATTGGTTCATAGCATATACGCTAAAAATGAAGTTGTGGACAGAAAATTTGGGATATTGTAAAACGTAAAAAGTCCCTTCAATTTTTTTCGTGTGGTATGTTTTGTATAGTTTTTAGATGTTCAGAGCAAAGTAGTTATGCACCTTTTTATCGCATTCTTGCTTTTTCTAATTCTCTAAGAGATGCAGTGATGCAGTTGATTTTGTTTAAGTATGTTTAGAATGTATTGTGTGGAGTTTTTGAGCAGTTATGGAAGCAAGGCGTCATTTGTCATAACTTAAAAAAGGGGCTTAACTTCTTTACTCTGAACATCTAAAAACTATGCAAAACATACAACACGGAAAAAAATTGAAGGGACTTGTTCCCGCGTACTTTTTAGAACATCCCAAATTTTTTCCACATAGTGTTCACACAGCTGTTCAAAATACAGGGGAGTATCATATTCTGCTCAAGTACATGATCTTTTTTAAAAATTTTATTTCCCTGTGATAATTAGGGAAAGACGGTGGAAAGTTGTATTCGCATTGTAACTATTGCTAAAGAGGACCCTTAAAAAATCGATAGAGTTATTTGCACACACTTTCCCTCTTGTTTATTGATTATTTGAGCTGGATGACGACCCTATATATTCTTTACTAAAAGAGAGAACTTCTGGGGCCATTTTACCTTACTTGTTCTGCTACATCCTTTATATTCATAAATTTGAAGTAAGTACCTACTGTACTTACAAGAAAAATCATTTCTGTGTGGAACAGTCTTCAACACCTGTTGTGATAAGATAAATCAATAAACAAACATAAATAAGATTCTAGAAAAACTTCGTCAAACGTGTACATATCCTGTATTTTTCAAATCTATTCTTTAATATGTGTAAATACATGAATAAATACAGGGTGCGCCAAAGTTCTGAATTTGGTCGATTACGGCTCTATTTGAAATGGTAGAAATATATTGTTTATAGATTATTTTCTTGATTTTCAATTCTGAATAACCAGAAAATATGTACAATTATACAGGGTATTCCGTTTTCTTTGTCTGGGCAACAACTTCGTTATTTTAAATGGAATACCCTATATTTTTTTCCTTTATCGAGTTACCCATCTAATTATATTCATAACTCTATTAAGGTGGTAGGTACTTAAACTGAACCGTTTACGATATAAAAGAGATTTATTGACAAAAATTGAGGTTTGCGGATAAGTTTTTGAGTACCTCTGATTTCATAGACAAGAGAGTTATCAAAATTCTGCTTATACTGTTATGTTGGGCATATTAAGGGCTAGTAGGGTAGAAACGTTATTAACATTAATCTTATACAGAGTGCTGAAAAAATTGAGTTTATTTTTTTGCTAATAAAAAGGGCCGTAATTCAATTTTTTCAAATGGGACGTACTATTTTCAGTTCTGTCATCTAATGAAGTGTTAAATTATCTTTCCACTGATATATCACAGTAGGTATTTATCTTTAAGGGTTGCATAGATATTAAGGTTAAATATCTGTCTGACTGAAATTCACATAATTTTACATCACATTACATCACATAAATTAACTTTGACAGTATGACTTGTTGTTTGACGTGCAAACTCAACTTTTACGAGCTGGCACGACAATCTTCAAAGCATACTGCTCATGGTGGCTCATGTAGACAGAGAGGTGATACATCCGTTGATGCCACGTGTTGAGTTTGTTCGCTCCGCGCCGAGGCGATGGTGTGGACCAAGATTAGTAAACATGAGTGAGGTAGCCTACTAACTTTTCAAGGTCGAATCAAGACGCCATATTGCGCATCATAGTGCCTGCCCTGTATTTGAACAAAGTTTTTCTCTATTATTTCATATTGAAAAGGTGTAATTTATGTAACATTCCCGTGTTTTTCTTTTCGACCTAAGTTTTAGTGTTCTATATTACTCGTATTCAAAATGAAATCATACAGAAAAACTTTGTTCAAGCACAGGGCAGGCACAATGACGCGCAATATGGCATCTTGACTCGCCCTTGAAAAGTCAATAGGCAACCTCCCACTTTACTAATCTGGGGTGTGGACACTGTTATTAACTTGACATCGCTGCAAATTATATCTATCGTTGTTTATCTTAAATCCATCGCATTCATTCACGTTGTAACCCGCTATGTAATTCTAGGTTTGCCAGGAGTGGAACGTATTAGGTATTTGCACATTCTGGCTTGTCGTTAGTTTATGTTTGTCTATTGATTTGTCCAGTAAAGAAGTGTTTCAAAATAAATATGAATTATTCGCGGGAAGAAATGGTTGACATGATTTTTATTCTGGGGGAGTGCTCAAGGAACAGCCTCTTAGCATCCCGAGTCTATAAAACCACATATCCTGAAAGGAGACACCCTTTAGAACCTGCATTTAGTAATCTTAGAGACAGATTTATCGAAACTGGTGGTGCAGTACAAACCTCATGAATTAAGTTCCAGCAAGAAAAATGACTGTCAATGGACACAATTTTCATTATTATTCAGATGTCAATCCTCATTTATTAAAAACAGTTTCCCAACAGAGGTGGTCATTAAATGTATGGGGTGCTGTAGTAGGGCCGATTGTTATTGGACCTCATTTCTTTAATGGACCCTTAAATGGAAGAATATATCACGATTTTTTGGAAAATGAATTGCCGGTTCTCCTAGAAAACGTTCCTCTTGATATACGGCAAAAAGTGTGGTTTCAACAAGATGGAGCTCCGCCTCATTTTGCAGCAAATGTCAGAGAATGGTTAGATCGCAACTTCAATGATATGTGGATAGGGCGTGGCGCAGCAATAGCATGGCCTGCAAGGTCGCCCGATCTGACAGGAATGGACTTTTTTTTACGGGGCTATGTAAAGGATATAGTTTATCGCGACACTTCTACCACTGTTGATGACATGAAAAATAGGATCAGACGTGCCTTTGCATCCATTACTCCGCAGATGCTGCAAGAAATGCGTCATTCATTTAGGAAGAGGACTCAGATGTGTCTCGATCGAAATGGTGAACATTTTGAACATTTGTTAAAATAATTGTTTTTTTATTATAAGTAAATTCTTTATTACATACGTGCTGGTATTAATTTCAATTCTTTGTCCAACAATTCTAAGTAAAAAAATAATATTTCAGAAGGCTAATAATTAATTATGGAAAACTGCTGGTACTACTACACAATTAGTCTGATCCAGACAATTAACCTTAATATCTATGCAACTTTTAAAGATAAATACCTACTATGATACATCAATGGAAAGATAATTTAACACTTCATTAGATGACAGAACTGAAAATAGTACGTCCCATTTGAAAAAATTGAATTACGGCCTTTTTTATTAGCGAAAAAATAAACTCAATTTTTTCAGCACTCTGTATAATATTAATGTTAATAATGTTTCTGCCCTACTAGCCCTTAATATGCCCAACATAACGGTATAAGCAGAATTTTGAAAACTCTCTTGTCTATGAAATCAGAGGTACTCAAAAACTTGTCAGTAAACCTCACTTTTTGTCAAAAAATCTCTTTTATATCGTAAACGGTTAATTTTAAGTACCTACCACCTTAATAGATTTATGAATATAATTAGATGAGTAACTCGATAAAGGAAAAAAATATAGGGTGTTCCATTTAAAATAACGAAGTTGTTGCCCGGACAACGAAAACGGAATACCCTGTATAATTGTACATATTTTCTGGTTATTCAGAATTGAAAATCAAGAAAATAATCTATAGACAATATATTTCCACCATTTCATATGGAGCCGTAATCGACCAAATTCAGAACTTTGGCGCACCCTGTATATTATCATTACAGCGATTTGTAAATTACGGCCCCTTAGTAATGTTTAATTGTATATAACGCTATGAACATGTGAGAATAATGAGTATAATTATAAAACTGATTACAGTATGGTATACTCGTACAATGTCGAAAATTATCCTCACTTTTTAATAAATGTTTGTTGCCCAACAGGTCATTATAATTTCATAAAATCAATAAGGATTAGAGACTGATAAGCAAATTGCGTTAAAAGTTGTTCAGCCAACATAAGGTTAAAGGTAGAATTCAAGTGAGATGAAATATGAAAAGCAACACAATTATTACCCCACACGAAATGTAGTTAGAAAACAGCATACAAAATAAAATGCACGTAAAAAATAACAAAGAGAGATAAAACACGTCAAGAGCAGGCTCTTTGCAAGTTGAAAGTAAGATAAGAGAAAGATAGTCCAATCTGGGGGATTTGTCAACTTTCAAAAAATTTATATAAATTATGTTAACTCTAGAGCACATCCTAACTTTCCACATTCCTATCCAATATAGTATACAAAAGGGTGGTTCAAATTGAAGCCAATGAAAAAAGTTTCAATTTTTTGCCTCACCTCCTAGATTTATGTAAAATCTCAAATATATACTTTCCTCTAAATTTAAGCAAAATCGAGCAATATTAATACGTGCCTCCGAGACCGAGTAATTTCCCATTTTTTTTTTTAATGGAAAACGATACTTTACGTAAATCTGTCAGAAAATCGTGAAAATATAGCGAAATAAAAATCGCACACAAACCTCCTCTTTAGAATCATCCAGAAAATACTAAGTACTAACTTCCTTTTTAATTTGACCTCCATAACAAAAATATGGGTTCAAAAAATGATAGCGTAGTGCGATTCAAACAGACAACAAAACGACCATTTCCTGCGATATTGCCGCTAAAACAAAAGTCAAATTAAGGGTGGTCAAGCACAGCCCTGTCGTATATGAAACATGGGTCTACACTTTAGTAGTACATTAAAATAAAATACTAGTCGTAAATCAATATCTGAATTATGTTGTTCAATTTCGTTCGGTTTTGTTAGATCTTCATCTTCTTGTATGGCGTAATTATTGTTTATTATACTATTTAGTCGTTAAATGTTTGTGTTACTTGTTTCATTTGTTTCCATTTTCTCTGTAAATATAGTGGATAAGTGATTTGAGAAATCGTGTGTTTTATTACTCGATACGCAGATTAGTTCATTCTAAAACTCAGAGAAGTTCAATTGTGACAGATCCTGTTTGTAATGTAGAAAGAAAAGGGATGCAACCACCTAGAAAGGAGAAGGATAAGCACTGTCTCGATTTTGATTAATGTGTTATAATATCGACGGAGTCTACAAACTGATTGAGACACTCCGTACTATACCAATGGTAATGTCTAACTTGATTCATGCAATTAAGAGAATATAACCCCAGTTATTACACCGTCTGCTGCAACTGAAAATCGAACTCAGGAGAGACAACAGCGACTAACCGTATTGTGCTATTCTGCTCTAGCCCAATGTTGCTCTTTCGATAACACATATAACGCTAATAAATATCCACACCCTGGCCAGGATTCCAACTCGGGACTGCGTGGTCACAAGCCTAACATGTAAGCACTGTTCCGTACGGCTTTAATGAAGTGAAGTTGTGGTGTTTCGTGATAAGAATTATAATTTTAAGTTAGTGGTTCAAAATTTCGTCAATCATGTTGTCTTAATTGAAACATATTCTTTATAGGATTTTGCAAACAGCAGAAAAAATAACTATCTATGAGAGCTAAAAAAAAAACTATGTGTAAAAATATTAATGAAATCTTTGCATCTCGCTGATAAATCCTCAGTTCAAATGCCAATCAGATAATTCATAAATCCAGTCCAATCTTATTATACTGTTACATGGTTCCACCTCTTAGGAGACACCCTGTATGAATCCGTGGGTTCTAAATAATTTTAACAAGGGGTAAACCACCAACACTGCATTTAATAATTTACTGATTACACAAATACTTCTAGACTAACTTTTACAATGTTTATATTTACACTTCGAATTTATAACCTCACTTTCGCTGCTAAACTTTACACTAATAAAACTTCTCCTCTTGCGCCGGTAATCGCGCCTTACATACTCTGAAATTGCCTCCAGAGTCATCCAGAACACAATCGAGAATCTTCTCCCACCACACTCTAGAAAACTGTATCTCTTTCTACAAGTTTCCAGACACTATTAGGCATTGGCGTATCAATCTTCAGTTTCAAGGGGCTGTAATACATAACGATATATCCAAAATATCCCAAATTATTTTACATAAAGGTTTGGCCACGTGGCAATTAAATTTGCCCGCCAAAATTCTCCCAGACTAAAAATCTACCGGGTACAAATCTGCCCGTACCAAATCTGCCCATACCAAATCGTTACGATAAAATACAAAATACAAAAACTAACCTCAAAATCTAGCACGCGCTTAAGTTGAAAGAAAATTATAACTTACCCAGATTTTCCTGGACGGTAACTTGTTATTTAAATCCGATACAAAATCAAAAAGATTGCAATACGAAATACCAAAAATCTATTACAATGAAATGTGTCAAATTACAGTCTTAATACGATAATCAATATCGATTCAGCCCAACGTGGTTATATGACCAAAATCACTAAAACAAGTTAATAGTACAAATTTTCAGGAAAAAGAGAGAATGATTCCTCATGTTCTGTACTATTTTTAGAAAATATAAAAAGTATTTTCTTTCAGACGTATGAACTAAATTTAATATTTTACTGGTAGTGGTTTGTAAACGAAACTATCTTATCGACATTTGGATTTATATAAAACTAGGTATATGGAATAAAGTGTTTAGTACAATTTTACTCAATACTAAATAACAACTTTTCAATTAGTTTTTCATTTACAAAGAGAATTCATTTACTAGAACTTTGCAAAAATAATTAATTTTTACTATTCTCGCTATCTGTTGACAGATAGAATAGACATCATCGACTAGTAGTTAAAATTCATGAAACTGTGTGGAGATGTTTTATAAATGAAGACGTGGCTTGAGGGTTTGCAGATACTGGATGAGCCTCAAAATAAAATCTTTGTAGCCTCTAACCATTAAGTAACAAATGGTTCTATTTTAAACAGTTTTAAATTTTTTTAAATCCTCTTTTGCGTCAGCAACCAGTTTGTACGAACATCTGTGGAAGAATTCGACAGATACTTATTTTCATCTACACTAATTAGGGTTGACATGTTTAAAAAGTCATTTTGGATTAAAATCATGATTTGTTTTTTTTTTTTAACTCTTGGTTTAAATCAATTCTTAATAAAAGATGGAACATTTTATTATAACTTGTTCTAAGACATCCGGTATTGCATGAGGCTACGTTTTCCAAAACTGCTTTAGGATATGGTCATTTAGAATGGTGCAGAATGAGTTTCTAATTTGAATATAGACGGTAGCAGGCCAGTAGCTTCATACATTACTAGAAGTGATTTTAATATAGAACAAGATCTGCTACTCGGCCAATAATTGGGTCTATAATTCGGTCGTCCCAACAGAGTTTCGGACAGTGCTTGTAGTTTTAAATATATTCTTAAGATCACATTTATTACAAGATTAATTTGTCTGATGCAAATAACATATCGTGTAACAGTTAACAGTTTAATGTTACTTACATGTGATACTCAAAAATATAGCGATGCCTATTTAAATAATTCTCATATATTTATACTTTTATGACAAATCCAAGTAGACTTCTCTTTGATTTTCTAACAACCGCAATTATTAACCAATTATTCATAATACTTACAGCAAACAATCGGTCGTTCTACTCAACAAGTAAACGTATTTACCCACTAGGTAATTGATTTAGGGATACTATTATTATACCGGTGATTAAACTATAAAAAGCCTTTACACTAGGATTAATGCATGTAATCATTCATTAAAAAAAAAAAGAAAGAATGGTACAGGACTGGTTGTGTATGAGAATATACCATGTAAACTACTATACATTATTCTGAACAAAAAATGAGGAATACATTTTTTTGTTGAAAAAATTGTTTTTTCGGCCCCTATATTAAACACCTTTGAACCTACTACGATGTAATATTGTACAAAGGGGCATTAGCATACAATTGGTGATTTCAGGATGGAAACAGTTGTTGGATAACCCAGGAGTTGAAATTTATTTTCATTGACCTTAAGCGAGCCTTTGAAACAACTGATTGCCACCTCTTATTATTAAAATTAAAGATATGTGGATTCGATGACACTGTTATAAAATGAATTGAAAGTTATATGACCGATAGGTATCAAATAACAAAAATTAATGGCAAGCTATCTGAGCCTAAGATGAATAAATTCGGGGTCCCTCAAGGCAGTGTTCTTGGTCGCTTACTATTCATTCTTTATATAAATGACCTTGGGAATGTGCTGGTGATTTTGAGGAGATGGTAACTACTGTAAAAGAGCTGGGAACGCTGACAGAAAAAATTTAAATCAATTAACTAAAATTAAATGAATTAAAATCTAAATTTATGTTCGTAGGTATACAAGAAATTTATCAGTTTAAATCTTGGTATTGAAATAAATAATGTTGAGCTTGTTCAAGGAATTAAATACTTAGGACTAATAATTGACTGGGAATTTCCATGAAATTCAATAAGCACATAGACTTTATATTGAAAAAAATTGGCAAAAGAATCGGCTTTCTTAATAGAGTGGCTTCTTTTATATCAATGTCCGCGAGGTTAACAGTTTACAACTCGCTAATATTGCCCCGTTTTCTCTACTGCGGGTCAGTGGTGTATGTAAATTGTAGAAATTTTAATAGGTTACAGGTTCTCCAAAACAAGATGATGAGAGTAATATCAAGATGCAATAGGTTCACAAGAGATCAGCTGATGTTAAATACATTAAACTGCCTTAATATAAGACAGTTTCATTATTTTCCAACTATGACATTTATTTTTAAAATGATCAATGACGCGTCTCCAGTTTACCTCATACGACATTTGTTACCTGTTACTGATGTACACCTACGTAATACACGAATGGCTACAAATAGCAACTTGTATGTTGCTGGAACATTCAAGAGCAGTTCAATGAACAGCTTATTATATAAAGGAGTTGTGCAATTCAACCTTCTATCTCACGAAATTAAAACCCGTAGAACCATTGAACAATTTAAGTCTAAACTATTATATCGTATAAGAGACCCTTCATTCCATCTAAGGTAGGAGTTGTTTTTGGTTTTGCTGTGTAGTTCTTATCTATGCTTCTCTTTTATATCATATTATTTGTATTTGTACCATCTTTGGATAAATAAGTTATTTTCATTATTATTATTATTATTGTTTTCGGTTTACCCGTTGTCGGGCAGGGCTTCCTTACTTTCCGACCGATACCACACGGTAGTCGCGCCAGCCACAATTACAGCCACTCCCCACGACCTGTGGGGTTAGTGACTGTAAATCCCAGAATCGTGTGCCCTAAGTAGATGAAGGGATCCCAAGATAACCATCTTCTGCATTTGGCCTGCCAGCCATTCGGCTGATTTCTGACAAGCTGGTATGGTCTTCAGTTCCGAGAACAGCGTAGGCTTCATACCAGTACACCGATTATTAGGCCATCGACCATCTTGACCAAGTAGCCTGGGTACAGCACTTGGAGCTCGTACCGGAGATCACGGTATTTAGTCCGTTTTTCCTCCTCTTTCAAAGCAATGTTTGGCTCAGCAGGTGCTGAGAACTCGTTCACAAAATTATTATTATTATTATTATTATTATTATACATGTGCTGATTAAGAGTATTTTACTAGTTTTGTTTCTAAAAAAATCGGTAATACTTTTTTTTGAAAATCGTCTCCCTCTTTCCATCCTAGTGTTGGAGGCCTCTGACTAAAATCAAAGATTCATTTTATAGGTTTATATTCACCACCAAAATTAAAAAATATTCAGATCAGATGAGCGAGATGTGCGTGTGGCTCCATGAAAAGTTTGACACACTGTATACAATAATTGATGAAGTGAATACGAATTATGATCAAAATTATTCAATATTTACAATTCATTAAAATTAAATTTTCAATCATGTATACAATTCCTGATAAGACAATGTTGTCTTTATGGAGTTAATTACACTTTATTGAATGCTAAAATTACTTGTATTGTTTTACCGAGGCCGTATTGCAATTACTGTGCTTTGACTTCAGAAAACGAAAATGCTATTAGATTCTGCCTAAATTCAATTTCCAGGCTTCCCCCTGGGCTCTTCCATTTTCCTTTTGTCCCTTCATTCATCGCCAATATTATCTATTGCCGAGAGTTCTAAGGATTTTCCTTCCTATAAAAAGTGATTCCCATTGGAAGCATACGCACATGCTATATTAGAAGTAATTTTGTACAGTCTGAGAAAGTATTACTTTGTATGTAGTTTATAGGGGTAATCGACAAAAAATAAAAATTTAATTGTGAAGTATGTTCGTTGTCGTTCTATTTTAGTCTTTTCTTACAATATAATGGTGTAAAAAACAAATCATTTAAAAAAATACAGACACCTAACTGCGAATAAGGAAATTCGAAATAATAGTCTAAGAGCCAGTGAATATTTGCTCTACGTCATTTTGACATGGAAATAATTATTTTTCTATGAAATCCTAAAAGATGCGACCATGAAAAGCATCGTCTGAGTGTCGGGCGCAAGTGGTAGAAGAAAGGTGCAGGGTATACCCCAAGAATGTAAAAAGAAAACTAGTTAAGTTATAGTCTGGGAGATACTTAGCTTTCTTCAAAACTCATCGATACGTGACCTCGAGTTTTCAAAGTTTAAGTGTTTAAAAGTCGTTCAATTTATTCAACTTTTTTTAAAGAATATGCCAGCAGGTTTTGCATGAGAAAATCAGCGGAATTTTTATTAAAGTAAATAGCAGATTTATTTTAGTGAAGCCTTACCATTGTTGGCAATATCTACCACAGAAGTAGTAATCATTAAGTGGTTTTGCCGCCTAGTAAAGAAGAGCAAACGTATATTTGTTTTTCATTGTTTTTTTAAAGGCCATAAAATGTCATTGGCGTTCCGCCAGTACGAACTGCCTTAGAGTGGCGTCGTTTTTAATCCATTTCTATATTATGTGTACGATTTTTAATTACTTATTAAAAAAGTCAAAATAAATTCAAGGTCAAATGTTGCCAAATTTATGTAAATAAAATATTATGGGTGAAACACTTATCAGTCGTAGATCGCATATTGCAGAAAATAAATAAACAAACTAACCATCACTGCCTTCACCGATTTACTGTACTTTTTATGTAATTGTTGCACATTCTATAGAAAACTCTTCGCAGTTCTTATTGTAAATAAAATTATTTTTAGACGTTTTTTGTCTTATTACAAAACATATTTTTTATTAATTTATATAAATTAATAATTTCTTTATTTATTGATCAATTTTGTTCAAAATAGGTTTCTTCCTCTAGCTAATACTAAGCTTCTGTCCGAATTTCAATACAATCGGACTTTTCGTTCTTGAGTTATCGTGCTTACAAGAAACGTGGCGGACGGACAGACAGACAGATGGACGGGCATTTAGAAAGATATTCAGAATTCGATCACGAACACAATGATATGAACTTTTTTCTCTACGCGCAATATGACCGGTTTTAGAAATGTGCCGATCGAATGCAATATACTCTTCGTTTTGTATTTGCGAAAAGTATAATAATAAAAATAACTTGGATCTACTTTTCGCTTTTCTTGAAACAACGATAAAATGGATTCATTAATCTTCTAGTCATTTCTGATATTATTAATATACATGCTGGAATTCCAAATATATCGGAAACGTGTATGCTTGTTAACGAAACCAATTACATTTGTAAGATTTTTCGTATCGTGTTTGAAAAATAAAGAAAAGTCGTTCAGCGTGTAAAATAAAAATTCTTTTTATTACAATTAACTGCCTAACGACTGTCGATTATATCATGCTTAAATAAAACTGTTGCATATGCAAATTTCTTTCTATTAATGTGTTGATAAAATAAATTTTGTCTAATTTATACAGTGGGCTTTTATCTATTCATATACAGATAGAGTTAATTTTTTAAATCACGCAGTCTACCAGTAATTCCTCTTCATGTAGATAATTCTTTACAAACTATTTTTGGTACATTTTACTTTATAGGTATGGAACAAAAATCATTACTCGATTCTTGTTACTTTTACATAGTTTAATTAAGGATTCGGCATTAATTTTAGAATTCTGTATTAATATCCGTAATTGAAATACCAATCAAGAATTGGAATTATTGGTGAGATATCCCATTTACGACTTGTTTTAACAATTCAATTTATATTAGACATGTAACGTGAATCCTAAATAATCTCGAAGCGAAATTGATTTAATTACAGCTCCATAGAGTTTTCATTTCTGATATAATGGAATGTATTTTTGTTCATTCCAGAAGACAACTTGGTCTTTCTATGAAAATAGCTTTTTAATGCTTCAACTGATTACGTCTGTGAACACATATTTTACTTCAGTGATCAGATACTGTTATAGAGAAATAGCACATGAACGAAAATTTTCTTCTTAAAACCTTCATCTGATCATCTAAGGAAAGCCCCTGAACTTATGAACATTAAAGTAGACCGCAAACCAGAGGTTAAAAAATTTATATTGAAGGATAAAATCACAAGATTGTGGATTGTTCGTTCCTAGGGCAAACATATAAAATATTTATAGCTGAAATTAGTCTTTACTGGTCGCCTTCATATAAAATGGAATTATTTTTCAGTATTACTCGGTCATTTGAAAACTCCTTTCAATTGGGCGATAGTCCGCTAACACGCAACATAACCCAAATCAGAACGCATAATGCTCCCTTCCAGATCAAACACCCCCTACCATATCAAGCGTTGCCTGTCTTCCGGCAGCCTTTATAGCCTCACATTTTCTAACTATAACTTTATCTCACCCTGTAATTCGCTTTTCCCCACCTATCAATCCCTATCCTTTTCTGTCGCCTCTCTGTTTGTCATTTTGTTTTATAGTTTTTGTTTTTTTGTCCTTTTGTCATATTTTGTTCTAAATTCATTTTAGAAAGATAAAATTCCTAAAAAATTATAACTGTTAAAAATCCTAACTTTTCGCCTTCCCTACCTTCCAAACGGCGGGTAGACCGTTGGGACCCCAAATTGCTTCGAACGGGTTTTTTCGTTGAACTTTTTCCCGTACCAGCAACCAAAATTTAATCAGTGTTTTGTGCTCTAGTTTTTATTGTGTTAATGTTAAGTATTTTAAGCCTGCTACGCAGACATAGTGTAATTTTAATGTTAATTTTAAGCCGGCATTGGCGGCAGGAGTTTTAACTTGTTTGTCCATTTTATTAAGCCGAGCTGGTCGCGATCCGCCCTACCCTACGCACACCATGGCGCTATTCGTTGTCAATGCTCATTGCTGAAAAATCATAAGCTAACAGTTTCTGCTTGCCCATTTTAGAGATTTTTTACCATCTTTTAGCCAAAAATTGGACTTTTGGCCGAAAATGGGCCAATATCGGTGTTTTAAAAAAAAATTGGCACCTTCTCAGACTTGTAGTTCTTGTACCAAAAAATAGTTTCTGTGAGTGCCAACATTTTTTTCTCAAAGTAAGCCCCCCCCAATTCACCCCCCAAAACCCCCAAACATTCAAATACCGATTATTTTGCCAAAAAGGGATAATATGTCAGTATTTACTGGCTAACTGCGTCATTTTTATATCCTTTTTGACATAATAATCGGTAGTTGACCGTTTTGGTGTTTTGAGGGGCTATATTGAAGAAAAAATGTTCGCACTCACAGAGACTATTCTTTAGTACAAAGACTACAAGTTTGAGAAGGTGCCAATATTCTTTTTGAAAAGCACCAGTCTTGGCTCGTTTTTTGCCAAAAGCCCAATTTTTGCCAAAATATGACCAAAAATCTGGAAAGTGGGCCAGCAGAAAATGATGGCATCTGGTTTTCCAGCAATGAGCATTTCCGTCTGCTCAGAAAGTCTTACACTATGATCCAATTTTGGCCATAATTGATGTCACCAGTGCTGCCAATTGCACGGAGAAAAATTGTTCGAATGTTGCTCGCCAAGATACCATTTTCAACTAGCACCAAGTCGCAAACTGATCCAAAATTGAATATTTTCTGGGGCGAGTAGCTCCAAGGCGGGCCGGGGGGAGGTCTGACTCACATACGGCAAAACACTCAGAGAAATATTTGCTAAAACATAGCAGCAATGCCAACATGTTATATCTCAGGACATAGATTTATTTATTTATTTATTTAATCATGCATCATCCAACAGTACAAAGGATGAAAATCTAAACTAACTTAACCTAACCTAACTAAGAAATACAAATAAAAATTCTGAAGGTGATTAGACTGCACGACAGTAGATGAAATTTCTGGCTGCTAGGCATATATGTCCAATTCACTGCAATGAGTTTAATAACTAGTATAAACGTTAAACAGAGGAGAAAACTTTAATACGTTACATCTAGGAGTGGATAAATAAAAGCTATGAGAATGACGAGAATTAATCCATGGGACATAAAATTTCTGTTGGCTTAATATTTCACTACAGTTAATTTTATTATGCATATTATCTAGAAAACGCAAAGCAAAGGACTCACGCCTTTCGGAAAAACTCGCAATATCAAATTTTTCAAGTAATTTATTTTGAGAAGCTCCAATTGGTGGATATGTACCTTCAATTTTACAGTTTAAAAATTTCCGGCGCTGAATATCTTCTAATTTATCATTATGAGTATTACACTCAGATTGCTAGACAAGTGAAGCATACTCCGGCTTAGATCGATAGAAAGCAAAATAAAGCATCTTAAAGGTTTTCACACCATTAAAATCATGGTTATTACGCAAAATGAAGCCTAACATTCTGTATGCATGCGAAATTACAGCATCAATATGGTTAGTGAAGATTAATTTATTATCAAAAGTTAGACCTAGATCCTAGAACGTAGATGGTCTGTTCAGCGTGTCTCCATTAACATCATAATTATATATAATTGGGGACTCCTTGGTTGTATAACTCATAACACTGCGCTTGCCAACATTTAGGTGAAGATCATTTTCATTGCACCAAGAGGATAACTTAGTTAAGTTGTTTTGAAGTTTTTCGCAGTCATTAAAATCATTAATCCTATACAACATTTTGACGCCATCGGCATATAAGAAATATACGTTTAAGTGATCACTGATGTCGTTAATAAAAATATTAAAGAAAAGGGGTCCAAGTATTGATCCCTGTGGTACTCCTGGCGTGGCTCGGTATTCAACAGATTTATATCCATTATAAGATACGAACTGAACTCTGTCAGTCAAATAACTCTCAAGAAATTGAAGTATATATGTAGCAATTTCCTAAACTATTACGTTAGAGAATTTTGCGTTCTACCAAAGTGTGTATATATTCGTATTTCGTTTAGTATTCAATATATTGACGAAGTTTACATACTTCACAATCAATATGGCACTCTAATACAATTGAATTTTTATTTATAACGGCTTATGAAGACGAGTGTCCGCAAATATCCATTGGATTTGAGTAATTTACTTGGAGTATTTTATGGCATTCTAATATAGGTTATGAAATGCTGTTCTATGCAAAAATAAAATTATCAACATGTTAAACTATATTCACTCCAAACTATAAAAAAATTAACCAACAAACGCCACTGAATAACACATCATTGATTTGAAATGTGTGGCAGATTAGGATGAAACGTAAATATATTTTGATAAAATGAAAATCAGATTTGTTTATTCCTTTTGACGTCAACTGTCTAAATAATCTCAATAATCTAAAACAAAAGTTTTTAAAACAAAATGATAACGCAAATTGTGCTCTTTTAGAACCGAAATCCCTAGTGTATCTCCACAAAGCCCTTATTGACGTTTTCTTTTAAAGTTTGATATGATTTACGTATAAAGAGCCTAAAAGCACTTCGTCATTTTCTCCGCTGTTTTAAAAACGTAAAATTATTACCTTAAGATTTGAGAGAAAAGCATGTTTAATAAAATCGTTAAAATGTTTCAATGTACTTCCTTACTGAGATTTAATGGCTCGAGTATATTAGTCCCTATTAGATTTCGGTACACAAAATAGTTTTTATTTTAACGTCGGCTGCTTATTTTTTATTAATGAAATTCTGAATGTTTAAAGTCATATTTGAAAGTCCACATCTCCGTAACAAACCCACCTGTACATGAATAGAATTCTGGTTAACGTTTTAGTTAACTTTGACTCTGCTGTCAAACGAAAATCAAATTTTAGAGATTGTTCTTATGCCATTTCGATATAAATCACCTACCTACAGTCATTTAAAGATGACTCCCGATCAGTTTTTTTCGTATCGCCAAAACGCTTTTATCTAAAAAGATAAAACATGGTACATTTATCAACATAAACATGTCTCGAAGTTTGCTGCAAACATTATTTTTTAATTGAGACATAAGCGTTTTATTTAGGGGGCCAAGAGACAATTAGGTGTTTTCACTATGTGCAAATTTGCTTTTTTGATATTATTAAAATGAAGTACGTGTTATACTAACGCACTTATTGATATTTAAACAGCATTCTATCGTCCATCCAACTAAATTTCAACAAATAATTAACATGAAGTTTTGGTAATTCAACAAGTACGCAAAACACGCTTTGACGTCATCGGTTATATTAGTTTCTTAAATCGCGTTTAAAAATTGTTAAACACAACATGTTATTCACTTTATTTACGTTTTACATGTGATTAAATAAGTAACGCCTACTTAATACGGGATTTGTAAAACTACTTTAGGAAATGTATCTGCAAAATGAAATTCAGAGGTCCAAGATCTGCGAACACGCGTGGGAGAACGGACATAGAATAAACTGGGACTCGGCAAAAATTTTAACAAAAGAGGCAGATAGCAAAAAAAGAAAAATAAAAGAATCCGCGATAATATTATTAAATGAGGATAATTGCGTGTCGAATTGTTCCGTAGATGTCTGTACAACTTGGCTGCCAATGTTAAAAGAAGAACTTCACAAACTTAACATTGTATAGAAACTAAAAAACTGTTAACTATATCAACAGTTCTATGTAAATAGTAAGTATCTATGGATATTGAATATAACAAACATTCTTAGAGCTGTGTATTTGTCATACACAGCAAAAAAGATTTTTCAAAAAAAAAAGCCTTGAGAAAGGAAACAGATTAGATTTCCGAAACGTCGGCGAAATATTTAATTTCAAGCTTTTATACTTATTTGTGTTGTTTAGTTATCAAAACCAACCTTTAACTGATCCTTTGACGTAAACGTCACGGGCGTAGAGGTTTTTTACCAGTAATACTGGTTAATTGTGATATATTTTGTAGATTCCCCTAGCACCGCTTAGAAAGAAAACATACATGTGGCAGTGAAATTCCCAAAGAATTGAAGAAGGAAAAAAAAAATAACGTGGTTATAACACAAAATGACAATATAACTGATGGCGTCATGAGTGCGTAGTGAATTGTAGTGTTTTTGGCGAAAAACACTACAAAATTAAAATGGGTTATTTTAAAGTATTATTCGACTGTTTCTCAAAATTCAAGTGTTGATAACTATAATAAAGTGAAAGCGAATTTAAAATTTGTGAAAACACCTAATTTGAATTATAACCGTTACTACCTTCGCGTGCCGAAGAGAAGTAGTGTATTCGAGAAACAATAACCCGCTGAGATTTCCTCGGATTTCCACGTTCCAGACCATGTAGATTATGAAAATAAAGGTCTTACAACACTGAAAATTTGATAAGTTGTTTTAAAAATATACTACTTTAAACATGAACCGATGCACAGTAAACTCATTTACTACGTCATTTACTCCCAAAATTTGTCTCGAATATACGTTTAATGTGCGAAGCCGCTTATTTAAAAGCAGACTCACCTATCAAAAAAATACCTGATCAATAATGACAAGCAATGTCAAAATTGTATAATAAATAAGATGTAAAAAAACACATTTATTTTATGTAAAAAGTACTAACACCGAGAATAAAGAGAATAGTAAATTTCATTGGAATAGAACATTCTAACATGATTCTATCATATGTATAGCTGTTAATGTTATTCATACAATTCATGTTACCTTATATTACATTTATATCAGCTATTAGCAAAGGCACACTTTGAGATATATTAAGTTACCATAGGAGTAAATGACGTCACACTGCTGTTAATGAGATCGCATTCTTGGTTAATTTTGAAGTCTGTATGTAGAGACTGTAGAAAATCTGTTTTTTTTTATTTCTATCTAAAATGAAATTCTTTCAGAAAATATAATAAAAAAATTTGCTACATGGGCCAATTCTATCAGTTTGTCTGTCTGTCGATTTGTTGATCAAACTCATCAGGCGATTTTTTTAAACTAAAATGTTATTTTTGCTCATATGGCCATATGCATTTGCACCATATTTCTGATAGTTTCGCTGTATAGTTTTTATTTTTTTATGTAAAAGTTATAAATATTTGAATTTTTAAATTGACGATTTATCGGGTATAAATGTGCCGAAACAATTTTTTTCAAGCTCCACGGTCTTTTTCGTGAGATTTTTTCCTAATTTGTTTTGGCATATTTAACCATGAATAACCGCCAGTTTAAAAATTCAGGTGTTTATAACTGTTATATATGCAAAAAAAGTTATCTTTGAGAAGAAAGTTGAGATGTTTCTAAGGAGATTAAAAAAAAACAAAAAATAAATTTTTCGATTTTGTACGATTTCTTGAATATTTCATTCATCCTCCTAAATGTTATACGGTATTACAGCCTAACTATAGGATTTTTTTAGGAAAAATTATTTCTTGTTTTTATATCCCTCACCGTTGTCGAATTATACCCGAGAATAGACTATGTTCTTATCTACCTTTAAATTGGCCATTTCGAAGAGAGAGACATCTGATGGGGAAATATTTCTTATTTTTGACCATAACTTTTTTGTTACTACTTATATTTCAAAAAAAAACTATTTGTTACTACTTATATTTCAAAAAAAAACTATAAGATTACCCAAGTAGAACCATAACGAGACCATAATTATGAATTTTCGCTCAACAATTTCCATCGTTTTCAAAATAATTAGATTTAAAACTACGAAATAGAAAGATTACCATACTCTTTAAATTTAAACTATATTTTGCAAACAATTGAAATTATTGAGTGTAAATTCATAGCAATGGTCTTGTTATGGTTCTACTCAGGCAGTCTTATAGTTTTTTTTAAATGTAAGCAGCAAAACTAAAGTTATGGCCAAAAATAGTATTTAATATTCCCTCTCTTGGAAATGGCCACCTTATAGTGTTTCTGTCACTTTTTATCGTTCCCGTTCCCGGGAAAACAGTCGGGATTTCCCGGACCTGTGGAAATAAAAATAAGTTTTAAAAGTATTAAATTTGGTGCTCCGAAATTTTAGAGAGCGTGCGCGTCGGACGGCATTTATGTTTTATTTGGTTACTGTATTATTTCCTGTAGGTAGTGTTGTTGTGTCTTTTAATTATAAATAAAACAAAACAAAACTGACGGATTTATTTTTTGACCAAAGAAAGAAAAGAAAAAAAATATTTTAAAAAATCGGTAAAGGTATTTACACAGAACTTCTCTCATTATTTGTGCATGACGGTCACTCTAAAAAATTATTAATTATGAAATGACATTGGGAATAATAATCGGAACATAGTTATTGCTATTATTACAAAGAAAACCTGATAAGTTTTGGTCAAAAAAATATACAGAGTGCTCACCCAACAGCAAAAGTTCAATACTAAATAACAAGTGCCAAATATGGAAGGCTTGCGCAAATACCTTTACAAATGTCCAACACGACTGAATTATTTCTTGAGATGACCACCCTGTACATTTTTCAATAAAAGTATAATAGGTGCATATGCCAGATATTGCCATCTGTCACATTTTCAATCCCACATTTACGTAATGGAGTGGAAATATAGTGGTGGTTAAAAATATTTTCATTTTTAAAAATTTTTCAAAAATGTTGGTGAAAAAATTTTCAACATTTTTTTCCTGAAATGTCATGAAACGTGAAACTTTTAAATTTGAGCAAAAAAATTTTTCCATCGATTCTGGTAAATTTTATTCCAAAATGGTAAAAAAAAATTTTTCCGAAATAGGTTTGGAATGTCATGAAACGTGGAAATTTTAAATTTGAGCAAATAAAATGTTTCGTCTATTCTATAGTAATGAAATGGATTAAAAATGTTTAAAAAAAATTTTAAAAAATGTTTCAAAAACATTTTTAAATTTCTTTGAATAGTTTTAGAGTGCCATGGAAACGTGGACATTTGAAATCTGAACAAAGAAAAAAAATTTTCATCTATTTTAGTGTTACAATTTTTTAAAAAATGGTAAAATAATTTTCTAATATTTTTAAAAATAGATTTAGAACGCTATGAAAAATAAAAAATTTTAGTTTGAAAAAAGAAAAAAAAATTCCATCTATTTTAGTGGTAAAATATTTTTCAAAAATGATATAAAAAAAAGCATTTTTTTTTATAGGTTTAGAATCTCATGGAAAGTGGAAATTTTAAATTTAAACAAAGAAAACAAATTTTTTCACCTATTTTAGTGGTAAATAATTTTTCAAAAATGGTGGAAAAAATTTTTATAATTTTTTTTTTCAGAAATAGGTTTAACGTGTCATGAAATGTGGAAATTTTAAATTTGAGCAAAAAAAAATGTTTTCATTATTTTTTCCCTTGGGACGGTCCACCCTGTATATTTTCCAGTGAAAGTTTAACCATTTCTTCACTGACAGTAGCGTCAACTACCTACCAAATTTGACTGCTCTCCGTCAAGTAGTTTTTTAGTTAATGCACCGACAGACGGGCAGACAGTCTGACGAAATTGAAAAACCTATATTTTCGTAATCTACGTGTTCTGAAACGTCAAAATCCGAAAAAATCTCGGAGGGTGATTTTTTCTCGAATACAATACTTCCCTTCGGTATGCGAGTAGGGTTTCTGATTTTCCGACTTTTTTTCATTCCCGGGAATCGGGAAATAAAATTTGTCGTTCCCGGGAATCCCGGGATTCCCGGGAAATACTAAATTTTTCATATATTTCTTGAAAAACACAAATTTTTTGTTTCAAAATGTCACATCATCCAAATATTCATTTTACTTCCCTCGCATACCGAAGGGAAGTATTGTATTCGAGAAAAAATTTTATTTCCCGATTCCCGGGAATGAAAAAAGTCGGGAAATCAGAAACCCTACCACCTTAAGGAAAGGGGGGTAATAGAAGTACCTTAGACTTTTTTTTTTTCGTTAGAGCCCATACAACTCCCAAAGATTTCACTCTTGGGTCACATTTTTGCGACTTAACCTACCTAATTGCTTGGATAATTCATTCTCCTCTTTGCGAGGATGTAGTAATGCATAGCACTATTAATATTTTTAATTACAACAATATTCAACAATAGACTAACGCAGTTTTCGTATACTATATTATTACATCTTAATCATATTGTTAGGTTATAATTATTCCTGCAAGTACTGTTCACAACTTATTTCGTATAGTTTTGCAGAAAGTGGTATTTTGAGATTTTTTATATAATATATTGAAAATTTTCCGGTTTTAAACCATATGCGCCACGTTTTCACGTTACCTGCTTTAAATCAAATTTTGCATATAAATTGAAGGGTGCCCTGAAAACACTTTTCTTTTTATTTACATTGATAGGATCCCAATTTTATACATTATCCTTACATATATTTACATTGGCAATATTCCGACAGATTTCTGATAATATTGGTGCCATAAACTATATTTGACCAATACCCTTTTTCTTCTTTGGATATTTTCACTCTGTTTATTAAAGGTGTGATACTCATATGAGACGTAATAACTGCACTTCATATACTTCTACATATGTGATATAATGAGATCTGGAACTAGATTATATTTTAAGCTTATTCTGGTGAAGGATTAGGGGTAAACAGAGGTGAATAGGGGAAAATAAGTAAAGCAAGCTAGTAAGTAGTAAGTAGACTTAGTGTAAATACTAGAGGCTAAGTTCTCACATTTTTTTATGACGTCTGCCGAATTTTATGAAATTGTGTATTATAATCATTGTATTATTTATTAACGATCTACCTTCAGTTGTTAAATTCTCTAAGTGCTTACTTTTTGCAGATCATTTTAAAATGTACAAAAAAATTAAAACAAACAGAGATTGTGTGGCACTCCAAAAAGACATTCACAACTGGAGCTGCGATTTTAAGCTCCAATTTAATATAGTGTTTTGTATTAACAATTACTCGAAGAGTGTTCGACTACAAAATGAATCACATATGTTCAAAAAGAACTTAGTGTGTAAAGACTTGGAGGTTACCTATGACTGGCAACTTTCATTTTCTGACAATATATCTGCATCTGCAAGTCGTATGTTAAGATTTATAATGAGACAAACGTCCACTTTCACCAATGTCACAACTAGTACTACTCTGTACTATGCATTTGTAAGAAGCAAACTTGAGTTTACATCGATAGTTTGGTATTCACAACCTCAATTTCACACGAGTATACTTAAAAATATACAAAATGAATTTTTTAAATACCTGTATTCCAAAAAATACCAAACTGCTATCATTATCTTAGATCCGCATATTTAGAAACTGAACTTAATATGTCGTCTTTTGATATCAGATGTAAAGTAGCAATGCTCATGTTTTGTTAGAGTTATAAACAGTATAATTAACAGCCCAAACTTATTAGCATTATTACCATTTAATGTACATACACAACGAATTCGCAATGCATTGATGTTTAATGTACCGATAGTAATTTATTCTACCTCTACCTCTCTCTTGTCGATGCTTTGACTTGCTAATAACGTCAAATCTTCAGTACACTTAGATTGGTCCCTACCTATTAAAAAATATTATAGTATCATCATCATCATCATCACACACTTCAATAATTTTTGTCTAATTGTTATACTGTACAATGTATTTTTATATATTTTTTTAAAATGATTTACTTACTCGTATAGTTGTTATGTTAAAATATTACTATCCTTGTAATTATGCCAGTTAGACCTGTTTGGATATTGTACAATAATTAAAAAATAAATAACTATAACTAAATATCAAATTTTGGCTTTTCGAAATGATTAATTTTATTTAGATGTCACTGTTTGTTGATATTTCTGTTATCGGTGTTTGAAATCTAGTATGTTGCACTTGTTTATTTGAAAATTGACTTGCTTGAATCCTCTGAAAACAATTTGAAATATATACTTTTGGATAAAATGAAAAGCAGTTTTTCAATTTTAAATACCAGTTCAGAAATGCAAAATATTATTTTTATTATGCGTTAAATTAAATTTCCAATTATAAATTAGGATCAGAGCTTATATCTGTATTTTTCCAGTCTATTTAGTATGATAATTGGTAGGACCGTCCAAACAATTATAATAAACAAACTCCAGAGAGTATGCTCCCCAAGAGCAAAGTAAAAGGCATTTTATATAAGAGAAGTCTATGTAAAGCAGGCATCTCAGTCCGTATAAGCTTTCGCCGAGTACCAGGCTCCGGTATTCCAAGGGGGTGAGCAATAAAGCAACAGCCATGCGCACGACCCTATAGTCATGGCTGCCACGATATGGCACGCTCAGAAGTAAAACCTATATTCCTGCAATTTCCTGCACAGATTTACCTCAAACTTGTAATTACAGAAAACAACGTCACATAAGACTAATTACACCCTAAGTGTAGTGAACAATTAGTGCTGAAACATGAATTTAGTGTTAAAGAACTCGGTCTAAATAAAAGTTAGTTTATCTAAAATGTTTATTAAATACTGTTTTTGTTTGTAACATAGAGAAATCCGTACATATCACATGTTCTTGAGTAGAAGTAGTGCTTTAAAGCGCGTCAAAGCGGGATTCAAAATGAACAGGACATAAAGCAATGTAAACAAATAAAAGGCAATCATTTAAAAATATAACCTTACTTCCTGAACGGGTGTTATTCAACGCTAGGTTGAATAAAGTCTAATATTATTCTATTTATTCACTCTACTGTCATATCTTTCTGCTCAATGTTGCAATAATTGTACATATATAAAATTATACACAATTGAAACAAATATACTCAGAAGTTACACACGATTGAATAAAAACCCAGCGTGTTTAATGAATACGTTTATTTATTTCTATGAAGACTTCCATAAAATTAATATTACTAGCAATATAAAACTCGTGACAATAAACGAATAAAAGACGTAAATTTAACTTTGAATCAAAATAGTGTGATTAAACAAGCTGTTTATCAGTGTTAAAATAAAGCACTTTGAGAAATGACGAATGTGTTAAATGCTGTGAAGTGTACTCGAGGATATTTTCGCCATTTGGTTGATTGTTAAAGTGACTGATTAAAATCTCGTAAATAATGTATAAATAAACATGCTGCAATGTGTGCCACACGCAAACAATATGGCGATTGACAGATCCAGGCTATATGCGTACGAAACTGGAGCGAAGAACAATTTAAGTGAACTGAACTATTCAGGTGAAAACATCAATGGTAACCCACAAGGTGAAATTTACTTTTAAATAAACATGTAGGTGAAAATCCAAAACACCGTTCCAGACGCCTGGATCGATATACTGTTGCGCCGCATGTGACTGGCCCAGTAACACAGAAAATCTGATGTGCCGGTAGATTTAGACATGGACGCTTCATAGCTGTATAATGCTGACACTATTATTCCTGCTATGGTCCCTTTTTCGCGGTTTAACGAAGCCCTCTCAAAAGTCTCCAACACCTCCGAATATACCTCCAGAGGATCCTACTCCGATTCAGAGTCCCGAACCCACGTTCCCCCCTTCCCCCGAACCGGAGTTTCATAGTGAAATGTCTAACAATAATAGGATTTCGACCGAAAGTTACCGCTCTAGGTATTATTTTGTTATTTACGTGGTGACGTTTGTTAGAGTCAATTGTCTTGTTGTTTATTTATATTGTCTAAACGCAGCTTCTGGTGGTAATAATTAGTGAAAAGCAGAAAATTGTAATTTAAATTCATAATTCTTTGGTTTTAAGTTATATACTTCCAATGGTTGATACTTAGTTAAGATAAATAAAATGAAGGGAAATAAATACCTTTTTGTTTCATAGAATTTATTCAGATTAATCTGATGAACATTTCAGTATCTCGACCATTCATGAAAGAGTCTTATAAACTAAATTAAAAATCTAAAGTACAAAATTTATACCGATGTTTGATCATTCAGGCATATTTTAATGTATTGGACTAGAATCGATAAAGTCATGAAATGATAATAATAAGTGCCTTTATTGCAAATATACTTATGGCGGAGTCCAGCCTAGAGGCTGTTCAAATACTCAACCATAAAAATTAACAAATTAAATATTTACAAAAAAATTGTTAATAACTGGGAATAAAATTAAACTAAACACAATTTGAAATAGAGAGAAAAAATGTGCGTACATTATGTAGGCCTAAATTTTTTTTATTTCTGATACATTCTTCACTGATCTTGAAGAAATCTTTTGTAATGCAAAAGGGAGTTTGCTGAAACTTGCTTAATATTAACAGAAATGAAACGATATGAGAAAATCAGGAGTTTATTTAGTTATGAGTGATTAACTGATTCTGTCAATTTATGAGTTAAATTAGCAAGATGTAATTTGCTTCTTGTGGCCATATTTAACCATCCAAGTGTTTTTAACTTTTCGATACGTGATGTATTTTTTTAAGTCTAATGTAAATCTGACACTAGTGTTTTGCACTTTTTGGTTCCTATAAGCATTTGTTTGGTCCAGACAAAAAATTCTTAAGGGAACTTCTTCCTTATGCCTCATATTACCCAAAAATGTATTTGGTAAAATCGAAGCTGATCCTTATCTCGAGAAATTATCCGGAGAAGTTTAAAATCTAAAACTATGAGATTAAATTTTTAAGCACTGTAAACTGGTGGCATGTAAATTATTATATTGCATTCTTATAATGTAAGATATTACGAGGTTTGTATGCTGAAAAATTACATATTTTTCTTGTTGCTTAAAAAACGATCATATAAAAAAGATACTTATTGTGATGAAAAATCACAATTTTATCGAAAATAAAGACGATGAGCTTTCAACCCAGGACCAACGACGAGGACGTGATGGTACTTCTGACAAAAAAAAAAAAAAATAAAAGTAAGGTATAAATAGACAAAAGAAAAATATTGAACAGATTGGGCCGTTACTTGATGAAAATCCATGATAATAATTGGGAAAAAATCTATATTAGTTTTTGATTTTCACTTTATTTCTTGTCAACATGACAATTGTTTCGCCACACAGTGGCTTCTTTGGATGTTGCGTACTGGTATACTAATTTTACAATGCACAAATTATGTGGTTTTATACAATTTCAATCTAATCCTAATCTTAATTGCTAAGCGGAAAAGTTCAATATAATTTTAATTACTAAATGGAAAGGTGCATATATTTCTAGGTAATTTATTGAATCTAATTTTAATAGTCTAAGTAAATAAATTTAGTAAGGGAGATGAGTTTGTTTCAATTTGGTCATTTAATAAAATATCAGACGACTTTAGTTTATTTATTTCCAGAGATTCTAGTAAATCGAGTTTTAACCCTTTTTTTCTCGGTGTGTAAAATATTAAACTCTTCGTTGAACACGTGACCTACTTCTATTAGATGGTTAGCAAACGTTGAGTCTGTTTTACTACTGATGTAACTTCTTTTATGTTCTGATAACCGTTTACCAAAATTTCTTCCTGTTTGTCCAATATAAAAGAAAATATTATTTATATCGACTTTTAGATTTTTTTTATATGGCTTGAGATATCATTTATTAAAACAAAAATGGGCCGTCCCTTCTCTCTCCAGCTTGTTCAGACCCCAATCCTACGCCACATTTATCATCTAGTAATTATAAACACTCAATAAGATGCTGCAGAAGAATATGTATTTTTAAAGTAATAGATGTATTTATAACTAATAATGCTTTGTATAACTTACCAATAGGTTTGTTTATTTTATCAATTCGATTCTTTTCAAAGAAAAACTAAATGCAGTAATGCAAAAGTTTGTCAGCTTCGTTTAATAATGTTCTGCCCGCATTCTCTTCAAATGCTTCTCCATGCAAATTTTTTCTAAATTCTTTTTTTTTTTTTTGACCAGAAGTGTGATACTGATCTACGTCCTCGTCGTTGCTCCTGGGTTGAAAGCTGAGAGTGGTGCATTCTCTTTATTTTCGATAAAATTGTAATTTTTCATCAGAAGAATAAGTTTATTTTTTATATTATTATTTTTTTAACCAACAAAAAGAAATGTAATTTTTCAGCAGACTTGGAACAAGTCTCATAATAACTTACATGGCACCAGTTTACAGTGCTTAAAAATGTAGTCTCAGATAATTTTAGATTTTCAACTTCTCCGGATTTTTCAAGAAAAGGATCAGCTTCGATTTCACCAAAAACATTTTTGGCTAAAATGAGGCATAAGGAAGAACTTCTCGTAAGTATTTTTTGGCGCCAATGTAGACAAATTTTTTTGTCTTTAAAAGACACCATGTAGAGATTCACTTAAAAGAGTTCTTAGTTTTATATTCAAACTATGACAAGAGTATAATTTTTTTAATACGCGGTAAGATTTTTTCACAAAGTTATTAAATAATTCATATTATTTACAAAAAAATTACCAAAAGTTACCCCATAGAATGTGCATCACTTATTTATAAAATGTAAAATAAACCAGCAAATAGTGCGAATAGTATAGTCACTCTAGTGACTGTTTGTGTTCTCTTGTTATGTGGTACAGTAAAGGAAGAAAAAAACTGTGTCCGAGTTTCAAAATATTTACAACTTTGGGACGTTTGGATTTTTATATGTGAAAAATGCACTGATCGCAATGTAGATGGTCATTTTTCCTTTGGGCAGCATTTAGGTCTAATCGATCTCTTTATAACATACTTTTTTCATCCAAGTGCACTCCAATATAATGATAATGGTTAAAAATCAAATATTTATTACTGTGCAAACATATGAATACATATATTTATTGTAGCTGCTTAAGTATATGACAACAAACAATTACAGGAACAGATTAACCAATAATCTGGTTTAGACAGATATCAGTCTATCTGTTTGAACATGTTCCATTATAAGTTAAAGCCGCAAAGGAAATAGAGATCAAATCTATATCAATTTACGTTTATATTTCAACAAAGCAATCCTATTTACGTTTTAATGTAGGATAATTAGTTATGTATAGGACACGTATCTCGAGTGAAGTTTATCGATGTAGAAAGAATGAAGATGCGTACGCGTTTAAGTGGGATTAATTTATTAAACAATTAATTACTTCAATGACAGATAACACTATTAAAATCATATAATATTACAGATAGATGAAACAGATGATATTCATATGAATTTTGGCACACATTTAGATCTTGCTCTAATCATCAGTTTTGGCTTCAGGGCCATTTTCTTTTAATAAAAATTTACAGCATTTTTTAAAATATATGTTAAAATAGAAAGTTTATTTTAAAAATAAGCAGTACAACTACTGACTTTCCAACAAGAAATGCATCAAGTGTTACTTTTCCACACTTCTCGTGTAGAGGAATGTCGTCACACATAAATATACAGGGTGTCCCAAACTGATTTAGTCAGGCTTAGTTCCTAAAGCGTTCGAAATATTTCAGTGGGACAAAAAATATACTTAACTATGAGAGTGCTTCAAAATTATAGCGAAAGAATTGTTTATAAAAAAGCTACCCTTAAAAATTCAACTCTTAACTCTTCAATTTTAAATGACGCCCTATATGTTCTTTACATTTTATATTTTACTTTTCAGTTCTCTATTCAATACTTTTTCCTGATTAAAAATCGGTTAATAAATAGCTGAGCTCTTTCCAAAATTTTTCCTAGAACAGTTAGTTGTAAAAAAAGTTCTACAAATGTTTTTTTCTAACAGGATTAGAATGCCACGAATCGTGGAAATTTGAAATATGAGTGGAAAAAATGTTTTTCATTATCTATTCCCTTTATACGGTCCACCCTGTACATTTTCCTGTGAAAGTCTAACCATTACTTCGGTAGCAGTAGCGTCAACTACTTACCAAATTTGACTGTTTTCCGCCAAGTAGTTTTTTAGGTAATGCACCAACACACAGACCAACAGACAGACAGACTGACGGAATTGAAAAACCTATATTTTCGTAAAAATCTCGGAGGATGATCTTTTCTCGAATACAGCGCTTCCCTACGGTATGCGATTTTTCCACCCTCTGTACCTCGTAAAGCATTGATCCTAGAAAAAATATGAATAGGAACTTGTTTATAGGAAATTTCTTCTAATTTAATATTGTATATAGTATATAGATACTTTTTCGCTAGAGGGTGTAGTTTTCGAATTATTCAAGAGAGACGTGAAAATGGGATCTTTAAACTACCCCTCACCTCACCACAGATCATCCACTCATCAGGACTTTTAGTATGTTGCTCAGGGCACTCCCCCCGACATCTGTACAAAAATTGGCGACTACACGATTTATTTATCCCATTTTTCCTCCGTTGATTGAACTATTTGTTATATTTTGACAATCATGAAATGTTTGACCTTACAAGGGGATGACATAAGCTGAAACAGCAGTTTCCAATTCCATGGTCATCTTTAACCAATATAATTTTCGATAGCACGATGTATACTCATGTACGTATAAGTACGCTCTGTAATAATATCTACGTATCAAATAAAAGCAAATACACAATTCTAATTCAAAATACTTGTGCATTAAAATTTATAATCTTGATAAAAGTGTATCTTCCGAGGTATCTTCTTTTAGTGTACGTTTTACCTCTGCGGCTGACATATTGTGATATTGAATTGACAGGTTATTAATAATATATGCTGCTATGAAGGAGAACGGCGATCTAAAAGATGATTTTTTATGAGAAAATACAAACATTATATTCAACATGTGATCTCCGCTATGAATTTCAATTCGTCTTTCGATTTTATTAAATAAATAATGAGATTTTCCTGTTTTGAAAAGATTTAAATGAATGCTGCAATGTGTATAAATTTTATATCATATGTATTTAATGGATTTAAAGCACGTAAATGTAGATTATATGACGACATTGTGGCACGGTAGAAAAATATCGTACGCAATTTTCAATTTCTTATGAATGGTATTTGTCTTCTTGTGAAAGACAGGGGCCGCATACAATATCTGCGTAATTTATTTGCCATAGAAAATGGTATTATAGTTTCAGAAAGCAATATTTTAGTTTTGCACAAATAACTAAATAAAACACACTACTATGCTTTCTACCACTTTGTATTTATAAAAATTGCGACTGCAGTTTCGACTTACAAAACCATTGCCAAGCAGTGAATCAAAATGAGAAGAAAAAGTCATTTTTGATTCTCTGCTGGACTGCTTTGTAAGTCGAAACTGTAGTCACAATTTTTACAAATTAGAAAACGTTGTAGTGAGTTTTATTTAGTTATTTGTGCAAAATGATTAACTACCACAGAGTAACGGCTCCTTCAATCAATTTTTTCAATATTTTAGTATTAGCGTTTACATATCTTTTAAAGGTATATATAGATTTTAGACGATAAAAGGCTTTTTTACAAATAGTGTAAACATGACCAGAACTCCTTATTAAATAATCAATATTAACACCAAAATTTTCTTCATTAATGGTTGATGTAATGGCCTCATTATTTACTTGAATGTTGAATGTTCAGTTCTCCAAGATTGAGTAACTGCTGAGAAATTCGACAAACGATATTTTGACTTTTGTTAACATTGCGTACAGGAGTACTTTCATTTTCCCATTAGCATATATAACAAATCATGATCGATGGAAAATTCTGCTAAGTTCTGAAACAGGTTATTTTATAATTGTAATATATTTCGATACTTTTTTTTCGATAAGAAGCGCCATCGTAGTTTTTATATATCTTAATATTTAATATTAATATTTGAATAATACAGTGAAACATATAGAAATTAGGCTGGTGTTATGAGCGCATCTTATAGACAAAAAATTATGTGTTCAAAAAGTTATCGAAATGCATTAAAATTTGCTATGTAAATATAACCTATGTTTCGGATCTTGTGTAACCGTCTTCAGACAAAGCAATCATAGAATCAGTAAATTTAGATCCTAACTTTTATGAAAACAGCGAAAACATTTAAGAAAAAGAATTTTTTTTGGTCCTGTCGGGGGACAAAAATGAGCTTTATTTACCCTCCGCCTAATTATCAATTGGTACATTTAATCCTTATACAATTATAATGCTGCTAAGTATGAGTTACCATTAACGTCGCGTTTTGATATCATTGTAATCTCTGTTGTTTGATATGCGATATTCTGGAAAAACACTAATTGTAGAAAGAAAAATTTTAAAGAAAAAAGTTTAATACATATATTTTATTTCAATTATCAGAATCACTGTATACCCCCCCTCCTTTTCTTCTTTTCTTACATTTAAATAAGGACTGCAGACTGATGTCTGCTAAACATCACTATTGTTTCTTTAACGTAATGATGTTGCCTGCTCAGGTCGTTATATAGCCAAAAGAATGTTATTTGTAGATTTGTCTATCGGTAATTGTTGTTCATAATGTTCTGCTATTGCCACATTCATGTTGGATTCAGTCAACACAATTGTGTAACGTATTACCATAATTTAAAAGTGAATTATTTATTATTTGTTTGCTTATAGTAATGAAACATTTTCTTTATAGGATTTTGCAAACAGTGGAAAGAAAAGCTATCTATGAGAACTAAACCAGAAGTTAGGTTATCGAAAAAATGCAAAGATTTCATAGTTTTTCCTTTAGTTCTCATAGATAGCTTTTCTTTCCACTATTTGCAAAAATCCTATAAAGAAAATGTTTCGTGTTACCATAATAATCAACAGTTGATGCACTTTTTGGGAATGATATTAGTTTTAAATCACTGCTAGTTATACCTTGTTTGCATTAAATTCCATTTGAATTAATCAACCAGTAACCCTGAAAATCTTAAGGGGAACAGTCATTACACGAACCTAAAAGGTTAAAGGTTACAAGTAAGCGGCTTTCCAGTAATTAGGCCTTTCCAGACCCTTTTTGATTATTAACTCACAATACTCATCACCTCTCAGTCTCAAATACCCAGCGTATAGAAATATCAGAGGATTTTTCTCTTGTTAACGTAAATTTAGCCAGCAGTAAGTAGACCATGGAGCGATCCCTAACATCCACGCAGTGGCTTGCCTTGATACGCCGGGTTTTCGTTGCCTTTACACAGGGCTAGACAAGTTGTCGGAGTATCTGTTTGTGAATTAGAGATAACGCGGCTAATAGTCTTCTGGTCGATTCAGTAATATACTTTGGTTTTCAATAGCTGTGATATTTCTTGAGATATGGGTGAACCAACATTTTTTAGGATACATTTTTTTAGGAAATGAAGTTAATGTTAACTTTGTTAACAACATATTTCCGATGAACTGACGTCCTGCATTAGTGGCTTCCTAAATCTTTCTCAATGCTGGACCAATCAAAACCCTCGCGTGATGCAAGAATGCCACTCTGGGCAAATCATTCTAGCCCTAATCGCTTATTTCCTAACCAGGCAAATACATAATAAAATCAGATGATGTCTGATATTAGTACAGTAGATGTGACACCACATGAACCACCTCCTACCACTTCATTTTATTCCATGACTGCTAGTCAACCAAAGTCGGCTGCTAAATGTGGCACCAGTAAAAATAAATACCTCTTAAAAGCTGTACTAACAAAAGTACAGACCTGTTAACAGCCGTAGACCAAAATTTTTTGAATCTGTACCAGTAAAGTTAGACCTATGAAGTAAACTCAGTGTGGGGTACTGGTCTCAGGATGACTGGGAGTGTAGCTTAAAGGTGGAGTGGTGAGGGCTGGATTAAGTGGAACCGTACCTACTCAGCATTATCGACCTGCGTTTATGGAGTTAATCTATGACATTAGATAGATGTCTATTTGACCACATTATGTACAATTACATTTGTGGCAAGTCTTAGGCTGCTAACTGGAATTTAAATTTAGATATGAATTTCCAGCTAGATATTATATTAATGAATTAGTGGGTGTATACTGAGAAAAGAATGCAGTGTATAACATAAAAAAGAGAATAATTATAAAATTATAAAAAACATACATGTCTTAGTACAAAACTTGTAATACAAAAACATAGTATAAATGTTATACAACATAGTTAAAAAGTAAAAGGAATAAACGTGGGTACGTTTCATGATACAAGGAATACATCTGGAAGTGTCCTAAATTTCCATAGGAGTACTGGTGTACTCATTTATCGAATAAAGATTTTGTAGGCCTGTGTAGAATTTCCCCAAAGTACAGTTTCATAGGTGATGTGTGATTGAATTAACCCATGATATGCAGATAGCAACGTTTGATTATTAATTTTTTTAATTGGCGTAGAAGAAAAATATAACTAGATATTTTATTGCTTATATATTCAATATGTGCGTCCCACTTAAAATTATCTTCCAAGATAATTCCGAGGTGCTTGACACTGTTACCTTTAATCACGTTATTTGTTGAGAAATATCTGGTTTTGGGTTTTATCTTTGTTCAGTTTTAACTTATTACTATACCAATGTTCGGCAGAGCTCTGGATTTTGCTGACTATTGTTATTATTATTAGATCTTTGCTATCATTTACTAAAGTTGCATCATCTGCATACATAGCAGTTTTGTTTGTAAAAAGATAGTAGAAAATATCGTTAATGAAAATAATTAATAAGAGAGGACCCAATACAGAGCCTTGGGGTACTCCGTGTTTCATTACCCTGAAATCTGATGTTTGGTTTTCATATCTTATGCAATGTCCTCTATTAAAAAGATATGACTCTAATAAATTTAATGTTGGTCCTCTAAAGTATTTCCGCTGACATGCGATAAATGACCGCAGCAATCACCAGACTTAAGTTTCAAAAAAATGCCCTTCCATGACAAATCTAAATAAGAAATATGCAACACTAAAGTTTGTTTAGTTCATTTTGGCTTTTGAAATATTTATAACATCAATGAATTAAATAATATTGATATATTCTTTATACGTTACACATTGTGTAATTTTATTTTTACATGTTTCTATGGCTACATAGATATTATATACCTAACCATACCTAAGATGAATATACTTGTATACTTAGTAACATTATCAGCCAGCTACAGTCCTTAACCAATTATAATCAGTTATTTTTATAAAGAAAATTCATCAAAATTCAACCTTAAACTTTTTTCATTTTGTTTATTTACCAACGCATATTGAATATCCTCCTCTCCAAGTACAGACTTACTTTCAAATTAGAACACTTAAGAATACAAAAAATACCCTGACTGAATATTATATTCGAAAATTGATGAAACTGGTTAATTTAAAGAAATATCAGTTTTAAGTTACCACAGCAAAGTTTAGACAATATCAACTTTTCCGAGGTACATGTATTTATATATCGTCCCAGAAAAACATTAAGGTTTTATTTCGTTTCGAAATGAATTAAAAATATTTAAATATTTGATACTATGACTCTAACAAACGATCACCTAGATTAAAAGCTACTCTAATAGGTCGGTCTTGTATATTCATATCCCATTTCGTTTAAGGAAAGACTTTTTACGCAAATCGAAACTTATTATTAAATTTAACTGTACAGCTACCTCGGCTGTTTGTATGTTTCAAATAAATTGTTGAAAGGTAATTTGAGGCTCATTCTATAATAGAGGTCTGCAAAAAGAAAATTTTCTGCTCCGAGGACTAAACCTATCGTTCTTTAAGTATTTTGGTGTGCTCAATCCAAATTTTCAATTTAAAAAATTTTCTACCACTTATACTATCAGGTAAATCGCGGTTTTTATTACCAAAATACGTTTTTTTGCAATAATAACCCCGACTCACTCGAAATTTGCGCAGTAGAAATGTTTTTAATGGAAAATTTTGATTCAGCACACAAAAATACTTAAGGAATAATAGCTTTAGTCCTTGGAACAGAAAATTTTGTTTTTTTGTAGACCCGTGTAATTGGAAGAAATATTTTTTATTTTTTTAATATTCGGTAAACTCTAATATGAAAATTCGTTATTCTTTTTAGGGTAAAAGCTTTCAAACTTTATGTGATTTTAGATCAAGCTTTGATGATTTTGTGATCTCATAATGATATCACTTTACAAGGCAGGGGAAAAACTGACTGCTCGTATATCTTCTTTAAAAACTTAATAACACAGGTTTACAAAATGAAAAAAATTTTGTGGATCTGGGGTCATACGTTCATGTATTTTTCGACGCTGAATTCGAATCTGTTTTTAGCTTTGCTCTATCACGTTAGGATTATGAGATATTCTAACCTAAAAGTTGGACATATTTGAGGTTATGTAGCTTTGAGAATTTTTTTTCTCGAGAAACCATGTTTGGGATCTTAAAGTACAAGTTTTCACCTTTAAAATACCGTTGCGTTTGCTCAACTATCTTTTTTTTTTTACGTCGAGATATTGAAATTTAAATAATGACCATAAGGTTTCCGTACGAATTAAATGTATAGGGAAAGATATGATATGAACAGACAATTTTAAAAATTCTCGGCGAGAAAAAAAAAGATATTTGAGCAAACTCTACGGCATTTTAAAGAGAAAGATTTGTACTTTAAGATCCCATACATGGTTTCTTGAGAAAAAAATCTCAAAGCTACATAACCTCAAATATGTCTAACTTTTAGGTTAGAATATCTCAAAATCCTGACGTGATAGAGCAAAACTAAAAACAGATTCGAATTCAGCGTCGAAAAATACATAAGAAACGTATGGTCTGACCCCAGATCCAGACAACTTTTTTTTTGCAACCCTGTGTAATTATTACGTGATACACCAAGGCAATGTAAGTTAACTTGGATATCTTATATCATCTATTAATAATTATTTTATTAATATGCTCTCATATTCTTGTATAATTGGCAGCCAAAACCAACTGGATGGATTCCATATTAAATTTAATACGCTATGTAAGTTTCAATTTGCATAAAAAGTCACACCTGATAACGATACGGATCAAGAATTTCGACCGTACTTAAACTACCCAAGAATTAAAAGGTGCCACTCAGAAAATTAGCACAAATTCAGGCATTGCTAACTCGTACTCATGTGCAGTAATTTTGAATCAACGGATAGAAAATTTCATCCAGTTTAACGTCAGTCTAATTAAATTGGTTTCAATTATGACGAATATGATGCACAAACAAAAACAAAAGTGTGGCATAACATAAAACTTCCGGACCGCTGTATACATTTTTTAGCTAATATGTTAAATGATTTTGTTTCTGTTTCTTCTACTGACATACAAATTACAATAAAATCAGTCAAATAGGGAAAATTAGAAAAAAAAATTGAAGAAGTTTTTAAACTTAGCAAAAGATGTTCGTTGAGACGTATATAATGTCTAAATGTTATTTGTGGCATTATCTTTAATTTTTTTTATTCATCAATTCTTTCGGACTTCCTACCACATATATTTTTTTATTTTTAAGCGTTGCTCAGGGAATCTACAAAATATCACAATTAACCAGTATGTTACTGGTAAATTACCTCTACGCCTGTGACTTTTACCTCAAAAGATCAGTTAGTGGTTGATTTTTTAAAATAAATAACACAAATAAGTATAAAAACTTGAAATTAAATATTTCGCCGACGTTTCGGAAATCTAATCTGTTTCCTTTTTCAAGGCTTTTTTGAAAAATCTTTTTTGCCGTGGATGATAAATACACAACTCTAAGAATGTTTGTTATATTCAATATCCATAGACACTTACTATTTACATAGAACTATTAATATAGTTAACAGTTTTTTTAGTTTTTATACAATGTTAAATTTGTGAATTTCTTCTTGGCAACCAAGTTGTACAGACATCTACGGAATAATTCGACACGCATCTATCTTCATTCAATAATATTATCGCGAATTCTTTAATTTTTCTTTTTTTGCTATCTGCCTCTTTTGTTAAAATTTTTGCCGAGTCCCAGTTTATTCTATGTCCGTTCTCCCACGCGTGTTCGCAGATCTTGGACCTCTGAATTTCATTTTTTCTGATATAATTTTGATGTTCGCCCAATCTTACACTAAATGGTCTGGATGACTCACCCACGTAATGTTTGTTGCACTCACAAGGAATACTATAAATTCAGTTTTTTGAATTTTGATCGTGGTTCTTCGGTTTCGTCTTTACCAGAATAGATCTTAAAGTGTTGTTTGTTTTAAATACCGTCCTAATATCAAACCTATCACCGATGCGGCGAAACTTTTCGGATAATCCGCATACATAAGGAATTAACGCTGTGTAACGTTTTTCAGGTTTTCGTCGTACCTGATTGTTATTTTCAATATTTTTGAAGGTTTTGTCGATAAAACTATATCAACAGTTCTATGTAAAAAATAATTTCAAGTTTATATACTTATTTGTGTTATTTATTTAAAAAAGCAACCTCTAACTGATCCTTTGACGTAAAAGTCACAGACGTAGAGGTTATTTACCAGTAACATACTGGTTAATTGTGATATTTTGTAGATTCCCCGAGCACCGCTTAAATGGAAAAAAGTACATGTGGCAGGAAGTCCCAAAGAATTGAAGAAGAAAAAAATTGAGACGTATATTCAACATACTGAAAGTCCCCCTCTGTATCTGTCGCGTTCAAGCCGACATCTTCGAAAATTGTGCTCATATTTAGTTTCTTGCTAATATCTCGCTAAGCATTAGTAATATCGAAATTATGTTCCATATAAAAAATAAATCTTGTAAAATTGTTTACAAAAAAATATGTATACGTATATTCTTCGAAAATATAAAAACAAAAACTTGACCGACACATTTCTAAAATAGTATGTTTAATAGTACACCTTCGCTCTCCATTAAGCGTAAACCGTCGGTCAAACAGGTTCAGTTACCATGAAAATAATTGTACTTTCAATGGTTTGGCACATGGCTAAAGTTTAAGGAGACCGAAAGTAAGGGCCTTTAATAAACATATTTTGCGAAGTTTTAAAACATCAACAACTTCTGCCTTCAAACGTCGAAATCTGTACCTATTTGACAGACGTATGTAGATTCACGGGAGTTATCAACTTCTGAAACTGTACTAACTTTCAGAGTGGTCTGCTCCGATCTTTGAGTAGTTTATATCATTCAGTCATACAGCAACAATTCACGTTCATCAGGTACTCTCCATTCTCCCGTGACTCTTCTGTAGATGTCGGTAACGAAAGTCGTCATTCGGTAACAAGTATATCGTCGTTTTCAACATCCTCCAGGCGTTATGAGATCGTTGGTCAAAGATCAATCGACTCGAGAGCTAGCATTACCAGCTTGTGGTCCTCGGATATGTCTAGAAGAGATTCTGAAACTATACCTGAACATGGGATTGATTCGAGTGATTCCAGAGCGTCATTCGGTAGCCTTATTTCCTCGGATGGGTCCAGAAGGTATTCTGAGACCGTACAAAAGAGAAGGCGATCATCTGTGCGGTCATCTCAAGTAAGAAGATATACGAGAAGATTCCCATTGAATTACGATAGACGTAGAACGACGGGAAGGTTTGTACCAATAAATGTTTTTTGAACAAATTAATATGAATGTGTTAGAGATTAGTGGATAATCCAGAAGTCAGTAGACATTCTACTGGAAATGTCCTAAATTAATTTAAATGGCACAATATAGGGAATATTATAGCTGAATATGCGAGGAAGCTATATACAGGGTGTCCCAGCTTTATATAGACAAGTATTATCCGGAAAACGGTAAGACATAGAAAGAAATATTAATTGTAAAAGTTATTCTGCTTAAAAATATGTATTTAATTGTTTCACTTTCAAATACAAGGCGCCTTAAAAAGGCGGCAAGTTAGGTAACTTTACTTTTTCAATGGAACACCCGTATGTTTTTGAACTTTTTTAATTTTTCTTTATTTTCGAACAAATTTTGTTAACCATGTTTTATACCTATCATTAACAGGTTACGATATACCAATGATTTAATCTTGAATCTGTCATGCTGCATTTTCTTAAATTAATAAGGCTGGCCTTGATTACCCACAAAAGCAGATATTATTAACTGTCATTCCGTGGTAGTTTCCACTGACAGTTGTTAATTTCTTCCATATCCACATAATTCTTAAGACTTTCATTTTCAAATCAGAAATATGTCGTCACTGTTTATCTTTTATAATAGTCCTAATAGTTACTGTTTTTTGTATTGTATTATTCCTTATGATTACGTTAATAAAAAAATCGGTAAAGCTATTTACATCGAACTTCCCTCTTTATTCATACAAGACGATCACTGTAAAAAATTATTAATTAAGGCAGGACATATGAGAATTATAATCGCCATGTAGTTAGTCCTATTATTACAGAGAAAACCAGATAACTTTTTCATCGTCTACTGTATAGTGGTGGGGGGCAAATATTTTCAATTTTTTTTTTGTTGAAATAGATCTAGAATATAATGAAACTTGAAAATTAAAAAAAAATCCATCATCTATTTTTAGTACAGGCCAATTAGCCATTTAGAGTAACAAAAATTAATAAAAGGATCATCTCTGGGATTTAAGTAGGTAATAACCTAGAGAATGAGATGATGCATTCTTTGCATTTCCAAGTTCCAGGAAAATTCAAAAAAATTTGGAAAAACTTTTTGATTTTCGGTATTTTTGCTCTAGCGGCCAAAATAATGAAAATAGAAAAAAGTTCCCAACAAAAGTTGTAGCTCGTCTCTTTCCCTACTAAAAAGGTCTTTACAAATTTTTGTCTTACTTAAGCCGTTTAGAAGATAAATGCGCAAAAAATTAGAATTCTCCGGAAGTTTCGTACGACCGGGCTCATCGATCGATAATTCTTACTATTCAGAGCCCCTAAAAAAAAATGAAAATAACATGAAATGTAGAGAAAAGTCTCAGCTTTAATGTGGAACTAATCACAAAATTTATAAAAAAAATTATCAAAGAGAAAACGTGTCAGAAGATGGCTTAGTAAACTTTGTACAGTTGATCCACAGATTTATTCATATCTTTGCCGGGAGTCATTAGAATGATAATTCATTTTGCTTGTATATTCTTATATAATGATATATTAATCCAATTAACATTTTATTGTAATTACTTTTGTTGGAAAAATATGCCTTGCGATCAAAGTAAAGGGTATATTCCTCATCGATCAATCACCTCCAAATTTTGGAGTTGAATTCGCTATATCTTAATTAATAATAATAGCACAGTCTTAATTTTTGGATTATAGGTACAATAAAACATGTTCTTTCGAATGACTTAAGAGTTTTTTAAATGCATGCAGTACTTTTTGAATTTGTCTCCATTATTCATACACGTTCAGAAAATGCACAATCATACAGTAAAACATATACAACTTATTTGTTTCTTAACATTCTTCAATGAAATTTTCACAAAATATAAGCTAAAGCGCGTGGAATCGAATCCATTTAGTGAAAAAGCACCCATTGTTACGGGAGAAATAGACTGCATGCATGAAACTCAAAGATATGAATAAATCAACTGTATAAAGTTTACTAAGCCATATTCTAACACTTTTTTCTCTATGATAATTTTTTTTATGAATTTTGTGATTAGTTCCACATTCAAGCTGATACTTTTCTCTACATTTTATGTTGCTTTCATTTTTAAGCGGCTCTGGATAGTATGAATTATCGATCGATGTGTCAGGTCGTACAAAACTCCGAGAGAATTCTCATTTTCCGCGCGTTTCTGAGCGGCTCAAAACTATAAGTGAGAAACTGGATTTATCTCCTAAACGGCTTAAGTAAGACAAAAATTTGTAAGGGCCTTTTTTGTAGAGAAAGAGGCGAGCTACAAATTTTGTTGAAAACTTTTTCCTGTACTTTATTTATTTTAGCCGCTAAAGCAAAAAAACCGAAAATCATAAAGTTTTTCCAAATTTTTTTGAATTTTCCCGGAACTTGGAAATGCAAATAATGTATCATTTCATTCTACAGAGTATTACCTACTTGCATCCCGCAGATGATCCTTTTATTAATTTTTGTGAGGTTTTTACAAAATGCCAATATATATATTTTTTAAATTTTGAAAACAAAAATTTCTTTTTCTAAATATGTTTAGAATGTCTTGAAACTTGGAAATTTTAAATTTTAGTGAACACAATTTTTATCCATCATTTATTTTATACACAATTTTCAAAATTTCAAAAATTTTTTGTTTTAAATTTTCAAAAAATTTTTTTTTAAAATATGTTTGGAATGTCATAAAACATGGAAATTCTAAATATGAGCAAAGAAATTTTTTTTATAAATTTCAAATTTTTTTCTATTTAAAATTTTAAAAAAGAAATGTTTTTTTAAATAGGTTTAGAATTTCATGAAACGTCAAAATTTTAAATTTGAGCTACATTTTTTTCCATCACCCATTTTATAAAAAAAAATTACAAAATTTAAATTTTTATTTCTAAGTACTTAAATGTTCAAAAAAAATTATTTTTGAAATAGGTTTAGAATGCCAGGAAATGTGGAAATTTTAGCGAAAAAAAAATGTTTCCATTATCTATTCCTTTTAGACGGTCCTCCTTGTATATTTTCCAGTGAAAGTCTAACCATTTCTTCGGTGACAGTGGCGTCAGCTACCTACCAAATTTGACTGTTCTCCGTCAAGTAGTTTTTTAGTTAATGCACCAACATACTGACCGACAGACAGACAGACAGACTGACGCAGTTGAAAAACCTATATTTTCGTAATTTACATGATCTGAAACATAAAAATCTGAAAAAATCTCGGAGGGTGATTTTTTCTCGAATACAATACTTCCCTTCAGTATACGAGGGTAGTAAAAATGTTATCCTAAAAACGTAACGGTTAATGATAAATATAGGACATGGTTAATAAAACTTGGAACTTGGAAATAAAAAGAGAATCCAAAAATAGGAAAATGTACAGGGCGTTCCATTTGAAAAGGGGAAGTTGCATAACTTACCACCTTTTTGAGGCGCCTTGTACATTTGAAAATACACTGATTAAATGCAACTTTTAAACAGAATAACTTTCCCACTTAACTTTCTTTCTATGTCACCGTTTTCCAAATAATACTTGTCTAAATGAAGCTGGTACACCCTGTATATTTAATAATGCTCCAAGAGGAAGCATATTTTCCATTTATATAACTGCAGAATGTGACTAGTTTAATGTATTGCAGGCTGTTTAATCAATTTGGGATTTCCAAGATAAGTCTGAATGCAAGACCACTTCTAAAGAATTATTAAATTTTAGATTCTGTAAAATACAGTTTCTTATAATAAAAAGTGATGTTTTAGACGAATTTAATATAAGTATATTTAACAAACACACGAGTGGAAAATTCATCTATTAAACTATCAATTCTAAAGGCATTTGACCCTAATACCTTAATCTGAAATTTTTGCATCAAGAGTTGCTGGACGATATGTTCTGTCCTGAAAAAAATTTCGACTTTTTCTAAAAATAAACCTGTATGGGACTGATTCTTACTTTTTCCATCTACGGGACGGACGTATTTGAATCAATCCGAAAAAAAAATTGAGATAGTAATAGATCCCACGTTTTGATGCGCCATTTCCTGATTGACGTCTAGTGTGCGTGCATGATGAATTTGCATGTTTTTGAAATCAGTTAGTAAATCCATAACTAATTACCATTCCATTCTGTTTCATAAAAAAGTCCCACTGGACTAATTAATAAATTAAACAATTTAAATTTTAATATCTTTTATTTGCTGGTATTTTACTAAATAAACGAGGAAATTAAGCATTTAACCCCAAAATGAGACTCCACCCTACCTGATTTTTATGTGAGATGGCGCAAAATGTTCCTAAAGATGTATAGAACAAAGTCAAGGTCATATGAACTGGTGCTGTTTCGATTTCCGGTGGTAAACTGGGACAGAAGTTCACTTGTTCCTGTAAAATCAAAAAAATTTAAAACATGTCTAAAAAATCAAATAACACGCCATTTTGAAAGTAATAATTTATATTATCATAAACAATTTGGTTTTCGAGCAAAAAAGACCACAAATAATGCAATTATTTACTTAATGGACAAAATCGTCAAAGGAAATGAGAATTAGGGATTATATCCCAGACACCTTTTGTGACCTTCAAAAGGCTTTTGATTGTGTTTCTCATCAAATTCTAATAGATAAATTAAAATTTTATAAATTTGACATGATCAGCTGCGACTTAATGGAATCATTTCTAAAACATAGACAGCAGTACAGAAACATAAGTAATACTAACTCGACATCCCAGTACATAAGGAGCGGAGTGCCACAGCGATCGGTCTTAGGACCAACCCTATTTTTAATTTACTTAAATAATCTCAGTAAGGCTGAACCCGATGTTGAATTGGTATTATTTGCAGATGATACCACACTCTTGGTATCTGACAATAAATTGGAGGTTGTTCAAAGGCAAATAGATGAAACTAAGTTAATTGCTTTAGAATGGTTCTCATCAAATAAATTATCACTAAACGAACATAAAACTACGAATATGATTTTCAGTCATAGGTCAATTGAAAATTATAAAAACCCAGAAAAAGTTAAATTTCTAGGCGTTCTCAACTGGTTCAATCATGTTGATTACACAGCAAAAAAAATCAAAACGTATATTCTTGATAAGAAACCTAAAAAATATCGTAACTTTCAAAATTTTATTAATTGCCTATTACTCGCTAATAGTGTCCCATATGACGTATGGCCTGATAAACTGGGCCCATGCCCCGCAAGCTAACAGAATTTTCGGGTTACAGAGGAAAACTATCAGGATAATTACAAATCGTAGATATATAGAGGACGTAAGAGATAAATTTATTGAATTGTTAATTTTAACATTTCCATCACTATACGTTTTTCATTGCCTGATATATATTTATGAAAATATAAACTAATACAAAAAACATGAGGATAATCATAAGTACAACACGAGGACTCACCATAACTTAGTGATAGATTTTAATAGGCTTAAATCGAGTGCTTGTGACTAACTGTTACGGCTCTAAATTTGTTATTAAAATTACAAATTGGGTGAAAGCCTTACCAGAGGTGAAATATAAATAGTTAATAAAATAATGTTTCTATAATATACATGAGTTCCTAAATTTTAATGGCACTGAAACCACAATAATGAACAACAATTTTATATAAATATTCAGTATATTTTATTGTGTGTTTGTATACGGGTATGATATTTTTTTATGCATATTTGAAATATTTTAAATTAGTTACGTTATTTTACAATTTATTCATATTTTTGTATCCTATATTATACATATTATATGTGATATTTCATATGATATTATGACAACTACTATACCTGACTTGTGTAAAACTGTATTGTTAACTCACCAATAAAATTTGATTTGATTTTATGATCATTTTTTGACTCTTGACGTTTTTTACCTAACCTCACTCATTTCGAGATATAAGCGTATAAAAGTAAACGTGTATTTAGGTGTTTTTTTTTTTTTCAAAAAACTAATATTTACAATTATTTTTATGTATTATGGATCAAAACATGTGGAGTATATATTATGGACAATTCTAAGCATTTTTCGACTCCTGACATTTTTCACCTAACCTGACCCTTCTCCAGATATAAGCGTTCAAAAAAAATAATAAAAAGTGTATTTAAATTCTATATTTTCTAAAAACTAGTATTTTTGATCGTTTATTATGAATTAAAACATATTTTGAGCAATTCTAAGCATTTCTTGACCCTTGACATTTTTTAGCTAAATTTACCCTCCTCGAGATACAGGCATTTAAAAATTTAAAAAAGGTATATTTAAGCTATTTCTTGTCAAAAAACCAGTATATTTACGATTATTTGTGGGCGTTTATTATGAACTGAAACATGTGAACCTCATATTTTGGACAATTATAAGCATTTTTCGACTCTTGACATTTTTTACCTAACCTCACCCTTCTCGAGATATAAGCGTTAAAAAAAAACAAAACGTGTATTTAAGCTTTTTTCGTAAAAAAAACTAGTATTTACGATTATTATTGGTCTTTGACCAATGTTCTAATTGATAATAATCGTAAATACAAATTTTTTGAAAAACCAAAAAGCTTAAATTCACGTTCTTCTTTTTCTAAACGCTTATATCTCGAGAAGAGTGAGGTTAGGTAAAAAATGTCAAAAGTTAAAAAATACTTAGAATTTTAAAAAATATAAAATACAATGGATTTTTCTTCAACTAAGAAAACATTTTTTGGTGGCCGGAAATAACGCACTTCTGTCCCACTTTATGACCGGAAATCGAAAGAGCACCAGTTCCCATGACCCTGATGTTGTTCTATACATCTTTGGGAACATTTTGCGCCATCTCACATAAAAATCAGGTGGGGCGGAGTCTCATGTTGAGGTTAAGACCTTTTTCCTGCTTCATTTCCTCGACCAAAAGTCAACCAATCTGAAATTATCATCATTCTAAAATTATAATACATTATTATCTCAAAGACATAACTGAAAGATCTGCCCCTTATGAGCCCTTCTGTGAGTCTTACATAGCCATAAGTGTTCTCTAGTTAGGATATTTAAGACTCACAGAGGGGACGTCGTAAGGGGCAGGCCTTTCAGTGCTGTTTTTCAAATAAAAATGTGTTATTATAATTTCAGAATGATGGCATCGATTGAAGCGTATGAAAGTTGTCTGCAAAATACTCAAAGAATGTTTTTCTTTTTACGATAATGACGTTTACTAATTTATGTACTTGGCATTGAATCTATCCATTTAGTTTTAAATTTACTTGTGCAATAAAAAACGGAACATTTGGAAGTAAGACAAAACAAAATAAAAATTTTACCTTCAGTGTGATGCTGATTCTGAAGTTGCTTCCACAAACGCTAAAACACTTGAATACTATGGTCAAATATTCAATCACTTAATGCGCATTTGGTGAACCATGTTAACATCTTCACGAGATACTAGAAATTGTCATTTCCAGATGGTTGGATTTCTATGGCGAAAGAGTGATAATTCTCGAGTGTAGTGTTCAAGTATTTCAGTGTTTCACTACTACTGCTTCAGAGGCAATTAATATCTAATTAAAAATAGTAATTGATACAGCGCTCACGTTTCGGGAAATTATCATAGAACAGAACTCAGTGTCATAATGATGCACCTTTATAATCGATTTGAATGTGTCGCAGGGCGACATTGAGTGGAGAGCTGGATTATCTGAATTGTTTTTGGTTAGTAGTCCTGAGGAGTCCATTTAAAATTGTTGTATTTGAAATTCAACCGACAAATTAACAAGGGCTATAATGTAGAGTATCATATTAAAGTTGAGTAACTTAATTAACATTTGATATATAGGTTAATCGATTAACTTTATAAGCTTACTGTAATTAAAGTAGGGAAAGTACCCTCATCGAATTAGAAATGCATATTTATTATGACAACAAATTTTAAAGGAATGGAAATTATTTTAATAGCTTCAAACGTTTTTTTTTTTTTTAATCATTTGATTAACGTCAGACAATTTCTGCGACAGAAGTAACGTCTTAGTAACAGCGGAGCGAACAGATTATTGCGACAGAGGTAACGTATCAGTTACAGCGGAACGAAAAGATTTTGCGACAGAGGTAACGTCTCAGTTACAGCGGAGCGAAAAGATTCTGCGACAGAGGTAACGTTTTAGTTACAGCGGAGCGAACAGATTATTGCGACAGAGGTAACGTATCAGTTACAGCGGAGCGAACAGATTATTGCGACAGAGGTAACGTCTCAGTTACAGCGGAGCGAACAGATCATTGCGACAGAGGTAACGTCTCAGTTACAGCGGAAGGAAAAGATTTTGCGACAGAGGTAACGTCTCAGTTACAGCGGAGCGAAAAGATTATTGCGACAGAGGTAACGTCTCAGTTACAGCGGAGCGAAAAGATTATTGCGACAGAGGTAACGTCTCAGTTACACTGGAGTGAAAAGATTTTGCGACAGAGGTAACGTTACAGTTACAGCGGAGCGAACAGATTTTTGCGACAGCGGTAACGTCTCAGTTATACTGGAGCGAAAAGATTTTGCGACAGAGGTAACGTCTCAGCTACAGCGGAGCGAAAAAATTATTGCGACAGAGGTAACGTCTCAGTTACAGCGGAGCGAACAGATTATTGCGACAGAGGTAACGTCTCAGTTATACTGGAGTGAAAAGATTTTGCGACAGAGGTAACGTTTCAGTTTCAGCGGAGCGAACAGATTTTTGCGACAGCGGTAACGTCTCAGTTATACTGAAGCGAAAAGATTTTGCGACAGAGGTAACGTCTCAGCTACAGCGGAGCGAAAAGATTATTGCGACAGAGGTAACGTTTCATCTACAGCGGACCGACCAGATTTTGCGACAGAGGTAACGTAGAAGATGGGGCGACATCGCTGTTCTTTCAATAAAATCAATAGAAAAAAAGTTGTAGCCCTTACATGATATATTTCTTGAAAATGTTAGTGTATTTTTAATTATAACTTTTACTTCCACATCCACGTAGTGGATTGGAAGTATAGTAATCGTAAAAAAAAATTCAAACTCGTTTTCTTCTTGAAATAGGTTTAGAATGTCATGAAACGTCGAATTTGGGCGAACAAAAATGTTCCGTTTGTCTGTCGGTCTGTAGGTCTGTTGGTCTGTAGGTCTGTAAGCCTGTCGGTCTGTAACTTTTTTTGTCCGCACGCTTTCCCCGGAACGGTTTAAGATATTGACTTGAAATTTTGTATACGTATAACGAGATCTGGAACTGGATTGTTTTTTGAAAATATCCGGTGAAGGTTTGTGGGGTAAATAGGGGTAAATATGGGGAAATATGTAAAGCAAGCTGGTAAGAGTACAGAAACTTGAAATTTGATGTATGTACTACAAGCCAAGGCCTCAGATTTTTTTATGATATTTTTCAACCCCAACCACCCCTAGTCCATTATTAAAGGGGTTGATAAAATAAAATTGAGATACTCATTTGAAATTTGGCACGCGTATGTGTTATAACGACATCTGGAACTAGATTTAATTTTGAGATGATTCCGTTGAAGGGTTGGGGGTTAAATATTGGTAGATAGGGGAAAATAAGTAAAGCAAGCTGGTAAGAGTATACAAATTTGGGATTTGGTGTATATACTAGAATCGATGTCCTCAGTTTTTTTTTGTAATATTTTCCACTCCCTTATTAAAAGACTTGATAAAATTAAATTTAGATTTTCACTTGAAATTTGTTACACGTATAACGGTATCTTAAACTAGATTATATTTTGACATGATTGCGTTGAACGAGTGGGGGTAATTGGTGGTAAATAGGGAAAAATAAGTAAAGCAAGCTGGTAAGAGTACAGAAACTGTCCTGTTGCAAAAGTCATATCGGCTATTAATAATTTATCAGCAAATGTTGATGTTTACTTTTGTTCATTTACAAATTTTTTTAATAGTGTCTCTGTTAGTAATAATTTAGCTTAGTTTGTTTTTACTTTTTTCTTTAGTCTTTAATTTATATATGTGTTATTTTGTAATATATATTGTCAATCTTTTGTCTCTATACAATATGGCATTATATTGTTTTAATATCATTTGGGATTCTATCCTGTAGATATTTTGAGTAAATAAATAAATAAACTTGAAATTCGGTGTATGTCCTAGAAGCTAGGGCCTCAGATTTTTTTGTAATATTTTTCAACCCCCCGCCACCCTTAATTCATTATTAAAGTAATTGATAAATTTAAATTGAGATATTCACTTGAAATTTTGGACACGTATATATTATAACGACACGTCTGGAACTAGATTATATTTTGAGATGATTCCGTTGAAGGGTTGAATAGGAGTAAATAGGGGAAAATATGACCACATGCTAGAGTGCAAATCTAGTCAAGATGTTTCCTTTAAAGTGACTTTGATGAAAAATCTGGATGTGGAAGTAGTGATTCCTTAGGCAGCGCATTTTTTAATTATAACTTTTTTATTTTCAATTTTACGGTAAGAAGTATCTAGACTAAGATTGTGGAGACTTCAACTCTCTACAAAAAAAGTCGTAAACATTTTTCTGTGAGACTTACGGTTCTCAAGATATCGCGGAAAAACCCTTTTTCAAGGTGGCTTCCAAGTGGGGGGAGAGGGGACTTTCAACGCCGAAAACCGGGTTCTATACTTACACATCAGAAAAAAATCTTGACCTGTCTAAAATGCAAGGTTCGGCCTTTTTGTAACATTTAAATGGACTATCTTCTAAGACGGAAAAGTGCCTTTAGTTATTGCTCTTATTTTATTGTTTTGGTGTTTTCCCATTCTCTTTACTATGTATGGAAATAATGGGAAACTCAAAACAATGAAATGAAACGCAATTTTCTCTAGAAACAAATTATAAACAAAATTGGAATCCTGTATGACTAATACCATGTAATTGAATTCCTAGTGGAACAAAATTAATCTCATTTTAAATGAAAGAGCATAACTGACATCTAAATTGAAATAACTTGATTGTATGACATCGTAATATGTGTATCCGTGGTAATAGTAATTCCACTATAAACGTAATATAAAAGTTTTTTTATGTTTTATTAATTTATTCTTGTCTAAGAGACCTCGTCTAATAATTGCTCTTCCTTATATTCGAAATTGTTTATAAATTCAATAAAATGGAATGTTACTAAGCAAGTTCTGTGAAATACAATGCTAATAATTGATGCAAATCCGATTAGTATAAAGGGTAGACCGTGAGTGCCGACAAATTACATGCCGGTCTTAAGGCATGAGAATAAATTCTTAGAGCAAATGGGATCGGTGAGGGGAAGACAAAAAAATGGGACGACCTTCCAGAACGAAGTAAGGTTTAGAATAGTATATTGTTACGTATTTCCACCTCTTAGAAAACACCCTGTAGGAATCCGTGGGTTCTAAATAATTTCAGCGAGAGATAAACCACTAATACTTTATTTAACAATTTACTAACTATACAATATTTCAAAATAACCTTTACACTTTGTTTACTTGATATTTAACCTCACTTTTTACAAAACGTCACTTTAATAAACTTCACTTCACTTTTTATAAAACTTCTCCTTCTGCGCCGGTAATCGCACCTTATATACTCTGAAATTGCCTTCGAGATCCATCGAGAACCAATCAAGAATCTTCTTCTACCACAGTCTAGAAAACTCTACAAGTTTCCAGTCACTATTAGGCATAGGCGTATCAATCTCCAGTTTCAAGGGGGTGTAATACATAACAATATTCTACAGCAAGTTCTGGAATAGCCCATATTCCACACGAGCGAAAAGTTTGTACGGTTTGCGAGTGTGGGATATGCCATTCCAAACGTGTTGTAGGCTATACTTTCTTTTACAAGATTTTAGAAATTATGCAAAAATACTTCAAAACGGTGTAAAACGTCAAATGTGAAGCTAGACGTAACCATAGCAACCGAACCACTAAGTGTGGTTTAACGGCTTCTGATTTGTATAAAGCCATAACACTGTGTTGGAATAATATTTGCTCCGGCACAATTTTTAGTTGTAGGCAGTGTTGCCGATTGGCGGATAATTATACGATTTGTGGATAATTTAGGAAGGTGGAGGATATTTTTCTCACCCTGTTAAAAATCGGATAAAAAACGGATAATTTCAATCTAGTATTGTAGTGTGGCCGATCGGATTTGTTTCGTGTAATAGTGAATAATCGTCGAAAATCTTCCCCCTCGCTCTTCAAAATTTCGAGAGAGGGACAAAATGTGTAGAGAAATCGCCCCCCTTGCTCTTCAAAATTTGCAAGGAAACATTTTCAACGAAATCTATCTGCCTTAATACATATATCGATATAACCGGAAAGGCTGCAGCACCACCGAATCAGACATTCTTGGATATTTTCATGTCAGTCGGCGGATATTTACAGCTAATATCATCGGCAGCACTGGTTGTAGAATTTGTAGTTTACCAAATAATGTTAGAGAAAATGTGTTTTTAGACACTTGTGTTGATTAAATTGATCTGAGTGCGACAACAATAATTATGGAATCGAGATTCCTCCATGGATCTTGAAAATATAAGTTATCTACCAAATAAAGTTATTCCCGAGTATGCATTGTGTATCAGAGAGATACTTGGAGGACTTATAGAGGATACCAAAGCAAGCAATATTTATCTATAAATCCATGACTGTAAAGGAGCTGTAATGGCCATAGAGCAAATGAAATTTTTAAACCATCCATTCAACTACGCGGGCATGCACAATTAATATAATACACCCTGTATTAACTGTTGTATGTACAATTCATATTTTTTATTGAAGAACTGTATTAGCAGAGCTCTTCTAGAAATAAAGAAAAGTTTTAGAAATTTTCAAACCTTTATATTGCTGCGGATAAAAAATGTAAAAAGTTACACAACTCGGAGTAATTTTGTAGTAGGCTATACATTAATATTCCGCAAAATAAAGAACATGAATCTAAGTATCAAGATTGATCAAATACACAAGATTTCCCAAAACGATGCTAGTTTTACAAAATCGACGCTGGGCGTCGAGACGTAAAGATGCAAGAATATGAATCTGGGAATCAAATTTTATCAAATACACAATTTTACAAAAACGACGCTAGGCGTCGGTCAGCGTCGAGACGTAAAAATGCAAGAATAATATTCTAGGTATCAAAATGTATTAAATTCAAAATCAAATTTGGATCTTTCAAGAAGTATGCGATCTAACAGTACCGAACGTTTTCGTTTCCAAAAAAAAAAAACAGCCGAATTTCCAAGCGTTACACAAATCGCTACTGGACCCTCGTATTACCGTACATAGCACATACGCCAAAAATGAGGTTACTTACTAGTTTGCTCTACTGATTTTTTCCAATTACATACCCCCCTCCACCACTTCAACAAAAAATACAAACTTGTACCAAGTTTCAAGTGAATGTCTCAAGTCTATTTCATCAACCCCTTTATTAATGGAGGGGAGGAGTGCTGGGGGGATGGAAAATATCATAAAAAATGGTGGTGGTGGGGGGTTGAAAAATATTGTAAAGAAATCTGAGGGCTTGGCTTCTAGTATACGCACCAAACCTCATGTTTTTGTACTCTACACAGTTTGCTTTACTCGTTTTCCCCTATTTGCCTACAATTACATCACCACCCCTTCAACGGAATCATCTCAAAATATAATCTGATTCCAGATGTCGTTATAGTACATACACGTACCGAATTTCAAGTAAATATCTCAATTTTATTTCATCAACCCCTTTAATATGGAATAGGAGTGGTGGGGGTTTAAAAAATATTATAAAAAAATCTGAGGGCTAGGCTTGTACATACACCGAATTTCAAGTTTCTGTGCTCTTACCAGCTTGCTTTACTTATTTTCACCTATTTACCCCTATTTAACCCTCAACCCTTTAACGAAATAATCCAAAAATATAATCTAATTCCAGATGTCATTATAATATATGCGTTTACAAAATTTCAAATTATCTCAATTTTATTTTATCAACCCCATTAATAATGTAGTGGGGGGTGCTGAGAGGATGGAAAATACCATAAAAAAATTTGAGGCCTTGACTTCTAATACATATTCATCAATATTGTCTAAATGTTATTTGTGGCATTATCTTAATATTTTTTCTCCTTCTTCAATTCTTTGGGACTTCCTGCCACATGTATTTTTTCTTTTTAAGCGGTGCTCGGGGAATCTACAAAATATCACAATTAACCAGTATGTTACTGGTAAATAACCTCTACGCCTGTGACTTTTACGTCAAAGGATCAGTTAGAGGTTGCTTTTTAAATAAACAACACAAATAAGTTTAAAAACTTGAAAGTAAATATTTCGCCGACGTTTCAGAAATCTAATCTGTTTCCTTTTTCAAGACTATTTTTGAAAAATCTTTTTTGCTGTGTATGATCAATACACAGCTCTAAGAATGTTTGTTATATTCAATATCCATAAATATTTACTATTTACATAGAATTGTTGATATAGTTAAGTAACAGTTTTTTTAGTTTTTATACAATGTTAAGTTTGTGAAGTTCTTCTTTTAACATAGGCAACCACGTTGTACAGCCATCTACGGAACAATTCGATACGCATCTATCCTCATTCAATAACATTATCGCGAATTTTTCTTTTTTTTTTTTGCTATCTGCCTCTTTTGTCAAACTTTTTGCCGAGTCCCAGTTTATTCTATGTCTGTTCTCCCAAGCGTGTTCGCAGATCTTGGACCTCTGAATTTCATTTTTTCTGACGTAATTTTGATGTTCGCCCAATCTTACACTTAAAGGCCTAGATGACTCACCCACGTATTGTTTGTTGCACTTACACGGAATACTATAAATGCAGTTTATGTATGTGGATTATCCAAAAAGTTGCGCCGCATCGGTGATAGATTTGATATTAGGACGGTATTTCAAACAAACAACACTTTAAGATCTATTCTGACAAAGACGAAACCGAAGAACCACGAGCAAAATTCAAAAAACTGCATTTATAGTATTTCGTGTGAGTGCAATAAACAATACGTGGGTGAGTCATCCAGACCTTTTAGTGTAAGATTGGGCGAACATCAAAATTATATCAGAAAAGATGAAATTCAGAGGTCCAACAACACGCTTGGGAGAACGGGCATAGAATAAACTGGGACTCGGCAGATAGCAAAAATGAAAAATTAAATCCGCAATAACATTATTGAACGAGGATAGATGCGTGTCGAATTGTTCCGTAGATGTCTGTACAACTTGGTTGCCAATGTTAAAAGAAAAACTTCACAAACATTGTATAAAAACTAAAAAAACTGTTAGCTGTTAGCTGTATCAACAGTTCTATGTAAATAGTAAGTATCTATGGATATTGAATACAACAAACATTCTTAGAGCTGTGTATTGATCATACACAGCAAAAAAGATTTTTCAAAAAAAGCCTTGAAAAGGAAACAGATTAGATTTCCGAAACGTCAGCGAAATATTTACTCTCAAGTTTTTACACTTATTTGTGTTGTTTATTTAAAAAAAAAAGAACCTCTAACTGATCCTTTGACGTAAAAGTTACAGGCGTAAAGGTCATTTACGAATAACATACTGGTTGATTGTGATATTTTGTAGATTCCCCGAGCACCGCTTAAAAAGAAAAAATACATGTGGCAGGAAGTCCCAAAGAATTGAAGAAGGAGAAAAAAAAACACATCAAATTTCAAGTTTCTGTATTCTTACCATTTGTTTTACTTATTTCCCCCTACTTACCCCCCAACTCTTCACCAAATATGTACAAAATTTCAAGTCGATATTGTAGACCGTTCCGGAGAAAACGTGCGGACAAAAAAAGTTACAGACCAACCGACAGACAGACAGACAGAGAGAAACATTTTTTTTTCGTTCAAATTTAAAATCTCGACGTTTCATGACAATCTAAACCCATTTCAAGAAAAAAAATGTTTGAATTTTTTTTACGATACTGTACTTCCAATCCACTACGTGGATGTGGAAGTGATGAAACGACATTTTCGATACAGATCAATATCAATTAATAATACTATAAATGTCGTGCACAACCGTAACAACTGCTATAAGACTACACCTACTCCTTAATAAACTTGTTTTTCAAAGATTACATTTGCTTTCAAATAAGTACAAATTACTATAACACGTTTCGGAAATAATGATTCGTTGAAGATATAATAATAGCCTGATCTCGCAATATACTGCTTAAAAACGGCAAGAAATTCGCTTATTTTTAATTCAAATTGATGCTTTTTCACTTTTCGATGTCGATTATTTAAATATTGATATTTAAAAGATTGTTGTGTAGCAATCAGTACTAATACAAATAAGTTTAGTAACCATTAGCGGCTTTAAATTTTGACGCGAATATTAAAATTTGTCTTTTAAACGGGTAGTCATAGAACGTGTTTTATATACTTTTAAAGAATTTACTGGTCGTATATAATACATGTTACCTTTTTCTATTTCAAGTTCACGAAGGTCGTAGAGTTTCCTAACTCGGCGTTTTCTCCGCAAAATGCCTATGAATATTCAGTATAGAATAGGTACACCGCAAAAACTATAAATAATACATTATAAGGTTTCGTAATCCAGACTCAAAACAGAATTGTTATATCGAAGATATTCTAATAATTTTTGGCTCTTAATAACCCCATTACACGCTCCAATTATTTATTCGCTTATTCGTATACGTTGTACTATATTTGAAAACCACAAAGCGAATGGCCATATTCTTTTAACAAGGTGTGTTTCTATTTTTACCGTTGGTAGATAAAAAGCAAACTAATTGGTAGGAAATAAAAAACGTAAATTGTTAGTTGTTATTATGTTCACGTCACACATCCTTGTAAACTTATGTGCGGCTCGTTGTATGTTTTTATTAGATAAAAATTCACTAATAATTTATAATTTATAGTTAACGGCATAATTTAATCTATATTACAATCACGTAAAGATTAGCTTTATCTTATCTAAATAAGGTATTTATTTACATTTAATATAGTCAGTTACATCGGTAAGTGTTATGTGCGTGGTTTTGTGTGATGTTTCTAACAATGCCCGTAGACATTTCATCGGCAACTGTGCAGTACTTTCGTCCAAGATCTAGGAACCCTATGCGAATTCCACGAAGCTCTCTTTTCCCTCGAAGAAACTCGGATTTTATTCTAACTTATAATAGGTATCTAGATATTATATTATCATTATCATTCTAGTATACATGAAAATCATCTCACTTCAGGTTCATTGTTCATCCTTTATGTACTCCGGCTTTGTATTATGATAATCTGAGAATCTAACCTATATTTGTTAAAATTGTCTTCGACGTATACCTACCTACTGATAATTTCTGTTATAACGTGGATATAGTTTTACATTTAACAATAATTGTGTCAAGGCCACATTATTTTAATCTGTTTTCTATATAATACTATGATTGCGTTTACATAGTATACATTAATATAGAAAAACGGGTACAATTATGCGTTAGGCGGAATTACGAGTTAAATACAAACTTTGGAAAATGTATTTGAAATAAATTTTTGGCAATTTTAATTAGTATCCTGGACTTTACGTATTTTATGCGAGTAGCTTTACTCCTGCAATTTCCTAAATTTTCCATTTCCTTAAATGTTCATTCCTGTAACTCCAAAACGACTAAAGATAATAATTTGACTCTTTTCTGGACACTCTCCATATTTGGGTCTCTAACAGTATCAATAAAATTCAGAATGGTAAAAGAATATTGCAATGCTCCCTTACCACGAAGGGAAAAATTTGCTATTAAAAAAATTCGGCCTAAGGAAGCACTACTCCCACATCTAGATTTTCCATCCAAGTATCTTTGAACAAAAACATTTTTATACAATAGTGGCACTTTAATATGTGGAAATAATTGCGCTGATAGAATTTTACTAATACAGTATTTGAGATCTCTGCTCCAAGTCGGTAACTAAAACACAATTTTGTTATGATAGCTTCGTTAATGGCAGATATCTTATCGGATGGTGGCGGATACCTAAAGAGAATTGAGACCATGACTTCCAGTATATACACCAAATCTCCCGTTTCAGGAGTCATACTAGTTTGCTTTATTTATTTACCCCTATTACCCCGCAATACCGGAATAATCTCAAAATAAAATTTAGTTTCAGAACTGGTTGTAACATGTACGTGTACCAAATTTAAAGTCAATATCTTAAATCCATTTTGTTAACTCCTTTAATAACATAATGGTGGTGGAAGATGTTTCTTCCTCTACACAAAAAGGAGATAATACCTTACCTGAGAATTACAGACCCGTGCACTTTTGTCAACTATTTCTAAAATAGTAGAACGTATTATTTTTAAAAGAATTGTATATTTTTTTGAAAAAAATAAAATATCAAATTCTCGACATGGATTTCGACCCAGACTGCAATACTAGCCGTTTTAGAGAAACTTTATGAAGATTTAAATCAAAATAATAAATGTGCTAATAAATCATTCAAATTTTATTAAGAAACTAGAAAAATATGGTCTTAGAGGTAAAGCAAAAGACTAGTTGATATCATACCTTTACAAATAGATTCCAGTTAGTTAATGATACTAAATCGAATAAACTAAATATAGAATTTGGCGTACCACAAGGCTCCGCTCTAAGGCCTTTGTTGTCTATACTTAATATTGACGACTTACCAAGTTTCTTTGATAAGTATTTAATCATATTTGCTGACAATTCCTATTTGTGTTGCGAAAGAGCTATGCAAAATGCTTTAACTTCCTTAGAAGATAACAGTGAGATGTACTGAATATTTTAAAACAGATTGTTCTTGAACATTTCTAAAACAGTATTTATTATATTTTCTCCTGGTAACTCCACATGTATTAATAGCCATCTAATCAAATTAGAGGGTAAATCTATACATCAAACAGATTCTACAAAATTTCTAGGAAAATACATATTGATAATGACCTTAATTGGGATACGCATTTGTTGCTAAAAAAATTTCTTTTACCTATTATGCATTGGACATATTATCAAAATTAGCTAGTAGACAAACACTTTTCCTATCAAGAATGTCATATATATGGTATTTATTATTTTCTGGGGCTCGACTCATAAATCCGAAAGATTGTATTTGGTCCTTTAGATAATAAAGTATTTGGAACCCTTCATCGATACTGATTGCTTTGCATATTATTTTCATTTATTGCAATAGGAAAAGTATAATAAAATATTATTCTCCATGCGGAAAACATTTGAATCAAATAATAAAACTTTAAATATTTTGTGGATGGTAAAAACCCATTTCGTAGATAGATGAGGTTTGTGGTTCATAAAATCCAATTCTTTTCGTTTCAGATTCGTAGGTACTCTAATAATAGTACAATCTAAACACGACCGCTATAAAGGAAAGTGTAATTCCACTTATTTAATTGCTTATTTAATTAAGGTTAAATTCAATCTACTTTGAAAAATGGCCATTGACATATTTTAGATTCAGTCAGGTATAATCATTTGAAAAAATTAGAAACCTGTCTACTTTTCAACTACTTATTACATCGACTAGAAGAAAATTTGCAAATTTTCAGTAGTAATGGTGCAGTTCAAATTATGCCTTCATCTTCGTTTAAAAAATCTGAAACTCATTTCTTGTTCAAGTGTGTATTTTATTAAAGACAATCTCAAATTTAGACGTGATTAAACTAAAAAGATCTTACCACTAAGTAAATAGTGGGTTACGAAATTGTCCGACACGTGTGCGTGTGGATACTGGGTATTGTACTGAGCGAGTCACATGTTGTGGAGTATAAAGTGCCCCAAAGGCAGTATTGGATATTGGACAATACTTTTTAACTTGTACACTAACGTTGTGTACTCATCACAGCAAACAACAGAGTAAACTATTTTGCCTTCGTTAAAGATTGGTTGGAATACAAAATATTAACTATACATTTTGAGACTTATTATACTGTGCTCTCCTCGGATGCCACACTACGCTTAGGTTCAGGTTGTGGACTTGTTCTTTATATTGTCATGATCTTGATATGGCCGCAAATTCTAACTATCTTTGTTTATTTTGACGATTTGTATTAACCCATTTTTTTAAATTTATAACCTGTGGTCTTACCAAAAACAACTAACTTCCATCTTTTGGACAAATTAAATTCGACAATCAAGGAAACCAACCCTAGTAGCACCAATATTGCACCAATATATAATCCATATAGGACCAATATATGAATATTGGATATATGGATTATATATTGGTGCAATATTGGTGCTACTAGGGAATACACATAATTTCTGTAGATTACTTCCATTACTGTCTGTTTATGATATTTTAAATAATTTATATTTCATTTTTTACATACACTGTAATATGTATTATTTTAGTCTCATTATTAACTTAACATTTAATGTTTATGTATCTCAAAATAAGTGTTGAGTATTATTTGTTACTTTGCTTTTCGTTTTGTCGTAAATAAATATCTTTACTAATATTTTTGTCGCTATTATTATTATTATTATTACTACATTATTTTACAAGTTACTATCACTTATTGTCTGACATGACATAGTATAGTAATAGAATTTTTATGATTTTAGTTACTATATTGAAAGAAAACCATATGTTTAAAATATGCTTTTTTGGAATAATTGTGTTAATATAATGACGTATCTTGCACAATATTCATAGGTATGAATTTTTTCCTCGATCTAAACTAATGTAAACATTATGCAATGTTCAGCAACATCATTCGCGTTAATTTGATAAATCTTTGTCTAGAAATAGAATAATTGAATACAATAACACGAATAATAATTTAATAACAAGCTAACCGTTATACTCTTCGCCGATTTACTACACTTTTTATATAATTGTTGAACATTCTATAGGATACTCTTCGCAGTTTTTTGTAAATAATATTAGTTTTATGCGTTTTAAGTTTAATTACAAAACATAAAAATTTTATCTAATTTTTTTTTTATTTAAAAATTGTTTTAACTTATTTATTTATCGATCGATTTTGCTCAAAAACAATAGGGTTCTTTCTCTAGGTAACACTAACTTACTGTTCAAATTTCAATACAATCAGACTTTTCGTTCTTAAGTTATCGTGCTTACAAGAAACGTGACGGACGGACAGACAGACGGACAAACAGACGGACAGACGTCTCTCCCCCCCTCTCTAAAGGGCTTTAATTTTAATTTTAAGGATTTAGCCGATTAATGTTCTTTCCTCTCTCCCTCTTTATTCCCCTTTACACTGCTCTCTTTCCATCTGTTTCTCTCCTGTTTTCTCTTTCTCACTTTCCTCTTCCTTTTCTATCTCTATTCTCTCTCTTTTGTCTCCCTTCTGTATCTCTCGCTCTTTTTTCCGATCTCTCTCTGTTCACCCTTTCCTTTCTCCACCTCTCTCTCTCTTCCTCTCTTTCTATCTCATTTGCTCTGTAATTTCTCTCTATTTTCACTTATCTCTCTCGTCTCTTTTCTCTCTATCTCTCTCCTCCTCTTTCTTTCTCACAACTCCTCTCTCTCTCTCTCAATCTAATCCAAACCGCGGGCACGCGGGGCGCGGACGGCGAAAAGCAGGCACGCGGGCAGCGGGCACGCGAGCAGCGGGTACGCGGGCAGCGGCCACGCGGGCGGGCAGCGAGCACGCGGGCAGCGGGCAAGTGCCTGTAATCACGCGGAAATCGCGCCGGAATCGTGCGGGAATTCGCGGAACACGCGCGGGAAAAACGCGGGAGCCGCGTGGGAATCGAAAGACCAGACCTGACCCCTGACCTGACCTTATCAAAGTACTTTTCTTTAATAAGGTAGAAAAAACACGTTTTCATTTTTAGAATAGCATTGCGCCACCGGCGCAATGCTAAGGCGTTTGGCTTGCGACCACGGGGTCCCGGGTTCGAATCCTGGCCAGGGTATGGATGTTTAGTGGCGTTTTTCATGTGTTACCGAGATGGTAGAAGTGTACTAGACTGCTGTTGAGTGGCACAACATGTCTAGTCGCTGATATCTCTCCTGAGTTTGAGTCTCAGCTGCGGTAGATGGCAATATCGCAGGGAATGGTCGTTGTGTTGATGTCTATGTGTACGTGTCCTGGTTGAGTGGTGGAATAGCATTAGCTAAACTCCGCCAGGACGTTAATATAAATAAGACGATTAAATAAATAAATAAATAATTCGAAAAGCAAGACTTCGGCTGCCGGAGAATATACACAAGCTCTCCCCTACCGATCGAATTTTCGGGAACAGCGAATAATCTGGAACGTCTAGAACGATTAGAACGCCTGGAGTCTTCGATTTTCGAACACTTCCAAAAGCTTTGATTTATCTTATATAAACCGAGACGCGCTCAACGCAGCATTCAGTCGAGTAAAGTTAATCGAGTAGAGTCGAGTCGAGCCAGTAAGCGTCAGTTCGGGATCCAGCCACGCGACAAAACAACAACAGCCAAAGGCAAATTTCTCCTCTAAAGTGTTAATATTCAACATAATTAATTACATCAAACCTATTTAGTGATAAACAAATGTATTGTTAGAACGTGAATTAATATATCGTTATTTTGACTCCAGAAAATTTGACTTTTAATCATGTGTGTAAAATTGATACAGGGTGTAACTTTTTCGCCGAGCCAAGTAAAATAAATTCATTCAAACTTGATAGTTGTTCAGAATTCGATTGCCAACACAGTGACATGAAAATTTTTCTCTGCGAGCAATATTACCGGTTTTATAAATGTACCGATCGAATGCAATATACTCTTCGTTTTGTATTTGCGAAGAGTATAATAATGACAATAATAATGTTTAATGTAAGTCATTTTATTTATCAAGCAAATTATACATTAGTATAGTAGATTATAGTTGAAATGCAAAAAGAAAATTTTACAAAGATTGCCCAATATCAAAGTCAAAAGTTTAGACCAAGGAGCAAATTTTTATTTACAACTTGATTATTAATCTGGTTCCAAATTTTCTTAGAACAATTGGAAATATAATCTGGCAATAATCTGTTGAATTTATAAAAAGTATACAGATATTGGCATGCTGATAAGTGAGACGACAATTGTGACAATTGCTAATCTCGAAAATTTGAGGGTATGCTCACTGTATAGCATTCTGAATGAGAAATGGTCAGCTATAGGAGGCGGCTATAACCTCCCCGCCAAAAGTTTGCGAAAATTTGTTAATTCAGCTAGTAACTTTTGGTTGCTAAAATATTAATGTATTGGCCTAATAGTCGGCAAAAAAAAATCGTATAATGTAAGGTCACGTGATTTTATATGTATACAATTAATCATAATTTGTATGGTAGTTATAGTAAAAAAAAGACATTGATATGCCTAGGTTTGTAACAGCAAAATTATGATTTAATACCTTCTGGGGTATCACCAGGAGTATATATCTGAGCTTTGGACTTCCAAAGTCTATTGCGTTTTTCAACTGCGTTCTTTTGGGTAAATAGGCGAATATCTGCGGTCCTAAAGCTCCGGCAAACCAAAAATCAAAATCTTCGTAATTATAATTCCAACAAATCTTTGTGTCATTTCAATACGCACATAACATACAAAATTGAATAAACTGACCAAAATGCGTTTTCTTTTTATGTTAACGCCCAGAGACATGAAGGATTCCGATCAGTTTCAAACTTTCAGAAAATAAACCTTTTGTTGAAAGCACCCTGAAATTTTAATGCCCAAATATTGAAGCCTCTGATAAATGAATTTATCTAAGATTTGAATTGGCCTCCATTTTATGCCATTAAGTCCAAAATGGGATAATTTTTTTTCAAAATGTAGATCTCGATGCCAGCTTTCCGCTGACAAAAAAATTTAAAGTCATTTAGGCCACTTTTTTAGCATTTATTTAAAGGCCAGATAACAACAATTGGATTTATTCGGCTATTTCAGATAGACGAAAATTAACTTTTTCTTTAAAATTAGAGTTCTCGCAATTCTTTTTCTGTTCTGATAAAAATGTTTTTAACAATGAAACTCGCGAAAGTGAATGAGAACTTTACATTAGGTCAATTTCATTGGACAGTTTACTAATAGAGGGCGAGGCAGTAGCTGTTCGAAGTGGTAACACTGCTGCAAATCACTAAAAAGCTGGATCGGAGTTATTTTTTCTCTTCTCTAGCGTTTGAAATAGAGCTAAATTTGTAAATATGAATATTTTTATTCCTAACTTATTCTGCATTGAAGTACTACCTTGAACTAAAAGATAATTTAATTTTTTCTATAGTTCGCGCACAAAAAATTTCAAGTAAACGAAAATTCGCGCGCATTGAAAATAGAAATTTTCCAATTTTTGTCAATATCGATTTTCTCGAAAACCATGACATAAGTATACAAGAAAATTACAAAAGGACTTTTTCTTAGGCACTTAGTCGAGCTTTCTTTTTTATGATAAGAAATTTTTTTATATCTTCGATGGTTAACGAGTTATCAGTAAAATAAGGCTTTTTTCACCGAAGGGTTGTTTTTTTGGGGGGTTGCGCGGCACCTCTAGAACTGATTTTTGTGGTTTTGTGATGTTTAATTCTCGCACTAGCAGTTACGGAAGGAAAATCTCAGATAACATTTTTTGCGAGCTTTTGGTGTATTTTTTACTTTACCGTTCGGACTAATATCAAGGTCCTTATTTTACTCCACTAATTACTATGAGAACTACTCAAAAAATAAAAAAACAGCACTGTATGATATTAAAAATTATTCTCTTTATTTTCAGTTTTGATGTCGAAAATGGAGCTAGTCCTGGTCGAAGTCCCTTGGATGGGGCAGCCTCCCCATCCGCCGGATTGGTACTACAAAATCTTCCCCAGAGGAGAGAAAGTTTTTTGTACAGATCCGACAGTGATTTTGAGATGTCTCCCAAGTCGATGTCCAGGAACTCTTCCATAGCCAGTGAAAGGTAAGTAAATATTTATTAACGCTTTAGAAGACTGTACGAAAGTTGTTTGAAACAGTACAAAGTATTTTTTTTACGTACAGTTATATTATAGGTAACTTTCAGAGAAGAAAGATTATAAAATGACTTATCTGAAATTCATACCGATAAAGTTATTAAGTTTCGCCATCTAGTGTCGAGAAGCTAAACCACAACGCTTGCTTGCTAGCACAGAAATTTCCCGTGTTGTTAACTGCAATAATTATGTACAATATGAACAAGGTACACACTTCTAGAAACCATTTATTTGCTTATTTCGGATTCAAACCAAATATTTTAAATCAATAGCATATTTTCCTTTGAAATAATCTTTATTTCATAGATTGACGATTTTGATAGGTGCACCACAGACATTGAACACTTTTAATATTTTGTTTTACTAACAACTTCTGTGTTTTGATTTATTTTATTTTAAATCTCTTCTATAATAACTAGTTTCTATAATATATTTGAAAATATTTTAATTAAATTTATTACTCATCCATTATAAATTCAGACTTTGTACAACCAACTTTATGTACTTAAAAGAATAAATAATTACGGCTCATTTGGATATATTTTTTACGTATATTGATATATTCAATATAAACTATGTTTAATGTTATCGGTTTTTGTTAAGCGTATAAAAATACGGAAATATACAAGATATCTAAATTGCAATAGGCACTGTGTCTCTTAGGTTTGAAGCAATTTTACATAGATTTCTTTAGATAATTTATCAATCGAATATCAGAGTCCCGTAAGTTAGGAAACACCCCTAAAAACGCAAAAGACCCCGTAGAGGGTTTGTCGCGATAATTTTACTAAAAATCGAAAAGGATCCTATGTAATCCCCTTTTTCACTATTAATTTGCAAAGATTTATTACAAATATAGCCAAATTATAGGTATGATTTGGGATAATCAGATAGAGTTAAAATTAGAGAGACTTAAAATTAAAAAAATTGCTAAATTTTTTCTACTTTTTGCTTTAAAGGTTGAATGAGCAAGAGTAAATTAGTCTCAACCCTTAAGGGGGTGAAACTACCCCCTCCCTACTCCTAAATTGAAGCAGGCTTTGACAAAATATGTTTTTAATATGTTTTCTTAATTGGATTTCGAGGTTTAACCCCCTCAAGAGGGTTACAATAAATTTAAAAAACTTTTTTAGTAATACTTCATCAAAAATAAAATGAAAATGCAAAAAAAATAAAATTTCTGCTTTACCCCCATTTAAGGGTTGAGAATAATTTACTATTATCCGGCAATGCCCATTCAACCAAATTCGAAGCAAAAAGTAGAAGAAGGAGAGGGATTTCATGGGATCCTTTTTGATTTTTATTAAAATTATGGCAGATATCCCTCTAAAAGGGGTGTTATTGCGTTTTTAGGGGTGTTCCCCAACTTTCAGGATTTCAGGACCCCGATTTTCGTAACCAACGACCCAATGAACGTATAGTCAACGTAGTTTCAGACCGGTGTTCCTTCCTGCCCCCTTTCGTGCGTTTTGAATAGAATAATTATGTTCTTTTTAAATTTAACCATGTCCGTCATACAGGGTGTTTCTCAGAGGGATGCAAGCTGTCCTGTTTTGTATAAACTATTGGTACACGAAATAAAGTTAAAAGATTGTAATCGCACATTCACAAACTTTCAAACAGTTAAATTGATAATATAATTTTATGAAAAAAAAAAAAAATGTTTAAGTGAATCACCTGTCTGCGGGATGTAAGCGAGGAGCTATTTTTGTAGATGTAAGTATTAAGAATAAGTTAAGGATGCTATTTTGTAGATAAAAAATAATTACGCGATCCGATATTGACCGAAATAAATTTAAATTAATGTAACATCTATACACCAGAATATCAGATTACAGCAAAAAATGCAAGTGGGACTGCTTAATATGCATTTGCAGAATAGAAGTCATTCCCAAACATGTTGTTTTTTAAAAACAATTTCATTAATTTCTTTAGTTGTTGTGATTAGATTAAAAAGGTGAACAATCAGAGTATTTTTGAAGATTATTTTGCTGGTCTGTGTCTAGATGATCATCTCTAACCGTAGTGTTGTAGCTATGGAAATTCTCTGTTTAAATTAAAAGCAGTTTTAGGAGAATGTGTTCTAATTAACTGATGATATATACGGGGAAGATACTGGCATGACTTGCATATTTTTAAAGATTTGATGGTAGTCACAAATTGCTCTTGCACTTGGTGTTCTCAATACCTGTTTCTGCAATCCACAAATTTTAATTGCATTGGGGACGTTTCCCCATAAGATTATACCATGCGATAAATTAGAGTGAAAAAGTGACTAGTAAGAACTAATTAAAGTTTGATAATTATGACTTTTCTAAGTAGACGAGGCAAAAAATGTGCCATTTTGAGCATAATCACTCAATGTGTTTTGGACCAGTTAAAATTGGTAAAAAGTACCCTGTACATCCATCACTGTCAGTAGGAAAGCTCACACGATGTCTTTTGCCTCTCTAGTTAATTATTAGCTGTAAACCAAGTTTCTGCTCTAAGTTCTAAATTGTTGAAATGTAGACCGAAATTCTATGTATTTTAATCAAAACACTGCAGAGTTGCATCGTCTGCGAGTTAAGCTCATTCGTCAAGGGAAAGGTAATAAAATAGGTCATTGATGTAAATCAACAGCAACAGCGGACAAAGTAACGAGCTTTGGGGCGCGCCGTGGATAATTAATTCTGTATTGGATTGGATATTCTTGATATACACATATTATTGCTTTCTGCCTTTAAAGTATTTTATAAGTAATAAGAGCATGTCTCCTATAATACAATAGCTTTGTAGCGGTTTTATTTTAAATAATAACTGGTTTATTGATGTTACTTCAAGGTTGGTAAGCTTCTTACAGGCCAAAACATCAAATACTATTCAATCATTAAACAAAAGTATGTTATTCTCAAAAGTGATAAATTACATAAGGAAGAAAGTTTGCAAAAATAAACATAACTGACCGAAATATTCTCATATTAATAGAAATAAACCATTTCATTTGAGTTATGAGTACATGGCATTTTAGAAAATTTCCGTTGTTTTTAAACGAAATGTGTAGAAGAATACCTTTGTTAGAGTTTACTTTGGAATAAATACTTGATTTATTAGGTTTTTATGTATCTCATGAAAAATATCCAGAAAACACCAGAACATTTTAAATAACTGAACTTGATGATACATAAAGTGTTAAACAAAAAAAGTTATGAGAATAATATAAACTCTGTCGTAAACTGTTGTTTTATAACATAAATATTATATTAAACGCAGTAATTTGCTTATGTATTTCATTAAATCTGTTCATGCTGCGTCTTGAACACATTCAGATCATTAAAAGAAGGTACAATTGTACTTAATTGAGCTTATTTCTGAGGTAGTAGTGAGATATATAGAAGCGGGTATGATATAGACACGTATTATAGGTTGGTTGTACAAAGTGTTTTAGAAACTAATCATATTATGTGTTATAATTTAATAGAAATTACTCCAGATATTAACTTAAAATTCACTTAGTCTTACTAAAGTAATTCTGCATTTGAGCAGTATGTAATCGTTACATTTTGGTCAAAGAAAAACAAATTATATGTGCGATCTATTTTTCAGATTCAAGGAGACTGAAAACATTTTGGAAAGATCGTATGTACTTTTTCGTTTTAGAAATTTTGCACTACTAGCATAACCCTAGCGAAACCTTCAGATTCTGAATTCCCTTGCATGTTTCTAGTTTTTTTGTTTGCATTTCTGTGTTTTTAATTTATTATTTATATTTTTTGAAATCTATTAACAATATAGGGAAAGTCTCGATTGAAACATATATACTTCAGATATTGATTCCTTATGGAAATTGATACAAACTTTTCCATGACATTGAAGACTAATTTAATTGGCCTTTAATTGAAGACTGAACAAAAAGCTGTTTTATGCGTTACTGGCTCTTTTGTACTGTCATCACAGCATTAAACAGCAACTCATCAGGGGCGTAACCAAGGTGATGGTGGCCAGGGAACTGCTAAAAAAAATTGAGCCCTGGGCAAAAAAATCCAAGCGAACCGTATTTGACGCAACACTGATTAATTTTACTCAGTGTTTTAAACGTTACAAAACGAAAATATCTCTAGTGTTGTCGTGTGATAAGAACAGAATGAGCTCTGTTGGACATAATTTTCTCCATATACGCACAGGGATAGAAACAAATAGTGTATCTCTTTCCTGAATTGTGGATAACAGTTTTCTTCAACTCTGGGAATTTGACAATTCTGAGAGAAATTATGAGACAAGTATCTGTCTCTCCTTGACAATGTGTGTATCATGCAGGAACGTAATAGTAATAAAATGTTTATATATGCATAAAACCACCTTGATAAAATAATAAAATATCTCCTTGAGAGCAAACCAAAATTAATCTAAATTAATAGCTGGGGCAGTACGAGAAAAATCTGGTTACTATACTGCACTTTTTAAACATGGATTGCCGCTTTGTATAGCTATAGTTGGAATATAGAAGAACATCTTAGATATAGAGAAGGCATTCGAAATAGCCTATGAAAAATTTGCAAAAAACGGTAAACTTGAAAAGTGCTGTGACTAGGACAAGATCTGGGTGCCCCCTGCTTTCGAGGGTGCAAAATACGATTATGATAATTTTAGAACTCCCTCCCCTCGAGACAATCGTGAGAAAGCCTTTTCGCGTTTTTCCATTCTCGGCATGCGAGGGCTTGTCGGATCGGGTTTTTCGGGTGGGCCGTATGGACTTTGAACATTCAACATATTATCAATCCCCGCTGTTGTAACTACCCCCTCCTCTGATACTAAAATCTCCCCAAAAATTTCAAAACTGATAAAAATTTGTTTCTGTTCGTTCTCAAGGGTGCGCAACACGGTAGCAGCATACATTTCTCTCCTACCCTACACTAACCACCCCCCAAATTCACCACCGTTAAATTTCTGGCTACTGGCATGTGGAGAATCGTTGAATCGAGGTTATTGACAAGATTCCCCACATGCCCAGTAGCTAGAAATGTAAATAGGGGATGTTTCGGGGATTTGGGGGTGGTTAATGGATGGTCGGGGAGAAATGTATGTGGCTATCGTATTGAGCACTCTTGCAAATGAATAGAAACCAATGTTTTATCTATTTTGAATTTTTTTGGGGAGATTTTAGTATCAAGGAAGGTGGTAGTTTCATTCAAGACCGCGGGTTGATAATATGTTGGATGGTTTTGATCATAGGCCGTATAGACTTTGGTCCATATGGCAAACCCAAGAAAATAGCACTTGCATGCCTAGAATGGAAAGAACGCGAGAATGGGGTGGTTTTTCGCGTTCAGGGGTGTTTCCCGAGGAGTGGGTGCACTAAAAGTATCACCATCCTTGAAAATGAGGGGTACCGAGGTCTCGCCCTGGCCACAGCACTTTTGATGTTTTTGCCACTTTTTTATGGACTAAAACTTCCATTGTAAATGTTGTCCTGAGGTCTGAAATTGTCAAGTAACATCGTATTTGATGTCGCTTACATAAGATTTTGACTCGAGAAACCTGTATCTAAGGTCAAAATTAACATGAAACAAAATTAATCAAAACAGTATTATTTAATTATATAAAACAAAAGTTCATTTTGTTACTTCTCATTCACGGCGTCTTGTCAGACAATTTGTGATCCATTAATTGTCCTAGTTGGCCTTGGTTTGCTGTATAACACGTCTCACAACATCCCGCCACCTTTCGCCGTTCCTGTTAGGCACATAGAATCCCAAATAAAATCTAAATCACTGATGCTATCTACTGTTATATTTAAGAACGCATCTTCGATTGACTGTATTTGGTATATGCGAGGGTATCAAGTATCAAATTTCATTAGGAATCTGTGATAAAACATAGTTTATCTTAATATTGTCTAAATGTTATTTGTGGCATTATTTCTTCTTCAATTCTTTGGGACTTCCTGCCACATGTATTTTTTCTTTTTAAGCGGTACTCGAGGAATCTACAAAGTATCACAATTAATCAGTATGTTAGTGGTAAATAGCCTCTACGCCTGTGACTTTTACGTCAAAGGATCAGTTAGAGGTTGCTTTTTTTAAATAAATAACACAAATAAGTATAAATATATCGAAGACGTTTCTAAAATCTAATCTTTCTTTTTTCAAGACTTTCTTGAAAAATATTTTTTGCTGTGTATGATAAACACACAGCTCTCAGAATGTTTGTTATATTCAATATCCATAGATACTTACTATTTACATAGACCTGTTGATATAGTTAACAGTTTTTTTAGTTTTTATACAATGATAGGTTTGTGAAGTTCTTGGGACAACGGACATATAATAAACTGGAACTCGGCAAATATTTTAACAAAAGAGGCAGATAGCAAAAAAAAATAAAAACTAAAAAATCCGCGATAATATTATTGAATGAGGATAGATGCGTGTCGAATTGTTCCGTAGATGTGTGTACAATTTGGCTGCCAATGTTAAAAGAAGAACTTCACAAACTTAACATTGTATAAAAACTAAAAAAACTGTTATATATCAACAGTTCTATGTAAATAGTAAGTATCTATGGATATTGAATATAACAAACATTCTTAGAGCTGTGCATTTATCATACACAGCAAAAAAGATGTTTCAAAAAAGCCTTGAAAAAGGAAACAGATTTCCGAAACGTCGGCGAAATATTTAATTTTAAGTTTTGATACTTATTTGTGTTATTTATGTAAAAAAAATCAACCTCTAACTGATCCCTTGACGTAAATGTCACAGGCGTAGAGGTTATTTACCAGTAACATACTGGTTGTGATATTTTATAGATTCCTCGAGCACCGCTTAAAAAGAAAAAATACATGTGGCAGGAAGTCCCAAAGAATTGAAGAAGAAAAAATAGTTTATCTTGTTTCTCTCTTTCTGTCCTGTATACTATTTATCTTATTCTTAAAGCTGCATAATGAGAAGAACTCAGTTAGCTAATATTAATACTAACATTCATTTGCACGAATAATTATTTTAAATTGTACTGGGTGATTCACGACGAAAGGAACATACCATTAAGTTTACTTATAGGTGAATCAGATATGGCTATTGAAGAATGTCTGAGCATTATTTTACAGAGTTGTAGGTGAAGTTGGTCCAACGCTTTTTGATATCAAATCTTTTAAGTCACTTGCTAGAATCAGCACGTATTTTGAATGTGTAGTACGCTATTAATTGTTAATTTACATATACTAATGTTATTTTTATTTCTAAGGCTGCAATGAACAAAATTACCCTGTATATGTTTTTCTCAAATTCAGATACTAAATTAAAGGACATGCAAATTGATCTAAATTCGGTATTTGAAACTTAATATGAGAAGGGGCCGTTTATTTAATATTAGCTAAACATTGTGGAAGAAAACAAGATACACACTTTCGATTAACTGTGTGTACAATTTTAATTTTTAGTAGGTAACATAATTTGAAAAAAATATATAGTGAATTTTTTCATAGGAGCCCTAATAAAAATTACTTAATCCGGCACTGAAACTGTTTATTTTTTATTGTGCAAGTAGACTGACAATAATTAACAATATAATATGCGTCCAACATATGATCTGACTGCAGAAAGTAATTTAAAAGTTTTGAGCGAAACTCATAAGTATAGTTCAACAAAAAATGACAAATATATTTTAATAGCCATTTTTTTTAATTCACGGAAGTAAACTCTGTCTAATATAACAGTATGTTCTTTTCATTGTGAGTCATCATGTATTTTTAATTGTTTTTTGAGGCTAAAAAATAGTTGACAAAATTAGTAAATTATTGATTAAATGTCATCACGTTTTTTATCTCTGTTATTCGAGATTTATATCTTGATATCTTCTCGATTGAGTTATTATGATTTAATTGTTTTCTACTCGGTTTTCTATGACACAGTAACTAATATAATCATTTATTTACGTTTACTTCTTATAAGTATTTTTAATCAACCAATTTGATTTAGCCAAACACCATTTAGTAAGGATTATCCAATATTTTGGATATTTAATTTATTCTGTGAAATTTGCCATATTTAAATCTAAAAAATGTTTTGTATCGTACATCCACTTTATTATTGCAAAATATTGAGAATTTAAAAGAAAATTAATATTTATTCATTCATCATGAACATTTATTTTTAAAGTACTTTTTATGAGGAAAATGGCCATCGGCTAAATTCTTTGAAATTAAAATGTATTGTTCTTCTTGACACGCTAAACAAACGTAAACAGAATTGTCTGATCTAAAAGCACCATTAAAATGCAAAAAGAGTCTCTAAAACCTTCTTCATTTAGCCGACTTTCTATCTTTGATAACAACATAGATAGCAATACGTGCAGCCTCAATTTGGGACAAACTGTATACTGCAAAATCCAGTTTGGTTTTGTCTGTTTAGCATAGATTGTTTCTTAGTTGCATGGAAATACTTGTTAAATGTCTTATTTCTATAAATAAAATCTGTTATTGAATCTGGAGGTAAGCGTACAAAATATGATTCCTGTTTTGAAACGTATCTAATTTAAGCCTGGATTCCATCTAAATTGCAATTAGTTTGAAAGTTATTGTCATTGAAACAGCTTAATTTAATTAATTTCAAGAAGCGAAGCTATCAAAGTTATATTTGTGTTTGAAATTTTGAAATTATATACATAAACATAAGCGAGTCGCGACGGATCTTAATGAAAATTAGTTTTAATTTCACATCTCCTTGAGTATATTGAAATCATCTGATATAATAATAATGCAAAAGAGAATAATGTCATAGGTAAGTAGACGCAATACACTTTATAAACTAGAGCCTTTATTTTGCTTCGACTCGAATACCCACCCGTGCTCACGACCAGAAGGTAAAGGAAAATAATAATAATAATAATAAATTAATAAAAAGACAAAATGAATATCTAGAAATTATAAATTTATAAGTTATTAAATAATTTTAGTTTGAATTATGATGAATTACTTTTTCATAGTACTAGATGCACGTTCCTTTTCAATAATCTAATCACATTGATTATTTACTGGTTGCTGGAAATTACTCTAAAACTTCAAACCACTGTATGTCAGCTGCAATTGTGATGTACTTACTCTAGAGGTTTTAAAGTAGTCTTTTTTAAGTAAATATGGTGTTCATCATTTAGGCTAATTTTAGAAATGAATATTTTCTTCGAAAAAATTTGTACCTCATTACTGAAATTGCAGACGTAGATAAAACCTGTGAAGGTGATAATCAGTTGGCTATAAGTTGGTATGTTTCATGTTCTATATTATCAAGTTATTCATAAAGATATATCTCACTGACGTCTTAGCAAGTCTCTTCACTTTCTTCACTTAACGAAGAGAACTATTGTAATCTGGAAAAAATCACTCGAGATTTCTTCGAACTCCCACATTTCAGATTCAATCAGTTCGTCTGTCTATCTGTTGGATCTATATCTAAAAAAAACTATCTAGGGAGAGGGAGTATTGAGAAAGTGTAGTTGAGGGACTAAGAGGGGCTGGGGGTTCTAGGGGGGAAAATTCTGCATATCCAATGTGTGACTGTCAGGGATGGAGGGAAGGAGGTTTTATAGAATAAATAATATGAAGTGTAATCACTTCAGCGGCCCTTCGTTACTTTCACGGGCGTTAATGGTGGTAAGTATAATGTGGCTAGATGGAAATCATATCTGAATGGTTGCGTACTATATTATTGTGATAACTGGGGTTTTGTTCCCTTAATTATATACATTAAATTACACATTACCATTGGTACGATAAGGAGTGTCCTAATTACGTTTGCAGGCTCCGTCGATATTATAGTATATCAATCAAAATCGAAACTGTGCTTACCCTTTTCCCTTATAGGTGGTTATATTCTTTTCTCTGTACCTCCCAAACAGGTTACTTCACAATTGAACTTTATTATCTTTAAAATTAACTTATTTACGTATCAAGCAATAAAGCACAGGATTTATCAAAACACTTAAACCACTACATTTACAGAAAGACAATGAAAACAAATGAAACGAGACATACAAACATTTAAACGATTAAAGAAATTAACAAATAATAATTGTGCAATTCGAGAAAAATTAAATGGTCCATAGCAATTTCAAACCATTAGATGAATGGCGGGCCGAACTCGCTTAGGTTAATTCACACGTTAATTTAGGTATAACCAAAAAAATACTGGACAAAACATAAACTCTAAAACTGAAGGGTTCGCGATGCGAGAATTTACTTATCCAATGTAGTAAGGTAGATGTTGACCGAAGAGACGTTAAACCAGAACCAGAACCATTTCAAGGTCAGTAAGGTTCAATTGTGAAATAACTTGTTTGGGAGGTACAGAGAAAATGATATAACCACCTAGAATGGAAAAGGGAAAGCACAGTTTAGATTTTGATTGATATACTATAATATCGACGGAGCCTGCAAACACTCCGTATCATACCAGTGGTACTGTCTTATTTAATTCATATAATTAGGAGAATAAAACCTTAGTTATGACATTATTATGAAGTATGTATTACTAAGATGTACAAATAAACTAAGGTAAACACTTTTCACGTAACACATTCGATAGGATACCCTTCACACTTTTTGTTAATATTTTTTATTTTATTAGTCAATATAAAATGAACTAAAACAGCCGCGGCCCTTAGACTACGAATCAAGCAAACAGAATCTGCTATAAATTTAACGAGCACATTTGCTGTTTTTGGCAGCGGGTTTAAATAAATAAATAAATAAATTTTGCCCAAAAAATAATTTTGATTTATAAATTGCACTGATATTTTTACTTAGTCACTCACATTCTTTGCGTTTCAAGAGGTTAATAATCACAGTGATTTTAAAAAAATATGACTAAGGCTGTGTATAGACGTGAATCATTATTTTGTAATTAAAAATATCTAAACAGGTAGTGATAATTTCAAGTGATTCCAACTCAGATGTAATAATCATATATGCAAACACTCTCACTCAAATATTCACTCTTTTTAGGTCATCCACATGTAAAGATCAGGAAGATAATCCACCCTAAATTTGCACCGAATGTAAATAACATTTTCTCTTTCCTCTTTGCGCGTCACATAGGATGAATGTATTTCCACTTTCCTTATTCTTAAGGGAATTTTCAATCCTACTGATATTGCCAAACAAATAGAATGTTTCAGATCACTCCTGTTAACGTTTGAACCTTTTGTTCAAAAAGAACACAAGAGTATGTTAAATTATTGTTTTTTAAAGCTTGAGTTCTCTAATTATTTATTTAATTGTCGATTAATATCATTTTATATTTTATCGCCTGTCCATCTGAAAATGTAATCACTGTTCAATCTAGTAAATGTAAGAGGTACTAGAAAAACTACAACACTAAATGCTAATCATTAGACATGATCTGCATTGTTTCTTAATCTTATTGGGTACTTTAAAAAACATTATAACCTGATCTTTAATCATTTATTATAATCACTTGGTAGATAAACCCTTTTGAATTATTGGAATAATAGTATCCAGAGCTTTTATCTGTACCGTAAAAATCGATGATGAAAAACCCGACTGTCTGTTTTGATATTTATCTAAAAATGTAACTTATACAAAAATAAAATGTCACCCTCTATATTTGGCACTTTCTAAAATAATCATGTGCTTGGTTAACATTAATAAATGTTAACCAGTTCCCAGGCAAAGAATAGCAAGAAATCCTGGGAAGACACAATCCTCATATAACTTTTGATATTTTGGTAGGTTTTTAGCAGTAGTAGAAGTATTTTAAAAGGTTCCGGGACACTGTCTGGGCGCAAAATATAAAAGAAAATGGCGTCAAATTCTCTTTTTGTTATATAACTTTTAATACACGAGAAATACATGTATGGTGGGCATGAAAGAGCAAAACATTCTACGAAACATATCCTCGAACATACAACGGCTCTTGGGTGAAATTAGAAACATACAACCAACTAACGAATGCCTTTTCCTTGCACTTTGGTACAAAAGCTTTCCACTCTAATGAACAATATTTTTTATGTATCTTCTTCTTTTTTTTTTCTAATTCGTCATGTCTTAGTAATGATTTGAGACCGGCGAATTATTGTAATTGACCTTCTTTTGCTGTAAGGTGCGTCTAACAGCATAACGCCATTTGTCGCTGCTGTAGTGCTTCATAAATTCTCTTCTTCCCAGTTCCTTGAGGACATTACCATATAGTAAAGCAGAAATAATTCAACTATGTAGTTTCATTAATGGCAGTAACTCCACGATTTTATGCAAACACATCTGGATTATCCAAAGAATTAATCAAAACAAATTGCGTTCATGGGAAAAGGTCGCAGATTATCTGATTAAGTATTTGGAACGAGATTCATATGCAGGCATATACATAAATCCATGATTTTGACCGTATCTGTAAAGTAATGAGAAACAAAAGCGCGACTCTAAAATTGTATATATGAATGTCAACTCGGAATAAATTGGATTTCAAAAGGAATGAACGTATGTCTTGTTTTTCTTAAGATAATATTTTTTATTTTCGATTAAAATTTCAAGTAAGGCGTCAAAGGGCGAAGAAGTATTTATAGCATTGCTATTAAAATAACTGAGAAAATAACCAAATATTCTACAGGCTGTCCATTTTATCAGTGGCATCGAGAATATCTCACTTAATATCAGTTGTGCAAAAAAAATTTTGATACGAAAATTGTGCCGATTTTTATAAGCTATAAAATAGTTTAACGATATATGCAATCCATGGCTTACTCTAAGAGTTATGACAGAAAATATCGAAAATGCGGAATATGCCAAAGCAAAATATCTCCATTATTTGAAGAGATACGACGAAAATTCTTAGGCGAAATTTTTCTGCTAAACAGAATGTTTCATCGAGGTTCTATTAATTTTTTTTAAACCGCTATATTTCGATACTTTTCATGGTGTTAAAGAAACATTTTTGAAACTGCCGAGAAATGGTGGCATTAAATAGAAGATTGTCCTCCTGTTTCGGGTATATTAAAGATACTGTGTTTTCGACCATACCGCAAAATGTAGATGACTTAAAGGCTAGAATTCAACAGGCATGTAATACAGTTACACCCGAAATGATAAGTAATGTTTTGAATGCAGTGCTTCGCCGCGCTCGATTGTGAATAAGAAATCGCGGTGGACATTTTGAACACTTGATATGACATTTTAAAAATTATTTTGAGGATTAGATAAATATTAATGTTCTGTGCTATATTCATTTTTATTATTAACTTTTTTTGTTAGCTGAATTTACTTATATCGTTGAAAAGGCAGAAGAATACTCTATTTAATCCCGCTATTTCTAGCCCATTTCAAATAAATTTCTTAACACCCCGAAGAGTAAATCTCAAATTCAGCTGAGGTTTTGAAAATATTTGCAAAAAAATTTCGGCTTAGAATTTTCGTCGTATTCTTTAAATAACGGAGGTATTTTACTTACATATTCCGCAGTTTTCGGCACAACTCGTAAAGTAGGAAATGGATTTCAAATGTCTTTAAACCATATTGTAGCTTATAGAAATCGACATAATTTTCGTAAAAACAATTTCTGTGCACGACCGCTATTAAGTGAGATATTCTCGAAGGCCCTGATAAAATTATAATAGCTGAATTTGATAATGTTCTTTGATTATTTTCAAATTCTCAGGTATAGCTAAGTAAAGAATTCCCACTACTAGAAAAAGTTGTAATGATGGATTTAAGGAACAACGTTAAAAATAAATTAAATGAATTTTGCCTCTCTGACAAAAGTGAATCGGAGGTATAAAATAATTTATTCAGTCCCCACTTGGGAACTTTTTGATCTGTTACCATATAAATAATAATCGGGGCCATTTTTATATACAGAATTTCTATTTTATTCGGCCCGTCGAAAATATCTTGCTATATTGCAGTCGTGCAAAAGAAATGTTTATACAATAATTGTGTCGATTTTTACAAGCTACAGAATGGACTGAAGATGTTTGTAGTCCATGGCATACTTTCAGATTCTCCCAAAATCTGATAAAATGGACAGCCTGTGTATAAAAATGTTCTCAACTGTACAAACAGTTTCTTCTGGTACTTGGACACCGAAACAACTATTTTATACTATCGGTTTTATTTAGTTTTGTCGGCGGCGCAAAAGTTATATTGTTCTTTGATTGTTTCTTCTGGGTAGGAGTGGAAGCCTCATGCCCAAGTGAAGAAATATAATATTTTGGAATTTTTGGGGTAACTATTGTTGTAGTATTAGATTTTATGGTAAGACCGCAAAATTCAAAAATTGTGCCCAAAACCCGACTGTAATAAAGTTGTATGGTAGAGATTGTTCAATATCTCAAATCGTAATAAATTGCAAACTGTAAAACATAAAGTTGTTTTAATGTATGTGCTATCAATCGTAATGAACGCAACAAAACTTTTTCTTCAAAACTTTCCATTGTTTCATTTTGTCCTGGGGTATTTTTATGGAAGAATGCATCATTCCTGAAAAAAGAGGGATTGATGTGAAGCTTAGTTTTTGTCAAAACGGTGGTTGTTGTAGAACAGTAAGGAATTTGAACTTTGACTAAAGTCCATTAAGTTTAAGACTCAAGCGTTGCTTAGATACGAAGCTGTTTCCAAGCTTCTCGTTGGCCAAAGCGCGAGGTAGGTCCACACTACAGACGACCTTGCTCCTTGAGACTTATTGTGGCCTGAACTGGTGTCGGTTTCGTCTTATTTTCCTTCAAATGCTTGTATACAATTACAATTCGTGTGCGATTTATAAGTGTGATAATAAATTTTCTTAATATCATTCAGTCTTGGATAAACTACATGTTATTGTTATGTTATTTTTATAATGTTCATGTTGGCTTCTAAAGTTTCTTTATGTTGGTCATATAACTCTAAAGCAATTCAGGAAACATTTTATGAATTCATCGTAAGAGACCCACTAGACATATTATGTCAGTAATGTTAAACTACCCTCACTCATCATAACAGCCATATATTATACATAATACTAGAGAAAATGAACTCACTTGTCATTACTATTAATTTCATTCGAAGAATAAGGAACGTCGTTTTATTAAATAACACCGGGCTGATGGAAATCCGTATTTATTCATTATTAAGGTGACTTAAGATACTTGATTAAGTTTCATTGCATTAGAATGGCGAATATTTACTTGTATCGAAGTAAACTGATGTCCATTAATATAAGAATGCGATATTATTGTGAAAATATCCACTTTGTAATTTCTTACGTTATCTTTATGGCCTCTCGCTCTAATTTCATATGATATGAATGTTTAATCTACGTATGAATATAAATTGATCAAGTTCATCAGGTCAATTTTAAATTTCGGTTTGAATTTTACGATTAAAATTCAGATTTATTCTTCTGTATTGAAATTTCAGTAATAAAGCAATTGTGTGTTTTTTTCCGGTCAGTATTTCAGTATTTTAATTTATACCACAACTCGAATCAATAAATTGCAAACTGTAAAACATAAAGTTGTTTTAATGTATATGCTATCAATGTAAATGTTTTGGGATTTTGCGATTTGAAACAATTCAAGCTCATCTTCACTTTTTGAATTAAACACAACCGTTGAATACGCCCTTACAGATGGACATTTTGACTACTATCATAATCCAGTTAGGTATATAGCCAACAACTGCTAAAATAAGTACAACTGTTCCGAACATGTTCGTTGAATTATTTTGGAATAATTGTTACTTAATGTTGTCAGTATGTACAGCTATATTAGAAGTAGTATAGTCGCAGATACGATATGTGGTTAGCCCGCATTGAACGAATAAAGCTTCAAATACACAATCGTTTATTTACAATTACAATGAAAATTGAAAATTTGTAAATAGTAAAATATTATCACAATTTTATGACTAGGAGATAGTCAGTCTATTAAATTTATGAGTAGGCAATACCAACGAAAATATTAACTCTTTTCTCTTCTTTCTAAAATTTTGTACCACATTGTGTATTCTGTTCAAAAAGTAATGTTCGTAAAATCTACAAAATAATATAATACGTTTTTGACAAATATGGATCGAACAGAGTCTGACTAAAGTTTCTAAGACCAATAATACTAAAGAGTAGTGTAAAATACAGGAAGGACAAGAACGAAAAAGATGGAATGTCGGGAGTACATGAGCTTACTTGTTGAATTTGCCTAAGACATATGTTAGACAAATAAGAAGAAAATTTTTAAAAACGTATTGAATAGCAAAAAATGATATTTGAAAAATAATAGTCAGTCTATTACTGTCTATTCAATAGTAAATATACACTCGTTCAACGATAGTTTTAATATCCTTTATACACCCAGTAAAATAATGAAGCTCACGTTTACAGCTTAATGATAAATAGATATAATAATTTTAATATGTTTCTTAACCATCAAATAATATAAATAGTTCACCCCTTGTCAACTCATTTAATTCCGTTTTTTAGAAATAGTGTAATACCCCCATTTACCCTGTTTACACTACTTTGGGGGGTTATTATGTTTATTGATTGTATCCGTGAAAATTAATGTATCCCTCTCAAATGAGATCAATTTTACACTATGTGCGACTACCAAGGAATGTGTGTACACTTAAAAGGATATAGTTCAACCTTACCTCAATTTTCTTTGTCACACCTGCTGGTTCAACATGGTGATCTAACTTCGATGACTCTAGTTTCCACTATTTTAGTAATTAAATAAAACACGAAAATCTAACCACAGTAAATCTATTTGTACACAAAAGGAATACGAAAATAATAGGTGTGAGAAATATAACAATAATTAATAGTTAAATTAAAACAAAAGAAAATACAATTTAAAGTTAAACAAATAATAAAATATGCCAATTGGTCCATAGTCCTGTTCTTAAGTAAAAAGTGACTTCGTTAATGGGAAGACCGTTTATCATAAAACACAAACTGATTGCGAGAAGGGCCAAAAATACAGTGCCATTAACAGGTATGAAGTTAATTATTTCTGAAGACTATACTTAATAAACTCGTGCAGAACATGTCAGTTGCCAGAGACAATTCGAAGGAGGCGAAGTTTAATTTGAACTCTAATGACTAAGTTGATTTTTAGTACAAAATTTCAATATACATAAATAAACCCGGTGACACAAAAGATTACCACTACTTAAAAAGTATGACACGTTTAGCACACACGAGATCCGAACCAAGAATGTCTTCTTCGTCAATTTTTTTTGGGCGAAATAGGGCGAGGTACTCTGAAGTTCTTCTAACCAATTGAATGTAACCCACCTCTATCTAGTACTTAGTCGCCTTCTGGAAGTTGGCGTCCTCTGCCGACTGACAGGTGGTATCCTCTATAGTAAATATGGCCAAAATGATTTTACCCTGAATATAAAACGTTCTTTTAATAACTTAAACTATTCTATATCTAAGCTAGTTAATTATTCCAATGAGATAAAAAAAACCCTTTTTATGTTTAGATTCCTTCTCATCATATTCATAAAATAGAGGGAAAAATTTCGTCGTTGTTATCTAGTGCACAGTTTGGGGAATTTCTTGGAAACATTTATCCCATTTGTGGTTTGGCTCGCGCCCTAATTAATTCAAATATTCTCCTCGTTTAATTTCCCGCGCGTTTGTTACATTTCTAATAAAAAGCAATTTGCCGATGACGGCGATCGTAACGAATTTTCTCGGGCTGTGGAGTTTGAGCTTATGGAAGGTCATTAAAACGGTAATAAAACATTTCAAATTTAGGAAATGTACTACAATATACTTTATAGTATGGACGAAAAGTTCTTTTGTATCTGACATGAAACGGTTGTCAAATTATAAATTTCTTTACAATCTTGTTTTTTCAATCCTCTAATATTACATTAAGCCGCCTCGTTCATAACATTTTATAGTCTATAAGATACAATCTCGAATTTCTACAAACATCGCGCTATTTTATGGCAAGTAATTTTAATTCCTTTAACCCTATCTGACATTTGTTACGTTAGGTTATTGATTCAGGTTAGGTGTTAGAATCAATTATTTAAGTTATACATTTTCACGTATTTAAGGTTTAAGTAGAAAGAAACCAATGTTTAACGAAACAAATTTCGTGTTGTCATAATGCAGTTATAAATGTTAAATGCAATGTATTATTTAATTGTGTACCTAACAGTACTTTTCTTACCATTTTTACGTATTGGGAATTGTTTCTATTCCTAAACCAACACTAGCGTCCACACCCCAAGCGGAAACAGATAATCCCCCATGCGCATTAGTGCTGGTTGGTTATCGTACCGCCTTGTTAACCTATTTATTCCGTGCTATACCGTTGATTGTCAGGTGCATGGCTGGCATATGGGTAATGTTCTCGCTTAGGGTGCGAGAGGTCCCGGCTTCAATTTGTGCACACGCCGAACTTTTTTTAAAATATTTTGTAACGATTAATGTAATTTTTCACAAAGTCAGATTTGATTTGACGACAGAAATAATATTTTTCTTCTTTTTCCTATAATGATTTTATTCTTTCTCGTGATTTCTTTAGGTAGGGTTAGTTATATTGTTTTTATTTTGGTATCTAATTGTTAATAACTATCAGCGCCGCAGGCAGTATTAACGTCGCAGACAAAAAAGGGGGTGTCCCCCGCTTTTTATCCACAAAATATTACAGGATTATTTGTTTCCGCTTGGGGTGTAGACTCTTGTTAAACCATCTTCTGTAATTTCTCTAGAAATCTGCATATTGCGTTTTTTAACATTTGTGGTAGTAACAGCTAGGGGGAATGTACTGTCTGATTCCATTAGATCAGTCTTGCCGACTATGTATTGCGTTATTTAAAATAAGTGAATGTCAATGAAAGTCCATGCTTAGAAAGTTAATTAAAATAATTTTTATGCTCCATAGTTTTTATTCAACTGCTTTCGTCAATTATTCTGATCTAGCTTGCAGCCTGCAGATGTCACTTGTGATTTTCTGATTTCAACTAAAATATCTTTCGTTATTAAATTTCCAATTTCTGCCTATACACCAATTACTTTCGTATTTCTAGTTGATTTAATTGCCTATTGGCTTGATTTCGACAATAAAATCAATGAGCGCAAACCCTTCCAACGGTTTGCGGAATTAATTTTCTTATTTCTATTGATCCCAACGGACGGCCGCAAGCTGTAAACACTTTCAATAAAGCTTTAAGGGTTGACGGATTCATTAAGATTAAATATTAAATGTAAAACCCAAGAGGGTTGAACAGTTGCTTCATTCCTAATTTCGTTCGTATACATTATTGTTACAATAATTAAAGTGGATACATAATCAATGGGCTTGTTCCATGATATTCTTTTTATATTGTTTTTATACTTTTCATATAGTACTCGATACTCTCATTATACACTTAAAATTTCGTATTATTAACTTTTTCCGTTCTCAAGATATAAGAAGTTGAAATTAGTAATAGTTGCAAAAACCGAGCGCTCATTTGTGACGTCACTATATGCAAGTGACGTAAGAAAAATGGCTTTCTGGGACCTTTCAAATTTAACCTGAAAAGTCGAAAAATATGGAATTTTTAAACGCTGGTAATTAAATAAATACGTCGAGTGGAAGTTCGTTCTATGTGTCTACGGAAAGGAGAAGGTCGGCGATAAATTCTAATCGTAAATTGCAGGGTCAAAATCGAAAATTCGTCCCGGCAGGGAGCGAGAGAACATTGTAATTTTTTGACGTTTCACCAAATTGTACTCTCCTACTGTGAAGTAGTAAGCAAAACAAACAATACTTCGAAAACACTTATAATTATAACAAGTAAGGAGCATCAAGTCTATTGAGATCGCCGAGTCTATGCGTATAGTGACGTAGCGCCTGGCCATGCCCCATTTTCGCGAGATGGAGATTTGTAATAGTTTTTAAGATACTAAACGTGGGAATAAGATTCTGATTTTTTGCAGATCCATTAATTTATACTTGCACTTTCGATTTATGAAATTAAAAAAAAATGCCGAACAGGCTCATTAGTTTAAATTGTAATGCTAACACTATAATAACAATATTGCACATATTGAGGTATTGTTAATAAACCAGTTACTACTTGAGACTGAAGACGGCTACGAATTAGTATGAATACGTAAATAACGAACAAAAGAATCTTCTCAATAGTCCAGTCATTAAAGATATTTACCTTTAAAAAAATCGGAGGTGGATGATTTTTTATTGACGAGTTCCTTAGATGGTAAGCAATAACATCCCGTAAAGTTTGTATGATTTTCAGACCGAAAACATTAAAAGAAAAATTCGAAAATGTTGTCTTTCCGGTGTATTCCCAAAATTTCGAAAATGGGTCGAGGTAGGAGGAAATAAAAAAATATTTTTAAAAGGAACATATATTTTTGAACAAAAAATGTATCTACAAAAATTTCGTCTGTCAAGAATTTTCCATAAAAAATTAGTGAAGTGGATTTATTGGATCAAGCGCGGTTCAAGATAGCCCGCACCCGAGCGCGCGTTTTGCAGTACTAGGCACGCAAAAACCCTTTGCTTAGACAAAATTTACACAAATTTAGCACTAAGGAATCACTTTAATTTTGATGAACTTCCTTACTTCCATTCATTTTATTTTATTCTTTCGACTTTTAAGTTGTTCAGATTTAATAAATCAACCAGAGCTTTGTTATTAGTAATACTTCACATTTTCTAAGTTAGCCATGAAAGTTTTAATAAAAACACTTTTAAAAAAATTATAAGCTAGTAAACTTATTTTTATTAAAAATTAAAAATATTGTGCAAAATTATTCAAAAGAGAAACAATCAAAATAATTCTTAATTACAAGAATACTAAAAGTAAAACAATGTTGATTTTACAATAAACATTAATATTTTCTTAAAAAAATTCATCAGTTAAAGAGAGAATTAAAAGATTTTTACAAATATTGTTTAAAATTTTGCCCATTAGCGCGAATGCGGTAGTTGAATCTTTTTATTAATTCACTCTTCACTGTACGTAATAAAGTATTCCGTCGAATAGAATTACATCCATTTTTTGTTCTATTTTTTAAATCCTCAATGTTCTGGGGTTGGATGTTATGCATAAATCCCTTAAGGTAACACCACGAAAAGAAATCCAGCGTATTGAAATTTGGTGATCTAGCTGGCTATCACACAGGTCCGGTATTGCCTATCCACTGGTTTCCAAAAATCGTGTTTAAATCATTAGAAACGATACGGGCATTAAGTCATTTCGTAAAAAATCTAGGTAAATTTCGCCAATTAAATTATTTTCAAAAAAATGTGGCCTTATTAATCTGCCACCAAGCATACCTATCCACGCATTGACTTTACATTTTACCTGAAATTTTTTTTCTTGCGTCAATCTAGGATTCCTATCACTCCATTAGTGCATATTGTGCCGGTTTACACTACCGCTTTCATTGAATGTCGCCTCATTGCTCCAAAGAATGTTAAGAAGGAAATTGTATCATTCATTCAGTACGACATTCGTACTATAAAATGAAGTCGCCGTTCATAATCTCCTTGGCGAAGTTGTATTTAAATCATTTTATAAGCATGATCATTTTGCCTTTGAGGATTCATCTGACCAAAGTCGAAGAAATATTTGTCCTAACACTGATTCCTGATATTGAGGTTTGTGGATTTTCATTAACGGCAGCGACTACTTCATTTATATTATCATTCCTCGCCGGTTGACTTCTGTTTCTCTTTGGATTGGTAAAAGAACCATATCTTTTAAGATTATCAACTAACAATTTTATGGTTTTATGGTCAGGACAGCGTCTACCAGGAAACCGTTGAGAATAGACTGTGCAAGCTTTTCTAGCATTACGTTTATATTCTCCATAAATCAATGAAAACTCCAAAGTTGAAACATGAACGACGTCGAATTGTTAGTAGATGGACGAGCGAATTAATGTTCAACAGAGAACAACTAGTCATATTTATTCTAATTTGACATATTAAAACTTTCATGGCTTACTTAGAAAATGTGAGACATTACTAATAACAAAGCTATGGTTGATTCATTATATCTGAACAACTTAAAGTCGAAAGAATAAAATAAAGTAAATAAAAGTAAGGAAATTCATGAAACTGAATCATGATTATAAAATTTTTTGTTTAAATATCTGTAGAGCCACTAGAAGAGCAACCAAAGTTTATTAGCAGGAAATGCGTATTACATGAAAACATGCACGTATTAGCAATGGGTTCATCAAGTGATATCACAAAAGAGAAAAATAAATTGTTTCCTTTTATTTGTTGTTGCTATTTTGTTACTTTAAATATTGTTTATGATACGCCTTTTACAAATAAAGCTTAAAATTATTATTTACATTCTTTTCAAATTTATTTTAAGAGAATTCAGTTTGGAGTAAAAAAGAGTTTTTAATTTTTTTCTCTAAAACGAAAGAGAATATCGAATATGACGTAATAACGTAAATTGAAGTTAATCAAAAGCTTTATAAAAAATCATTAACACAGTTCATGTACAGGGTGAGGGAAAAATATTCAAGGAAATTAAGTTTTATTTCGTAATAATTAAAAAAAAACTTTTAAACACTCTGTACGCACATTTAAAGACCTTTAAATATCTACAGTTTGATGTGCCGGACATGGTCATAGCTTAAATAATTTTAAAAAAACGTTTAAACACTCTGTACGCACATTTAAAGACCTTTAAATATCTACAATTTGATGTGCCGGACATGGTCATAGCTTAAAAAATAAGAAAGTTGCGAGTCTGGGGAGTTTTAAGTGGCAGAGCCTGTACACATATTATCGGAACTGAGAGAAAAAAATTACTTTGATACATAAAACAAATTCAGTTGTACAGTAAAAGATACCAAATTTTCACATATTCAAAAAAAAATTAATTTTATATGTTTTTCTAAATTTTCGGTGCATCTCGTGATAAGCAAATATACCGATATTTACAGTCTCTGGAATGTAGTTCGCTAAGACATATAATATAAATTCAGATACTTACAGAATAAATAGACAAGAGTATCACATATGCATAGAATATAGTGGAGATGTGCATTTGTCTACCTGTATGTAATACAAGGCACTGTATTCAGCTTCGCTCGACAACGGTTTTACTGTTATTATGCTGTGTATAACTTTTTTTTAGAATAAATGTCATTTATAATAATTATTTTTCATTGTTTCCTCTAAGAAATATTATTTAATACCTGAGGCAATATTTTACAAATGTAGTACGACGCAGATTCGCACCTCGCTGGCTCCACTGTAGAACATCAATAAATTTTTTACGGAAAGCCTGTGACTTTAATAAAATAATTTGTAGACATTTTTTGCTTAAAAATGTATGTTATTTATGAAAATATTTTAAATTTTCCCATACATCGACTCATGTTAAAAAGTTTAAAGAAATACCGAAAAAAACAGTTTTTCATTCTTATTTTATGTTTCCGGTCTGGAAATCACGCAAATTTTAGACGATCTTATTAGTTACACTTCAGAGAGCTCATAAAAAAATTAATCTGCTCGGAACATTTATAAATAAAATTTGCTACACCGCCTGCGCTACAAGTTGGAGTCCGTGAAAGATATTGCTTTGTTCAAGTTCATTACAGTCTTCTGCGAAATACCCGGTACGGTTATATATTTAATATACATAGCATATAAAATATTTTTTAATAAAGCTTTGAAAAAAGTTGCAAAACATTAGCAAAATACATTCTTTTGACGGTACCCAGTTCTAAGTTTATTTTCTCTTTGAAGAATGTCTTTAAATATATCTAAATCTTTATGTCCTGTTTTATCACCACCTTTATCAAAAAAGTCTATATAGACGATCTCACAATAAAGTTCCGTGACTCTGCTTTACCTTTGACGGAGGGGAAACTGAGTTCCCGTAATAAGGCAGCCAGAGGTAATCGTGAGGAAAGCCTCAGATCATTATCGTCAAAACTTGTGTGATATATGCACTTCTTATACATCTCGAGTCTCGAGATTTGCTGGGAATTCACGTTGTGCTTAAGCTTAGGAAAAAAATATTTATCGCTGGACTCGAACTTTTTCATTTAACCGTTTTTCCACTTCTCTTAATACCTACGCAATTATCGTTTCAGTATTTATCCTTACCGAGCGGATTACAGACATCGCCCTTAATATATCATCAAATTACGAAATAAAACTTGCCAGGGTGTACGAGAAAGACAGGAAAGAAAGTTTTTGTGATAAATTTTCTACGTGTAGCTTTGAGATGATATAGTTCATGTATTTGTCATTTACTTATAAATCAATTTTCTTTAAAATAGTTTACGAGATACTCGTTATAGGGAAGATATAAAAATTTGCATTGCTTGAATTGCCAATTTCACTGCTGCTAGTAAATTCTTGCAATGAAGTTGATGAAGTTACGAAATTTGGTACAGCGTTAGAGCTCGTAGTTAAGATAATTATGTAATGAATAACATTTTTATGACCAATAAACTCGATGTAACCCTGCTGTCGTCGACCCAACTGCCGTGCTTTTTTATTTCCGTAAGGTTTTTCGTGATTTTGCTAGCATAGTAGCCAAGAATCTGCGGAAACAGTGACCTGCCAATTGCTTTGGATCCGGAAGTCCGAAAAATTCAGCGATGACAGCGGGAATATTTCCAAATCTAAAAATTTGCCCTAGATCCTGTGATGAACTCCATAAATGGATATTTATCCATGGAAAGTTTCATTGCTCTCCTAATTTATTCCTCTATGTTGCACATAACATGTGCATTTCGATATAAACATGTTTAACAATGGTGGGATCAAATTAAATCTACTTGTCGTTTCACTTGGTATATGTTTTATCATATTTTATCACATTTTTAATTTAGATAAAACACTGCTCCAAGAGAATACACAGCCCAAACGAATCCCGACAATGTATATGAAGTGTACGATTTTAATTGTAATGTTACTAATTAATTCTTATCAGTACACATAGAATGGCACACACCTCCAAACCTAGGTGACCTAGATTAGATAAACGAAAATGATTAGTAAAAGTATGCTCTGTCATATTATGTGTATCTAACACAAACACTTTTATCGGCGAAAACAACAGCCTTCCTAAGTATTAGAATTTGAAGTATTCTCAGAATATGTAGTAATGGATTTTGATATATTTTGTGTAATCTGGACATGATTATTATCTACAGGTCAAAGAAATAAATACTTAATAACTGGATGTCTACGTATAATATTTTGTTATTTTATCAACATCCTGTATTTGAAATAGTATATGACTGGAAGTTATAACTTAACATTAATAAAACGGTAATAATGAGGAAGACTACATCGATGTTAGTTTAGCAGACATTAAGGCAAAACTAATCATCCACGATGATACCAATGTAATTGGCGAAACGCGCGTCGAGTATTGTGGCCAAGAGTTTTGGTGTTTGTGAAGATTACGTCTTCAGAGGAGATATGGGGTAATATACAGGATACTATTTCTGAATATCTTCGGATTGGCTACTCACAGATACACTTGCCATCAAAACTTTCGCGTACACATACAAAATTAAGTAACACCGATTTTGCAAAATTTTAGCTGTGTGAACGAATAATTTTGAGATTAGGTTAAAGATGACATTGACATTTAATTAAAGTTAAGTCGATACACACGTAAACGGCCATCATTGCACGATACTTTGTCGTCAGAAAACGTTACAATGGTCCAAAAATTTGTAGGTCGGTATATAAAATTCAGGCAAAATATTATCCGGGACTGCCTATTTTCTTTTGTTAATATATTTCTCTTTGCACTTGTGAAATTTATAATTTCTGAATTTTTCGCACGAAGGCACGCTGTCACCTATGATCCTGGAAACTTGGTCTCAAAAACCGCTTGCCTGGCCGTATTGAAAGGATAGCGCATTTACTTTGCAAATTGGGACACCTAGCCGGGTGGACTCGGCCCTGCTTACTGTAAAATTATTTTAATTACAGAGACGGTTAAGAAAACATTTTAACACGCATTTTAAAAAAAAAAAAATCCTGTTGCTCTACCTACCATATTTTCAAAATGTAGAAGAACATGTTCAAATAAAGTGCTTGGAAGATACTTTGACCTTATTGATGACCTTATTTTTCTTACACTTTTCACCCATACAGGGTGTATCAAGAAATGCCAGACATGAGTTAATTAATTCCCAAATTCAGAGAACATGTTGTGATGGTAGCATTATTAACATTTCTCTTTAAATGTGCAAATGATTTTATTAAATTTATAATAATTTTTGTAGCAAAATAACAAAAAGATATAGTATTTCATAACACTTAATGGTAGCTTATGAACTTAATTCATAATATAACATAATAAATACAAAATTCGCACCCATATTATCCATATACCTATTACTAGTTAATTCGAAATTTTTATTTGCAAACCACTCACATTTTTTAACGTAATAGTTTCTGGTATCACATTGAAATGTTTAATATATTTGCAAAGTAAGAGGTATTACCAATTCAAAATCCAGCTTTTGAATTATGGAGGTCCTGGTTTACTAAATATTCAATACAAGTAGCCACGCGCTTGAAAACATTTGAAATCTGTTGAATATAATGGATTTTTTTAAAGCTTTTGCGACCTTCGCAACTAAGCAAATTGAACAACCAGCATGCTTCTTAATATAACGGACTTCAAATATATTCGCGACAATAAAATAAAATAATTTATGTATTGTGTAAGTATTAGTTGAGGTATTGTCTTTTTGCTTTTTGCAACTTCCTACCTCATACGCCTTCGCTTCTAAATGACGTCTGAGAAATCTGTATAATACACGTATTCAGTATATTAGTTCCATATCCACGTAGTGGATTAGAAGTATAGGAATCGTAAACAAATTTTCAATTTGTTTTAAAATAGGTTTAAAATATCACGAAACATCGAGATTTGTAATTTGTTAAATAAACTTAAAATTAAGTTCCTTTAACATTGGCAACCAAGTTCTACAAACAAGTGTTTCAACAACTCAACTTTCATTTGTCCTAATTCACCAATTGTTGATTCTTTAATTTTTTTTATTTGGTCCGCCTCTTTTGTTAAAATTTTTTACGAGTCCCAGTTTATTCTAATGTCCGTTCTGCCAAGCTTGTCTAATTAAAAGTGGGATAATGTTTCGTTCTGGAGGAACATGTAAGCAAAAAGAGTAAAATCAACAAACAAAAAGTGAATACAATAATCTATAATTGAATTTTTTTTTTTCATATCTATGATACATCGTTATCTCCTTCACTATCCAGGCACATAGACGATTCTGTAGCCTAAGAAGAGGTGAATATATAATAATAATAATAATAATAACAGTAATTATTATTGTTATTATTATAGAATTATTAGAACTGAAGACCTTACCGTCCTGTCAAAAATCAGCCGAATGGCTGGCGGGCCAAATGCAGAAGGCGGTTATCTTGGGGTCCCTTCGCCTGCTAAGGGCACAGGATTCTGGAATTTACCGTCACTAACCGTACAGGTCGTGTGGAGTGGCTGTATTTATCGCCAGCACGGCTACCGCGTGGTATTGGTTGGAAAGCACGGAAGCCCTGTCCGGCAACGGATAAACCAAAAAAAAAAAAATTACTATCCTCAATGATACAATCTGTATATATGGCAAGTCAAAAAATAAAGAGAGAAAAATATGTATAAATTATAACAACAATAATAATAATTACACTGAATATAAAAAATAAATAGAAAAACAAACAAGTTTATTGTCAACATCAAATAAACATTATTGTCATTAGTCAACCCAAAAATTCATTGATGCTATAGAAATCACTTTCTATAAGGAGTTTCTTGACTCCAATCTTATATTTTAATGGGAGATTTTTTTAGAGTAAACCAAGGAATGGTAAACATTGATAATTCCCTCCTCACTAAGAGTTGCAATATAGCAGAATATGCTTTGTTTAACTTATTGTATACATGATTCTCGTGAGGTAACCCAGGGATAGTGAGTGGTCTATGTAGGTACCTAAGAATTTTGAGCAGTTGCTTAGCGGTATAGAATTTAATAATGTTTGTTTGCCTAAACTGAAAATCAAAAATACCGTTTTTGTTTAATTTAAAATTAATTTGTTTCGATTACACAAATCGTTCATTTCAACAACAGCTCTAATAGCCTTAAGTAAATCATCACCATTTGCAGCAGCTACGGAAATAGTTGTGTCATCCGCGTACATAACAGTGAGACCTTTTGTTATATATCAAGGCAGATCATTTATATATATGGCAAATAATAAGGGCCCCAGAACTGACTCTTGGGGGGTTTGAACGGGTTAAATTGATGTCATTAGATTTAATTTTAAAAATGATTCAATAATTTGCAATTAGTTGTTGTTATTTATTATTCTATGTCAGCCACGTTTGTTTTTTTCTATGATTAGTATCCAATAGATTAGTTGAAGTTTTTTGAAACGTATTATTTCAAATGTTTGGTACGTATCTTGCGCAAAATCTACTGTTCTATTCTGAAAGTAATAATACAGGAGGTGAATTTCTTCTTTGGCATGTCCTCACTTTATGAATTATCAGATATTTTAATCGTTTTACGAATTATGTCGATTCACAAAATTGAGTGACACATGACCTTTTTTTAGTTTCAGAATGTGTATTTAAACAGTTTGAGCACAGAAAAATATACACAGAGAGGTACTCCTGAAGTTAGTTGGCCAGAGAGAAAAATGTTTACAGAAATCAAATTTTTATTGTATATTTTACCTCAAAACTCTAAACTTATCATTAAAGATTGTTTTCGAAAACACAAATATGCTCCCATAATAACAATATAGTCTTCCCAGAAAGTTATGGTTTTAAATGAAATTACGAGACACCCTTAAGCCTGAAAGGCTTCAGTCCCTGATATGTAAATTCTACTTATTCTAAAAAGGAGTTAATCTCAATATACTTGGCTATTGGATTTTCGTTATATCTGAATATGAATAACCCTTCCGCTCGAAGTTTGTTTAATAAGTCATATTAGCTATGGTATTAAATGTATTTATACGTGGGTCTATTATGAGTGTGGTGCCTCTAGGGAAAGCCGTCTAGTGAATATCTAGCTTTAAGTAAAGCCCATAATTTATCAAGTAAATAGAGCCTGGTTCGAATAAATAATGCTTTGGGATAGCGCTGATTATGTGGATATTTGTGTATTTAAATTACAATAAATGTGCGTCATTTTGATAAGTTCTTAATAAGGAAACATATTGCCCACTATGCAGCATCTATTATCGTTAACTAGTGCGTTAAATTTTTTATATTATTTTAGTATTTCAGTTTATTTTCTAATCTAGTACCGCTCTTAATAAACTTCTCACAATTTATAGAACGAAGGGTATTGAAACAGCCATATCGCCCTCGTATTATTTCTCCCTCAGTCTCCTCACCGAGGCAGAAAGATATACAAAGTTAACAGTTTTCGTGATCATCTAGTGTTTTGTACGTAAGGCCCAAATTACGTTGTAATAGTAATTTTACTGAACAGTCTTTTTTAAAGTTTAATATTACTTGTTTGTGTTTAACTTAATTTATTTGCTTCGGTTTGGAAAAATAAAAGCTGAATATTATTTCTCTTAGTACTCTGTCCTTTTATTTACTCATATTGATGAAGACAGGATTATGGGAAACACATATACACATTACGTACAGTACAACCAAAACAATAATGTTATTTTTACAATCTTTTTAACTATCGTGTGCAATGAAACCAAAAGTAATTAATACAAAAAAAGTACTTGCTATCAAACATTCACGCACACGCGTTATTTGGCGACTTCTGTTAAAGCTTAGAACAGGCTTAAAAATACCTCGATGGCTTACTATTTCCTGATTTTAATTAATATATAATTTTGAATATAATATAATTTTTTAATTCGGAAGCTAGTACCTTAAATTAAGATTATAATAATCTTTTTTTTCATATTTATTTTACATGTTATTGTGGATTCGTGTATTTTCATTTATTTTGAACTTACATTAGAATAGTCAGTTCGACAATGGTCTTCCGAATGTATCGTATATTTGGATTTAGTAATTTACTTTTAATTACTGTTTGCGCACATCACTATTAGTGTGGTGAAAATAAATTGTTTTCTGTGGTGCACAAATGCCAATAGACGCAAACTCAATTTACTGACGACTTCTAGAACTAAACATGGCGTATTATTGTAAGAACATTAATAATTGTTTTGTACCTACTTTTGAAAGTGTAATACTATAAATATATCGATATATAGGATTTAGCAAATCGTCAATAAATCTATATGAAAAATTAATAAAAGTTTAGAAGTCAGGAAATTGCCTAAAATCCTAAAAATATTAGATGATGTGAATTTGTGAATCTATGAAAATGCTGATTTATTGAACTATGTACTGTGAACACAAGAATTTAAGGCCCTGCAAGCGAGCTTTCGCCAATAATGTAATAAAATTCGTTTTTTATATAGTGCGTAGAAGGAAAACTGATGATTCCATTTTTAAACTACGCAAAGGCATATATATCATTTTAGCATACATTTTGTCACCTTCAGCATATAGGGAAAGGATAACCTTATAAAAAAAGTAGGAAATATACACACGGTAGCAATCTCACAATGTACTTTAGTATGCCCTATTTATAATAGCGTTTTAGTCAACAGCTGCATAGCTTTTTGTCATGTAAATAACATTATTTTTCCGAAACATATTTATATACAGGATGTTTTAAAATAAAATAAACAAAATTTAAAATATTAGAAATAACATCTCTACTTGTAAAGACAGATTTAAGCATACGCTTATGCCTGATTAAGACGGCTTTAAATAATGGTAACAAACCAAGACAGCAATACTGAAATTCATTGTGTGGGTTATGAACCTGTATATTTTTGTCACTAAAATTATATAACGTTTTATTTCTTGGTGATAGTGGCAGATATATTTCAACTATTACTTTTCTCTGTCGTTTCTTAAGTAATTAATCTTTTTAGCGACTCGACCTTGTAGATTTTTCACTACAAGTATATGTAGAATGTTTTTACCTCAGCAATGTCGTTAACTAACTGCCAAATGTTAATTTTCTCGGTTAAATAATTTTTTAAACATGGTGGCCATATTTTAGCGGTATCTACAGCCTCGTACCATCCTATCGCGCTTGTCTGATGTTGTGTACTATTTCTGTTCTCAGTTGAGAAATTTAATCTAAAGTGATGCTACCAGGATAAATCATTGCATAGCCTGCCTGTGACTGAATAACACTGAAACCGTGTTCGATTATTATAAACGATACCCATATACGACTATAATCAACCAGATATGTTATGAGCTTGCGGTAATCGACCTCAAACGAAAGTAGCACCTGCCTGGTTTCGGTTAATTTGTAAATGTGCTGGTGGCATAGCTGTAGGTTAAATGATATTAATTTACTTTTATTGGAGCATCTATGGATTTTTTTATTAAACTAACATTATTTATTATAAATAAATTTTCCCTCACATCTGTCAATTAATAAAATATAGTAAATAAATATTCAATTTATTCCAAAAATTAAAAAATTATTCTAAAAATTCTCTGTCGGCGCTTATAACAATGCTAGAATTGTCAATAATGCTTTTGTCGGTCATTTTTTATGGACAAGATAAAGTGTAACAGAAATTTGTTTTAAATTTCTGTTTATATATTTACTTATTGCCTTTTCGTAAGTTTTGAAAAATATTCAAATCTCTTTGCAACCATATACAAGATTCTAAAATATGACTCGTTCGAGAGTCCAAGTTTTTATTAATAAGAATTAAAATAGAATCAAGTTTATTCGCGACTGTGACACTTGTGTCCTGATCCAGTCGAACGTCCATGATGCCGGGGCGCCTTGGCTATTGAAGGGGCTGGAGACTACGATCGAGTTTATAATAATCAAATTGATGCCCTGCTCTTATCTGCGTAACAGATTCATAAGGGCATGATGTATGGGGAAAATCCAGGGGACTTAACAATACTTAACAAAGTTAAAAACATGAGGAAATAGTGCAGGCAATGAAGGCAACAGTTTGTAAAAACCTCGCAAAAATTAATAAAAGGATCATCACCGGGATTTAAGTAGGTAATAACCTGTAGAATGGAATGATGCATTCTTTTCACTTCCAAGTTCCAGGAAAATTCAAAAAATTTGGAAAAACTTTTCTATTTTCGGTTTCTTTGCTCTAGCGGCTAAAATAATGGAAATACAGAAAGAAGTTTTCAACAAAATTTGTAGCTCGTCACTTTCTCTACAAAAAAGGTCTTTACAAATTTTTGTCTTACTTAAGCCGTTTAGGAGATAAATTCAGTTTTCCTTTTATAGTTTTGAGCCGCTCCGAAATGCGCGGAAAATGAGAATTCTCTGGGAGTTTCGTACGACCGGACACATCGATCGATAATTCTTACTATTTAGAGCCGCTAAAAAATGAAAACAATATAAAATGTAGAGAAAAGTCTCAGCTTTAATGTGGAACCAATCACAAAAATCATAAAAAATGTTATCATAGAGAAAAATGTGTTAGAAGATGGCTTAGTAAACTTTAAACAGTTGATTTATTCATATCTTTGAGTTTTATGTATCCTGCCTATTTCTCCCGTAAAAATGGGTGCTTTTTCACTGCATGGATTCGACTCCACCCACTTTAACCTATATTTCGTGAAAATTTCATTGAAGAATGTTAAGAAACACGTGTGTTACTGTTTAATTGTGAATTTTCTGAACATGTGTGAATAATGTAGACAAATTCAAAAAGTACTACACGTAGTTAAAGAACTGTAAAGTCATTCGAAAGAATATGTTTTATTGCACTTATAATTCGAAAATTAAGACTGTGCTATTATTATTAATTAAGATATAGCGAATTGAACTCCAAAATTTGGAGGTGATTGATCGATGAGAAATATACCCTCTACTTTGATCGCAAGTCATATTTTTCCAACAAAAGTAATTGTAATAAAATGCTAATTGGATTAATATATCATTATATAAGAACATACAAGCAAAATGAATTATCATTCTAACGACTCCCGGCAAAGATATGAATAAATGTGTGGATCAACTGTACAATGTTTACTAAGCCATCTTCTGTCACTTTTTCTCTATAATAAAATTTTTTTTGAATTTTGTGATTAGTTCCACATTAAAGCTGAGATTTTCTCTATATTTTATGTTATTTTCATTTTTTTTAGGGGCTCTGAATAGTAAGAATTAACGATCGATGAGCCAGGTCGTACGAAGCCCCCGGGGAATTCTCATTTTTCGCGCATTTCGAAGCGGCTTAAAACTATAAGTGGAAAACTCGATTTATCTTCTAAACGGCTTAAGTAAGACAAAAATTAGTAAAGACCTTTTTTATAGAGAAAGAGACGAGCTACAACTTTTGATGGGAACTTTTTTCTCTGTTTTCATTATTTTGGACGCTAGAGTAAAAAAACCGAAAATCAAAAAGTCTTTCCAAATTTTTTTGAATTTTCTCGGAATTTGGAAGTGCAGAGAATGCATCATCTCATTCTCCAGGTTCTTACCTACTTAAATCCTAGAGGTGATCCCTTTATTAATTTTTGTTACCCTAAATGGCTAATTTGCCTGTACTACTGGTAATTTGACTCCTGCTGAGATGGAAATAATTCACTGGAAAAACCTTGTACATACACTAGATACCAAGAGACACCAGCTATGCTGTGCTTCTAACAAAATAATAACAAATTAAAAACGGAATGAAGAAAAGAATGGAGAGAAGGTGGGAAAAATATAGTAAATAGGTAGTTGATAGTAGTTAATGAGGGTTAGGGTGGCTATATGTGCTGTCGAAAATTAAAATTAAAATGCCTAATAACCTAAACATATTCATCACAATGTTAATGAATTAATACGTTCTAGGACCTGCTTGAGAGCTTTGTATTTGCTCCGGTATAAGATTCTTGCCATAGTTTATCATAATACTGCGTAATATATAGTATAATTTCTTCCAGACGCGTACCTTCCATTTTGTTACACGATTAGGGCTACGCTTAATAAATTTAAAGGTTGCTTCTAAGCTAAGATTAATATTTGGTATTTAAAACTTTCCTCAATAAATAATCACCCTCAAAATAGCACGAAGAAAACCGCCGTCTAAGGACTATAACCCATAAATCAATTCCGGTGTCGTGTATTCATAGCACACTGAATACATTAATATTTTTGAGGAGAATGTAAAATCTGCTCATTGTGTTCTATCAATATCAATCAAGTCCGGTGAATGTACTTGATTATATTACCCGTAGAAATCCCAGGTAATAATCTCTTCGGAAATTGATATTCAAAGTTTTTGTATGTAACTTGATAAAATTTCCTATTTTCTTCACCGCTATAATTTATACAATCACCGAGTAATTACTAAACAAGATAGTTTTATTTTAATAGATTGTTCTAACTTTTATTTGAAACATTCACAAGACACGTACTTCGTAGTTTATCTCAAGTTTCTCAATGATAATAATAATACTGTATTATCCATTCAAGATACAAAGTACATATGGCAAGTCAAAGTGTACATGAATGCATGTATAGAGTACAATTCATGAAATTTATCAATAAAATTACTAAACTAAAAACCAGAGATGAATGAAGTAGGTATATGTGACAAATCAACAAAAAATAAATTTTATGAACTAAAAATACTAAGATGTAATCAAAGCTTAGTCAGTTAATACATAAAACAAAATTAACATTACAGATATATGACAAAGTACGTGTGCATACATAATATGTGACCTAATAAGTAGAACAGGTAACATCATTTCCCTTCAATAAAGTCGGATATGTTGTAATAGCCCTTATTCGATAGATATTCTTTTAGTTTTATTTTAAATTTTAATTTGCTTGGAATATCACGAATATTTTTGGGAGAGCATTGTAGAGTGTGATACAGTTATATGTAAATGATAGTTTAAATGAGCCTCTATGGTGATTCGGTACACATAAGAGATCGCCATCTCTTGTTGGATAGTTGTGATAGTCAGGCCTTCTTTTAAGAGAGCTAAGTTATTTTTTGTAAAGGTTAGGCATTTTAGTATGTCGATGGAGGGTGTTGTAAGAATACGTTTTTCTATAAATATTTTTGTACAGATTTCGTTTATTTTTAGGTCAAAGATAAGCCTAATAATTCTTTTTTAACAGATGAACACTCTTTCACACTCAGAAGCCTTGCCCCATGCAATGATATTAAAAGAAATGTGGATATACGCCATAGCATAATATATGCTGAATAAGCCTTCCTTGCCTAGAGTGGATTTTAACTGTAACATTGCAAAAAATGCCTTATTCAGTTTATTACATACATGATCTACATATTTACACTAGGATAGCTGGAAATCAAGTAAGGTGCCGAGTGATTTGACAGAATCCGATAGCACAATATCATTGACCATGCGGTGTTCTGGTACGGTTTTTTGAAGGTGAAAGTTTAGTCAAACTGTCTTTTTTTTTATTTAAAATCAACTTGTTTCTTTGACACCACGCACTTAATGATTCTATAATATTGTTGACCTTAATATGAAGCTCTTCGGGTGCAGCAGGTGACACGGTGATTGTTGTGTCATCCGCAAACATTGTTACATGACCATGTAACTAGCTGCGTAAATCATTTACATAGAGTATGAACAGTAATGGGCCTAACACTGAGCCCTGAGGTACTCCAAGTGCAACACTAAATGTATCCAACTCCTGATCATTTAGCCTCACCCTGAGAGATCTATTTTCCATACAGGAAGCCAACCATAGCAGAATGTTGCCCCTAATGCCGAGACTATATAATTTACTATTCAGTATTTCTTTATTAACGTCAATCGATTTGTTTGATCTAAACCCATGCTGCGAGAGAGTTAATATCTTATTCTTTTCAACATACTCAGAAATTCTGTTGTACATTACTCTTTCAGGTAGTTTTGAGAAAACGCTTGAGAGAGAAATTTGTCAATAGTTATCCAAAACGGTGAGGTCACCTTTTTTTAGTAGTGGAATGACAGTTGCTAATTTCAGGCAGTCAGGAAAGATTCCAGCTTCTATTGACTTATTTAACAAGTATGCAAATGTTTCTAATATATTATTTTCAATTTTTACAATTTTTGCTGTAAGACCATCATAGCCAGCTGAGTTTTTATTGTTCAATTGGATAATAGTATTGTGCACCTCTTCTATAGTGATAGGATGAAAGTGCATTGAGTACACATAATTCTCACTTAGAGTGCACGGCAGAGATAGGTTTGACCCAAACTGTTCCTCAATTATTTTAGGCGCAGCATCAGAGAAATGATGCACAAATATTGTTACATCCTCAGTAATATCGTTTATGACGCGGTCATTTACTTTGAGGGTGATGTTACCCTTAGCACCATTTTTATTAGTCTAATATTTTATTGACTATTTTCCAGGTCTCCCTACTTTTGTTTGAAGAGTTATTTATTTTGGTGTTATAATACGTTTGTTTGGTTAGTTTTATATTAATCCTATATTTCTTTATTTCATCATCGCATAATCTTTTATGTATTAGGCCATACACTAATATACGAGTATGCGGTAGTAAAGAATTTAATAATGGTTTACAAGGAATGCACTTGAACTGCTGCATCCTTATTAGTATAACAGAGTTTTGCTTGACAGAGAGTACTTGCATTGATTGCTTTTTGACTATACTATTCGGTTAAGTGAAATACTTCAGTATGAGTCCTTGACACTGTTTTGAACAATATCTGAAAACTGAATGTTACCGGAAGTCGAAGAGTTATAAAGAAGACATTCTCTTCCTCGTAAAACTTTTATTAGTTCGATATATAATACAGACTGCCGCTTACGTTAAAATAATTTTACAGGCGCTTATATTACACAATAGAGAATTTACGAGTATCTAGGTAATTACAGTTACCAATATTACTGATTTGATATTAAAAAAGTGATATATTTGATCAATATCGATGGTTATACTGATTCATTGCTTAGATTAATATCTAATTCCTTTGTGGGATATCGCATAGGTCTAATCATCTTCTCCAAGTTGATATCTAATTGAATTAATACGTAACTCTCACAAATTTGAGTGTTATGTGATTGTTATAATTTATAATAATGATGAAATAAAAAAAAAATCCGTGGTACCTTTGAAATGGCTGGGAAAAAAGTTAACGGTATTTTTAAAACAAGTACGTGGTACAAACGTATATTAAAATTCAATGAAATTTTTCGGAAGTATACTATCATTTTTTGTTGTATTTCTATACATTCTATTACTCAGAAAGGCTTAATAAACATATGTTATAGTATATATGTTCTCAATTGGGACAGCATAAAAAGAAAAACTCGGAGTAAAGTCGGAATCTTCTTTATGGGACATACGCGGCGGCGGTAGAAATGTAAAAACGCTTTAAATACTAAATAATTAATTATTTTTTAATTGTTAAAGAAAGGGATTTCTATAATACCTTTATTCAATAGAAGTGGTTAATGTAACTTCACTAAATGTTCAACAAAAAATATCTAAAACAAACACAGTCCCACTCCTCTGGAGAGAATTGTTAATAAAATTCAGAAAAAGGAGCGTAATAATGAGAGAAAATTTTAAGTTTACGTATTAATATTGTTACATTGGAAAACCGGTTAATACATAAGTTACGCAATAGTCACTAATGTTTATAAACTTAAAAGTAATACATTTTTCTCAAATACGATAAGATTATGGACCAAGTTGTGGGGGCTTAACTTGTCTCGCAGTAGGCAAGGTCAAGGACATAACTAACGTAAACTAACATTATTTATTTAACTGTGAAGAGTATCCTATAGAGTGTACAATATTTATATAAAAAGAATTCGACGAAGAGTAAAATGGTTAGCTTGTTTTAATTGATAAAGTTTGACAGGGCAGAAGAACTTTATCTATAGTAAATCACCAAGAAAAGACAGATGATTGCCAATATCTTATAAGAATTATCGTAAACAGATTTCAGAATTACTAAAGAAATATATTTCGTCAAATAGTAAGCTGTTTCAAACCTATTAGTAGCTTAGAGCATCCAGAACGATAAAAAATCTAACTTCTCTTAATCCAGCTTTCCTTTAAACCTAATCTAGTACTTATAACCCTAGTTATTAGCGCTAAAGACATTCAGGGGGTGGTCTCTTGGTCTCATTTTGTGCGTGGGCTGTAAACCCCACCCTGTGTTCTATCGTTTTGTAAACTGCCAATTCTCTTTCGACAAAACCTTACTCGAACACATTTGTAGAATGTCATAGACCTTCACGTCTCATTAATTATTAATCCACCTTACGTGTGTCCAGGACTGTGGCAATCCTCCCCGATATTGAATGGAATCGCATTCACTAATATTCTCCTCTCCAAAGAGGGGAATGTTAAGGGTGTCCGCCCCACCCCCATAATCTACTCAGAGCAGTCAGTGTCGATCGGCGCGTCGCGAAAACAGCAAGCGTTCTTCGCGTGTGGTTTGTTTATTTATTTACATGAATTAACAACAGTACGGTTTATGTGAAGTTTTATGGGTTAGCAGCGCTATTAAATACAAGCAATAATTATTAATATGCCTATAAAGTGACACCATCAAATGACATTGTTAGCGCGCGTTGAAAAGTATTTTTAAGTACGCCAAATAAAGCACTTCCGTTAAATTTGTGAAGTGTATTAAAAAATTGTGTCACTTGGGTTGTGGTTAAATTAATGTTTCGTACATACACGGCTATTAAGAAATAAGTTGTAGATGATTTTTGTCCACTCATATTGGATTTTGTTTGAATAAAAATTTGCACACAGCTAAATTGTGTGAAGCATGTTTTCAATATTTTAAACAAAATGTCAAATGTCCTTATAGATACCACCGAAGCTTTGAACTTTACAAGTGCTCAAAGGTAAAAAAAAACAGCTATTTGTAAATATCTCGAAATCTATTAGCTTTTGCCAGATATATAGTTTGTATCAAAATTGTGCCTTGCAATATTTAAAAAAGTAAAGGTTCTATACCTTTTTTCGTAAAAGAACTGATAATGCTAAGTTACACGTGAATATGTTCGAAAATTTATTTATTACCGTCATTGTTTTGGGATTTAATTGGGAATTAATTTCCTTATTATCATATAGTATTTCGTTGGATTTCATCTTGTGTCATATTTTGCTCAATCATTTTAGGTATAGAATTTTGACAAGATTGGCCGTGGCAACTGTTACAGACTTATTGTCTATAGAGCATTAGTCTCTATTCGACCATGTAGTCCAATTTTCTTGCGGCTGCACTTTGTACTACAGTCTTTGAATCAATGGCAAATGTTATTTAGTAGAATATTCATAGTAGGTGGTAACAATGTTTGAATGGCATTTATCATCATCTAACCTCAATTCTCTTCACGAAGCAAATAAAAAATATCTCAAGGTATCTATGAAATTATTGTGCTGTGGAGTACCGCACCTTGCCAAAAACATTCGAACTCCATTATTAAAAATTAATTCAGGCGAACATTCTGACGTTTTAAAAATTGCTGCATTTCTCAAACTGGTTTGTGTATCTAAGGTCATGTTAATGGTTTGGATTTACCTTTATTAAACAAAGATGATGTGTCACACCCACTAATTGAGTGCATATATAAAATCTTCACTGAATTCAAAACTTTTTGAGGAAAAATCTTTATTTCTATTTTTGTTTTCCAAATTTTAGATGCTTAATAAATTTTTATCGGAAGGATTTCGTGCAACCAACAGTACTGATAAATCAACATCCCCATGCAATTCTGATAAAAAGATTGGACTCCTCGAGTGCTGTTTCAATAATAAGAATACTGCTCAATTATAAGGACTTTTGGAGTATATTTCTCACCTATCACTGATTCTACATTCTAAAATATGCTACAGCATGATTAGATTGTAGGTCTATTTCCTTAGTATATGGCGATGAATATATGCGTCAATAGTTTTAAATATTCTCACGTGTAATATGGATACAAGCATTGCAGAATCACATGGTCATATCTCCGACATAGTTGCTTCTACGAGAAAAAGTAATAGAACCTTTTATGTAGCAAGTAAACTACAAATTTGATAATATTTATTTTTACCGCAAAGTTAATAGTTTCGAATATATTTGCAAAAATCTGTTTTTTGACCTCTTGTAAAACTTTAATCTCCAGTGATGACGTGAAGAACTTTTGACATATTTTTTGAATGTCGAAACATGCTGCATACAAAAATGTAGCAAAATTTAAATTTTTATTCTGATTGGACATTTATTAATCTAACTTTGCTGGATTATACGCACCTGATATTAGATCTATATAAAAGTAAACACTGCTCTAAATTAGATACTCTTCAGGGTAAAAAAGAATACTGGTAAAATCGTTGAAAGTAACTGTAGTATTGAGCAGCATAGTAGTAACTTTTTCACTACGCTAGGACAGTGCAACCTATCAACCTCTTTAGGCAATAAAACTGTCCATTTTTTAAATACAATTTTCTAGATGAATTTTCCTAAATATTGCTCATATTGATATAACCAATTACTACAGTAATTTTTCCCCCGAATCTGTCGATACCATACCTCCTTTGGAAAGTTTATTTATCACACAGCCGTAGAAAAATCAAGTGGTGTGAAATCGGGACTTCTAGGGTGCAATTTTATAGATACATATCTAACCACCCATTCATTGAAATTTTGGTTCACATTTCCTTGATGAATTTTTATTTCTTTCGCACTCCCTTGTTCCAGTTAAATATGATTTATCTTCATTTGCGTTATTTTATACGAAACGGGTTTAGCTGGATATACTCTTGAGAGTATTTAATATACAGAGATTTATTTCCGACAACTTGACAAAGAAATCCAATACACATTATTATCTTGAAAGTGATACAGTGATCTAAAAGAATATAACAATATAACACTTAGAAAAATAGAAAAAGGAATACCGTACATACACACAATATCGTGAAAAAAATATTCCTTATAATATAAAATCTGCTGACTGATTTTCGTAAATGTCAAGTATTAATAATTTATTAACATACAGTTACAGTAAAAGACAAGATTCGTTTATTTTTCAAATTTACCACCGATAGAGGAACCCCTAAGAAGAACTTTACTATTGACAAAATATTTTGGAAAACCTCGTCGAGATATTTTCAATACATTGCCTAAATAAATACAGCACTACACATTTAATCTATTGTTTATTGAATAACCATATGTTCCATTAAATATATGAAACATTGTTTACCAGTGTATGAAAAAACAAAAAATCACATAAATTATATCGTACCAGATTAGTAGTGGTTTTATTTTTTCATTATTCATGTTCATATATAACACATGCACAGATTTTTAATAAAATAACAAATCCAAATAATCTAATTATAATCTTTTTAAAACATTCTGCATATTGTTTGAAATGACTACTCAGTTTAAGCCTGGACGGAATTTTGGAAAATTGAAATTGCTGTGTACAGTATCAATCAGATTATAGTACATCAATTGATAAAGTAGGTTCCTTTTTCACTAGCTATTTTAAAAAGAGGGGGTTCTCTACTTGACCCTTTTGTATGTTCTTCGTATGCCAATTTAAATATTTCCTTGGAATAGCTTAGGCGATTTCTATGATTTTTTTTGCAAACTACGAAGTATGGCACGGCGGTGATCCCCAATTCGTCTCATCAAGCTATATTTAGTACATAATGTGAGCAAAAATCGGAATTCTACTCGTGAACTTTCTAGAATTTGGCGAAGTCGCCGGGGACAGAATCGTGTTAAAATTGGTAGCTATGTATTTTCAAAGTAGATGATACTTGATCTGCCCAAAGATGAACGTTCAAAATGGCAAATCCAATAGGACTGCTATGATTGCATCATTTTTTAAATATGACCTCTAAATAGCCTAGAAAAAATTAAACCATCTTCAAAAACGGTAACTTAAAATTAACTTCACGGTAATACGTTACAATTCTTAGAAGATGCACTTTCCTAATATTCGTCTTAAAATTAACAGTCTTGAAGACCATTAAAGATAACGTCGCTAGTTCTGTATCGGAATCGGGGTTCTGGCGTCAGGAAATAGAAGTAGTTCAATAATAAGATTTGAATTCGATTAATATCTGCGTGTATTGATTAAAAAGATCAGTTGATATGAGGTTAAAAAGTCAATGTTAACTGTTTATCTGACACATCAGATCAACTTTTCACCCATGGTAAGTGGGACACATCCCGAGGATGTTCAATTTCGTTGTCAATTTTGGTTTGGGATTGACATTAATAAATACAAATACATTTTAGGCTGCTTGTGACTAGCTTTATATTCTTAATTGTTGATTACATCATTCTTCAACACTTGTAATTTCCTTTTTCTGAGCATTTTCACCTCGCAAATATTTTTGTTAAAATTGAAATTTTACCACTCAATATGATGAAAGCTAATCTCTTCCAATGGATACCTTTCCCCAAAACTTTTGTTGGCGGGTGAGAACCAACTATCACAACCATCACTAACCAATTTCAGTGTATTTCCTAACTGATCATTTTTATTTTCAAGTTAAATTTCAATTTTCAGAAAGATATTCAAATTCAAGTCAAGCTTCATTACATTTTTTCAAAATTGATGTAAAGGCTTTTTCTACGTCTTTTGCACAAAGGCTATTTTTTCTTAATGCAATTTCGTTATATTTTGTTAATTCCTTCTCATAGAACTTTTGCTAGGTCACGCAACTTAACACACTCATCTGTAGACCAAAACTGATGAATATTATCAACACAATATTTCTCAAAAATTAAAAAAAAGGACTTTAATAAAAAGTGAATAATTTTTCTCATTTGTCTGCTAAATAATGTCAAACGTTTCCTACCTCGTTTAATATTTAATAAAAATGTTAACGAATATCTTAAATTATGAGTGGTGAAAAGCTTGAAGAAATACATTTTTCGACTGAAATTGAATAAATAATAAGACAATTTATTAAAGTTGATATTGAATTGCCGCTGGCTTACATATATTTTTTCTGGAGTTCTCAAGATACTTTAATATTCAATCAACTGCCACTCGAATTAAACAATGATCCTTGGGGAATTCTTTACTAAATATTTCTTATATTTCATAGAAAGCGTCACGGAAAGTAGATAGCATAAGATATTTTCAAGCAGATTTGAAATTCTTCATGGATTTTTACAGGGATTCCGAGAATGTATCGTTGTACAATATGCATAATAGTCTTTGAACGTTCTAAAGATTACAGAAATAATGCTTTAAATAGAATTAAATTCCGACAGTATTTTGAGAATGCCGGAAATATGAGAAATGTATGGCCATGTTTCAGCTATTTTAAAAACGTAAGCGGTATTTGATAAAATGAAAAGCAGTTACCTTTAATAATGATATATTATTGCCTATCATGTTAATAAATTCAGTAACAGATCGTATTTAGCATCATTTATTCGAAGCTAAAATATTTTATCATATATTTTGCTATTTTCGCCATTGATGAATAAACTACGTGCCAAGGTTAATAAGATTAATAAAATATATTAAGTTCACTTCTACTTTCAATTCCATGCCAGATTGTGTTAATGGTCTTTGATAATGTCTGTCTCTCTAAATAAGTATGGTTAGCGGAATTGCCAAGAAAAGCATACCGATGATGTTGGATCGGTCATTAAATTCTGAAATTAGCATTAACCAGATATATAGTGCATTTCAATGAAACTATCCACCTTAAATAAATTTTGATGTGTTGAGTTTTTCAAGAAACGGGAAAATACGTCAAAATGGAATACACTTTCTTGTGCAGCATTTGCTTCACCTCCTCACCCCAAGAGCTACCCATAATTTTTTTTAAATAGAATACCACATATTTTTCAGGCAGTAGTCCTCATGTATAACATGTGTGGTCTAAAGTGAATAATAATTTAGGAGTTCTAAATTAAAGAAGGTTTAGGGTAATAAACGATTCAATACCAAAAATTACCTTAATAAGGTTGTAAAGCTGACATCCATTAGTTCAGTGGTATAGACTCTTTAAATGCCCCACAGAAAAAAATTTAAATGAGTCAAATTCAGTGACCAAGATGGCCACTCCATCATCGAATCTGTCCTATATATCCAAAACGACTAGAGAATGTATGATTAAGAAATTGACGGACAGTCCATCTACGTAAATGGGTTTAAATCCATTTTATTTGCAGCTCCCAAACTGTTCACTTTAGATCCACATTTCATACGTTTGTAATAAGCTATTTGAGGGGAAATTAATGATATGAAAAAGTATGGTGGAACATCCTATGGACAATTTTCATTGAAATACACTGTATATCGCCCTGACACAAAATTCTGTTAAATAATATGTCTACAGCTGTACAAATCGAATTTTCTATTGAATAAGTTCAGCGTTTGATTTTAAAATTGCTTACAGTGTTGATAGCTTTGATATATTATAAAAAATATGCATTCCGACAAAGGATTTGAAATATATTTTTAACATTTCATCCAGTAACTCTGACTGGTTTTGCGGCTTTGTTTTGCATATAGACGGTAGCGTATTTCAGAGGTTATTTCAAAATTTCCCGAAGCTACAAACAACGGTAACGCAGAAAGTATTTTATTACCAAGTAATATCCTGTCAACTTGTAAAGGGTTGCTTTGAAGTAGCATAGCCCTGTCATCCAACAAATGTATTGTTTCGGTTACATATGTTTTGAGTAAATGAAAATAAAGTTCCGGTTGGTACTTTAGTTATTATGTAGATATAATGCAAAGAATCAGTACCACCTGAGACATTTTAAAATTACTGCTGTAGCATAGCTTTTTAACCAACGCTAACATTATTATTGGTATTGTTTTATATGAATTTCTTTTGCAAACTATATATGATTCAGCCTATTGCAGTTTCATTAAGCTATTTCTGATATAAGATGAGCAAAGATAATAGTTCTATTGAAGTTTTCTCATCAAACTACGAACAATACACCCGTTGTGCTGGACTTTCAAAAACTATACAAAATGCAGTATCGCCAGAATTGCGTTAAAATTGGTAGTTAGGTATTTTCTAAGTGGCTGATACTGAATCTGGAATTAAAAATTCAATATGGTGTATTTAATATGGCTGCCATAACTGCAAAATTTCTTCAGATTTACATGGTTCATGGAAATACATTTCTTTTATTTCTTTAGAGACAAATACTATTTCTGTGCTATTTGTGGCATCTAATTCCATATCTCCCTCTTTTTTCCTTTTCTCCTGTTGTTTCAGTTCACTTCGTATCATCGTGCTTTCTTTTTCACGATTGGAATCGTCCTGACTAAATATATTTTTCTGTACGCAAAATCTCAAATAAACTTTTTGTATCGTTGTTTACAACAAACAATACAACCAACAGAACATTAATCCTATACCTGATAGATAATAATCTCTCGTCTAAAATGTATATAGCCCACTAGCGTTCTCGGAGACATTTTTACTTAGGAATTTTTAATACTGGTCTCCCCATTTGCTCCTGATTTAGTCTCCCGTTTTTTAAAACAATTTTTCCGTCTTTGGAAAACTTAGGACACTGAATTTATTCCTGAGCAAAGATTAGTCGCGATACTCGACTTTGGAGTTTTGGGGTCTTCTTTGACCTATACGACTTCGAACCAAATTTTTGTATCTTCTAACTCTCCGATCAAAGAACAAGTCTCGACGTATACCAGCTATCGCTATCTCAGTGCATACTGTGTTCGCTTCTAACACAGTCACATTATATAACCATAAAAGGGGATAGATAATCATAACATTCCCAAAGCAACAGTGGGTAGGTGTAGAATGGTAAATATTTTCATGAAAATAAATTTTTGTAATTCCTGTATTACCTGCTTTTTATACAACAATGCTTAACATATTTCGAATTTAATTATCCTAAACTGTTAAATGTATCTATTGACACAAACCATAAAACGTCTCATCATTCTCAAAGATTACATCTCTCTATTCTTTCTGAAAGTATACACATAATAAGAGGGTAAATTAATTATACATATTCAAATGGTTAAATTGTATATTGAATGTCAAGATTGTCTGGGAGTAAGTTACATATTTCTAATAATACAGACATGCATTTACTAGTCAACATGACCATATAGAATCTGGAAATTGAATTCAATTATTGTTAGACAATGGGATCAAATATGCTATCCACAACACCCTTTAGCTCACCGAGTTACCAATTCGGTCAAATGTTCACAACCACCAGATGTACAGAAAGTTGGAGAAAAAAGAACTATATCGTAGTAGAGCATCCTTATTTACATACACCAAAACAAAAAATGATTAATTTTTAAACAATGCAGATTTTGTCAAAATACTTCTTATTCTGGTCCTTCCCTGATTTCATAATGAATTCTGATACTAAATTATTACTATTAGTTTTAAAATTTCCATCAGTATTCTTAAAATATTTTATGCCACTCGACTTTATTAGAAAATCACTTGGTATAAAGTGATCTGAGCATATCGAACTGTTGTTGACGATGTTAGTATTTTCTTAATACAATTAATTGTTTTTTTGTAAATAATGTGCAATGTCTTTTGTCCTCGAGTATACTATAATTCTTTGTGACATCCGGTATGACCCTTAGGTCGGAGGGTCAGTCGCCAGTAAACCGTACTTAGGTACTACTTGGGTTCAGTCCCCGGACCTCTATTCTTTCCATCTCCTTTCGCACAGGTTCTTTTTAGAACAGAAGAAAGGCGTATTAATTTTGTGTTTTAATTAATTTTGAATCATTCCTCTTTAACGTAAAATTGAAATTAAAAACAAGGAAATATATATTAACAGTAAATATTGTTTAATATTAATTTCGTAGAGAACAGTTACTTTGAAGTCAAGAATGTGAGATTCTAATAGAAATTGCAGAGGCGTATTTATACTTGCATAAATATCGTTCGAATTAGAAATTTTCCCATATTCTGTGATCAATAAGTCGAATATTTTTATTACCATGTTTGATGACATCAGTCGTAATTATAACGTATTTCAATAAGTGAAAGTTATTATTTATGATTCTTTAATTATTTTTCCAGGTTTATTGCGATAGAAGATTTGTATGTAAAGTGTTACTGTATTAAGTAATTTTTAAAGCCGATTTATTATCATGTGTAATTATCGAGGACGAGTAGAAAATACAGTCGGCCGGCCTAATATTAATATTATGAAAATCTTATACCACATGACGACGTCAGACTATGACTAATTAAAATTTTACAATATACAATTGCATCTAGTTGTCTATGACTAGTCGTATCCAGTCAAAATGGGCATTAATTAGGGTATGTGATATTCTATTGTTTACGTATGCCATATATAAACTTGAAGCGTAAGTTTTGTAAGCATATACTTTTAGAATCTCTTGCAGTAAGGGACAAGGCCCATAAACACAGTAATTGCGCTGAGAAAAGACAAAGAATTGCATAGAATTTTGACTAAGTACGCCTGTTAAGATTAATTTCTCAATTTACCATAAAATTTTTGTAGTAAATAGAAAAATAATCCGTCGATTTGAGTTTATTGTCTATACACTATAAACGCTCCTAAATGTTTTGCTTTAGGTGTCATCTTCTTCTTTTCCTTTCCCAAGTCTATCACCATGTCTTTTAGCGAGAGGTTTCCTAATAATATAACTGAGAATTTTGTGAAATTGACTTTGAGATTGGGTTTTTTGGCTGCAATAATGTTCCTATGTGAATGATAATTACAGATATTACGAATAGCGGGAAAGTGGAAGTGGGATATTGAGTAATACTTATATTAATTGAACTAAATCAATTAAACAAGAAATTATAAAGTTGATATTTGATTGCTGTTCCACAAACCTAACAAACTAATGGTAATAAAATATATCTGTGGAATAATTAAGTCCCTAAGTGACAAAGCTAGCGCACTTTAGAAGTAAAGAGTCGAAACTACACGAGCATATATTATAACATGAATCGCTTATAGGAATATTCGTTCTGCTTCAGACAAGATGATCATATATTTTTTTCTACCGACTTCAAGGTTGTAGTTTACTTAACTTGTCCACATCCTCACATAATAGGCAAACAGTACCTTGGCACGTTTCATAAACGTTTAAGCGCACAAGTAAACAAGCAAATAATGCAAAGTACACTATTATAGAACTCGCTCACATGCGGGCATAACGTTTACTGATAGACATTAATTTTATTATTACTCTTTCCTGCATGTTGAATACATTATGCACTACTTTTAGAAATTACAATGCAGAGGCGGGCTTAGTCGATCGCAATTATCATTGTCATATAGGGTAACCGCCAGAGGCGTGCAAATTGTCTTATTCTGTATAGCTATACTTTATTATAATCTTAGAGCAACCTGTTCCTTAAAGTTTTTGTTTAAACACGCAAATAGGAGACATGTACAAGATATAAAACTATTTTTAATAACACTCATTCCATTCATTTTAATAGTGAGTATGGTAGTCACTATCTACCACTTTTAGCTTCTAATTTCCACGGCAGATAACAATATCGAAGGAAATGGTTGTTGTGCCCAATAAAATTTTATCAGAAAATTGTATGTGAGGCGGGTTGTAACCATAAATGAAATAATGCTGAGTACTACACTGACGAACGTTTCGCGAACTAAGATAACATTACGAGGAGATAGTTAAGAATGAAAATATAGAAAATATCCCTAAAAAATGACTTACTTTTAAAGAACTGCCAAGAGAATGCTATGGCATGGACAAAAAATTATATTCAAATATGTGATCCTCTTTCGAACAGTCCTTGCTTCGGAATTGGGGGGTTGTTCTGCGGTATGTTTATGTCTTTGTTATTTTAATACCCAAATAAGGATACACGTCTTACGCTTAAGACAAAATTCAATCATTATCTCTAGCAACAATTATCATATATTATACAAGGTATCCCAGTACTATGGTGGCACTCTAGGAAAAGAATGGAAAAGAATGTACAGGTATTTTTAGTGTTATTTTGACCCAAACTATACGCTGCTGAAGCATTGCTCCGTACTTCTGGAACACCCTGTATATGTTCTCTATTCCGAAATCTTACATTCCAAAAATGAATGTAGTAGTGCACTATTCGTGATCTAATAAATACAGACATATATTTGTTCTTGTCTGGTATTCATCTTGATCTTCAAGAAAACCAAAAATGATGGCCTTAAATAAATTATATGATGTATCAGAACAACGCTCGAATTGAGCAGCTGGGTTTAGAAATTAATGGTTGGATTTTTCATTCATAAATATGAGATCTCGTTTCGTATATATTATTAACAAGTTTTTCTTACAAATTGAACTTCCCAGAGACGTAACTATATATTTCACATGACACATAGGACACCATCAAACATTTATCTTCCTCACGGCAAGCTTACTCTTTGACGTGACATTTTTGGTACCTTCCTACACGGAAGGGCTGTTTAAAGATAATAACAGATGAGAATACAGTCGTTCATAAAATAAATGTGTACCGAGTAGATGAGTAGATGATCTAAATAGCTCAACTTCTGTCCGTCCTATTATTCGACAGGTTATACAGGCTGTCCATATTATCAGGGCCCTATCTTTGCCTTTTCTCAAGCTATTCTTGACAAATGCGGTGTGACGTCATTTCACTCATACCACGGGGTAGTACTCGATGAGGAACCAGCCAAATCTGGTTTCAAATTGTAAATATCACAAGGCATTCTTTAGTTATACGGAAAAATGTGTGACGCCACTTTTTAATCTAGGCAAATATTTTTCAACCAGCATTACTACGGGGTTGCCACCCATACACAGAGTTGTCCTCAATGGGAGCCAGTCGAAACAAGTTTCAGATTTTAAATATCTCGGGGCGTTTTTGAGTTACACGAAAAAGTGTTCTGTGTGGCCTCGGTGTGGCGTCACTTCTTGAGCTTAACAAAAAATTTTCGACCAGAGGAGCCTTACATACAGGGTTGCCTCCCATACTACGGGGTAGTTCTGGATGGGGACACAAGGAAACAACTTTCAGATTTTAAATATCTCAAACCGTTCTTGAGTTATATGAAAAAAATGTGATGTGGTGATATCATTTCTTAAATCCATGTCTGTTCTAAAGAGTTTTTGAAAACATTTTTTTATTTTTCGTCCTTGTTTGAGACTTTGGCATAGGATAGTGGGCTGTCAGGGCCGACAGGGGTGCGGGGATGGATTTTTCGAATTATTTTTTTTTATTTCCACTCCCTTGCTTGTTGAAATATTTGCATACATAAACAACTTTTGTTGTACAAAAAAATTTAGTCACAGGTCTAATTTATGTGTAAATTTATACCAAGGCATCCCTATTGAACGCAAATGAAAATTGAGCCCACAGGTAATTCTAGATATACAAGATGATTAAAATCTGAAACCCTGATTACTCCACCCGTTTAGTTGGTTAGACACAGAAAATATAGCCGTCGACGAGACCCAGACTCTAGCTGCGAGGATTCCATATCATATCACCACTAATGTAGTAATTCAGTAGCAAATCGATATTTCAAGATTCATACATTGTATACCTGTCCACATGAACACCAAAATATAAAACCAAAAACCTAATATAAACCTTTCAATATTATTAATAATAATAATAATATTGTACTGGAACCGAAGCATTATAACGGATAAAACCATACCTTGTAATCGTCCAGACATTGTCATTCTCAACTCGCGCAACCTTCTGACTACTTGTAATGAAAAGCTAAGCAAGTATAGACCTCTCGCCGATAAAATTAAGAACATGTGGAAGCAGAAACAGATTTATATAATTCGGATAGTCATATCGGCAATGACCGTCATCCCACGGAAACTGCATGAGAGTCTCCTCAAACTACAGCTGCATCCACTCACTTACATCCAACTCCAAATGTCAGTTGTCCTCAATAACACAGCAATAGTCAGGGCACAGCTCAACCTTTCCTAATAGAATTGATAGTTACTTGTTTGTAAAAACCGTACTTATCACTTTCCGTCGAAAGACGTGCGAAACAAATAATAATAATATTTTATTAGTCCTTTTAGATCATTCTCATGATGTAGGATTGATTAAAATTGTATTCCTCTTTCGTTACGCAATTTATTTATTTATTTAATAGTATAGCTGCCTAGACAAATAAATATCAAATTAAAGGGAATAAAACATAGAAATAAATATAAGGCATATTAGAGGTAATCGAAGAGTCAGTTACGGGATGAAAAATTGTTGAAAATGAATGAAATAATGAGTGTGCATATTTTATGTTCTAAATATGTTTAAAGGAGAACTTAAAATACACTGCTTTATATTACTAACACTGCAATTAAAAATATCGAGCTTTGACTGTTTATATAAATAATTACACATACATAACACATACTATAGACGAAAATTATCAAGCTTAAGGGAATCATATTGTGAATTGCACGCTATACTAGCATATTGTAATTTTGGTCTCACATTAAACAGAAGACACAGTGTGGAGATGCCTTGGAATGCCTAGAGTGTCTCCTGGTAATGCCTAAATGTTTGTATGAATTAACAATAATGATTTATATGGGCAAAAAATGTTACTCCTTGAAAGTTACTCCTAGATTTTTTAATTGGTTGCATCTATTAACCATTACATTGTGTATTTTAATGGAAAATGTTATTTCTCCTCATGAAAGTCATGGTAGTATTGAATTTTGTTATATAAAAACGTAATCTGTTATAACTACATCATATATGAGTTTTTCACTATCTTCTTCAGAGTTAATACAAGTAATTTAAGGACATCATTGATAAACAGAGTAAATAACAGTGGTCCCAGAATGGAACTTTGTGGAACTCCTGATGTTGCTAACACATCAATAGATGAATAGCCGTAATATTGCATATTCAATTTTGTGTTATTAAGATTAGATTCAAAAAGCCTTTGTAAATCTGAAGTTCGACAATTTTTCCAATTTAAGTCCATGATCGGGCATGTCAAATGCTTTTGACAAGTCTGTAGAAACTATATTTAATTCACCACCACAATATAGTATTTTCGCAATAAAATAGACAATACATACCAAATTAGTTGCTGTAGATCTATGTTGAGAATAGAAAGTTTGAGATTTAACGTGAAAAGAGATTATATCGTATGAGACGATTTAAGAAATTCAATGAAAAATTCCTAAAATTAAGTAATCCAATCTACGAAGGAAAAATAGTGGAAATAATTCGTGTAGTGACCAATTTTTGTACAGTTGTCGGAGAAAGTGGCCTGAACAACATACTAAAAGTTCTGACCAGTTGATGGTCTGCGGGGGGGGGGGGGGAAGTAGGTTAAAGGTCCTCCTTTCATGTTTTTCTTGAATAACTCGAAAGCCATGCCCTCTACCGAAAAACTGTCTATATACAATATTAAACTGGATGAAATTGCCTACATATAAGTTTTGTAATGGATTTTTTGTCCGTAAATAAAGTATTATTATTATTATTATTAATATTTTTTTAGGATCAATACTTTACGAGATGGGAAATCGCACACCGATGGGAAGTATTGTATTCGAGAAAAAATCACCCTCCGAGACATTTTAGAATTTTCATGTTTCAGATCATGTAAATTACGAAAATATAGGTTTATCAATTCCGTCTGTCTGTCTGTCGGTGCATTAACTAAAAAATACTACCCGATTGAGAACAGTCAAATTTGGTGTGCACCGCCATCGAAGAAAGGCTTAGACTTTCACTGGAAAACATACAGGGTGGACCGTCTAAAGGGAATAGATAATGAAAAAAATGTTTTCCACTCAAATTTAAAACTTCCACGTTTTGTGACAGTCTAAACCTATTTTTAAAAAAATGAAATTTTTTTTACCACTGCCTTTGAATAGGATGGAAAAAACAATTGGAAAAAGTTTTGATTCTAGAAAAAAATGAATAGAAACTTATTTGTAGAAAATGTCATGTAGTTTAATGTTGTACATAAACGCTAGACGGCGTGATTTTCAAGTTATTCAAGAGAAACGTGAGAAAGGGACCTTTAAATTGTTAGTTTGTTGTTCAGGGCACTTCCCCCGTCAACTATACAAAAATTGGCCTCTATACGAATTATATCCCCTATTCGGCCTTATTTGGGCTTCGTTGACTTAACTAATAGTTCTATCACCGTTTTTCGAAAACAGTGGAGGAGAATCTTTTTTTATTACGTCCAAAGGCGAAGTGTAATCGTTTTAAGAGCCGGCTTAGTTGCTCAGTGCTTACGTATTAGGTTTGAGACCACAGAGTCCCGGGTTCGAATCCTGGCTACGATATAGAAGTTTATTGGCATTTTTAATACGTTACTAAGATGATAGCAGTGGGCTAGATCACGGTCGAGTGGTACAACACGCTGGTCGCTGTTATCTTTCCTGAGTTCGAGTGTTAGCTGGGGCAGATCGTAATGACGCAAGGGATAGTTGTTGTGTTGCTGTCTGTGTGTGCATGCCATGATTGAATGATGGAATAGCTATGGCTAAATTCTACCGGCACGTAATTTAAATAAGGTGTTAAAAGAGAATAAATAATTGCTGATTTATTTTCTAGCTGGTACAAAAAGTATTTTTTATTTTGCCCATGATTACGCTTGATACATAGTAGTTATCATTTAAAATTTGTTTTTACAAAAACTAAAGTTAAACATGTTTTTTCGTTCGCCCTGACTTGCTAATCTTGTGGATCATTTTAAAAAGAAAGAACATTATTTAAATGCATGAGATTTTTTATATTCTTTGTAGTGATACATTTTATAAGTTTGAAATTAATTAAAAATTTCTGTAATTCCGCTCAGTAAATAAAAGTACGAATTCAAGTTGTATACCATGAGAAGATTAAAGCAAAAGTAAATTTTTAATTAAAATTTGATATATTAAACTCTAAAAGTCAATAAGTTGCATCAAAGCGCGTACTTTAAAAATAGAACTTCATTACTGAAGGGCGATTTGATATTGGTAAATCTTGTAATGCTGTATTTAAAAAACCGCTAGACGTACTTTTATCGCGGATTTTAAATAGTTTTATCGAGTATGTTTTTACAACGGGATCTAAAAAAATTTCAGGTAGGACTTCGTTTGCCTTAGAGAATTCCGTAGGAAGATTGATGTAGTTTACCCTTTAATACCCTATAATAATAAAAAATATATATACTTAGGTATAGTAAATATAATCTTAATCAGGACAGCATAAAAACGAAAACTCGGAGTAAAGTCCGCATCTCCTTCATGGGACATAGGTGGCGCCGGTAGAAATGTAAAAATGCGTTAAATACTAAATAATTATGTTTTAATTGTTAAATAAAGTGATTTCTATAATGCCTTTATTCAATAGAAGTGGTTAATGAAAAAATATATTTCATATTTGGTAAGTCACATAAGTGATATATTAAGGCTACATCTATTGTCTAGTGACCTACTTCTCGTTCTATCTTCTAGCAGCAAAGTTATGTGGACTTAGGCGGGAGTTGCATAGATGGTATATAATCCTTCCGAAGGGGCGTAAAGCAGCGACTGTGTTGTTTATTAAATGTTAGGCCATGATACTATGAACTTTGCAGTATCATGATGTTAGGCAGGTAGAAAATTTCTACTATTCTATAAAGGGTCTAACACTGGGCAAAATTTTAAAGGGGGAACTCGTTTCCTGGCATCGGTAATTGGTCTCAGTAGCGGAAATAGGTCGACGTTAAATAATCAAATTTCAAAAAAGCTTTGTCTATGAACTTTATATAAACAATATTTCATTCGTCACTATCCGAGTTTTCAGAACTTGAATCCGGTATTTACATTAATAATAATTGGATTAATAGGTGGTAATATAGAATACTCATTTCCCTTTTTTATCGCATGAGATACACACTTCCCCCATATATCGCTTTTGCCTATTTCGTCTATTATTATCTTTATATTCTTTAATACAGACTCACTTAATTGTGGAGATTGTTTATATTGACGTAGTCTTGTTTTAACATCAGCCGACACCATTTCAATGGGGTTGAAAATGCAATAATATGGAGGCAGACGTAAAATCGTATGATCGTGTGCTTCAAACATTTTTTCAACGGAATATTCCTTTTTAAAATTTTGCTTTCCAATCAGTTCTAATAAAGTCTTTTTTGTGTTTTTTTCTGGTATTTCCAAGCCTTTACCGTTCATAAGTTCAATGATATCGCCTTTTCTTGTGTTGGTGTTCGGAATTTTTGTGTGTTGCCGCGAATGGTATGACGCGTTGTCCATAACAATTACAGAATTTGGTGGGATATTTGGTAACAGCTGTTCCTTTGCCTTCTCAAAAAATTTGGCTGTCATATCCTCGTGGTAGTCGACAGAGGATTGCTTGATATTTTTAGCAGACAACAACGCATTTGGAATAAAACCGTCTTTACTTCCAGCATGTAGAATTATTTTCCCCCTAGAACATGGAGCACTTGAATTTCACTTTTTGGTGTTATCTACCCAACCGTATTGAACTACATCATGGGTGTCAAACCATGTTTCGTCAAGATAAATTATGTCTCTATTTGCATCTCGATATTCTTTTATTTTACGCAGGCACTTGTGTCGATGATCAACGATGCGTGCTAATTCCGTAACTACCATTCATTTATCCAATTTTTTGTACCTAAAACCGCAATCGAGCAAAACGTTTCGCAAAGTATCTAATGATTTGTAGTTAAAATCTGGATAGTCGCGTAACTTATCCCTAATCATTTCTAATGTGGGCACCTTCTGTTCATTGTAAAAGTCATATACAAATCGACGAATGACATCTTTGGACGCGTTGTCAAGTTTTTTAAGCTTTTGTCCAACTCTTTTCCGTTTAATAGAATGATCAACTGCATCCCCGGTTCTAATAACCCTATAAATTTTAGTACGGCTAAATTTGGTTAATGCACAAATCGTCTTCACACTTTATTTATATGAAGAATCAATACTTTCGCCTTTTAAACACGAGTAAATATTCAAAATAACCCTTTGAGTTTGAACGTGTAAGTATTTTCAAATTCCGCTTTTATAGGCTCTGTATCGAAATCGTCCGTTTCGTTTTCACTACTATCGAAAGGCCTCCAAAATGCCATTTTAAATAATTGATTGCAAAAAATCATTCAAATGCAGTAATAAAACTAATAATTTTTTCATATATTTACTAGAATAAAGTAATTTATAACGCTGCCTGGCTGTACTGCACTGCTTGGTACAGATCATACCATACAAATAGTTTATAGGTATTTTTTCTTTTATATGTTATGGCATGCAAAAACTCTGAACAAGGTTGGTGTTGACAAATCAAATTCGCTAAGTATCTAGTCTCACCTATATTTCTATGTGACAGGCGGATCAAGTCCACGCGGACTGTAGACGAGGAGTGGTGAATATATCTGTAAAATTCTGTGCTCTCTCATTCAATGTGAAGCGATATATTGACAATACCCTGTAGGATCCCCTAGTTCCGTGCTGTTCCAATTGAGTTCATAAATACTATAATAGAGTAGAAAAAATGAAATCATTAAAAATTCAAATCATACTTATTTGTTGATTGGTAAACTCAGAATTTTATTATTAAGATTTTTTTCACTTTTTTGGTCTATGTATTTAGGGGAAGAAATAGGGAGGTAGTCAAAGTTTCATTTGTTTTTATCACAAACGCGTATTTTAAATTCGGAAATCTATGATAAGCTTTAGATATTTATAAACAGTTCGAGGCATCTGTGATTCTGCTATGAATAATTCATTTATGTGAAATTATACCCATAAAACTGATAATAAATAAACATTTTAAACTGTTTCCTGTATCTGCATGATAAAACACTTTTTCATTTCTTGATTCTAGCCATAAGTAATCTTACAATGTTAAGTAAATCAAGCAGAATAATACATCTAATCCGTTTAAGACAGAAGTACTTTTTAATTCACTTAAGAGCTAAACTCTCTAAGGATGAACTATACTTGGATTATATTCCTCAAGGGAGTAGAGTTGCTAGGAAGCAACACCGAATGTAACCAGCTTTCATGACATGTTACTCTAACCATAAAACGAACAGTAGTTAGTCCCACGTGACAAGTTAAAATGTAATCAAAATGTATATGCATATAGGGCACATTGTTCCAATTTCATTTATTTTTCGAAACCAATAAAACTAACTGAATCGTACATGTACATAAAAGAAAAAGGTTATCAATATAAAACTACGTTCTCCCTCCTCCAACTTTCATTGTTCGTCAATTAATAATTACAAGCAGAATAACATCAAAGTCAGAAATCCCAGATGCCTAAATATACCTATTTACCAATTTTAACACTGTTTTATCCATAGCACATTCGCCATATTATCTACTAAACATACATGCGGATCGAATTGAGCCTCCTCTTTTTTGAAAATGTTTAAGTCAGTTATAAAATTTGTGAAAAGCGCTTACATCACCATCAACCTTTTTGTGTCTGAGGGTTAATTTCTTTTTAGAGATACAAAAAAATCATGGCGTTTCCCCAACAAAAGTAAGATTTAAATGAGAAAATGAATTATTTTTACATCTCTGTATAAAAGTAGGTAGGCGAAGACCGCGTATGAGTGCGTGTCTTATTTCGTGTCCGTTGATTACGGTTACAAAGATAATTCTCCAAGCTTCTTAATTTCGTAAAAATGATACGCCCTTCTTATTTCTTTCCAGATTATTTCTTGGGTATAGTTTGTATCTTACAAGTTATTATATTGCTGCTTTTTTAATATAGATCCGTTTATATAATGAATATAAAGGGTCTGGCGTGTGTATTGAATAATGCGGATATATTCTTAAACATTTGTGTACTGATAAATGTCTGGAACGAAAGTTTATTGCTATTTTTCTTAAATATTCTGATGACCTTGACAATGTTTAATTTCTATGTTCTCATTACTGTGACAACTTCTTTTCTTTAAACGGCATGTAATATATTACAAACCCCTTGGCCATACAGCAGGTATATTTGTTTAGAATACTAATTTAATTTTTGAAAAACTTCTGATACTTTTCAATTTAGATTAAAAAAGAGGACGCCATCAATACACTTCGAGTTTTGTTTTCTTTGTGGTTGAGATGAAGTGAATTCCTTTAGAAGTAAATTAGAGTCAAAGTGTTTTCTTACAATGCGTTGGGAAAATTAAACCCACACTACTAAGAGCTTTTGTAGCATTGTTACCTAGAGGAAATTCATTATCTTGTCTCATTTGTAGTTAGGGTCTCGAATAGGTCATTTACTTTTATAAGCCAACAAAGCTATTTAAAAAGCTAGGTGTGTTCATTAATGTTACTGGGCAAAATTGAGCGAGTAGTTAGAAGATAATGAAGTTTTCTTACCTATGTTATGTATATTAAATTATAATGCAGTGTTGCAAAGTTGCAGTTTATATAAAATATGAAAGTTCGCATAGCTTTGTGTAGAAATCTGTATAAAGCGTACAAGTTATTAATCATACTCAGTAAATTAATAACTGAATATAGAAATATGTTTGTGTATACTTAAATTACAACATAGAATAAATACATTTCGGTGTATTATGCAGGTTTTTATTGATTCAGCTTGTTGACTATACATGTATTATGTTTTATATTAGTTATTTATTTAGAATATCTACTCGTGTGCGGTACAGAAACCTAAAATAATTGGCAATGAGAAAATAAAAAATACATATGTACTGCTCACATCACAAATGTAGGCAGGCATTCACAACATTAATTTATGCAAGTGTAAAAAACATGCGTATTTTCTATTGGCTTATTACATACTACAATTTTGCAAATATCAGTAATATAAATATCTCCTGGGCTTACAGCAGCAGTAAATGTTTCTTACTATTTATTTTGCCACTACGAAATATTTAAAAATTTAATGATTGCTTAAGTTTTCTCTTACTTTCGTTGTTTTCTTTTTTAAACTCTGTTCCGAGATCCATTGCATCCTGTGATTTTTATGCCACGCGTGTTTATAACTGTTGGATTTTTCGAATTCTTCCCTTCTAGTATAATTTCTATGCTCACCGAGTCTTACGTTGAAACGTCTAAATGACTCTCCTACGTAATTTCTGCACGCTCGTGAAACACAATAAATGAAAGTTTAAAAATTTTAAACAATATTTAGAGGTTTCTATCCAATAAACCGTGTATATATATCTTAAATACTACAATTTTATAGAAAACAAGCACTTGTTATATAATTGTTGCACATTCTATAGGATACTCTTCGCAGTTTTTTTGTAAATGATAGTAACACTAACTTACTATCCAAGTTTCAATACAATCGGGCTATTCGTTCTTAAGTTATCGAGCTTACAAGAAACGTGACGGACGGACAGACAGACGGATGAACAGACAGACAGACGGACGGACATTTTGAAATCATCTTACAATGATGCCATATTGATTACTAAAACATTAGTTGGTACACTGCAGTATTTTTAGGTCTAAGGAATTTTACTGAAATGGTCCCTAATGTTTATATTTATTGATTGACTATTACTCTTTCTCTAGCTCCCACTAACTTACTGTCCAAATTTCAATACAATCGATCTCTTCTATCTTAAGCCATCGCGCTTAAAAGTGAATGCTGGACGGATAAACAGTCGGACGGATATTTTGAAGGTTTCTCAGATTTCGATGACCAACACAATAATATGATTTTTTTACGAGCGATACTTGGAGCGATTGTACGGTTTTAGAAATATGCCGATCACATTCAGCACATTCTTATTTTCGCATTTGCTAAGAATAATAGCAGTCATGATTAAATCTTACGACTGTTGAACACTAGGGACTCCGCGGCTTTGCTCGGTGTCATTTTGACTCTCTCTAACATGGCGAAATATCTTTGTAGATAACATTTGACGTATATCTGTTAGAAACCAACACAAAACATTCTGTTAGAGTCTAACGCAAGGCACCATTAACAGAATATTTTTCCAACTTACACGTTTGAGTTCACTGCTGCGGCTTTATGATGGTGTAAGTGCCTAAAAACACAGTATAAACTTTTCCTCAACAAATAATCTAGATATTGGTTTAGTCAGTCCAAAATTAGCGCGTTCATACAAACGGACAGAGGAACACTTCATTTTTTACTGAGGATTAAAATAATAACAGAATATTGTTTTGTTGCTGGCATAGAATTAATGAGTTGCTAGCGTCACGTGATGAATAATTGTAGCATTTTCCCACAAAATTTCAAAATGATCCTTTATGTTCCTTTTAGCATGTAAATTAGGCAATTAACTAATAATTCATTTTACCGAAACTCGAGGAATGCCTGCTTCATTCCTCTAATGGGATTTCCGAGGTAACACGAAATCTCCTGGGGCATGATTTTTGTGTCAATTCTGAATCGTCAGTATAAATATTGTACCCTCACTGAACTCTAATTTGCAAGCAATTGCATTTCAAATGTTTGAAAATTTGTTGAGTTAGTAAAACACTTTTTAATTTGTTTTTATCACAAATTAATTTAACTAAAACGTTACTAAAGTTCCAGCGCTCAGCCATTTTGAATCGTTCACAAGTGAACGTACACAAAAAGGAAATTATGAAAACTTTCCAACAAATACAGGATTCATAAAATTCGTTGACAACTACGGATAATTTGATTAGACTTAAAAATTCCTAAAGAATCAATATTTAAATTTGGTATTTAGAATATCTAAATATAGAAGTATGGCGGATTCTAGAATATGATTTGAAAATATTGAATAGGTTTTATAAAAAAACACGTAAGTGTTCCCTGTATTAAAGTTTAAATAAACTACTCGTTTGACCTATATAAAACGTATCTCTATTCGGACATGATAATGATAACTTATAAATACCTAATTTTTCCTGATCATTAGTCTTATCTGTGGCGTTAAATAAAAGACGTTCATCTCACATTATTTGTTACATGCCTTGGTAACAAATTACATGTACGTTCTTGTACGTAGTTTTCAAGTAACGTCAAACAGACTAAAATTAATTGATATCAAATCGTAACGACACATAAGTTAAATTTTCAAGTCAAATGATTTATAAAAATATCAAGCTATCCTATACCTCAATTTAATAAGTTACAGACGTCGTACTTTTACAATATACCCTTCCTCACTGTATGTGGTTAAATGTTTCCTGATGTATATTTAAAAATTTCAGATCCTAAAATAACCACTTAGAACTTTTCTTGAATCAAAATTAACACTATTCCCGTTTCAATCTTTGATTACAAATTTAACTGTACATTATCAGAATTTGACCTTCTCAAGTTTCAGTTTGGTATGGCTAGATAAATCCAACATAACATAGACAATAAACATCCCAATCATTATTTTTCATTTTAAATTCATCGTACAACTAACAGATCTCGCATACATATTGCCAAATTATATTCAAGATAAACACATATTTTTACTTAGTATATTTTCTTGCATTCGAAGATTCCTATTGCTTCAGTTTTTGCTGATTCTCGATGATTTTTTCAGTTCAATTCAATATTGCAAGGTAAATAATAAAATAAGCAAATTCTTGATGAAATAAAAATAGTACAAACCCAAACTCGTGGAGCCTATTTAATTTTTTTGTGTTTCTTTTTAACATTACAATTACTTTTTACGATTCCGTTGAAATGTCTAGACGAAAAGAGTTTTAAATAAACTGAAAAACTACAAATGCTACCTATTAATATAAAGTGTATTTGTATCTAAAGAATAAAGGTCATATAAAATCAATGCAGTTGATGCAGTTCTTTGATAGATATAATATAAATCTTAATTCCTTAGCAGAACACTAATCTATTCTATCTCATGATAATATGTAATTATATATTCTAGATCTTCAAATCTAAAAAAAATTAAGAATGGGTTAAACATTAAACAAGTGCAATAAATAAATATTTCAGTTTGAACATTGATTGAAAGTGAATATTTAAAACTAATCATGTGAAACGCGAAATGATATAGACTTGTGCTGCACACTAAGGACAAAAACTAAAGCATTTTACTCACAGGAACGTTTTAAAAAGTGCTAATAATGAAGTGAAGTGTTAAACATCAATCTGGCCTCCTTGGAGAGCGCTAGTTCGTCTTCTTCCTCTTCCCCTATTTCCCCACTCCCAACAATTATTCTATCCCAAAGGGGGTCTTTGTCCAGATCTTCTCTTGGGAATTGTTCCAGTCCCTCGCTACTGATGGCTGCACCTCAAACCCAAGCAGACCATCCTTCGTCTCTCCCCAGAACCCTTTCAACTTCAGTATTAAGAATCAAATCTCGCACTTCTTTTTGGGACAAATTCTGGAATGAAAGAACGAAACGTGATTAGTAAGTAATATATAGTTTTCTGCTTATGTAGTAAATAAATGTGGAACATATTTGATCAAGTTAATGATAATAACTAAACTGCTAGCCGATTCCAAATATTAAGGAATATTTCTATGAATATTTTGAAGTAGATATCTACAAGACGAAACGGAATATTGGGATGTGGTTTTCGAGATTTTCTTGCAAATTGCTTCTGAAATAAATCGACATAACGATCACAGCGAAGTGCGATAGACGTTGTATACAGAATGTACATTGCTAAATTTCATTGATAATAATGGAGTTAAAGTGAAACTTAAAACCATTTAGGCAACTTTGTCCAAATATTCCAAAACCTACTTGAGAATTGTAAAATTTCTATTGGGTTTCTCTTGGCATTGAACAGGTAACTCCATAAAACCAAAAGCCAATTCGTAATCTCCATTCTTGAATGATGTTTTGCGCATCTCGTCAACAACATTTAAATTGTTGATGATATGGTAGTTAGAAGCAGATCTGCTAAATGGGGTTCGAATATAAAACCTTTCGTTCAATTGCTTATTGAGAAGTGACACGTCAATCTGGTAAAAATTGAATCATTTTAAAAGATTTGTTTCTAAAAATATACTTTTACAATGTCATGACAGACTTTTGCAATCCATACGATAATTTGTTCGCCTTCCCCTGCTGCAAAGCACGTCTAATAGCCACACGCCATCTTTTTGTGGCTGCCTGTTAGGCGCATGACCTCATAGTAAGTAGTTCTTTCCTATCAGATCTTTGATGCATTTTACAATCTGGTCTAAAAATATGAGAGATATCGAAAAGCTGCCAAAATGTTTTTTCAGTGTGTTCAAAGATTGTTCTAATATGCAACAGGTAAAAACTTGCATTTTTTTACATGTTCGGAATAAATGAAATTGCAATCTGCATCCTGTATACAATACATTTGTAACAGTTTGATCTTGTAATTAACAAAGTTCATCCCACATATAATTTGCAAGAAAATTTCGAACGCCACACATTAAATTATCTCGTTTCATTATTTCAAAAATTCTCTGGATATTATAGAATAAGTGACTAGCAATTTATTTGATTTTCAAGAATAGAGTTGAAATAAAATGTCTGTTTAAAATATGTTCCTATATTTAAAATATATTTATAATTGTGAGTTTAATATTTATCGTTCTGCATAATATTGCATGGAATATATTTCAGTCATTGGATATGTTCAGACTCAACTTGACATTAGAATAAAACAAGAACTGTACATCTTAAGCTTTCTCTATCACATTGCTATCACAAGACTCTGGTTGTCCTGAGCTAATGAGATGATTTAGAAATCATAAAAAATGTATTAACAAGAAAATATCCAAAATAAGGATAGAAGGTAATACAAATATAATCGAAAATTTCCAGAATAAAAATAAAACTTTATGGCAAATTGTAAATAATAAATTAGAGCGACAAACAGAGAAAATGAAACCAAGCATAAAAATAAAGGATGAAATTATAAATGATGAAAAAGATATATGTGTAATATTTGCTAACTACTTTGCTTCGTGTGTTAAGGATAAATTGAAAACTTATTTTGAAAACAATATATCAAATGAATGCACTCTAGCGAATTCAGTAATCACTTTTGAACCGGGGACAGGAGACGAAGTAATTAAAATAATAACCCTCAAATAGATAGCCTATATTCTAAGCTAGCAAAAGCAACATTTGCAATTTTAAATTTAAAGATAGACGTAAACACTTGAGGTTTAATAACGTTGAGGCAAACAGAGTCTTTGTCATGCAGGAGAGAATCATTAGGATACTGTTTAATCTGAACTACAGGGAATCGTGTAGAGGTACATTCAGAACAAAAAGAATATGACGGTTACATGCATTTATATATATAAAATTTTCTGTTTTGTTTGCAAAAATTTGCATAAATTCAAAACTAATGCCGTACATAACTACCACACAAGAAGTGCACCAGGAATTCATATAAAAAGTTTTAACCTCAGTCACCCTATTGTTCCGATAGTTATAATAAACTTCCTTCAGAAATAAAGTCACAAGATTCTTTCAGCCTATTCAGAAATAATCTTAAAATATTTCTAATTCAAAATTGCTTTTATAGCATGGCGGAGTTTCTTCAGTAGTAAAGGATGATAATTTTTGTTTCTTGTTTTTTCTTCTCTTTATTTCATAGTATCACATAACTACATAACATGTAGTTGTGCATATGTACCTATATACAGTATTTTGTTTTACACGTCTTGTTTTATAAGTATAGTATATGTTTGTTAGTCTATCTGTAACCCTGTTTTCGTTTTATATACTTTATGTATGTTACTCTGACAATACCAATTTGTTCATATAACAAGAGTGATAATAAATAAAGTATAACAGAATGTCATTTGTAAAATTTCAAATATATTAATTACCCTTTTCTATGACTAGATTCAGATTCAAAGACTGTGTTTCAATTATCTCGGCATAGAGGGTGCTTCGAGCACTAAAATGTTCCTCCTTTTGACTTTATAAAACGTTTATTTGGTACGTGCTTTTACTATTTTATACATATATCAGCCTTTTTTATTATTTATTCAGGGGTTATGTATTCTTAACATAATAATTAATAATAATAATAATAATAGCATAATCTTCCTATTTGTAGTTTGAAATCAAATTATTTTGGATACGACTGCAATTATTGAGTGAATATTCATCAAAATAGTCTTGTTATGGTTCTGCTTAGGTAGTCTTATAGTTGTTTTTAAATAAATGTACTTAGAAAAAAAGTTTTGGTAGAAAAAAATTGTTGCTCTGAGAAAGTTTGCCCCATCCCCCAATCGATAACCGTTGCAATTACGACGAAAGTCAAATTGAGCAAAGTTGTAGTGCTCGAAGCGCCCTTTACGCTGCTATCATCGCCTTTGTCATAGCTTCAATAGAAGCCGAAATAATTAAAACAAAGTTTTTGCACCTCAGGCCCCCCACCCTCCCGCGGGCCTTAAAAAATATAGAATTTTGTACATTTGGGATACTTAGCGGGGGCTTAAAACGTATGCAAAAAAATCAGCGAGGTAGGTGATCTTGTCCCAATGACATAGGAAAAATCTCCCTGCCGCTTGAGCTTGATTTATTGAATTCGCTTTTATTTATAAGCTACCCACTCTGATCTTAGCAAACAATAAAACTAAACATAATCAATTAATGATCAGTAGGGGTCTGATAAGAGTATATATGTGGTTTGAAAGACAGGAACGAGCCACGAAATGGAAGGAAATGGATGCAAAAGGGTGGAAAGGGACATCTTCAATCGTTTAATTTATGCCCTCAATAAAGTCAGTCAGCAGAAACATTAATTACAAAAGAGATTTTAGGGCCTGTAGACATACTTGATGAATGCTGACGACAAGTTGACGGTGTACGAGCAGCTCAACCGGCATATTGAGAATAGGAATATAATATCTTTGAATTCAGAAGTGGAAAGCGACAGAAATCAGTTCACATTAATTCCTCCGTTATACTATTAACATAGATTAATATTGAACATTTAAATTGGGAATTAAATTAAGAAAAATTAAATTAGGAAAAAAATGAAATTGGGTTTTGAGAGCTGAAAACTTCTGATGGTTGAAAGCATGTAGCTTGAGTTATTCTAGAAAAATGTATCAATTTCATGTTGCGGGATGTAAGAAATAACTGTTGAATATATGAAAACAAACTATTCTTTACGGTTTCTTTCAAGGACTCTTTTGTTTATCAACTCTGTGAGTGTTTATTTAAATAGTTAGCTACTATCAACTTTTCTTATGTTTGTTTGTTTTAGTTCGCTTATGGAAGTTCTAAAATAAAGTCAAAGAAGGGTAGTTGAGAATAACAGGGTAACAAAATAAGTTCTTAATGTTCACATATTTGTATTTTAACACAAAATAGCGATTATTGCACAAAAACTGAACTGTATGTTGCTATATTGAAAGTTCTATTAGAGTTCTAAGTTATAAAGCACTCAAAAAGATTCCATATTCATAAAATGGGAGATAATCGTTTACACCAGGTAATCAGGGATAGTTACACTACATTTTAAACCAAAAAGGTCGGTAGAAATCTTTAGTAATAATTATTATTTTCTTTCAATTTTCATTTTAACGCATTAGCTACAAGTTTATATTGAAAATAAATGGCGAAGTTCAACCCTTGTAGTAGAAATTCTACTACAGGATTGTTCTTCCACGTAACCTGAACAATGCCTTATTATTATTACAAAATATTAATGAATACACGTATACATATACATGCTAAATGCATGTTATTATTAAGTAAACAATTGTGAGTTTGTAAATGATGCAAAAATGAGTATTAATAATTGATAAGGAACATAAACATAATAAAAAAAAGTTGTAGTTTATAGCTATCTTAATAGAGCAACAAAAACAAGACAAAGAGAAGGAGACTACAAATAGTGAATAATTTATTTCAATTTATTTTATTTTAGTGTATTAATCATCCTTGACTATTAAGTAATTGTTTTTTGTGTGGATTTAAATCGGGCATGCTTTAGTGCCTTCAATTCATTAGGTATTGAATTATATACGTGGCAAGTTTGGTATGAATATGAGCGTTTAAGGTTTAAAAAGTTCAGTGCGAAATAGTGGAGGAGTTAGTAATCCCTTAAACCTAATATTCAGTGTGTGGACATCTGTTCTAAAGGTAACTTTTCGGTGTAGATATGATAGGGTTTTCGTTATTAAAACTTTCTGATACAGACACGCAGAATTCAGCAGTCTCATATTTTCCATGTTTAACAAGCCAGTTTCATTTAATTTGTAAGAAATTCTCCCACGTCGACGAATTCCATGAATGAGCCTTAGGCACGAATTTTGAATTTTTTGTACTTTGTTATTATACTGGCGAGTTAATTTGGGACCATACAGACAGTCTGCAAAATTTGGGAAATTTTAGTAATGTAGTAATGAAGTTGAAATATGAAGCAAAATTGAGCTTCCAGAATAGAAATAGAAGCAACGGTTTCGAAATAAAATTATGTACTTTATGTTATAATAAACTAAAGTGCTTACCTTAAAGATCCCTTGATAAATACTTCAAATCAAAACTGCAATGTACAAACTCTCACACTCACTCCTTGAGCTTTGCTAGCAAAATGGGGTACAAGCAATAACCTAAGTTTGGCGAATTTTTTGTATTTGGAGCAATGTGGACTGTTGCCCTAAATTTCTTTATGTTTCTTTCTCCTTGTGGAGAAGATTATTTTGGTATCAAATATGTTAGCCAAATAATTCACTGCTACTCTCCAGCAGAGTTAAAAAAAAGCCGTTGGATATCAGAGAGAGCATTAGTGTATCCAATACTAGACACCAATTTCTAATAACAAAAGTTAACATTTAATCAGAAAATACACTATTATTATAGAATATCCTGTAAAATCAAAAATGTTTTCGTTCACATTGTAAATATTTCGAATGAGATGTTTTACCATTAAATGTACTAATTCCAAAATCTCAGCGAGCTATTGATTTAAAAGTCAAGTTGTAAAATATCTACCGCAATCTCTGGGTATGTTCAGCAGCGGGTGTATTGTGTACTATTATACTCCGGGGATCTGAAAACGAATCTGGTTTATGTGTTTTGTAGTTTCTGTTGTTGACATATAAATATAAATCATACAGAACTGTCGTAGCTTTAGTGCAAATATATTCATTTTCAATTAAAAAGATTCTTGAGCAATTTTTAAACAATTTCTTGGTATGGGAATGTTTGAATCCTGTAGGGAATTACTAACTTACATTTCGACTGAAGTTCTATATCAAATGTACGGTGAGCTTGAAGCGACTTTTAACAATTTTTAAATTTTAATAGGTGTTGATGTAATAAGCTTTGTTATAACTGTGAATGGATACTTCTGAAAATATTGAATGTAAACAGTGCACAGTCCCAAGTGAATTAATATTTACCATATGCATCTATTCACTCTGAATGAATATTAAACATTTATGTTGCATGGTTATTAGTATTCCGAGTGGTCTAGGTAAGACGCGATACTTCTATAAGATAGTCAAAGTCTCAGATATAGATCTTATGAAAGACATTAAAAGTAAAACCAATTATAAAACCTCAGATATTTGTCTTGCCTAATCACTAGGACATAATATTTTAAAATGACTAAAATTTTTATTGCAATTTGATCCAATTTTTGGCAGTCAGATGACAAAACATATTTTTTTCTTTAATTTGTTATAAAACTAGTAACGTCTGATGATTGTTGCAAAAATAAATCATGTAACAAAAATACTATCTTGAGCGTCTTATTTGCTTAGTAAATTTTGAGTCGCGTCATGTTAATTTAAGGGAGCAGAATATTTTATGCAAATCGAAAATAATATTTTTACTAACTGAAGTTAAATAACTGAAGTTAACCCTTGAACGGTAGTATAGAGTTTAGTGAGATTAAGCCATTGTTTTTATTATCGATCGTGAATAGAATTATCATTCACGAAATCTTTAATACATTCATGGAATATTTCCGTATGAATAGGGGTACAGAACTAGTTATCTGAATTTATATGCATTACAATGAACTCTTAAACGGTTAACAAAGTAAGAATGTATAATAGACACATAATGATGAAGCTTAAACCGACATATAAAGATTATCAAAGGCTCTATCTAGAACTTTTGAAGTACGTAACAATTCTTGTTGACCTGAATATTAACGAATAATTCCATGTAGAAACATTTTTTAAATATAAAATATACCAGGCCATATGTAACTAGATTGACTTTAGAAGCATTTGTCTTATACAGAATATGAAAATAGTACTACTTCATTGCGCAGATTCAAGTGAGGTGAACATATCAGTTACAAACCCTATCTACAGTATAGAATCGTCGCGCGTCATTATGTTTTTCTGTCTGTCATTATGTTTTTCTGTTCATTTCCCATTGAGTCAGTGGGCTTGATCTTGGATTCCAATTGGATTAACTCCATGATCCTTAAGTGGACAACCAGATCGCCTGATTTGAGAGAGAGTACCTGCTACAGTCTTAGGACACTAAGTGCTGCCTCCTTCCTTACGTAAAAATGTAGAAGAAGTAGGTGTAGCATTGCTTCAATAGCTGCTGTAGAACAGTAACACATTGCTCCTGTAATCCCTAAGCAGGCAAGGCGTTGCAATTTTTCAACTTTTCTTGTACTAAGGAAACAGGAAGTGGGAGGTAAATTTCTGATGACGCTAACTAGCATTGGGTTGAACACAATCAGTTTGTGTTGGTTTTCTCCAGACAAACACTAAATGTCATCCGCAAGGAACTTTAGGCCTGCCATCATCACACTGTCTTGTCCCTTGCTGAACGTAGACCCCGTCTTAAAAATTTGATTTTATTCGACCCTGGGCATCTTGGATGCAATTAATTGTAATATATCTTATATCGTCTGTCCACCAAATTTGTGGACACCCTCTATTTATAATGGTACCGTACCTTGCATGGGTTGTCACTCCATAATCCTTTTGGTCTATCACTTGGGATCCTTACGAAACATCCAATCAAATTCTCAGGAAGATCATGCATTTCTTTGCATCAGTAACGCAAAATCAAAGAACTTTTTAGCTTCATTCTGCACAAAAACTATCCAACATACGGAAAAACCCACGTGCATTTTTTTTCTGAATATCCTCTTTAAAAAATAATTTAATTTTTCTCTTGCTCGATAAATATTTCCCGAGATATTTTAGAAAAATTAAAATTTCAAAATGGAGCGCACCCTATAGAGGTGTCACCATTTTTTGTTCTTTTAGTAGTATGTCTTGAATATATCAGCAATTCTTTGAAACGCCATCTTGTATTTTTCTATAAAAAATGTCAAATTGTATCGTCATGTGAACCATATACACATGCAAAATTTCAAGTCAATACAACATCTGGAAATGGGTAAAAAAAAGTGAGTTGTAAGATTTGCTCTGAGTGTTAGGAAGTTACAGGTGAAACTAATAAAAGTGTGTTAAAAAATAGCAAAATGTGATAAGGGCAAGTAGCTTCCTGAATTGCCTGAATTAATTCGACTTCTTATCGCGTAAACTATTAAAAATTGTCGATACGACAGTTTGTAGAAATTAATAATCGGTGAAGAAAATTTGTAAAATTATATAAGCAGAATTCTAATATTATCGTGAAACAGATTAAGATCAATTATCAAAGCTCGTCAGCGTCTTAATGATTAATGATAATGTTAGTGGTCTGTTTTAAATATGTTCCATGAAATTTATTACATTGTGCTGTTCATTAATCCTAATTTTTTGTTGTTGAACTATCCTCATATTTATTTCAAATACCTCGGCAACGGAACAAATAAAATACTAAATATAGACCATAAATCAAATAAAGGAAATAATTGTTTGATATCGCGTTCAAGAAACTTTGGTTGATATAAATAGAAATTCTCCTTCATATAGGCGTAATACCAGGGTCTCTGAAGAATTATTTATACTAGGTTTTTCACTTTACCTGAATCAAATGCCAAACCTTCATATCGTCAGTATGAGACCTGAATTCGTTTTTATCGTTTATCATTTATTTATGTCGTGCACCTGAATGCCTCATACAGCGTGTCCCAAAAGTCCCGGAACGGTCATATATATCGCAAACTGCTTATCTTTTCGGAAAACAAAAAAACACGTGTTTAATATTTTTTTAAATGTATCCAATGACATCAAAGTTGACTCATCCCCACCCCCCTGTGCAGGGGTGAGGGGGCAACTTTGAAAAATTAAATGGGAACCCCCATTTTTTGTAAAAACGTGGTGCTTACTTTAGGTGACTCACGTAACGTGAGACATTTTTTAAAGTTATTAAGAATTCGATCACCAACACACTAATATGAAATTTTTTTCTCTGCGAGCGGTATTACCGGCTTTAGAAATGAGCCGATCGAATGCAATATACTCATCGTTTCGTATTTTCGAAGAGTATAATAACGTTCAAAAAGACAGAATGACGTTTAGATGCTTTTAGAAACAAGACATCAAGACCTATTAATCGAATATCGGTGTCCAACTTTTGGAGAACCTAGCGGAGTAAGTTCGAGCCCTACATGCGGTGAAATAATTTTTCATTGGAAGATGTTCCCAAGAAGTGGTTCGGAATCTACTATGAACAGTAGGACCCCATCTCATTACTGAGCTAAATCTAAACCTCCTAGACTTAATAGGTCACTAAGGCCACATTGGCAGTTGGAAACATTTTCAAATATTTTAATATCTTGTCTAGTTTTGATCTTTAGGAAGATTCCAGTGAATAAGAAAACGTATACAAATTGTTACAATAGCGTTTAGTAATTGTTGGTCTTGGCAATACGTACTTATTTTTAAAGAAAGACATGCCAATAGCTCTCGTAGTATTTCGTATCAATACGTGCTTTCAGAGGTAAATAGTATATTGTTTGATTAGGAGTAAAAATGATACTTTTATGACGAGTTTATCTTGGCAATTACTGACGAGTGATGAGTTTCAACAAGTGGCGTTTATTCCGAATAAAACATTCTATTTTTTCTTCAAAGGTCGATTAGCTATAAAAAAAGAAAGATAAAAATCTCGAATTTCTGCGCCAAAAACGCACTGTGTTGATATCGCATGGTCAGCATATTAAACAAAATATACGTTGCTGTGGACATACAGTACTGTCGTACTTTTTCTGCCGCTCGCAGCGTAAAAAACGGTACTTTTACCTCCGCCACTAATGGCAACACACATCCGTCTAAAATGTGAAACTTTATTATCAGGAAGTGAGTTATGAAATGTATGTCGTGTTTTTCTGACGTTAGAAGAAAAAGAATATTCAGGTATTTTTTATCTGTAATATTCCCACAATTAAATTCAGTAAACCACTCACATAAATTCCATAAAACCAAAATCTACATTACTTATATAATTTGTACATGTACGATCGATGCGCAAATACGAATAAGAGCTCGCATTCAGTTGTTGGTCCAAAGCAAATCGCCTAACAAGCCGTTATTTTCTCGTTCAAGTATATGCTTTCGCATGAAACCATTGAACCGATATTTCTATGGCATTCTGAGAGATACTCATTACGATAAAATATAAACCAAAATATAATATGCATGAAGTACAAACGTTCGACTATACATTTATCTCTCAAACCTCAAGGACAAGGTAATAGAAATATTCCTCGTAATGGTCATACAAAAGTGATTTATTGGCAAAATTTAATTTTTTTGCCTCTTAACTTTTAAATATAATAATACAGAGAAGCTCAGTAATTGATCAAATTAATATTTACTTTGACTGTTCAAGATGTCTGGATAAGTTAAAGGAAATATATTTTATAACAGAAAGAAGGTGGGTAGATAAGGCTCATCTTTTAATAAAATATAGGATCTAAGTTTACTGGTTCTATTACTATACAGGATTACAAAATAAAATCGAAATATACAGGGTGTAATCAGTTTCATGTCATTAAAAAAAACTGGTAATGGGGACCGACTAGGCAAACTTTTCCCTCTAGGGGCACTGAAAAAAACTGACCTAGGTCAGCCTCTTTAATATTTTTTTAATATTAATGTAGAAAATAATTGAGAACCACTGCTTTTCTTGGTCAATGAACTTGTAGTTCCCAATTATACAACTTTTAAATTGTCATAAAAAAGTGCAAAGGCCTTGGATCATCGACCGCCTTTGATGGACCGCCTCAACCGAACTGAGGCAATTATAAAGAGGTAAATAATTCGTTATCTTTTCCTGCACAACTGCAAGCAAATAATGGCCGTAGAAGTTTAAACAGAGCATTTCTTTACATGTCTGTCTTTTAATTTGGAACAAAATATTGGATTAATGTTTATAATTTAGAATATTTAAATGTGATTTATTAACGTTTGTAACATAAATGAGTGTCCTGGGTTAAAAGCTTACCTAAGTAAATTATTCGAAATCTGCATCTGCATCAATACACAGTTCGGTACGTCGAATTAAGGACATACGTACTCCGTTTAACACTAAACAATAAACTATCAACTAACGTTGTCAGTAAAGAATAATAAAAGAAAAACTTGGTCCAAAATCCAAAACGGTACAAGAAGAACGAACAAGTAAGTTGTGTCTGTACGTAATCAAGAATTTAACGACTTGAACGGTAAAGTCAATAAAATAAATCTTCACTGTAAATACACAGCGACCCGAAATTCAAAAATAACAAAAACAACGAACGGCGGGTTGGACGTGAGTACATAACGAAACACCCACAGAAACTAAAATATTGCACAAGGGAGAGTCGGAGTATAGTTTTCTTCAGATCAGATATATAAAACGTCGACGTCTTTCATCTTATTTACCGTACCGCTAAAGACCGCCGACATTTTATAACTATACACAAATATTGAGTATCATAGGCAAAGGCACGCGCGACGGTCTAAACCTGCCTCAATATTCCAGCAGTTCTCAAAAGATTTTATTGACAATTTGCGAATTTTTTTTTTTTTTCCAAAACTATGAGCTTTAGCCCCATGTTATATAAGGTTTTTTGTTTGTCTTGTCGTTCCCTACCACCAGTTTTTTTTAATGATATGAAACTAATTACACCCTGTATCTTTGACCAGACCAAGTGCATTATATGTTTTTGGGGTCGTTGAAACTGAATCCGAAACCCGTTTTGTCCCATCACCCCTAGTTTTCTCATAACCTCAAAAACTAGGAAAAGACAGTAAAACTCAACAATATTAACAACCTAACCTGTAACCTAATTAAGTTACATAACTTCACATTTCTATAACCCTTTTACCTTAAAACCCATTACTCAAAAACTCCATAACCTCAAAACCCCTTAACATGAACCCTTCAGCCCCGTAACCCCAAAGCGTAATAAAAGAGAAACTTAACTTTTTATTTCCGTTTTTTTATGCTAGATCGGTTGCAAATTAAATTTGAAATTCAACGATGTGGGGCATGAATTTTCTACGGCGCTTAGGAGGCGAGTTATTAGCTCCTCGAACAACATGGCCGTACTTCGAAAGGTATGCATCTGTTATATACAGGGTGATTTACCACAACATGTGGAAAATAAAATGGTTAACTAGTTTTCTATGTGGCAAACCCCCTGTAAAATTTTACAGTGATCCGAAATAATTTAGTACATTTTTTTGCATTAGAACTTGTAATGATACGCTACTGAACCACGGAATTTAGCTACCCTTATGCTTCAATCGTTTACGCGTATTTACGCGTGCGCCGTGTCTTGTTCAAGCGATCAGATGTTGTTTACGACGTTTACGTATGGCCAATTTCTTTCCGGCTTCTGTTTGGATTTTTACGTTTTGAAAATTGTATTCGTAGATCCATACCGGTCAATATGCCAGCGTTTAGTAGTAGTAGTAGTAGTAGATCCTAACTTGTTCTATCTTTTGGTAAAATTTGGTTAAAGTCGGACAAAAAAGAAAATAGTTATAAAGGTGTCACGCTTCACTCACTCTGTATTATAAAATATTGTTCATCTCAGGATTTTATTTTTATTCTCATAATGTATCAAACTTTTATAATTGTATGTAACCCATCTTGATCAGATAATAATACGAAATGTCAAACAACCGACTGAGTGAGAGTAATTACTGTGCGTCCTTCGAAAACCATGAAATACCTATATGCATATTTGGAGCATATTTACTGTCCGATGCCAAGAAATATTACAGTCAGACAGACTAGACCTATCAACTCTGATATGTTAGAAATCAGGGAAAAAAGACCTAAAAGATTATATAAAAATATGCAGGGTTTTCCATTTAAAAAACAACCTACATTGTTATATCACGTGACCTGTGAAAGCAATTGTATTTTTTAATTGCATTTAAAAAATATATATGTACAGCCCTACAACTTTGATACGAAACTTTTTTATCTCCAATAATAACAGAAATAACTGATAAATAATCCTGTACATTTAAAATACAAATTTTCTGAAAATATACACTTTCATTCATTAGTTTTTGATTAAAAAAAATGAATTTAGGAAATCAGTGTGACTGAGTCGATGAGCTTGTCAAAAAAGTATGATTTAACTCCTTTTAAAAGTGATTTAAAAAAGTTTCAATTATTTGCTGCAACGAGACCCCTTGAAAAGATTTTTTTTTAATAAATATGTTCTGTGAGCACAACTACGGAACATTTTCTGTATCATCTGCAAGAGTCATTCCATTACAAATTTTTTTGCCAAAATACAAGAGGTATGTCGTGGTAAAAGAAATAAATATATGATTTCATTTTGAAATTTAACAACCGATGATACGCATTCTTGGGAGTAATCATACAAGTGTTTTCCAGAAAAAATAACTGCATAATTACATCATAGTTATAATTATAAAATCACACTGAGTTTTGAAAAAGAACTCTTATTTGTTAATTATTAAATAATACACTATGCACAGAAAAGTACACTTGAATATGCCCCTATAATTTTTTTCACGTTTTATGATTTTGCGTAGTTTGTTAGATGTCCAAGGTATGCCCCCTCTTTCAACGCATACTTCCCTTTCTAATTTTCGAATGTATTCAATTATAGCGAAGGCGCGGGGACCAAACGTTTTAATATCCGCGCCTTCGCCATAAATGCAAAATGAAAAGTCATTGCGTCAATTTGAAAGTTAGAAGAGACGCACGCAAGTAATTCTTTATTAAAAAAATTGATTGAAGGAGCCGTTATTCTGTGGTAGTTAATCATTTTGCACAAATAAATAGTAGTGTTTTATTTAGTTAATTCTTTATTACATATTATCATACATTTAAACTTGCCTACATGTATGCTTCAACTATTATCATGTAGTCATTCGCTTATTGCAGATAAATCACATTTCATCGAATTATAAATTCATTATATACGTAATTTACATATTAAGAGTAAAATCCTAAAACACGTAAATTTTTAATTTTAAAGTGAACATTTTTTGGGCATAATTTTATATCACCCCTTCCACCCCCTTAGAGTGACAGCTACCCCTTTAAAAATTTTAAATAGAACAAGGGTGCGTGTGATAGTAGCTCATTTGAAAGCTCATTTGAAAAACGTTTATTACTTATAATACAATATGTTGTCCTTTTAAATATTTAATCGTTTTTTTTTTTCTTTAAAATTTTATTTCTTCGATACGATTATGTTTGAACCAGCTGCAAGGTTTATGGCTGGTGCTAATAGCAAACAGATAACAACTATATTATATAATAATAATAATAATAATAATGTTTATTGTTCATAATTCTACATACATTCTACAAAGTATTTCTTAAACATTCTAGCATCAAGTGATAAATACTATTTACAAAGTATTTCATGCTACAAATTACGGCACCTAAACTCACTGGGAGCTTGTCTTGTGCCTACCTATACCTAGCTGATAAAAAGTTTATAAACAGTACCTGAGATAGTAGAATAAATAGAATAAATAGAGTAAACAGAATAAACAGAACAAACAGAGTGCGGGGGACATACCCAATAGAACTATTTTCTTAAATTTTTTTTGAATTGATCTATGTTTTCTTGAACATATACCTTAGTTTTTATTTTATATTTCCTTAAATATTTTATTTCTTTTATTGCTACAGGTAAAATATTATGCATTTTAATTCCAATGTAATCTATAGACTTTGTAAAGGCCGTATTTGTTGGCTTTGGTACTATACTATCATTGTTTGTTGTCGAACGGGTTATGTGGCCATGATTTGAATTATTTTTTATCTTGGGATTCTTTTGTACATAGTTCAAAATATCTAAAATATATAAGCTTTCAACATCTAATATTTTGGTACTTTCAAATAATGATTTTGTTGAGTAATATCTAGGTTTGTTTAGAGTAATTTTTAACATGCATCTTTGGATTACTTTAAGGTTATTTAATGTATTGTCGTACGCTCCTCCCCAAATTATTAAGCCGTACCTAATTATAGACTCGACTAAGGCTTTATAAATATTTAAGAGAGATTGTAAGTCCATATATTGTCTCAGTTGATAAAATTTGTATACCAATTTTCGAATTTTTCCTGTTATTTTCTCCACGTGTATGTCCCATTTCAGAAACTGATCAATGTATAAACCTAAATATTTGACATTTTCGGATGATTCAATGTATTCTTGACAACTGTTACAAATGATGAGGTTTTTACATTCATGACATTTTAATTTATTTATTTGAGATTTTCCTGCTGCATTTAGAGAGAAAGTTAAAAATTTTGTTTTTGTTTTATTGAGAGTTAATAAGTTATTTTTTAGCCAAATTGTTACATGGTGAAGTCCCCTTTCCGCTTTAATTTTAACTTCCTCCCAGTTGATATCAGAGAATAATAAGACTGTGTCATCAGCATATGAGATGATTTCCCCTGAGATGTCCAAGTTCAACATATCATTTATGTAGATTTGAAAAAGAATAGGGCCTATGACTGTTCCTTGAGGTATTCCATAGGTAACTGTTTTTTCTTCGCTTTTTTCTGAATCTATACTGACAGCCTGCTTACGATTTGTTAAATAATTTTTGAGTAAATCACCGCATATGCCTCTGAAACCATATGTATCTAGTTTTTTTATCTATGATTACGCTTTATTTTAAAATTATTCTTCTGACTATTTAAACAAACGAATGTTTTTCTGTTTATTCCACAACAGTAAATCTCTCTGCTATGTCAATTCGTTTAAATGTTCCAGACTTTAGAATGATACTTTGCACACTCTGTATAATATAAGTTTAAAATACAGGTACAGCTGTACTTAAAAAGCTACGTTTTCACAAAGAAGTTTAAAATTAAAAGTGATGAAACTGATTCTGGCTTCCTTTTATTCACGGTCTTATAATTTAAGAGTTTGCTTTAATAAATACGATGGAAGCTACCCCACAAAATTCCTTTCGAAATCTTTTTAAAGTAAGTTCAATGAAATTCTTTCAAAAAGTAATTAACCAAAGTTTCTTACATCTCATTTATTTGAAGGCAATTTAAGTGAAATTGCGAGCATAAGTCAGGCTTTAAAATATTTACGTTTTATGTTACACTAGGCATATAATACAATAAGAACTTCACGTTCGGCATAAATCGCCTAAAAAGTATTTCATGAGGTATCGCGTGTGAAATAATTTTAGTTTTGATATGTCAAAATGCTGCTTGAGATACTGTTTCAACTGTTTGAAGAAATAAGAGACACCAAACGCCGGACCCCAAACGCAGAAATTAAATACATTCTTACCATGTGATTTGATTTGCATTTCTGTTAGATGGAAGAATTGAGGGAGACATAAGCTTCTAGTATCTTATGTTACTTCAAAAAATAAGAGAAATACTGCGCGACAACGTCCTGCTTTAAAATATATTTAAAACTATGAAAGATATTGAAACAAGAAAATCGCCTTTATTTATATGGGGAAAAGTGCAACAAAATTCGTGAATTGTTTTCTTAAAACTATTCCTTGATAGTAAGCTATCCAATTCTAAGATACATTTTTACTTACCTCCCATACTAAAGGTATTGTATTCGAGAAAAAGTCACCCTCCGAGATTTTTTCGCATTTTCACGTTTCGGATCATGTAGATTACGAAAATATAGGTTTTTCAATTTCGTCAGTCTGTCTGTCGGTCTGGCTGTCTGTTTGTTGGTGCATTGACTAAAAAAGTACTTGACGGAGAACAGTTTTTGGTGGGTAGCTGACGCTACTGCCACTGAAAGTATTAGACTTTCACTGGAAAATATACAGGGTGAACCGTCTAAAGGGGATAGATAATGAACATTTTTGTTTCTCTCATATTTAATATTAAAAAATAATAATATTTTTTAACCACTGCACTACGTAGATGTGCAACTAAGAATGTGACAGATGGCAATAATATTTAGCATATCGTTAACACAATTGGCATCGAAGACACCTCTTACAGTTTAATTTAAAAATACACAGGGTAGTCATCCTAAGAAATAATTCAACCATGGTGATTTGTAAAAGTATTTACGCATGCCTCCGTGTTTGGCACCTTTTCTTTAATATCGTTTCATAATTAATATTTTTTTGGAGTGAAACCCCCCCCCCCCCGTATAAAGAGGGCAGTTCCATGTAAGTACCTTTATCGATTTTTTTGCAATGTCATTGATAATCTCGTTAAAGAGAAATAGTCTTTATTCCAAATGATTTCCAAATTAGAATCTTACTACCTATCAGCCTGTCATATTTTTAAATTAAAATGCCCCGAGCTTGGTAAAAATTACAATAGAACAACATTTATACTTTCTTATATTTAAAATACAAATATTGACTAAGCTGTAATAATTTCATCTTCCAAGTCCCGAGAATGTCTTCCATTAAAAGCGAAACGGCGGCTTTCTTATAAATTGGTTTCCTTCTAGTGTTGGCCCCACTCCAACCATTTTATTAGCGAAATATATCTCTGTTAAAACTGACCAAGTTGTTAAATAAACATTTATTTTTATACCTATAAAGTTTTGCTAAATTGTAATTTATCTTCAGAGTTCTGAGAATGTCTTAAAATAAAGGCGAAACGTCGACTTTTTTTAGAAATAGCTTTTTCCTAATATTGATCGCAGCCCCAACTATTTTACTAGTGAAATATACAAATAAAGGTCATCAAACGATTATGTAAGAATGCTTACATTTCGAAAACCGCGTTTTTTGTAATTGCTGTAGACAGTAGACTGAATAATTTGCAAGATATGTCAGTGACAGTTAGCAAAAAAATGATATGTTAATTGTTTTCTGCTCCGAGTAGTTGCATTAATTTATTGTAATGGATGGAGCCGGTTTATGCCCGTAACAATTTCGTAATGTGGTGTCCAAATACGTGGAGAATTGTAGGTAGTTGAGGCATTCAGTTAACGAAGATTAATGTAAGACACTATGTTTGCTAATATTTGATATCAACAAGGGTACTAGTACTAATCAATCAACATTATGTTTAGATTACCTACCCAACGCACTGCTGTATATTGGGTTGCCTATGACAGATACTTTACAACTAAGTTATTTCATGATGTTCAGTTGCTCTATAATTATATCGTCAGTATAGTCCATTCAAAACGTGCGAAAGGATGCATGAAAGAACACCGGTTTGAAAGTACTTTGACTATCCGGTTTTTGGGTCGCTGATTAGGAATATCGGTCTCTCGCAACCCAAAAAATTGGGGAACACCCCTAAAAATGCAAAAACACCCCTTTTAGAGAGTTTTCCGCAATAATTTTAATAGAAATCAAAAAGGATCCTATGAAATCCCCTTTTTTAATATCAAGTTGTAAAGGAGGTTGATTCATGCTAAATATAGCCCAATTATATGATTAGGGATACTCAAAGAGGGTTAGAACCATCTCTATATCGACTTAAAATTTTAAAAAAATTGGTAAGAAATATTTCTTTTCTACTTTTTACTTCAAATTTGGTTAATTCGGCATTGCTGGGCAAGATTTAATTATTATCTACCCTTAAAGTAGTAATACTACCCCCTCCTACCCCTAAATTGAATCAGGCTTTGGAAACGAGTTGCTTCTTTTGTCTTGCATTGTTTGTATCCCCCTTGTAGCCCAATAAATATAAAGATTTCCATAACAAAAAATGTTATCTGGGATTTTCCTTCAGTAACTGTTAATGGAGGGATTATACATCACAAAACCACAAAAGTCAATTCTGTGGGTACCGTGCAAATCCCACTAAAAAAACACCCCTTCGGTGAAAAAAGCCTTATTTTGCTGATAACTCGTTAACCGTTGAAGATATAAAAAAATTTCTCCTGATAAAAAAGAAATAATGCCTAAAAAAAAGTCCTCTTGTAATTTTCTTGTATATGCCATGGTTTTCGAGAAAATCGGTATTGAAAAAAGTTGAAAAATTTGTATCTTTAATGCTCACGAATTTTCGTTCATTTCAAATTTTTTACGCGCGGCCTATAGAAAAAATAGAATTGCATCGATTTTCTTGAAAACCATGACATATATAAGAAAATTACAAGAGGGCTTTTTTTAGGCAATTAGTCAAGCTTTCTTTTTTACGATGAGCAATTTTTTATATCTTCAACGGTTAACGAGTTATTAGTAAAATAAGGCTTTTTTCACCAAAGGGGTGTTTTTTTTTGGGGGGGGGGGGGGGAGTTGCGCGACACCCTCAAGACTGATTTTTGTGGTTTTGTGATGTTTAATCCTCGCACTAACAGTTAGGGAAGGAAAATCTCAGATAACATTTTTTGCAAGCTTCTAGTGTATTTTTTACTTCACCGACTGGACTATTGAGGGTTGAGAATAATTTGCCTTTGCCCAGGAATGCTCAGTCAACCAAATTTGAAGCAAAAAGTAGAAAAGAAGTATTTTTTACCAATTTACCAAATAGGGGCGGTTTTAACCCTCTTTGATTGTCGCTAATCATATAATTTCGCTATATTAGGTATAAATCAGCCACCATTGCAAATTAATATAAATAGAGAATTTCACGGGATCGAAATTTTTTCCATCTAACAATTTTTTAAAACATATTTGACCAATTTCCAACAAGAAATGTTCGATAACTTTTTCTCTTAAAGCTGATATTTTCAATGTTACTACTTTTGAGAAATCGCCAATTTTTCGTTTTTTGCCACACTAAAAGTCTAATAGGACATTTTTTTTATTATAAATAATGTTTTAAAATATGATCTTCCAGAAAATGAAATTGGCGATTTTCAAGGTAATTGATTGCTCAAACATCTTATGTCAATACATACAGGGGTACAAAGTTGAACCTGGTTCTACAGGGTGTTTTCCCCGGTTATTCAAAGTATTATATTTTTAAACTGCCATAACTCAATTTTTTCAAATGAAGCAACCTTTTTATTTTGGCTTAAAATGCTTTAGGAATCAGTTACCTACACTCTAAAATCGAAATCTTTTTTTCGACATGAATTATTCTAAGAACATCAAAGAAAAGTAGTCACTACGCGGTATAAAATAAAAAATCGTCAATTCCATTTTTTGGAAGATCATATGCAAGGTCTAAAGATATAAAAAAATATTTATTTAAAAAAACATTTGTATTATACCTTTAACGCATCAAGAACGAAAAATTGATGATTTTTCAATTTTAAAAATTAATGATATTGAAAATGTCAACTTATCAATTTCAACGAAGAAAAGTTATCGAACATTTCTTGTTAGAAAAGAGCAAAAAATGTACAAAAAAATTCTAACAAAAAAAGATATTTTGAATTTTTCAATTTTCAGATTTGTAATTGACGACCCTGAACATAAATTTTTTACTTAAATTTTAATTATTAAACCCTACACTGTAGTAGTATTTACTTTAAAGTGCATATATTGCAAGAGATGGGGTGGGGGGAAAGGAATAAACATAGCCATTTTGGGTCAGCCATCTTGAATCTTCCAATTCTCCCATCAGATTCGTAATCGGCGACCATGAGAACCCCTGAGTATACATTTTGATCTGGAAGTATTAAATTTTAAAACGTTTATTTCATGTTATTTCCTAGCGCATGCATATTATACACCTTTTATGCTATTCTGAACCCAAAAAGGGTTTCAAACGCTTATGAATATATATGGTAACTTATGATTGAATAATAGTAAAAAAACACATTTTAAACAGTTTTTAATACCTTTAAGCCGTATACATCCGAAAGCCATTCGAAAAAATAACAGGAATGGCGAAAAATGAACTTTTTTGCATAAAATTGCATATGAAACTGTATTGCACCACCTAGCTAGTATCCGCATTGTGAGTTTCTGATTGTCTACGCAAGAATTCTATGCAAAAAAATTTGATGGAAGAAAATCTTCTTGAAAACACCCTTTTTTATATTTCTGACGGACTAATATGGTAGTCACTTTGTCCTAAAAATCAAAATAGCTGAGCTATCCTGGCAAATGTTTTCTTATTTACCCTTCATGCTAGTTAAAAACACAAACATATTTCGGTTAGCTAATTAATTCAGGCTTTAATGAATTTTGTTCTTTGGAGAATATATTTCTACAATACTCCATCTTAAAATTGAATTTCACAAAGTTGTAGACATAGCGTCAGCTAACTTTTGTGCAATATCAGAACAAACAAAATCATATAGTTCGTAAGGAGCAGACATCAGTAAGTGTTTCTAAAACGTTTACTGATTTTTATTTAATAACATGACAATTTGAGCAATGTATTGTGATTGACATTGGATTAATTTGGGAAAACCAGAAAAACGAATTTATAGTTAACAAGATAATATGTTAATATTGATGCTATCTAGACAGTTAGTTAACAAAGCGTTAATAAAACATAACAGTGTGTTACGAACTACAGATTATAGTATTTTTGGCAAATTCATAAAATAAATTGAGCAATACTATTACTGGCAGTTAAGCGCAAGATCACCAAGTAAACTTCAAAATAAACCAGACAGAAAAGTATAAAAAAATTAATTCTGTTAATTCGACTTTAGTACCTAACATATACCGGGTGATTCAGTTTGATATTCACGCCCTTCTATCTTATTTATTTCAACAGGAAAGTACAACAAACCATATATACTTGTAAATCGCATATCAAGCCCTATCGAATGAAGTTCTTAAATCATCTCTGTGATCTCATATGCCAAAGTAACGAAAGCCATTTTTTTTAAATAGTGTGCTATATTTTTTTACCGATTGTTGTATGGATTTTCTTTCTGCATTCAACTCTGTAAAAAAAATATACACTTTCATAACAAGCATTTCGAGAAAATTAATAAAATGTGATAAAACGTCATTCATAGGTTTTGTTTCTAAAACAGCATAGTTGGCCATAGAAACCATTGAATTTTGACATTGTAAATAATGTAACTACTACTAGGAGGATTAGATTCGAAATAGAGGGATTTAATCGAGGATTGTATACTCCACTGATCGTAATAATTTCCAAAGAAAGTTTAATGTTTGACCAAAGAAAGTTCTGTCTTTAAATAGTTATGTAATTAATCCTTATATAAGTAAACAGTTAATGTCGTATATTTAGTTAATTAATGACACTAATACTCAAAAATTACATTAAAATAACAACTGCAAATAAATAATAATTACTAATAAAAAAACTACTAATACTTAAGAGAACTAATTAACAATTAAGAAAATTAAAATATTATTACATACATTAATTTTGGAAACTAGTTTCTCGAAGCCACTAAGGATTATCCTGAGACCAATAATAGTCTCTATGTCGATTGACTATTTCATTATTATGGAAACAGGATTCATCTGACACATGATACGATCTAGACCGTCATTTCTTGAGCAACTGCCTGCCATGATATAAAATTTAGACACCTCTCGTAATCTCCAGGAAGTCAAGCCCTGATGTAAATGTATTTTATATCGCAGTTTATTAGTTCAGAATTCTTTGAATTGAACAATATGAAATATCAGTCTCATCAACTGTATGTTGTTCATCTCCTACAGTTCTGGGTTTAAAAACGTTTCTCTTTTTCTCAGGACTTCCACGTTCGCTCATATTTCTTGCCAATTTTGTAAACTCTTTTCTGATGGCGCCAGCCTATTGCGATAGCGTTAATGATATAAGCGTTTGGCTGCTTTATTGGTTTTACTGCACTCCGTATAAATTAACACCTTGCCAATGTCTCTTCTTTGGTGTATATATCTTTCTAAGTATAGCATAAAGCAAAAACTAAACACAATAAGAGTATTTTCAATTTGACGTTACTAACAATTTCAAAATTAAATTGTTTCCATGGCTAACTATGTTGATTTAGAAACAAAACAAGGAAGTTTTATCATATTTTATTAATTTTCTCGAAATTTCTTATGGAACTGTATACTTTCTTTACACAGTTGAATGCAGAAAAAATCTCTACAACAATTGGAAAAAGAGTATAGTGTACCATTTGAAAAGAAAGTTGATTATAGTTACCTTGGCATATAAGATCACAGAGATGATTTAAGGACGTCATTTGATAGAGCCTTGACCAGCGATTTATAAATATTTATGGTTTGTTTTAGTTTTTTGTTGAAATAAAAAAGATGCAGAGGCGCGAATACCAAACTGAATCACCCAGTATATTAAAATACGTCTGATTTCGTTACTTGTTCAGTTTTAACCGGCTTTAATAATATTGTGAAAAAGGTGATTTTCAATTAACCCTTTATGGTATGTTTTTTTTTATATTTCCAACGATTACTCTGAAATTGCTTAAGTGACTTCGATGAAATCTTTTATAGGCTATGATTGCGCAGCGGTCTTATATTAGTTTCATCAAGCTATGTTTTAGTATACAAAAAATATCGAAATAAAGCATTTTTTATACGAGAATATTTGAATTCTGGTGAAGGCGCCGGAACCACAATTGAGTTTAAAGTAATAATTAGGCAAAACATCGATTATAGAAGCCGTTACTTTGTAATAGTTAATCATGACGATATAAGAAAGGAGACTACTTTGTGAATTTATTGTAACATACACGTTACTGCAGTTTCGGTACCTTAACGTACCATTCATTTTCAAACGTTGATTCAAATGAATTAATGAATTTACAAAAGTCTATGCATATTTATACTAAGTACTAGAATTATCCTATTCTAGGTACTAATTGATCAGATCTTAGAACCAGTAACCATTTAGAATTTAAATAAGTAGGTAAATTAGGTAAATTACTTAGTAAATGATTATATTAAACAGAGTGGGTTGATATAGGTCCAACTGGTCAGTCAGAAGATTGTTTCTGGGAATTTTGTTGGATTTTAATAATTTCTACTGATTGTAGTAAATTTAATTTAAAACCTTTGTCAATCACGTGTAATATCTTTAGGTCGTTAATATTTGGGAAATTGTGGCTAGTTTCTAAAATATGATTTGCAAAGGTTGAGTCTGTTTTTTGAAAATTAATACAACGTAAATGGTCTTTGATGGAATTGGTAACATGTTGTCAGCACATAATCTGAAAGTCAGTTTTAAACCAGCTTTTAAATTGTCCAATATATTGTATAATGCTGAGGATTAAATTAATCCTCTAAATGCCTTGTATATAGGTCAAACTGGTCGTTCTTTCGAAAATAGATACAAAGAACATTTACGTTGTTTTAATTTTCAAAAAATAGCCCTTTACAAATTATATTTTAGAAACTAGTCACAATTTTCCAAATATTAACGACCTAAAGATATTACACCTGATTGACGAAGGTTTTAAATTAAATTTACTAGAATCAATAGAAATTATTAAATCCAACAAAATTCCCGGAAACAATTTTCTGAATGACCAGTTGAACCTATATCAATCCGCTCTGTTTAATGCATTAAAATGATTCTTTACTAAGTAACTTACCTAATTTACATAATTTACTATTTATTTAAATTCTAAATGTTTATTGGTTCTAAGATCTGATCAATTAGTAGGTACCTAGACTAGGGTTATTATAGTACTTGTATAAATATGCATAGACCTTTGTAAATTCTTTAATTCATTTGAATCATCGTTTGAAAATGGAACGTTAAGGTACCGAAACTACAGTAACATTATGTTACAATAAATTCAGTGATAGGAAACAAAGTAGTCTCCTTTCTTATATCGTAATAATTAGGCGTTTACGGAGTAGCTACCACTTAATCTGAGGTCAAAAGTTAAGGATTCAAAGTGGCAAGTCCAATAGTGGTGCCATGATTGCATAACTATTGCTTATTTACATGAAATTTGGCCACTAAAGAGGGTATTCGGTTGGTTTTACCTTATTACCCAATATCGATTTTGAGTTCGATGTAAAAATGAACAATTATCCAAATCGAACGAATTTTTAACTGACCTCAAAATCGATATTAATCAATAAGGTTTGCTTAAACGAACGATGCGTGACGGTGAAATTTTATTATATGATTTTTAATATCCGTTTTTTTAAAGGCTGTCAATTATTTTTAAAAAATTTACGCCTTAATATCTTATATATTAGGGACTAACTTATTTTTGGACCAATCTTCAAATAATTTTGCCATTGTTTTTTCATAATAAACGACACAGAATTCTTTTGTGTTTTTGCTGCTAAAAACAGTGCTTCTAACACCGTCGTACTTTAGGAATCATTTCATATGCCAAAGCTAAAAGAAATATATTTGTATGCCAAAAATATTTAATAATGAGAATTTACAATCCAACAGCGCATAATGTATACAAGTCCTAAATACGTATTTGCTTTTGAATAATTTCGTAAATATTATTGTTATAATAATAATGCTGCTTTGAAAGAACACCTAATAAATATTGCACGTGTATGTAGAATCGTGTACTTTAATAACTGCATGTAATTTCACGAGCATAACTGGGTGTAGTATGGGTAACCGTTTTCAATTTTGAATAATCCCATTAAAAACTTTCACTAACATCTTATTCTAATGTTAATTTATTTTTTAAACCGTCAGACTTGTGCCCTGTGGTATTTTGCACGCGATTGTATTTTTATCATCTTAACAAAAACCTTTAATGATATATTTCATAATTAGAAACTTCAACGTTGCAAAAATAAGAAGAAGCATCTATACAAAATTTTAGCTCTATCAGAATTACCTCACTTTACAGTGTGCACTCTTTTAGGGAGCACCCTTGACCCATCGTATTCCACATTCCATTTATGAGCAGTCTGTTTGCTGTTTCCTGGATTTCAGTTCCACTTCAAGAGGCTAGGAAATCAGTTTAAGTGTAGTCTCCATTTCAATCATTATAGTGGTTGTGATTGCTCCAGCTGTTCCTAGACAGACCAGCCTTTAAACTTGATGTAGGCGAGTCTTAGTTGTCGAATGAGAATATCAGCACACTAGTGCCATGTGATCTTCAGACATATTTCATTCTTAGATTGAAGATGCATTTACACATGCATATATGTGCGCAGGATTTTCTCGTTTTAACTTTCTCATGATATTTATATGATAATTTGTAGTCTAGCTTTACTCCAGATACATCATTGCTTGGGAAAGACACAAATGTGTACCCCTTGGAGGAACGAAGTGAAAATCGTGTGTTTTCTCATACAGTTTTGTTAGGCTTGACCGAGAATCTGTTGCACCATATCTAAACTAAAAATAATAATAATAATAATAATGTATCTCTACCAACTCAAAAAAGGCTACAATTTGATCATAATGTTGCATACATGGTTTGCCAAAACCACATACGAACTAGGGGTGTAGCATCAGAGGGTAGAAAAATAGTGATTTAGAAAAATAAAACATTTATTTTTAACTAGTAACAATATAAAGGTGGTGAATGAAATTTAACAAAATTGTACTTACATTATACATAATTGTTTGGGACCCATTTGTGAAAGAGATATCTCACTACTGCACCTCACCAAGACTAAAAATCGAATGACCTAAAGTTCATAGGCACAGCAATAGTGCAGTCTTTGCAATATTGCTGAATTGCCTTTCCTCAATTATAAAATCCTATTCACTGTTCGAACTATTCTAAATAGTCAGCAATTATTTGTTATTTGTAATAGTTAGTGTTTTATATTTCAATTTATGTTTAGAATAAGCAAATAATTTTATACTGATTGAATATACAAAGTGATATTTAGATTTGTTTCTTTTAATATAAATTATTTCTAAAATATGAATGAAAGATTTGGAATTTTTAATATAAGTTATTTAAAACATGAATGAGAATTTTCTGCTCTTGACATATCTCTCTCACCTCGCGAAAGCTGGACCCCAGCTTTTGAATAATGGGTTCCTAAATGGACGAACAAGTTCACTTAAAATTTGTTTTGACTGAAAAACAAACAGAAAAAAAAAATCTAATAACTACCAATCATTAAAAAAGTTGAATATCTCTAAAACTGCCCTATTTGATAATACATACAGTTACAATCTTGAAAAACAATGAAAAAAGAAAAAAAAAATTAGTAACCTAATCTGCAACAAGAAAATTGTAATCTAGCCTTATGAATGCAAATGATATTATTAACTACATTAACATTTTTACAAAACAAAACAACAACAAAAAAATACAAAATTTTCCTCGAGCACACATGAAGTTGTCTTTGGGCTGGATCCGGCACTAATGTCTGTGGGCTAAGTCGGCACTGGCTTACGGTCGATACGCTTAAACTGTCAAACGGCAAATGGGACGCACGAACATAACATAACCTTAGTTACGGATTACAGTTACAGTTTTTCCGTGAATTCGTAAATTGCAAATGTGGCATTCCTGTGGGCGGCGATTAATGTTGAATTTGTGCTATTTGGAACATTTCCCCTTGGATCCACCATACTTGGACTTGTTGACGAAGCAGATTTACAAAATTGTGGGAGACATCAGCGTCTGTGTGATATTTTTAGCGTTGTTCCCTTAATAAGTAGAGGAAACACTATTAATTAAGGTAGGTTTTTTGTTATTATAATAGCCTCCTGTTGTTTGTGTGGTTCATCGTATCCTTTGTTTTTTTTAGGCGTGGAAACAAAGATGTTGGCAGCTTGTTTGATGCTGGTAGTATGTTGAATCTCTTCACACAAAAATGTTCATACAAGGGTGTTGATAATAAATGCCTGGCCCCATAAGGTTACAGAATGGTTCGTGAATGTCACAGCATGTACTCATCCTGGTAAGCCGTAGTGCTCCATTTTGCCTGGGTGACGTCTCTTGTCGTTTGCTCTGGGGAACCCAACTCGTGCCATTTGCCCTCCATGGGTGTGCTCGGCATACATGAAAAAGAAATAAAAATCGAAACAGAAAACTGTAAGTATCTACATATTACCTAATGTCTAGTTTATTATGAGAGGTCCAATATTTTTTAGGTTATGGTAACGCATGAGTATGAAAAATAAATATAAATGACAATTTTTTGATTTTAATATTTAATTCTCCTGATAAAACTACAAATTTTGAGTGTAGTGTCACATAACGAAATACCTTCTAAAATATCTGGCCTCTAATTCCTATTCTAAACGTAAGAGTTGACCCTAACCCTTTGATTCGTTGCTTTTCTATTACCTAATGACCCCTGTTTTTCTTGTTGCAGCCCCAATTGTTTCAATATCTTACTATCCTATTTTACCCTTCCTAACAATCTCTATTTATTTACTGACAAACTTTAAATAGAAAGAATAGTCAATCTTTTGTTAAAAAAAGTACAAGTAATCAAATTACCTATTTGTTATCCTCTATATCTTTACTAATGTTTAATATTCTCCCATGAATAATAATATTATATATAACTTAATACATTTACACAAGTTAAGGATATCATCTTTGATACCTACGGTCCTACGTAGGTGATCTGCGGGCCACCAAAAATTGAGAGAAAAAATTGACTGCAATATACAGCCATATACATGATCTAATGTGTAATTATTATTTTCTTAACTTTTGTGCTATCAAGCCCACTAGGTCACAATGGCCTAAGTTATGAAAAACAAAAAAATCTTCTAGAAATATTGAATTTTGGCCCATCTTTGATATAACACTAAATGTGAAAATTTTTCATTGGGCTGGAAATCTAAGTTTTATTTTAAAAAAACGTCTATACATATTATAATATTATAGTACTGCCATTTATTATCGAGCCGAATAGACATTTCGGTCGTTATATGTATACTTGGAAGAAAAATTTAGCTAAGAATGAAGTTAGCCACCTAAATAGATTTCCAAATTGTCTTTATGGGTTTAGTTTTATGTTTATTGCCCCATTTAAAAATTGTTTATTAAAGAACTTCTCTCAGACATAATAAAACTATTTTTTTTTTTTTAATAAAAAAATTATTAGATTAAGCATATTTCTTAAATTTTACTTTTACTGCTCGAAGTCTTAACTTTCCTTACTTCAATGTTTGCTACAGCTTTAACCATTTATAATAGGCTCCCTTTAGTGCATGGTGGGTGGTTTAACTTCAGTGTATTGTGGGTCGACATGTCTGGTTGTATTATCAATATTAATTTTGTTTGGATAAGGGCGGTGTCAGGTAATCGGCTATTTGCTCTGCCATTTATCTAGTGACCTCGAATTAGCCACTAGCTTAAATCGCCTAGCAACCTCACTTCATGACCTGATCGACTGCTCTGATCCAATTTAAAAGGGCCAAAAAAAAATTTTTTACACACCCGACTCGTCACTAGTGCCTTCAAATGGGGGATCCTCGATCCCCTGCAGGACACATTCTACGCTATGCCCTGGTTCAATTGAATTGAGGTCCACGTTACTGGTTAGTTGAAGTAGGAATTTATTTCCTGAGGGAAGGGGTTCACTTAGGGGAGGTGCTCGCCTCTTTGCTGGTATTGGATTTTCTCTCGCCTTTGCCTTGCCGTGTCTCACCAATAAAAACATTTTTATTGCAAAGTAAACAATAAACAGGATAAGTCCCACGCATAACAATACAAAAAAAAGATCGTGTTCAATACGTCCCTCGCTCTCGCCTCGTGCTGGGGCTGCTAGAGTAGGTATAACTGCTAAGTTATGCCGCCTACCGAAAAACATGTAACATAGGCCTATCGATAAAATGCAATTCCATATAAAAAATAGCGTGTCTCCATGCTGACCATACATGTCTGCATATGAAAACCTAACTTTCGCGTCAACACTGTCCAAAATATCTTTTATGTTTGCTTTTGGGGATGTTAGATTAAGGTGAGGAATTTCTAACGTCCAATTTTTGTTAAGGCCATCTTCTGGTTTTAGGAATTTCGGCAAGTTATCCTGATTATATGGCTTTAAGACGAAAGATTTCAATGTGGACCAGGCTGCTGGGATTATATGGGTCACAGTGGACTCCAATGGTAATGACTCAAGGCATGGAAATCTCCTTGGAATTAAAATTTCCCCTTCCATGGATAACTCACACTGACATGGTAAATATACTTTGATTGAGCCTGGCATTACGTAGGCTGACTTATCTAATGCTTGGGTTAAATTTTGACATACTAATTTTGTTTCATTTTTAGGGTGAGTGATGACGTAAGTCTCCTCGGCAACCTCGGAAACAACCGTGGTGATTGACTTATGGCAGCTCATTGGACAGTGGTGACTTATTTCCTCAACAGAGGCTCCGTTATACAATTTTTTGGCACATGCTGGTCCTTGCATCATGTCTGCTGAGAACCGTGGCAAGTAACATAATCGATCGTTAAATGGCTGACAGTGTCTCAACCCTGACCCTGATATTTGCCTTACGTGTGATTTGGAACTTAGAGGGGATCTTGAGACTGCTAAAAATAGTGGTTCATGTTGTATTATGCAAGTTTGATTTTCCCAAGCAAATGGGGTTGTTATAAGCTCAAACAACTCCCATGTTTGTTTCTTTTTTGTGATAGGAATACGAATGTTAATGTGGAGTTTATCTTCGTTAAAACCACAGTCACATATAGGGACTTGGTATAACTTCGATAAATCATGAAGTGGGATGGCCAAATTTTGTCCTAACTTCACTAATTCGCCCTCTAATTTTTCCAAATCATGTCGTAACACAGCTGGGTCCAGAACTGAAATAGGAATCTGGTGTTGCCTACACGAATTTATGACCCCTTGACGTTTGATTGCCCGTGTAATTTCTATGATATGCCGCAAATTTGTAAACTGATTATTTAATATGGACAAAAGGAAATAACTTTCTTCTTTTTCAAATTCTTTAACGTTATTCATTACCTGTTCGGTATAGGATTCTAATTTGTGAATCCTATCTTCCGTAGATTTGAACGTATTACTAATAGATTTCTCGAACTCTAAAAATTTTTTGGAATTTTGAGATATGGCTGAAAAAGTTTCTGAAATCCCGCTTGTTAATTTGGACAATTGTAATTTTAAATTTTGTTCGCTCATCGTCAAGGAATCTAACTTTTGTTGGGTAGCAACCCCACAACACCACGATAACCCTTCTCCCAAAAAATCAAGTGCCCTTCTACTGCGCCTTGTTGGCTCGGAGCAATTTTTTAAATATGACGGACTCCAGCTACGAGCGAGCGAGTTAAATTCGTTTTCAAAACTAACTTTTAGCAGATTTAAGCTATTCAAAATTACACACTGTGGGTTCTTATTGCTGAGATTTTGGCAGGCTCCCTTAAATTCTGAACTCCCTCTTACCTCTTTCTCTATCCATGCAGTTTCGTAGAGTAGCGGAATCGTAGCTTCATATGTCACAGTGGACGGCAGCTTCCTCCAAAATCCTCCTGCTGTGACCTCCATGTGGTGCGCGCCCCCATCATGGAATTTGCACATCCCGATTATGGTTAACCTATTTTCATAAAAAAAACTTCATTAGTACCTATTAATCTTTTACACCTCTATACCTAACTTAAATGTTTAATTGTAAAATTATAATAAAAAAAAAAAACTTTTTACTTTTTGTCCCTCATTGGCACCGGAATTGGAGTCCAAGGGTCATGGTAAGGTAGGATCCGACTGACATGTACCGCTTCCGACTTGGACTTCTTCGTTGGGCCCTTCTGCACAAGATAGTCTACATCGCTTTTCTTCTTTATAGCCTTGAGTATAATTAAGGTGAATAATAGATGTCTGATGTAAAATCTCTTGTTCTTTAAAAGGTAAATTGCAAATAACCAAATCTACTTCCATGTTATGAAAAATATGTCCAATCATATTTTTCACCACGGTCCAGTCTAGTTTATCTAGGCCGCAGCCTATTCTTGGCATGGCTAGTCGTTTCACGTTGTTTTTCAGCATATGTGTTCTCATATCCATCAGTGAGTTCCAGACTGCTAGCAGTGTTGGTTTTTGCCAGAAAAATCGCTTAGTGATTAGATAATATATAGTTCTCCCATTTTGATTTATTGTTAAGGCTTGTCCCACTACTGGTTTTCTCTTCCTTAATTCCTTCACACCCCCAAATCTTTTCTTGAATGCTTTGGCAATTCCCTTGCTCATTTTCAGGTCGGCAGATACACAGTGAGCCAAAGCGTAAGAATTATCGGTTGAAAACAGGTTCTGCGTCTTTTCCTCTATCATTGCTTTGGATATAACGCTTTCATAGTCCCAGTTTGACTTTAAGAACTCCTCAAATTCTCTCCTTATCTTCTGCTTCTCACTAATTTTTTGTGTGACCCTCTTGTTGTTTTTATTAGAACTATTTAGAATTCTTGACTCGCCTGACGTAGATTCTTTCAGTGGTGTGGATCTAGGAGCATATCTATTTCCTTCATTTCGCTTAGCTTCTGAGTGTGGTTGCTTTACGTTACCTATCTTTCGCCTTGGTTTTTCTTTCCTTCCATTTGTCGATTGTTCCTTTGCCGTCTTTTCCCTTGTAATGGTGTTATTTTGGTGGAATGGTACTTCCATTTTTCGAGAACTGTTTAGGTAAACTTTTGTAGATTTGTTACCAACAGATAATGTTATCACTCCTTCTATGAGATTTATTATCGCCCCGCGGCTTTTGAGAAATTCCATCCCGAGTAGTAGCGGATACGGTAAACTGTCGATGACATTCGCTCTACAGGTTATGTTAAGTCCCCCTATACCAAGCTTGAATTTGGTATCTCCTAGTATGGGGATTCTTCCTCCCCCAGCCACAATTAAGTTTCTATTCTGGGTCCTCTTAAAGTACCTTAGAATGTTGGAAGTAATAACATTTTTTTCGGCCCCCGTATCCAGGATGGCTCTCACCTTGTACCCATTTACGTAGCAAGGAACAGTTATTATATCGTAATTGTATATGCTAGGAGTGGCCCCTTTATTGGCAAGGACGACGCTGGGGCTTATTCTCGTCGTCCGTTGGCGTTTGGGTGTTGGCGTCTATTTCCAGGACATGAAATGGCAAAATGGCCCACTCGATTGCACTGGAAGCACCTTGGTCTTCCGTCGTGATTCCTGGTATTGGGGGGAAATCTTTGCTGACGTGTGTTGTTCCTACTATTGCCATGTTGACCTCCCTGGTTCCGTTGACCTGATTCGTACCTGCGACCTGTAGATGGTCCTGATCTGCCCCAATTGCCTTGATATCTGCCTGTAGCGTTTCTTTGATAATTATTGTTGTTTTGAAAGTACCTGTTCCTGCCACTTGTTTGTGGTGCCGCTTGTTGTCTCTCATTTCCGTCATTGTGTTGACCTTCGTTTCGTTGGCCGCATATGTGGTGGCAGTGGTGACAATTATTGTTTTCACTAATTCTTAGTGAATCTAATGAAATACGCTCTTCACCGGGTGTGGAGATGTCTTCGAGCTTCCTTATAATTTTTTTGAATTTATCCCAGTCCAAATCATCCTCCAGAATTAGCCTATAGCTCCTATATAAATCCTTGTTCATTCCATTTTCGAAGAATTTTTTAAATTCCTCTACTTTGAATGCCGGATCGTAATCTGCAAATATGGTCTGGAGCTCGAAGAAGTAGGCTCTAATAGACTGGTTAGGGCGTTGTTTCGTTTCATACAATTTTTTCTCCAGTAGCCTTTTCACATCACTACCACCAAATTCATTTAGCAAATCGTCCTTGACATCTGCCCATTTCTTGTTGTAATTAATAGCGTCCGATGTGTAGCGGTTAAACCATAAATGTGCTGCCCCTTCCAAGAAAGTGCCCAAATATGTTATTTTCAGGTTATTGTCCCAACTATTTGCTACTGCGGTCCGTTCGTAATTTTTTACAAAATTAACAACGTTTCCCGTACATGGGTCAAACGTAGGAGGACACAGGAATTTTGGGACGGCTGGTGTTTTTGGTGTGGCCATGCTTTCCGAAATTGTGACGTCCATTGTAGCTGAGTTTCTTGTTGGAGACGTACCGTTACTTTCTGCTGTAACTCTTTCAATATTTTGATTCTTCTCCTGTCTCTCTAGAGTTCCTGGGTTATTAGCTTCCTCTCTGTGTGCGCTCACTGGTGTATCACTCGGGATATCCTTTTGCCGTTCTTCTGTCCGCTCAGAACTTGTTGGCTTCGTTAATCTGTCTAATTTTGACCTTGTTGATGCAGTGGGCCTATTATCTTCACTATCACTATCCGTTGTGGTTGCTGGTAGTCTATGTCTGTGTGGTGATCTGCTTACTTTGGGAGAACGTGCAAATGGGTCTGTCTCTAAATTAGGACTGCCAAGTACCTCGGTGCTCCTGTGCTGTGGTTTAAAGTTCGCAGGAATCTGATTCTCTTTTACCTGCAGCTTCAAAGCAGACCGGGTAACTGTTTTTTTCTCGGAACCACTCATATGACCGCAATTTTCTCCTAAGAGCGTTTCTTTGAAGTTACACGGAGCCCTACACTAACCCCCACAAAATTTATCACAACATATATATAAAAAAAGATTAAATGTGAAAATAATTAGATGCTGTAATACGAGTTATACAAGCACCTGAAAGAAAAGAAATCAAGCCAACCTGTAAGAAAAAATTAAATCTGCAATACTCGATGTACTTCTATGGCATTCCTGGCTTCAGATGTTTGGAAACAATTTTTGTCCTGTAATAATTTAGTGAAACAAAAAAAAAATATTGTACAACCTCCTTTATATTGTGTTTTTACTAGTTTTGAATGACATCTCAAACTTTTACTTTAAAAAAAAATTAATAATAAAATTGACTAATAATTGTAACTTCTATTTTCAAGACTCTAGTTTTGTTATTTTTTACCGGCTGTGCTACCCCTGTTTTCTCATTAAATTTTGTTTTACAGTCGTCAATTCACCCGAGTTATTGTACAAATTTTCAATAGGTCCTCAGACTCTATTTTGAGAACGTGCTTGTGAAGTTATATGTACTGATAGCAATATAACAACCCGTACTTGTTCACGAAAAAAAGTACAATAACCCCATGCACACACTAAATTTTAAACAAACATTTACTCCAAAAAAAAATTAAAAAAGTTGATAAATTATGAAGAATTTATCCAGCAAAATCCGGCAACCTCCACCATATGTTGCATACATGGTTTGCCAAAACCACATACGAACTAGGGGTGTAGCATCAGAGGGTAGAAAAATAGTGATTTAGAAAAATAAAACATTTATTTTTAACTAGTAACAATATAAAGGTGGTGAATGAAATTTAACAAAATTGTACTTACATTATACATAATTGTTTGGGACCCATTTGTGAAAGAGATATCTCACTACTGCACCTCACCAAGACTAAAAATCGAATGACCTAAAGTTCATAGGCACAGCAATAGTGCAGTCTTTGCAATATTGCTGAATTGCCTTTCCTCAATTATAAAATCCTATTCACTGTTCGAACTATTCTAAATAGTCAGCAATTATTTGTTATTTGTAATAGTTAGTGTTTTATATTTCAATTTATGTTTAGAATAAGCAAATAATTTTATACTGATTGAATATACAAAGTGATATTTAGATTTGTTTCTTTTAATATAAATTATTTCTAAAATATGAATGAAAGATTTGGAATTTTTAATATAAGTTATTTAAAACATGAATGAGAATTTTCTGCTCTTGACAATAACAATATACAGATCATAATCACATTAACTTTTCATTAGTTTATCTTAATTCTATGCATATAACAGTAACTGTAAAATTATTACAAATCTACCTTAAATTGGCCTCTGATCGTAATCGACAGATCATCTTCGACTGATTATCACCATGAGATTCCACAATAGTGGAAGCTACTGCTTCTTGTGGACACACTCAGTCTACTTTGGCCCTAATTGTTTCTATACAAATTCGCGATTACTAAATATAGACAATGTTAGTCTAATTATGATCCACGTCGCGATCCGCAGCCCCTTGACAAAGACATTCGACAGTTGTGTCATTGAACGTTCCTTCGATATTCAAGAGCGAGCGGAACGGTACCAAAGACAGTTCTTTCTACTGTAGCAGCTTCTACATCTAAACTTACAACATTGATTTACAATTAACTTGATGAATTAAAAATATTATTGTGCTTATAAAAAAAAATTTACACGTACATACAGATGTACACATCTAAATTTAATGTGAATTTTTGTTAGAGACAGTTGTCCACAACGACTATTAAAAAAATGTGTCAGATAAACCCACCAGAGATGGAACCCTAAAATTAATCCGGAACAAAATTTTAAATTGAAGTCTAAATATAAAAAATAAATACATAGTGACTAACACATTTGTTTACAAACATTGTTGTGATTATTTTTTATGAGGAATAACTGTAACTTGTTCATGAAATACAACTAAAACGGAAAATGTGCTTAAAATAAAAGTTGTTATTGCCAAAAGTTCAGTACAGAAAATATTTATTTAAGACAAACACTATGCGCCTATTGAGTTTAATAATAACGTTATTAAACAATCAAGTCACTAAAAATAGGTTTTTGAGGTCGGCTAACGTTGAATTTAAAATTATAAAATCAGACTGAAAATAACTATTTTATGGCGCTGGAAAATTGATCGGACGAGTAATTATCCTTCTTCGTAATACCGCTGTGGCATACAACGCATAGCGTATCTTAAATTTTTATCAGCGGGAATCTTCACTCCCGACACAAGTAAATGGATACTCCAAGTCCTTTCAGGGGAATATTCGTCCTACCTCAATATGGCATTAAACAGGTTATTACATACCTGAAAAGCATCTATAAAGCAATCTACTGTCAACTAGACAGTGAGATTACCCGCTTCTCCCCCAATTATTCGAAGTGCCTCGTGATTCGCAGCTATAGTTTTACAGTAAGTCGTACGTAGACAAAGGAACTAGAAGGTCGTGTTCAGAAAGTATATTTCAAAAATTAGAGTGATCCATAGTCAGTCAGACAGGTCTGTTCAGGCAAACCTTCAGGTTCCTTGTGGTCATTGATTATCAGTTAAGTTGAAAGTTACGCTGGCCACTCGCTAACTATGCGAGGAGTCACGTTATTAACTGCGCTGAACTGTGAATGACAATGGTCCAAGGTGGATGTCGCGCTGGTCACTGATGATCACGTTACCAACTCCACGCAAATGTAGGATCAACAAATGATTTCTTGTCTTTAAATTTTTTTTTACATGAAGTTGAGTTTCTTGTTACGACGACTGTGCTAACATTCCAGTCATAATATAAAATATCTGTTGGCTACGAATTTTAAAAGAACAGTAATTTTGCATTATGGCTCTTTATTGCCTGGCGGTTTCGATTTTATTTCTGCCGTTTTAATACTATCTCTGGTTTTATATGTTAATGGACTTTATCTTCTAAAGTATTTTTAGGCTATTCATGTCACATATGTAATAGTAGTCCCCAAACACTAACGAAGTCTCGAAACAAATGAGTTTTGATTAATAAATTAGGAAATTAGGAAATTATCTATAAAATATACGACCTAGATATGGAGCAAAATTAACAAACCTGATGGGTGCATCGTATAGATTGAAATATATGTCAAGGTGTTGGGAGATAGCAGAGGTTATGATCCTCAAACCTGAAAAATCAATTAATGAAGTTTCCTCATATTGACCTATTTCACTGTTGCCAGTGATATCAAAGCTGCATGTTTCTCACGCTACTTTTCAAAGGAAAGAAACATAATCCCGATACTCCAGTTTAGATTCAGAGAAAAGCATGCAACTTATAGATCAGGTTCATAGGCTCACAGACCACCTAGAGAAAGCACTCGAGGAGAAAATGATATGTTCAGCAGTATTCCTGGATGCTGCTCTGGCTTTCGATAAAGTCTGGCACCAGGGATTGGAATACATACTAGAACAACTTGTACCAAAACAACACAATCTCTTACTAAAATCATATATTAGTGAAAGAATATTTAGAATCAAATGAGAGAAATGGTACTCTGAACTGTGACCAATAAAGGCTGGTGTACTACAGGGCAGTGTTTTGGGTCCACTGCTGTATTTATTATACACAAGTGATATTCTAGTAATAGAACAAACTACAATTGCCACCTTTGCTGATAACACGGAACTATTAGCAGTTGATAAAATTAAACAAGAAGCTGACGAAAATCTCCAAGAAGCTTTGAATAGAGTTAATGCATGGACAAAACGCGCATTAAACTTAATGAAGGCAAACACGACTAAGTATTTAAAAAGAAATATAATTATTCCACTAAATTGTTGTATAATGAGTTAGGCTTATTCACAGTAAGAGAACTCTATACTTTCCACACTTTACTATGGACATTAAATAATAATTCAAAGATGTCAAAGCTACCCCATAAGTATGCAACAAGAACGAAAGATAAGATTTCTGTCACTTTACCATTATGTATCAAAAGCCAGATACAACGATTTATCTTTTACTACGGACCGAAGTTATATGCTTATAAAAAATTTAAAGGAAATTAAAAATAAAACTAAATTGCAGAATAACATAAAAAAAATGATTACTGAAAACTTTGAAATCATTAAAAACATTTACTACTAGTTTAGTATACCCAACATCTAAACAAATCTATTATCACAAGAATTACGTTTCTTTTAGTCTGCTACCATATTGAAAATTTAAAAAAAAATCTTTTTTTACATGAAAATAACTAAATAAATATAATAATTGCATCCTTTACAATATTTTAAATAGTCCTCGATACATTCAAATAATTATTAAATTGTTTCTTCTTTCCTCTGTGATACTGCAAACAAACTTTTACAGTTTAGGCAGGTCATGGAGGAAGGATTAGTATTATACATAATTAATATAGTATTAATACATAATTAAGATAATATTTTGTACATAAATACAGCGTCGTAAAATTGTAATCTTATATATCAATAAATTGAATTGACTTGAATTGAATCTGGATATGATATGGATGCTAAGCTAAAATGAAAGGAACGCATAAAGAAGAGAAAAGATTAATTGAATCTTAAATATAGAAAAATTTTCTGGCTGCTAGGACAAAATTCTGAGCTTTCTATTCATAACAAATTAATCCTATACAAACAAGTTTTAAAACCTGTGTAGACATACGGCATCCAACTCTGGGGCTACGTTAGTACAAGTAACATTGAAATAATCCAACATTTTCAAAATAAAGTGTTAAGGGGAGGGAGTGGTCAATGCTCCTTGGTATGTACGAAATAGCGACCTACATAGAGAATTGGGTGTAGATATGGTTGCAGACGAAGTCAGAAAATTTACGCAGAGTCACGAAGAGCGACTTAAAAAGCACCTTCCAGTTGCTTAATCAACGTGCGATAAGAAGAAGACTCAAAAGGACGAAACCCTTTGAGTTAGTCTAGTGGTTGCAGAAACAGAGCATTGTGCGAGTGTGAAGTGCATCTAGCTAAAAAACTCTGACATCATGGGGTAACCTTAGTATAGAACTCAATAGTTATTAAGGTATTATCAGAAAAGTATTGTTCGTTAAGTAAGTTTATTTATTTACATAATAAAAAAGGATCTCAACAGTAGTTGTAGCTATTATTGTAGCAAATTTTATATGATCAAAAACATAATGAACTACCAATGCCCTGATTACATTTCTAATTCGATTAATTATCAGTAGTCGAAGTACTTTTAAAGCAGTTGATGACATAAAAGTAAAACCTATACCCAAGATAACCCAACTAGTTTCCAGAATGTAATTACATTTTTAGTGGTGGAATTGTTGATTTAAGTTCAATCACTCAATCTAAATCAATCAGCTAAACGTAAATAATGCACTGTAGTTCATCTCTTAGTAACAGATTTAGGAGAGTAATAGCTTGCACTGATTATAAAGTTAAAATTACCATCACACGGAAAAATATACATTTTTCATTGCCATCCAACTATAATTTGATTCGAGTCATTATATTCTCATGCGGTTTTAAATTTGCGTAACCTAAGCTGCTTTGGCTCTTTACATTTTATCTTTTCTCCCGTATTCTTTGTAACTCTATTGAAGTTAAATCCCTTTCGAAAAATAAAGTATTTTACAAGCTAAAACCTTTGTGATATGTCATATCTTTGTGTATGCTAAAGCTGAATTGATGAGGGAAACGTAAATAAAAAATGATGTTTTCCATAAATCCAAGGCTGTCATAATACAAATGACCTACTTACGCCTGTATTTTTTAATGTAATTTGAATAGTGTGTTATTGTATCTTATTTGCAGTGACTATACCAAGATACACAAATACTCGATGCACCTTTCGCCAACCACATTGGTATTATCGGGAGGTGATTAAAGTTATAATCATCTCGGGAGATTGTTAAAGTTTTAATCGTCTCCAGCTGATTCCAATGTGATTAACGAAGTTCGCCTCGAATGTCAGTGTTCCAATGCAGTTTTCAAATCTTGTATCTTGGAATTACTTTAGGGATGGTTAGATTAATATTTTGTCATCACTGTCAAATAGCATGTTTATAGTGTCGTAATGGTGTCTCGAGTTGTACGTTCGCGATGGTCGCGAAGTTGGTGGACAATGGCAAAATTTCGTAGCAGAATTTAGGAACAAATTTACTAATAGTGATCATTCTGATTAAGTGTTAGCAAAATTTTGAAGTCACTTTGGATTAAATAATAACAATCCTATTATTCCATTTGACGCGTTTTGTTAATTTTATTCGATACAGTGGCTCGTGGCTCTCATAGTTCAAGGCTCTGATGGCTTATGCCTTTTATGGTTCAACTCTCTGACAGGTCCGCTCTAATTCTAGGATCATTATCATTTAGTACAAAATAGTCCTTAATTTTTGCTAACAATGTATATTTTCAGCTGCTCTTTAAAACAATCGTTGCTGGTCTTATTACAGACACTGATTATTTGAATTAAGGTCTGGAATAAAACGTCAATCAATACAAATTTATTAATAATTAGGCATATACAAGGTAATTTCTACATCCAGCCCGGAGCCAGCCAAACATCCACAGCATAGTGGTGCCGTGGTAATTGAAGGTCTAGACAGGGAGGTTACCTAACAATATAGATTAAATAACGAAAACGCAAGCACCTTTCATCTGTAGTAAATAAGAAATACGGGTGGCGATTGAAATGCCCAAAGGTGGAATAAAACTTCATCGAAAAGGAAATCGAGTACTAATAAATTTGTATTAATGAGATAAGAATAAAATCTAGATGAGAAATCCGCTTGCAGACATTCAATCTCAAAGCTGCGATGCCAGACCACTTAGAGTTGCTTTTTTGTTTAAAATATTATAATTTTTTGTAATTTCGTGTTATAACTTTGGAAAAATAAACAAAAAGCAACAAAAATAAACGATGAAAAAAGAGGAAAAATGGAAAAAATTGTCAAAATTATAGATTTTGATTTGGAAAGATTTGGTTAAAGAGGTTGCCGAAAGATTGTCAATGCCTGATATGTAGATCGTGATTTATTCCAAACGGCGTAATATTCGGGTTATTGTGTTTGTTAGCGGACTATCATTCAACTCTGGAATGAAACGATGAACATTCTCAACAACTTTTTAAAATATGTTGAATTTAATTTAAAAATAAATATTTAGTTTTTTCTTACATACAACATCTTGGCAGTACATTTTGTGACCCATGCATTTATACCGTTTCTCATTAAATAAATAAAATTGGACATAGTAAAAGACACTTTAATAGTGAATAACAACAAATATATATTTTTTGTGTAAGTTAAATCCTTTAATACTGCCGGTAGGTTTTTGCTTTGAATAATTCTCATCTGTCTATTTGTTGTTTATCACAACGATTATTTCTAATAACGCTTTTATACATCCATAAACACAAACAATCTACCAAACGGTGTTTTCAAAATAATGTGTTCTAAGAAATTAATCAATGTTAATGTGACTGGAAAAACCATTTTATTATATAGAGTTTTAGATTATTCATGGAGATAACCATAATCCCTAATTCAAAACTTTTTGTAATTTGGAGTGATTTGATAGGATTTTTTTGTTCGACGGCCAGATAGCTGATATGGAATATTGCAATTCTATTGATTTTTGTATCATTAATTTTCCTTGTTAGGCGACTTTATATATTCATATAAGTGTATATTATGGACATCAAAAAAATAATTGTATTCTCTACATGTATTAACAACTTCATCTCATTATTAGAGTACAACTATTAGAGTGTCAGTATTGGAGTGAGTACATTGCAAAAAGTTTTAAAATCCGTGAAGTTCAAAGTATTTTCGTAATCACACACCTCTTTCATCTAACTGGACTAAGAGGCCTGCAATGCATATGCAACATCGTTTTGTTTAATTACCATGCACTAATTAATAAGCAAGTATTAGAACTGGGCTAATATCCAAAAGTAGACTTTTTGGGCAATATTCTGGCGTTTTGTATCGCACTTTGCTATAAGCACCAACTTAGCAGACCCTCAATTGTATGTTATACCAAGGTTGCCATGACAATGGTAGTAGACGCTCCATCTCCTGAAACACAAGGGCAGGGTAAAAGCCCTTCAGAGAGACGAGGATGCATATTATATCTTCTCAAATAGAAATATGTCGAAGGAATTTAACGCTTTGCAGAGGCATTCCATTTAGTCAGAGTGAGACCGTGTAGATAGTTTAACAGTATACGGATTATAACCTGATTCCGTGCGACTAGTTCGAATATTTATCTGTAGAATTCTAATAACACATATTTTGTATGTATGTATTATAAATATACAAATCAGTTTAATATACACGCACAGCTTTGTAGGGAAGAAACTTACTTAATACTAAATCAGTTTGACGGGGCAGTAGCTTAGTGGATAGCGTGTAGCTTGTAAACTAGGATTCTACTTATCAAAGCGGGATTGAACCCCACTTACTTAAAAAATAGTAATTGTAAAACTATACTCAAGAGGTGGTTTGGACACCACTATGAGCTGTAGAACCTCATTTCTCTTTACCTAACAAAAAATTTTGTATTTTCAAAGAGTTACTTCGGTCACTTGAGAGACGACTAAGAAAAAGGAACAAATCTTTTCGCCCTTAGGTTTAAATGCTGCTGATAATAATCATTATCGTTTAATAAAAAATTCAGATCATTGAGCAATTGGGAAATGTCAATGTCGATTTTATGAATTTCAATTATGAACCTTCCTCGCATGTCCTGGTCGGGTCGGCGAGATTCGACAACGGTCCACAAAAAAATTCCCACAAATCAAACGGTAAATCCTATTATAAATTTGAAAAAACCAACTAAATCCTCGATAACAAGCGTACAACGTTTGCTTCAGGGGTATTTTTCGAAAAATAAACACGCTTCGAGTTATGATGACTTAAAGGATATGTGAATTGATGCTTTTCCGGGCAAGCGTTATTTCATTAAGGAGTTCCATAAGAAAGCATAGCGCAGATATTATTGAATAATTAGAAAAAAATATTAAGTATTAAGATATGTACGTAATATTACGTGAAAACAAAGCTGACGTGCTGTAAATTTCAAATATACAACAAAAATGTTTTTCACTTTTTCGGAAAATCGCCCCCTGCAACCCCCTGTATTGAGCGATTTTTCCACGACCAAGTCAAATCTTCTTCTCTTTTAATACATTGGGTTGATTCTACGGTTGGTTCCTTGTGAAACATTCTTCAATAATTTAAATATACAGGAAAATTATGCTTTTTAATGTTTCAAAAAGTTTTATTAAAACTCTACACGTGTTTCGGCTTATTAGGCCTTTATCAAGAGTACAAGATAGGTATTATCTTGTACTCTTGATAAAGGCCTAATAAGCCGAAATACGTGTAGAGTTTTAATAAAACTTTTTGAAACATTAAAAAGCATAATTTTCCTGTATATTTAAATTCTTCTCTTTTGATGGGGCATCGTTTAAAATAGGTCGTAGCTGTTAACAACACATTGCAAACGGAATGACACAATAGAGGCAGCTTGTTACTCTACTACAAGGCCGGCGCAGCGGCCTAGACAGATATGTCGCTCTTGATACGTTTTTCGTAAGATGGGTCCTAAATCATGCGCCCAGTAGTATTTTCAATACTAATAATACAAATATAAAAAAAATATATTCTACTGATGTTTCAGAGACCAAATCTGTTTTATTTCTTAGTTTTATCAGAAAATCTTTTATGTGTGTAATAAATACACAGCGTGAAGGGTATGTTTATGTTATTATCGATATCCATAGATACTTAGTACTTACACTGTGGATATAGTTGATAGTTCTATTTTAAATATTGTTAAATCTGTTAAGTTTTTTTTTTAATCACTTATTTAACGTCGGCCTATTTCCGCTACTAAGGCCAATCACCGACGCCAGGAGACGAGCTACCCCCAGCCTGGAAATTTTGCCGAACCTCTTCTCTATCGAAGAGTAGGGATCTTTTACTTGCCTAACATTTAATAGACAAGGAACCGACTGCTTTACATCCCCTCCGAAGGATGGTATATCCGCTATGTAACCCCCGCCTAAAGTTACATACCTTCTACGCATACGCTGATATACAAGCCGTTAGAAGATAGAGCGAGAACGCTGTGTTTTCCTGGAGAGGCTTACCCATCCAAGTACTAACCGCGCCCGACGTTGCTGCATTTGCGTATCGAAAATCTGTTAAGTTCTTTCCTTAAAATTGATGACCAATTTATACAATTATTGACGGAACAATTTGACACATTCATCGTTACTTAATAGCGTTGGGCAAAATGTAGCCGACTCTTGAATACTAATTACAAGTGATCAATAATCGCCTGTCTACAAACTACTTTAAAGTAATCGTAATCAGGAATAAGTCCGATTACGAATACAAAATAATTTTTAATCATTGGTGATTGCGATTACAGCATTAGATGTAGGCTGATACGATTACAATTTAGATTAGTTCAGTTAGAATACAAAATAAAAAGAGTGGAAAGTAGAAATTTTTTTATCGTTATTTATTGTAAAACAAGATATATTAATTATGTCTATTTATTATAGTTTAGATTAACTATTAATATCACCCAATCTTGCACTAATAGGTCTAAATGACCCTCACCTATATGTTTGTTATACTCACACTGTCACAATTTTTTGAAATTTGTTCATATTTTATCGGTTTTGTTTTCGTCAAAATTGATCTCGGTGTTGTTCGTTTGAAATACTACCCTAATATCAAATCAATTTCCTATAGGACGAGGCGTAACTTTTCAAATAATCCGTATACATAAGGGATTAATGTTGTGTAACGTTAAGCTTTTGTCGTATTTGATTATTATTTTCAATATTTGTGAAAGTTCCGTTAACAAAAACTTTAGGGTGTTGATTGGTTATAAAACTCTCTTTGATGAAACGTTTCTCATTATTTAATATCTCATTGTTCAAAAAAATCATTTTGGGCCTATCATATAAACATTATACAACACCCCTTTAATGTGCATCAACTGATTTGAGTTAAAATATATATTATATTATGTGTTCGCTTTCTATAAAGGCTTGATTGATTTCCACTTTGTACTTCTAATCTAAATTTAAGAGAAAATTCCTATTTATATTTTCTAGAAAATTCTCTAGTAAATCAAGATTATGATATCAAATTGCAAACAATATTATTGACATATACCCACCAAATAACTGATTTGTATGTATAATTCTGAACATATCTTGTGTCAAAATCCTCGATGAAAATATTTCTTAAAATTGGTGGCCAAGAAAACCCCACTGCCATATTTAAATCCTGTTGATAGAAATTAGTTTCCATTTGAAAGATTTTTAAGACTGGAAATGTTTAAGTAATGTGTATTGTAAAACTAGGTGTTAGGAAAATATGTAGAATCTAATGGGGCAACCGTAGAAGCAATATGCTAGATATACTATATTATGAGTCCTGTGTATAGAGGTATAAGCGTTTAAGGGGTAACAAATGTTCGGTCACGCCTGCTGGCCGCAGGGCTAGTCCGACTGGGCTACTAGTATGATTGTGTAGGTTGGACCTTTCTGCGTCGCATGAAGGTGGCCCGGAGGTTCCACTATTATGGGGGTGACCATGGGGGAGGAGAATGTTGTACTCTTATATTTTGCCTATTTATATCGGACAGTGTCGATGTTTAAATGTACTATAAGTGAACTTATCGTGAAAACTAAGTTTTCCGAAACACTTAGGGTAAACACAGTGGGCCGGATTAAAAATCGGAGTTAATTATTTTTATTCCACTTAACCGTCTCTTAAGCATACAAGAATCACGAGAAAAATACCGAAAAAATCTTATCAAAATGGGCTAGTTTGTAGAAGAGGTGATTTTGAAATACATGTGTTAAACATTATCTATTGAATAATTTTAACAATTTGCTCTTGTTTAATAATATTTTAAGGGATACAAATTAGAAAATGTGAAAAGTGATATTTAGAATGATATGCTTAGGAGGTGATTTTTAGGGGTTGTCTTCAAATTTTCGCATATATAAAGGAAGAATGAGGCACATGGGTACATACATATCTTATACTTAATTATTATTTTTAATGACATACATTACTTTTTACTTTTTTACACATGGTCGTCATCTAAAGTTGATAGAACGAGTGTCTGTAATTCGATTAAACGACTGGAGGTATGATCCAAGAGAGTTTGTAGTCGAAATTCTGCCAAGGTTTCCGTAAATGTAAAGTCCTCTCGCGAAGGGTAGCACCTTTTCTAGCCTCCATAACTTTATTGGTGCCTCGACAATTTTGCTTCTACAATTAGTGACAATTCATCTTCACTAAGGAGCATAAAGTTTTTGTGTTGTCTGTTCTTGAGCCATGACGTCCGAATTTTGTCAGCGCAAGGGGTTGTAAATACAGTTTCTGATATAATAATTTAGAAGTTGATTGTTGACCCTCTTCTCTTAGACCTTTCTTCACAACAAATTTAAGTTCTTTAGCTTCATATGTTTCTGTTAAGTTTGCTACTCGCTTTCTCTTTGCTCTGTCGCCTATGTCTAATAATGACTGTTTTGGACGACATTTTCTTTATATGTGCCTGGTAGTGGATCTATTTCCTCAGATCCCTCAGAGCTTAGTGCTATAGGTTCAAAAACTTTGAAGGGAAAAGTTCCTTTCAACCAAGAGTCACTATTGTATAAACATCTATCAACAATTCTTGCACAACTATTTCATAAAGCTTACTACAAAAACGAGAGAAATCTTTTTTAAGACATCTTTCTGCATCTGTGTTCTCCTCTGTCTCGAAGTACAGAATCAAGAAGTTTTATAATGTTAACATTGAACATTTCGACTTTCTCCGCTCCCTTGTCGTAAAATATCGAAAGGTTGTCGCCTTGTTAGCACGTTGTTTATTGCTCTGTTAGCGTGAACTGGTGTAATACGGGCCTAATACTGCTCTTTGTATTACAATAAATCCAACAATCAACTGCTGAGAGATGTTCATGAAAAAATAAACAGTAAACATTTAGTATAGTTCTCAATATTGCCAATGAAGGAAATCTACTTTTGTTGGTTACAGAAATATACACCCAAAAGCAAATACAACATATTGAAACTTCAGATACGCAATATATCTCAAATTCGAACGAACTTTACGTAGGTGATGTCATATATCAATTTTGTTTTAAAATGGCATTAGCAGGAATTTTTATTAAAACTGTTACGAAACATGTATTCAAGCTAAATATTAATCAAACAGGTATTCGAACTAGGTCACGTCTCATTGAAATTTCTCCTATTTAATTAATCTCTCCCCATATCTGGAATAGATTGTCTGTTATAATTTTAGTAAATAGAGACTTAAACAATTAGGCAAATTAGAAATTAAAGCAAACATAGTTGCTGCGTAGAGTACGTTGTTTCTACTCCGAACTCCAACGGTGTGTGTAGCATACTTGGACTCACTTTGACCCACTAAGGTCATGTGTTTTATTAAGAAACTGGATCTGGTGGGTGAAATTTGATATTTTCGGTGTGGGTCACAATAGACCGAATAGAAAGGGTCTCAATCTACCTACTAATTTTCAGCCTGACCTAACTTAACATTATTCCTGTGCACAAGAAGGGATGCTTCCATAAAATATAAAAGACGGATTTTTGTAAAACATCAAATTTCCAAGTAGTCCATTGAAATGTTACAGTGACCTTGCATTATGGGCAGGGCAAAATTTTTTTTATGTGTAGGGGTCAGTGTGAGTATAACTCAGTTTTCAGGGTTGAAAGCCCCCCATTTGGCCCCCATCTTGAAAAAGGGGGTGTACACAGTTTTTCCGTAAACTGTAAGTTTCACACAAAAAATCTCTAATACTTTTTTGCAGAGAATTGAATTCTCTGCAATCTCGGTCAAGATACTTTTTACCGTAAAATTGAAAATTAAAAAATTATAATTAAAAATAGACTAACATTTTCAAGAAAAATATCATTTAAGGGTTATAACTTTTGTTCTATTGATTTTATTGAAAAAACACATCAGATGGTTTTTGTAGATAATCTTTCCGGACAGTTTCCTCTACTATTTGGCCAATTGGTAAAAAATATTTATTTACTTTGAGCTTCAAATTTGGACACATGGGCTCGCTTAGACAAAAATGAAAATCACCTCTTAAAAGGAGGGGTAGAGTTTGGCAAAGCAAGGCAAAAAGTAGAATTTGCCAAATATGGGTGGATCTAACCCCTCTGAGTATCCATAATCATATAATTTAGCTATATTAGGTATAAGTGAATCAATTCTCTATAAAAAATGTCTTAGAAATTGTTTTGTGAGACTTACGGTTCTCAAGATATCACGGAAGAACTGTGTACACCCCCCTTTTTCAAGATGACAGCCAATGCGGAGCTTTCAATCCGATAACCGAGTTTTTTAGTCACACTGACCCCCCCTACACACACAAAAAATCTGCTCCTGCAATGTGCCAGGTTCGGCCATAATTTTGTAACATTTTAATCGACTAAAGGTGAAACGAGAGAAGAAAATTCTTTGTCTCACCAACATCACTGAGTAAAAAACTGCGTTTGTATTTGTAACATCTCTTTGATTTATTTTGGTAATAAATATAGATAAACATATATTTCACCTTGTTCAAAAATAATTACTCTATTGCACGAAATTACACTTACTCTTTACTTCACGCAATATTAAAGTTTGGAATGTATTTTTATTACCCTGGCAAAATTGGATATTAGTCCTAAGTGGATTGATGGCTTAGGGGTTGAAATATCCAATCCGACATTCATGCCTCAATGAACATTAATTTATTTTTCATCGAATACAGTCGAAATAAAATTATAGCTTCATATTTTTGCTGACGTAACGTATGTTTAGATGTGAATAAAGAGACCCGTCTAGATTTTTTTGTATAGTTCAGTATTCGTACGTTTTAAATATTTTATGATTTGGTGGCGGGGCAACCGTAATAGTCTTACCACTTATGTTCAGAATAAATAAGTGTCGTGAGTTTGAAATGATTTATTTATTTACTTATTTATTTATTTATTAAACGAGTTTGCCGCCAATTGTACAAATAAACTGAAATAAACATACGAAAATATGACAGCAATAATACAAATATAATATTACATCACATTAACTATTACACAAATATTTTTTAAGAACATTAAGGCTGATATGAAAAAATCTAAATTAATTCCGTTACAGTTAGACATCATTGTATTAATTGGATTGTTCATCCCATATAGAGTTCTGTGATGTTCTAGAGCAAAGCTGTGGACCATCGAAGTTGTCTTTGTGGAGTATGAAAGTTTATTAATGCTAAAAAATCAAGACAGTCAATGTAATTATTACACGATTTATAAAATAGAACGACATCAGTATTGTATTTTAGGCAAAAAAAGGTAAATATATTGTTTTATTTTCATTCTTGACCTAATTCTACAAGTTACGAAACCCGTGACAGAAGGGGTGTTTTCTACCCCTTCAGATTTCCTACGCTAATCTTTTTTCACTTTTTTATTAACGTCATTACAAATACATTGGCATAAGTTTTCATTAAAATCCATTTACTAACACTCGAGTTAGAGATGTTAGTTATTTTAGTAGCGCTCTGTTGACTATACCAAATCCAATATATCTTAATGCAACTCGCCGCCAATATTCTTGACTAAAGATGACGGTCTCGTATGATTAGGGGTCGAGCTTGAGCTCTTTGCCCCAAAAGTTAATGCAACTCATTGAGCACTAAAATTTGGAGTTAATTTTAAGTTCTCCAAAACCGTACCATAAATAGAGTAACTCGCAAAACTGTCGTCTTGGACTCATTTTGTGGTATATCGAACAAAAAAAACAATGAAATGTATTACAACACTTGACTAGACATTGGCCTCTAGGTACAATGTAAAATATCAACCTGCCTGACACAATAGCCTCATTCAAATAAGCATCTTAGCATCTCATCTTAAGAATATTCCAAGTCCAGCACTTTCATTATATTTTCATGTAACAAGCATCTCTTCTGTTTTAATTAATCCTTCACTTTTTAGTATATAAAGTATGTGCAGACTTTCTTAGAGGAATGAACAAAATAATGTCGTAGTATACCAATCGATATGCTAAATAATTTCTTATTTTTTTCTACACTTTTATGCCAAATTAATAGTCTTACTGAAATTAACATACAAATAGCTTCAAAGTAAGTATAACTAAATTGTAAAATTTTGTAAATACTGCACTCTAGTTTAATTTAATACAAAATGTTTTATAATTGACTTATCACTACTTTGGTGGGGTGAAACTAAGGGTTCAAGTCACCTAAACATGAATAGATATTATTATTACGAAAATTATAGCGATGAGGAATAAAAACTAATTAGCTTTTTCACCGTTTTCACCAAATATCTCTAGTGTGATAACTAGTATCGCAATTTAAAAAATCGTCAGTTATTTACACAGACCATCCCTCTTTATTTATACAGGGCGCTCGCTCTAAAAAATTATTAATTTCGAAACGACATATGAGAATAAAAATAATATTCGGAATGTAGTTATCACTATTATTACAAAGAATACGTGATAACTTTTGCTCAAAAATATAAAGAGTGGTCATCCGACAGCAAAAATTCAATATTAAATAAAAGGTGCCAAATATGGAAGGCAATAATTAGTCTTTCTACTTTCAACAAAGTAGGGCTTTCTTCATGGGGCCGGAGAATTATAAGTTGTAAACATAAAGTGATAGGTACTTATGTGAATACTTTCTTCACATAAAATATACCTATATGCAATGTTATAATAGCACATTTTCCTACCACGCTATAAACAATAAGTAATAAAAATGAACAGAAAATGAATCATCAGAATTAGATGTTTACGAAAATGCATGAAGTAACAACAAAATTTTGGCAGGAGCTGAAATATTTTTAAGAAATGTAAACAACAAAATACATTATTAAATACTGAATCAGTAGTTTGGTTTATTCTTGGATACAATTAAAGTGTATTTGAAAATAGGGAGCATATTTTATTAAATTAACCCTCTTGAAAAAAGAATTTAATAAAAATTATGATACAAAATTTCATCCAAAATCCCAAAAACATTTTTTTGTGTTATATTTTTATTTTTACATCGACTTCATTATCAATATTAGCTAAGATACAATTAACCAGATGACTCACGGTAGACTCATTGAAATCTAGTTAATGTTAGAGTTTGCTTACGTAATACACTTGTATCTTTGTTTACTATTATTTACTCTCAAAACCCCGCTCGGGATGTCTTAAAATAAAGACGAAACGCCGACTTTCAAGAATTTAGTTTCCTAGTATTTGCAACACCCCAAACATTTTACCAGTGAAATATGCACGTAATGGCCATTAAACGACTTTAGAAAAAATATTTACCTATTTTATTCAGTTTGCACCAGCTCCGTTTTGACATAAAATATAGTAGAAATATTCATTTAATGGAAGATTAATGTAAAATTCACAAATCAAGAGAGAGAGAGAGAGAATAAGAAAGACGGCACGGCGGCAAAAGCTAAACCAAACAATATCCCCGCAAGCGGAAAGCCTATAAAGTAACAACGTTATTTCCATGTATCCTTATGGTGCTGACACTTAATAGTATATGTAATACTTGTACTTGCAGTAAACTTCAGAACGACCTTTGACTTCTCTTTTGACAAACAGTGCCAGCGGGGTTATCAAGTGAAAGTCTAAATATAAAGGGAGGAAATTACTAAGTGGTAGAAAACTTAATTATGTAACCTTCATGCATTATTTTCTTATTCACATTATGGTAAATGCTGTGTGATCTATGGGTTATTCTACGTGGCCGCCCTTGGCCGTCAGGCAAATGATTTTACCAAAACAGCCAAAGTTCTTTCCCACCATGACCTTTATGATGTCCAATTGCTTAGACGAAAAAGTTAGAGGATTTGAGATAATTCACATTACTTTCAGGGACGTATTTCCTGAAGAATCGAACTGTCCAATGACTTCATAACAAACGTTGTTTGAAGATTGTTAAGTAGGTTATGAGCTTATCCTGTTGCAACTAAGATTACAACATCTGTAACTCTGAAATTGAAAATTTTGGTTCCGCCTGTAGCTCTATCCTCCACAACTAAATTAAACGCTTCGGTGATGATATTGTCAACTTCAGCTGTTCTGCAGTCATCTTCTACCTTATCTTCTCTCATATTCTACGCATGTTTAAAAGTGAATTATTATTTGTTTGCTTAGTTGTATTGAAACATATTCTTTATAGGATTTTGCACACATCAGGAAAAATAACTATCTCGAGAACTAAAAGAAAAGCTATGTGTAAAAATATTAATGAAATCTTTGCATTCTTTCGATAACCTGACTTCTGGCTATGCTAGCAAATTAAAAATCCTTAAATAAATTTGTATAATTTCCTATTTGAAAATTCGCATTCAACAACTAGCATCCACACAGTCCCCTACGGCCATGCAGGTTAAACTGAATCTGCATACAGGGTGTCCCAATAAAAACTCCCACGCCGGATATATTCTAATAGAATAGAGATATTTTAATTCTGTAAATGCCAATTTGTAGAGCATAAAGAGAGCTTCATTTTTGAATATAATTGTTTTTTATTATATCAGTATATAGATGGCGCTGTGCTCCAAAGAAATATTTCGACAGGAGCAACTTTGAAATGGGGTTTATGTGAAAGAAAATGCATTTCTAAGCAGATTATGTTCTAAAAAAATACCATAAAACTAACCGTTTTCGAGATATTTGAGTCCAGATGTTGGTATTTGCCAATATTGAATAATTGTAATCTCTTCAACATTTCAGTCCTTTAAGTGGGACAATCTGTATTTAATTTACAAATTTTAGAAAAAAGTATTTAAAGAATTTTTCATATCTTATGAATTAAACATATTTGAAATAACCCTTGGAAAAAAAAACTAAAAATATTGTTTATCATATAATTCACATTCAAGCAATAAAAAAACAATTACAAACGTAAAACAATGTTTACGAACTAATAAAACTAAAATAACTATTGTAATATGTTTTCAAAATTATTGCCATTTTCATTAACACACATCGTAAACTATTAATTAGTTCAGATCTACATACTTTTAATGATGTATGCCAATTACTGGCGTCAATACTAGCATAAATTTTATTATAAAGATCTGCCATGTCTTCTATTGGCTCTTTGTACACTTCACTTTTTAAAAATCCCCATAAATAAAAGTCTAATGGAGTAATGTCAGGAGATCGAGCGGGCCGTATAAGTACTCCATTGGTACCAATCCATCTTCCCGCGTGTGTTTGATTTAAATAATTAACAACGTTGTGATGATTATGTGGGCCTGCTCCTCCTGATGAAACCACATATTATCCAACTGAGCGGGCAAATTCCTTAATAGTACTTGTAAATCATTTTGCAAAAATTGTGAATATCTTTCATCTGTTAAATTCTCATGGTAGAGGTATGGGCCAACAATGTAACCAAACATTTACTCCAAAACGAATCTGGAATATGGTATGTCTCATCCACGTAGGATTCTCTTCAGACCAGTAACGACAATTATGTGTATTGATTACTCCATTATTGTGGAATCGACTTTCATCACTCCACATAATTGCATCTAAAGATTTGGATGTTCTTCTAAGAGAATTGAAAATTGCGCCAAAAAATCTAATCTCCGCTCATTGTCCCCTGGAATCAAATGATGAACTAAATGAACTTTATATGAAAAAAAATTGTTTGTTTTAAGAATTCTGTGGCAGGTGGAACGTGCAATATTTGTTTCTTCCGTCAACTTGCGTACTGACATGTTTGGGTTATTTTCTACTTGATGTAATACCAATGCAATATTTTCATCAGTTGCAGTTCTTTTTCTTCTTGTTGTTTTTGGCTTCTTAAAAACCTCCATAATTTTTCAAATTACAACACAAACTTACAAAAGTTTTCCGATCTGGTAAAGGTCTGTCACGAAAAAGTATTTTATATAAACTTGCAGCTCTTGAAGCATTTTTACGACTTTCTCCATAAATTAAAATCATGTTTAATTTATCTTCATTTGTATGAGAAACCATATTTAATAATAATTATTCACCAAGAAAACAATAATTAGGTACAATGATACAGTTCTATTGACACACCAATAAACAAAATGTGATTGAAATTGAGAAATGTCAAAACTATTATTCCAAAGGTAACTTTGATTGTATTTAATTTATAAGGTATAAGGGTTATTATACTCACTAGATATCAAATATTTTTAATTATAATCTAACCTAATAACAAAGCAATTATATGAAAAATTCTTTAAACATTTTGTTCTAAAATTTGTAAATTAAATACAGATTGTCCCACTTAAAGGACTGAAATGCTGAAGAGATTGCAATTATTCAATATTGGCAAATGCCAAATATCAAATATCTCGAGAGAGCTTTGGTGAGAATGTGCACCTAACAGATAATCGCGGCAGATCGCGAGATGCTGTTAGACTTTTCGTACAACAAACGGAGGCCAACTAGTATAATTCATGGATCACACTGGCAAGATGTTTTGAGCAAGGAGAAAGGAACATGAAATGTGTTTTCATGAAGACCGAATATTGAAAACGTCCTAATTTTCAGTCAGTGTAGATCAATGTGCAAGTTTAGTTGTCTGGAGGGCCGGTGTTATCTCTATTACATATAATGCTCGCTTTACGTAAATACGTCTAATTTTATATTTTTGTTTTTTATGAAAGAAACTGACATAAACCACTTTAAGGAAGCTAGCAGATTTAGATTGTGAAAAAATAAATTAATACTAATATTAAGTCAAAATTAATCTTTAGAGAACACATTTCATGTAAACAAACTTTTAGGTATATATTTATACCTACCTGAATTCCTGCCCGTACTCTAAATCAACAGAATGAAAAATGTAAAATAGTTTTTTGTATATTATTTTAATACGTGTGGAATGTTATTTATGTACCCAGTGCTTTGATTAAAATTTCATAAGCTAGCATGTGTACGGACGTCAGCTGAATGGTCTGTTCATTGAGTACAAGTCAATGGAATAGGAAATTTTTGGGACTTAATTATAGCTTACTAAATCAACAATATCGAAATATCGTCTGCTTAAATATGGCGTATAAAGGTTTAACAGCTTACTGGGTTATTTAAGATATTATTTAATCGTAGCAAAGTTGAATTATACTTGTTGGTTGTCTTTAAAATGATCCATTTTTACTTAGCTACAATGCCAAAAAGGAATTGTTATTATTTTGGTAGTCTAACTTTCCGAAGTAAGTCTATAATTGTCACCTTAGTAGAAATGTCTATCATAAGTAGAATTGAACTTGATCATTGTAAATTCCCCGCTCATCTTTATAAAATTTATGTGCCTTTGTGGCGCAATCGGTGAAGTGACTCGTATTATATTTGATTGTCCATTAACAGAACTTAAGTTCTGATTGATTTAGATCAACACATTTTCTTAATTTTCTGCATAATAATGGTTTTATTGCACCAATATGGTTACCATATTTTTGAAGTCCAACAAATGAAAAAATGTTCTCTTCTTTGATGCTAACATTGACATTTTATCTAAAACCTTTCTTTTATTTGCTTTGTTTATGAAGTCCTCTTAACCGTGACCCACCTGTATTTGTCTTATTAAATGCCTTGAAAGGCCCCTGGGTGAGAAGTGAGTCCTTCTCGTTTAAATTGCTTACTAACCTTCCTTTCATATAAATGAGTAGTGCAACTGAGTCTGTGTTTGCTTGTGTCTGTCATTTACGAATAACTGTAATTTTTTATATCCGCAAATTAGGTTTATTTTTGTCTCATCTTAGGTAGTTATATGTTCGTTGTCAAAATACTTTGCCTGTAGGGCCAACAATCTGAGAAAAAATATTGTTCCTCAGAAACATTTTTGGTGCAGACTTACTTATGACATTGATACAGTGTGTCCATAGATTGAATTTGGAAGAGAGAACACTTTTTTATTTATAAGTTTACTACTAAATATGGTAATGGTGTTTTGCAATAATGTACATACAGTTAAAGTGCCATTTTTTAAAAGGGCGTAAAGTTCCTTGCAACAGGACACTGTAACTGCACCAACGACATTAAATTCTTGGTGAAAGTATGATTGAAAGTATGCCCAACACGTCAGCGTATTGATACGTTCGAAATGTGAATTTGGCGACGTTTGCTGCGAATTCTCTGGACAGCCTACTGTACCAATGCAACGGCTTAATTCTCCAAAAAATGTATCCTCCAAAGTAACTTTCTAGCATCGTATTTTCTCGAGTCCTTTTATTTCGTTGCCACATCAACTGGTGAGAAGTATAGAATATCTGATTGTCCAGGGAAAACCAGATGGTAAGAGGCAAAGAAGAAGACCACCAAAAGTTGGTCCGATGCCCAAAGCTAATGGGAAAGAGTGAGGCCGTGCGCGTAACAGGCAGCCACGATAGACGAGGCTGCCGGACATGCTATACGACAAAGGGAGCCTACTGGAATCACAAAACTTCTGTGAAGACGTTGTAAATAAGAAGAAGAAAAGAGGAGGAGAAGCCCAACATGTGGCATATCGCTTTCAAAGTCTTGCATCCGGACATAATTATGTCTTACCTAAGAAAATCAATGTTTAGAATTCTCATTGATAGTCTTGAATCCCTACATCCAGAATAATTGACAAAAGTAAACGTAATTCAATGAAAGTTTTTTAAAAACTAATTTATTTTCAAATAACTGCGGAGAGTTTTTTACCGAATATTAAATAATCATATATAAACTTTAGTAAACTTTTCCGCGTCACGTTTAACTGCAAACTCTACTATTAAAAGTCTAAGTAAATGTTGTGTCAGGACTGCCAAAAAAGTATCATTTGCACGTGATACACTTCGATTGTTTAATAAGGAAATATAACCCAATTTTTAGTTAGTACAGGTTTATTCTCTGCTGTTTCAGTTCCTAAAGATTTCAGTTCTTCTTTTAATTTGTTTATGTTAATCACTACTAATTAATATTAGTGTAGGTAAGCCAAAAACATACTTCCTGGCAGCTATGCCGACTGAAGATACATCAAACTCATAGCCATCATGTGCAGAGGTACCTTCTGTCCTTGTAATATGTAAAATGTCTTTCTGGATAATCATCGTTTACTGATGTTATTTGTTTAAGTAGCCATATTGAGGGGCAGAAAAATATAAAGTTTTCCTAACATCATACACTTACCAGGCAACCACAATGGAGGACAACTAAAATTACATCAAGTTCTTATATAAAGAAATTACGAATTATCTGATAATAACTAAATATTAAATAGAAAACACTATTGGTAGATACTATCAGAGGGTAATGAACTCCAACATTTTTGGAAAAGTCACTAGTATAGACCTCATTATGGTTAGGTAGTGACATCACCGTAATAGCTGAACTCATAAACGATAAAAGGTAAATTCACTAGATCACACTTGATAAAATTAAATTTGCAACACATTTTTCATATTACTAGATCTAATTTAAAGGAAGCTGGGTAATTTGAATTCTCGTGACTTTGACATATTAGTATTAGGTTTATATAATATGGAATTAAGTACCTCGTGAGTTAACTTATGTACACTTTAATCTAAAATACTGAAAAACAAAATAACATAATCTTAAAAAATTTGTATCTGGAAATAAAATATCCCAAAGTAATAATATACTAGAATATGCATGCGCTTCATAATGTTTGCTTGTATTTATTGTCTATTATAAAAAATCAAATTGTGGATTTTATTAACATATTTTTTCTTGTTACAGCCATGGAGAAGATCTCATCGTCACACCGTTCGCACAAATTCTTGCCAGTTTGCGCAGTGTACGCAACAATTTTCAATCCCTCACCAATGTGCCCACCAACAAGTAAGTAAGCTTTGTAATACAGTCTTATTACCTGTCACTTTCTGCTATCATCTAATAATAATCATAAAAAAACTTTATGCAAGCTGGCGGGATGTCAGCAAATACTGGTATCAATCCCAACCAGGAACACAGAAAAGAAGGTACATTAAGTACAAAGAACTGCATATAATATATCCAAATATGCAAAAGTGCAAAATGTGCAAATTAGAACAATTTTATCTACTTAACAACATTTGTTTAGTTTTTCTTTACTCTCATGAAGGCATAATTTTGATGTGATCCGGAATTACGTTATATAGGAATTTAGCTAAATAAGTACAGGACGATTCATATTTGATTGGTTTCAGGACTTGGGATATTTAATATAGTATCTACTAAATGTATATTATAGTTATACAGGGAGCCGGTGAAAATTAATTTTTAGACTCCTGATATGTTAATATGTTGTGCATAAGACATACCAGATGCAGTTGCAACTTAGATTGAAAATGAAGCCAATATAGTTTTTTGTAAAAAGGAGCGATATACTCACTCCTAGATATTCCTAGAGAAACGTAAGAATGTTGTCTGTACCATCATGCTGGCTCCTGAGCTAGCATGCAATTACCTGACACATTTGTAAAAGCTAGAGACATTATTAATTCTGTTCCCTAGAGCTTGGCAGACAAAGAAAGTGATATGAGAAATGTTTTTGGTGGTGGAAACTTCACTAGATGACTCTTGAAAGTCGACATGTTTTCATGGTTGATGGAAGTATTTGTATAAAGCTAGTATTTCTTTTATCGATTACTTATCATACAGTGAGTACAAAAATATGATTGGCATACGTATCCGTTGGTGGGTTTCCAGAGGCAGAAACTGTTAACCTGCGAGATATTTCACTGTGGATGATAGATTTGTAACAAGCTGATTTTTTCTTTATCGATTAACTACCACTGGGTAATTACGAGAATGATGATGGTGGGTTTCCAGAGGCAGAAGCTGTTAATCTGCAAGATATTACACATGACAAATTTGTAACAAGCTGATTTTTATAAATAATTCATGTATATTCAACAAGTAGAAAAATAATCTCGGCATACATTTTTAATAGTGGTATAGGTATAGGCCGTTAAAGCGGTGAAGAAATTCATTAACTTTGTATGATTTGTAACAAGCAAATTTTGAAACAATCAAGCAGATTATTTTTTAACTTATTTATTACGATACAGCAACTAAAACATTGAAAGCGGCAGATATTTCTGTCATATATCCATCGATATATTTCTTAATAAATATTGAGGTAAGCAGTTGATTGATGCTCCCCTCTCCCGTGAAATATAGTAAATAGGCTATCGCGTCGGTCGGTGTGTCTGTCGGTCGGTCTGTCTGTCTGTAACTTTTTTGTGCACACGTTTCCTCTGGAACGGTTTAAGATATTGAAAAATAAATTCTCGATAAATAACTTTTGAACCAATTTACGGATCCAATTTCTACATAGGTAAATTCACCTAATAATAAGTCATGATGTAAATAGTCAAAGACATTTGTGTAATACCTTATTCCAGAAGTTGTAACATTGGTCTTTAGAAAGTCGTCTGTGATGTCTACGAGTTGTAAAACTCTTTTTAAGTAGTTCTGTAGTTAGGAGTTACTTGTTTATTATAGTATATATTTTATTATTATAGTAGGGTCATTCAACACATATCTTTGCTTTTAGGCGAAAGGGGAGTTACTGATTCTGTGACAAAATTAGCGTTGGGGGGAGGGAGTTCATAGAAAGTGAATGTTCTCATAGTAAAGTACTTACAAAATAGCTATATTCAATCATTTAAGTTGGTTTCTTTCAACAGATTATATTTTTTTGAAAGTGTAATTTTTTTTCTTTATATGTGAAGGAGGGGGTTCAAGCGATTGCTCGTGTAAAGATGTCCCAGACCATATTGGCATTGTTTAAAGATACTTAAAACTGTTTTAATCCCGTCAGAATATTTTAGTAAATATTCAGTTTTAAGTTTAGGCCCTGAGTATATGAATTTTTACGTAGTAGAAAAAAATTAAACCAGTGTTTCTATATGTGTTCAAATGTTTTCGGGGAGAGTAGGAATGCCTTCTGCTTGTTGCATCACTACCACTGTAATATTGCTGTATTTTTTTCTTAAATTCGGTATATGAAAAACAGGAAGGAATTTTATCATATTTTCCTTTTATTTATCCTTCCTGAAACGTTTCTCAAAAACGTGGTCTGCAATGAACGTGACATACACTGTCTTGTGCGTATTAAGACTCTGTTTATCGACAATTTTAAATATGCTTTATAAATATGAACTTTAATCCTTTATTATAATTAAACTTTAGTTTAATAAAGTGTGTTGACCATAAAATTTTATTATTAAGATTGACATGATATGCTATAAATATCTTGTCGGTACATAACATAACCAGTTTTAGTTTGTTTCAAATTTTTTATACTTTGAAATGAAAAATGAATGATGATTTATAGTCTAACGAAATAAGGTGATGAATTAATAGTATATTATGTAACAAGTTTTATAAACGTCATTTTAGCCACGAGTTTTATTAATCGCGAGCGACGCGTAGCGGAGCGAGTGTTTAATAAAATGAGTGACTAACAAGTTTATAAAACGTGTTGCATACTATACTTTTTCTACGACAGCAAATATCTAAATAAAAAATTTGGAAGTTATTTTAATATTTCATTTATTAACGTATCAATAACCTGGTAACAGTAAAAAAATAATAAATTACTTGTCTCTTGTCACAACGCGTCGATTTATTTTCACAGATTGATGACAAGAATTACGGAAAACTAACTTGATTTTTGCCATTAAAATATCTAGAATTAACCTCAGCCGTGACTAATATCTCGTTGCTGAGTTCAGCCTGTGACTAAAATGCACGAAGTCACGGTTTGTCGAAAGCGTGTTTAAAGGATTATTTAGCGTCATGGAAACGTATACGATAAACGCCATTTTAAAGATGGAAGTAGAAAAAACATATTTCCTCGAAATTGTCTTAGTAAAAGAATTTTGTAAACATTATAAGACTACTTACTATGCTAGTAGTTTCTTCCCTGCTCTTATTAGATTATGAATTAATTACTGAATTGCTTTTGAACAAGTAATAGTATCCATAAACAAATAGTGTGAGTTATAATAATTCACTTGTGAGTTTGTTATAAATCACTAGGAATTGACATATTTGAATAGTTTAAACGAATTTGTTTAGTGAAGATGAATTATTATGTCAATATTTATTGTTATAATCGTAGATACAGTATAGTACACAACTTGCGATAATGATAATAACTCACTTGATAAATTAAACTTCATCTGCGTGAGTTATTATCTACACTGCCGCTCTTTGAATAATACACTATTAAACAACAAGTTTTGAAGAAAATGTTGTTTACAATATTTCTTTTACGACTTCAAGGAAAACAAACAGTTTCATAAGTAAACAGATATCATTTATTTAACAAAACACCAAAAATTAAAATTCAAGCCTACTTTAAAAAATATGAATAAAAGGTGTGATTTCTGTTTTCGACAGGACTGTGTGAAAAAAGACAGTTTCGAGTCATGGTTTGCGTTGTTTGTCGTTTTCGAAAGCAGTCGTAGAAAAAGTACTTTTCTATGATGGTAGAACTGAGAGAATTAATACTGTCTCTAGATGATACAAAATGTGTCAGATAATTGCACCCTGGCTTCTGTAACAGTTTTCGTGGTATTTATTTTTTGAATCAAGCTGTTTCAATACCATAAGCTCTGTCCTAAATGTTCCCTTTTTTAAATTTTGACGTGTATTTTGTAATAAAAATATATGATACTTTAGATTGTAGAGGGTCCCAGCTTTATTTAGACAAGCATTGTCTGGAAAACAGCAAGACACAGAAAGAAATGTTAGATGAAAAAGTTATTCTGTTTAGAGCGATGCATTTAATCATTTAATTTTCAAATGTACAAGGCGCCTTAAAACGGCGGCAGGTTATGCAACTTTACTTCTTCATCCTGTATATTTAAAAAAATTTTGGATTCTCTTTTTATTTTCGAACAAATTTTGTGAGCCATGTCGTACTTATCATTCACGGTTTACGATATATTAATGGTTTAATCTTGATTTTGCCATGCTCCATTTTCTTAAAATAATCAGACTGGCCTTGATTATACACAAAAGACTGTCATTCTGTGACAGTTTTACTGACAGTTGATAATAACTTCCACATCCACGTAGTTTTTAGACTCTTTCATTTTCAAATCAGAAATATGCCGTCACTGTTTACATCTAATGAATATGTTGATATGTTACTTATTAATGGCGAGAGCCTTGGAGGGAACTGGATTGATAATCAGGCACCTGTTAAGTGGCCTGCACGGTCACCTGATATGTCACCCTTAGATTTTTTTTATGGGGCCATTAAAGCAAGTTGTATGCGCTAATTATCCCAGAAGTTGTAAGAAATTCCTGTACACGAGAACTTTTAAGGAGGTATGAGTTCTATCAAATAAAGTATGCGAGAGAATTTAAGCATCTTTTATAATAATCATAGTAGGTATTGTTTTTTTTGTATTGTGTTATTACTTATGATTACGTTAATAAAAAAATGTTATCCCAAAAATTTCACTGCCAATATCTCAACAATGATTAATGATAGGGCATTGTTCATAGCTTAAGAGCCAGTGTTCAAAATCGACTAATTTTTTTTGAATACCTGCTAACAATTATGGTATACTGAGGAAAATATTATACTAATCACCGTAGGCTGGGTAGACCCAGAGTGGTTTGATTTTGGGCCCGGGGTCATGGAATAATAAATATTTTTGAACCGAATGAATACTTGCTAACAACTTGGACGATAGTCATGATCCAACCGAATGAATATCACTTCCACTTTGCGGCAAAATATTTGTTATAAGTATTTGAGACCATGTACAAAAAGTTATAATTTTCCCATGGTCCAAAGAAAAGTTACAATGCTATTTTGGACCGAGAATTAAGAAAAATTAAAAATTTCACAAAGCACCTATAAAACGGAAAATTCTCGACGAAAAACGCTAAAAATTGGCATGGGCCTTCGGGATATCATAAGAAATGACATACAGGGGACTTATAAATACGGGTCCAAAAATGACATTTTTTTTTTCCACACATTAAATAGTTCGTTTCTCCACCGATTTTTGCCCTGACCTGCTGAATGCAATTTCTGTGTTTTTTAGACCAAAAATAGGCATTTTTGGACCCGTATTTATGGGCCTCCTGGATGCGAGTGGGGCCGGGGGGAGGATTAGAAAGGTGTAACTTTTATGTAAGTATGTCTTTTCTTATGATATATTGAAGGCCTATGCCAATGTTTAGCGTTTTCCGTCAAGAACTTTCCAATTTATAGGTGCTTAGCGTTTTCAATTTTTGCTTAATTCTGAATTTAAAATGGCCTTGTAACTACTTTTGGACCCTGAGAAAATTGTAACTTTTTGTAAATAGTCTCAAATACTTATAGCAAATATTTTGCCGCAAAGTAGAAGTGGTATTCATTCGGTTGGATCATGACCAATTTTTAAACTTGGCGCGCTTTTTCCTGTATCAGCAAAAAATTTTAACTTTTTGCTTAGTTGTTTGTAGGTATTAGTAGTGATTAGTATAATATTTTCCTCAGTATACCACAATTGTTAGCAGGTATTCAAAATAAGCCGGTTTTGCACACGGCCCTTAAGCTATCAGAAATAGAAGTAGAAACTAAAAATACATGAGGCATTCAATTTGAGAAAGTAAAATTGTATAACCTGCCATCTTTTTAAGCTGCATTACACATTTAAAAGAAAACTTATTAAAATCATCTTTTTAAGCAGAATAACCTTTCCCTCTAACGTTTCTTTCTATGTCTCACCGTTTTCCAGATAATGCTTGGTTAGGTAGAGCTGGGACACCCTGTATAGATTTCATTTACCTAGATTCATGTCGGTAAAATGAAGATACTCTTAATTAGCGTGTAAGGAGCTGCACGAAGCGAACTGGATCTTGTCTACCGGTAGATAATTATCTCTTGACTTGAACATCCTCTAATTTAATTATAGTACAAGGGTACCGGGTGTCTTGGTTAGCTTAATTAATAATTTTCTGCCTTGCTGTTGAGTTGACACAATAATTTTAAAACTGTAGGACTCAATATACAGGTTGACTAAGAACATTCAAGAAGCTATGCATCCTTAAAGTTGGATTTAATATCACCAAAAAAATATAATAAACTTTTAATACAACGTGTGCGTAAAATTATTATTAATGTTATGGTATTGTTGAATGTTTCTTAATTCAATGACCATAATTAGGTCAGATTCTTGCCATTAAACTTGCCGCTATCAGTTTTGTTTAAGCTTTATCGTAAGCTGTTTTATACGGTTTGATTTCAATACAGTTGACCATATACCAGTGGTGTGCATGCAAATATTTTTGAATATATACGCTTATATAGTGTACGTAAAAAAGGCGTACATACAGGCTTGAACTCTTCTGCAATAGCTCACCGGGAAAAACCTCATATATTCACCATGCTGTGCTTTTCAAATGTTATTTTATAACAAGAGACTATTATAATTGCCATGTTTTACAACTTATCTTTCCAAATTCTACGGAGAACTCCCCAGCAGCCCAGTCCGACTCTGCATACTATCAAAATGGTGCTGTCTAAGGGAAAAACTAAATTCGTATAAAGTGTTTTATCATTAACAAATTCATATTTTAAAAGTTGAAACAGCACGTGAGATACTATTACATATTACACTTTTAAAGATTTTTACCATCAATTCTATAACATATCTTCTATTCTGTTAGGGTTAAGAAAAGAATTAAAATCATTCACGTTTATTTTATATTAATTATTTATTCACTTTCTTTCGTGCTGTTGTTTTCCACCCATCATTTCCACCATATCCTCATTTAAAACCTGAAAATAAATGTGCCATTTGCAAGTAACGATTTTTCTTTTTAGATCGCGACGTTCGTCGGGGGCGGCGTCTGCGGCCACCTCTCAATCCAGAAACTTGAACCCCGGTGGTAAGTAGATTATCATACTTTTTTAACTAATGAATCAAACCTTCTATCTTCCTTAAATATAAACCAATCAATTTACAATTTCGGCAACCTTCGACGAAAAATTCACAAAGCAACTAATTCGTACATGTGAGACATTGTTAACTGTAATAATAACAATAATAATAATAATAATGTAATATTAGTATAGTAATAAAGAAGTGCATCAAAATCACTGAAGTTGATAAAGGGAATAACAATATAAGATACAAAGTAAAATATGCATATAAAATTGTATAAAACACAGCACATACATAATAATGTGAGTTTTCTTGTTAAGAAAGCCAACTTACATCTCTAGAAAGTTAATACCAGGTTTGCGCAAAATAGGTTAATATTAAATTACACAGAATCATTAGTTTTTAGATTTAACTTGTCCAGAAAGCGGCTTTTTAATTAGAAACAATAGTGGCGTTCTGAAGCAAAAGGATATCACAAAATTATTAGATATTTACAATTTTGCACCCAAATAAAGACAGCATACAGCGTATTTCAATAAAAACTAACCACCTTAAATAAATTTGGATATACATATTGATTTTTGCAAAAACAGAAAAACACAAAGAAAAACAATATGGTAGCTATACTTGTTTCTTATGAATTGACCTAGGATTAGCTCCTCTTCATCGCTTGCAGAGCCACTCATACAATATTTTTAAATGGAACACCCAATTTTTTAAGTCATTAGTTTACCCTCGAAGAGCTTACTAGAAATGTATAAAATATGGGGTAGTTACTAGAGATACAGACTTTGAAATTATAGCGAAAGTAGAGGAAAAATTAATATACTACCGTAAGAGCAACGACTGTCCACTATCGACTGTCGTCTATAACGAAAGAATATTTTCTATGCATAAATAGATATTAACTCCTCGTTGAAATAGGTTGAACAAGAAAAATTGAAAAAAAAAATTACAATGTTTTCAAATCAAGATATAGATTCATTTTCAAGAGGTACTTAATCTAAAACGATATAAATATAATGCACACGATTTTTGCCAAATCAATAAATTACTTTTAATTTTACATATTTTTTCTACTGCCACCTTAAGACGGACCTGTAATTTCAACCAAATTCCTAATCATTGCAAGATATATGTGCTGTGTATCCAAAAGTGATTAATAAAATTATTTTTATTAGTAATAAGAACATTAGCTTACCTCAAACTGATTCAATGGTAACGATAGTAAAAGGTTTTAGAATGTTCGAAAATTACATTAGACCAAGCACCAGATAGTCCAGTCGACAAAGTAAAAAATACACCAGAAGCTGGAAAACAATGTTATCTGAGATTTTTCTTCGGTAACTGGTAGTGCAACTAAACATCACAAAACTACAAAAATTAGTTCTGGGGGTATCGCACAACCCTCCAAAAAACTACCCCTTCGTTGAAAAAAGCCTTATTTTACTGATAACTCGTTAACCGTTGAAGATATAAAAAATTGCTCATCATAGCTTGTCTAATTGCCTAAAAAAAGTCCTCTTGTAATTTTCTTGTATATGCCATAGTTTTCGAGAAAATCGATATTGACAAAAATTGCAAAATTTGTATTTTTAATGCTCGCGAATTTTCGTTTATTTGAATTTTTTGCGCGCGGCCTATAGAAAAAATTGAATTGCTCGAAAACCAAACAAGCTAGGAAGAAAAATCAAAATGGGTTTTAAAGGGGATATAAAATACTCTCTTGTGTTGATATTTCTGAGGGCTATTGATCTTTATTAGTATATAAAAATAACCGATTTCACCGAATATTAAAAATTAAATTTGAATAAAAATTTAAATTGACAGGAATGGAATATTCTAGCTCGGCACTTTCTATCACTTGGATGTATTAATTAATGATAGCAGGCAAAAAAGTTACCAAAAACCTACATCCGAAAACCAATATTAAGAAAGTTACAGAAAAAAAAAATTCAACACGAAACAATTAAACAATGAAAATAAAATATCTCAAAAACTACTGCATATCTGACTTTTAGAATTTAGAATTTAGTGCTTAATCGAATGGCATTTGTTCCAAAGCTTCCTTGATTGAAAAATATGTTTAAACTGCAGCGCCATCTCTGGCGATAATGTTATTTAAATTGTATTTCTGGAAGAAGGCATTGACAATAGGAAGTCTATTACCGATTACATAATAAAGATATATGTTTTAGTTTCCGAGATATCGGCTGAGGGAGTGTTAACTGAAACACCCTGTATATGCCCTAAAAGATTAAATTTTTACTTCCCTCGCATGCCGAAGGGAAGTATTGCATTCGAGAAAAAGTCACCCTCCGAGATTTTTCCGGATTTTCACATTTCAGATCGTGTAGAGTATGAAAATATAGATTTTTCAATTCCGTCAGTCTTGTCCGTCTTACTGACTGTCTGTCTGTCTGTCTGTTAAATAAAATAACGAAAAAATTTGTTTTGCGCAAATTTTAAATTTTCACGTGTCATGGCATTCTATACCTATTTTTAAAAAATGTAACTTTTTTTTTACCGTTTTTGAAAAATTTTACCACTAAAATGGACAATTTTTTTTTCATTGCTCAAATTTAAAAATTCCACGTTTCATGACATTCTAAACCTGTTTCAATAAAACAAATTTTTTTGTGAAAATTTGTCTTTTTTACAACTATTAAACAGATGAAAAAAATTTTTTTTTGCTCAAGTTTAAAGTTTCACGTTTCATGACATGCTAAACCTATTTCAGAAAAAAAATCTTGAACATTTTTTTACCATTTTGGAGAAATTTTGTACCACTAGAATAGTTGAAAAATAATTTTGTTTAGCCCAAATTAACAATTTTCACGTTTCATGGCATTTTTTAAAAAATTTTGTTCTTTTATCACTACTATTGAATAGACGAAAACATTTTTTTTGCTCAAACTTAAAATTTCCACGTGACCTTTTAAGCCTATTTCAGAAGAAAATATTTTAAAAAATTTTGACATTTTTGAAAAATTTCAAAAATAATGAAATTTTTTAACCACTACTAATACTTTCACTCCACAACGTGAATGTGGAATTGAAAATGTAACAGATGGCAATAATATTTGGCATATGCAACTATTATACATCCCAAGAAATAATTCAACCATCGTGGCCATTTGTAAAGGTATTTGCGCAAGCCTTCATATTAGGCACCTGCTATTTAGTATTGAATTTTTGCTGTTGGACGAGCACTATATTTTTTTGACCAAAAGTTATCTGGTTTTCTTTGTAATAATAGTGATAACTATATTCCGATTATTATTCTCAATGTCATTTCGTAATTAATAATTTTTTAGAGTGACCGCCATGCACAAATAAAGAGGGAAGTTCTGTGTATTCCTCTAGGTATAAAAACTAATCCAAAATTAAGAATTAACGTTTACAAGTTTTGTGAAAAAATTTTGGAATATAAGTCAAATGTTAATTTGGCAACTGTCAATTAACACTCTTTAGTATAATTGGAGAGCTCACTTTGCCTTACTTTATTTTCTAACTAGCTTTAATTATCCAAAAACTTCGAAGCAACTATTTTGCCTGAAAATGTTAAAGTATACATCATATGTCATTTGACAACTGTCAAACTGTCAATAATTAGACATAAAATTTTGATCTAATGACATCACTAATACTCGAGTTATGATCCTCAGTTTCAAGGACTCGAGATTCTTATCACGTGAAGTTATTCAGTATATCATATCAAACATTTTTTGTTTTAACTTAAAATATTAAAAAAGGGATTTTTTTAAATTCGGCCTCCGAGGATTTGCTAGAAATTCTGTAAGCTTTAATTTTTAAAAAAATTGTTCATTTGGGACAACTGTGCGTCCTGCTCCTCACAGGTTTCCATACAAATCCGTTGTACCATCCGCATAGAAATACCCAAAGCATTAGAAGTACGATAAAAGAAAATTTACTTTATAAACATGTGCCACATTTAATATTACGATTCACCTCATGGACTGCTTGCAAAGGTAAAAGGGGACCTCCGTTGCATTTTCCTGATTCAAGTTCTCAAATAATTTCATTACCATGTCTCTGGCTACTACATTCAGTCTCTTGCCGGACATTTTGAGATTAGATTCTTTACAAACCGTAAACCGCTGCCTAAGGAATCACTACTTCCACATCCAGATTCTTCATCCAAATCACTTTAAAGGAAACATCTTGACTATATTTGCACTCTAGTATGTGGAAATTATTGGTCATAGAATTTTAATATTTGGGGCAGATGTCATAGACAAGCTTGAGGAGTTGGTTTCTATCATATACGTTAAAAATGAAGTTTCTAGTTTACCCTACTTATTTTCCACTATTCACAACCTACCACCTCCCACCCCTTCAATGCAGTCATCTCAATCAGATGTCACTACAATACATACGTGTACTAACTTTCAAGTGAATATCTCAATTTGATGTTATCAATCCCATTAATAATGAAGCGGAGGTGGTGGAGTTTGAAAAATATTAGAAAGAAATCTGAGGCCTTGGTTTCTAGTATATACACCGAATCCCAAATTTCTGTACTCTTACCAGCTTGATTTACTTATTTTCCCCTAGTCCTCCTGTTAACCCCAACCCTTCTACGGAATCAATCCAAAATATAATCTAGTTCCAGATGTCGTTATAATACATACGTCTACCAAATTACAAGTGAATATCTCAATTTTATTTTATCAACCCCTCTAATAATGTGGTAAGGGTAGTGGAAGGGTTGAAAAGTATTATTAAACAATCTGAGGCCTTAGCTTCTAGGACATACACCGAATTTCAAGTTGCAGTACTCTTACCAACTTGCTTTACTTATTTTTCCCTATTTACCTCTACTTACCCCCACTCCTTCAACGCAATCATGTCAAAATATAATCTAGTTTTACATACAGTTATAATACATAAATGTACCAAATTTCAAGTGAAAATTTTAATTTAATTTTATCAACTCTTTTAATAAGGGAGTGGGGGTGGTGGGGGGATGGAAAATACTAATAAAAAAACCTGAGACCTTCGCTTCTAGTATATACACCAAATCCCAAATTTCTGTACTTTTACCAGCTTGCTTTACTTATTTTCCCTTATATACCCCTATTTAACCCCCAACCCTTCAACGGAATCATCTCAAAATATAATCTAGTTCCAGATGTCGTTATAATACATATGCGTACTAAATTTCATGCGAATATCTCAATTTCATTTTATCAACCCCTTGAATAATGGAGTAGGGGTGGTGGGGGGCTGAAATATATTATTAAAAAATCTGAGGCCTTGGCTTCTAGTACATGCACCGAATTTCAAGTTTCTGTACTCATGCCAGCTTGCTTTACTTATTTCCCCCTATCTACCCCTAAATAACCCCCAACCCTTCAACGGAATTATCTCAAAGTATAATCTAGTTCCAGATGGCGTTATAATTCATACATGTACCAAACTTCAAATGAATATCTCAATTTTATTTTATCAACCCTTTTAATAATGTAGGGGTGGTGGGGGTTGAAAAATATTATAAATAATCTGAGACCTTGGCTTCTAGTAGATACACCGAATTTCAAGTTTCTGTAGTCTTACCAGCTTGCTTTACTGTATTTTCCCCTATTTACTCCTATTTAACACCCAACCCTTCAACGGAATCATCTCAAAATATAATCTAGTTCCAGATGTCGTTATTATACATACGTGTACCAAATTTCAAATGAATATCTCAATTTCATTTTATCAACCCTTTTCATATTGGAGTAGGGGTGGTGGGGGTTGAAAAATATTTAAACAAAATCTGACGCTTTGGCTTCTAGTACATACACCGAATTTCAAGTTTCTGTAGTATTACCAGCTTGCTTTACTTATTTTCCCCTATTTACCCCTATTTAACCAACAACCCTTCAACGGAATCATCTCAAATTATAATCTAGTTCCAGATGTCGTTATAATACATACGTGTACCAAATTTCAAATGAATATCTCAATTTTATTTTATCAACCCTTTTCATATTGGAGTAGGGGTGATGGGGTTGAAAAATATTGTAAAAAAAATCTGACGCTTTGGCTTCTAGTACATACACCGAATTTCAAGTTTCTGTACTCTTACCAACTTGTTTTACTTATATTCCCCTATTTACCCCAAATTAACCCCCAACCCTTCAACGGAATCATCTCAAAATATAATCTAATTCCGGACGTCGTTATAATACATACGTATACGAAATTTCAAATGAATATCTCAACTTTATTTTATCAACCCCATTAATGGGGTAGCGGTGGTGGGGGGGTTGAAAAATATTACAAAAAAATATGAGGCCTTAACTTCTAGCACATACACCGAATTTCAAGTTTCTGTACTCTTACAAGCTTGCTTTACTTATTTTTCCCTATTTACCCCTATTTAACCCCCAACCCTTCACCGGATATCCTCAAAAAACAATCCAGTTCCAGATCTCGTTATAATATATACGTGTAAAAAATTTCAAGTCAATATCTTAAACCGTTCCGGAGAAAACGTGCGGACAAAAAAAGTTACAGACAGACAGACAGACAGACCGACAGACAGACAGACAGACAGACAGACAGACAGAAATTTTTTTTTCGCTCAAATTTAAAATCTCGACGTTTCATGACATTCTAAACCTATTTCACGAATAAAAATTTTTGAAATTTTTTTTGCGATTACTATACTTCCAATCCACTACGTGGATGTGGAAGTAAAATTAAAGCACTGAAAAACTATTTACACAACAATTTACATAATTACAGGAAACTTAAAACACCACAGTAAAGAACTTATATGGATAACGAGAGGAAATAGAAAATCATAAATTTGACAAATGCGCCAAGTGCACGCTACTGAACAGACAGAATACTGATCGCTGGTTGCGATTACAACAAGCGGCTGCATTATTACTTCCACATCCACGTAGTGGATTGGAAGTATAGTAATCGCAAAAAAATTTTCAAAAATTTTTATTCGTGAAATAGGTTTAGAATGTCATGAAACGTCGAGATTTTAAATTTGAGCGAAAAAAATTTTCTGTCTGTCTGTCGGTCTGTCTGTCTGTAACTTTTTTTGTCCGCACGCTTTCTCCGGAACGGTTCAAGATATTGACCTGAAATTTTGTACACGTATATATTATAACGAGATCTGGAACTGGATTGTTTTTTGAGGAAATCCGGTGAAGGGTTGGGGGTTAAATAGGGGTAAATAGGGGGAAATAAGTAAAGCAAGATTGTAAGAGTACAAAAACTTGAAATTCGGTGTATGTACTAGAAATTAAGGCCTCAGATTTTTTTATAATATTTTTCAACCCCCCACCACCCCTACCCCATTAATGGGGTTGATAAAATAAAGTTGAGATATTCATTTGAAATTTCGTACACGTATGTATTATAACGATGTCTATAATTAGATTATATTTTGGGGTGATTCCGTTGAAGGGTTGGGGGTTAATTTGGGGTAAATAGAGGAATATAAGTAAAACAAGTTGGTAAGAGTACATAAACTTGAAATTCGGTGTATGTACTAGAAGCCAAACGTCAGATTTTTTAATAATATTTTTCAACCCCCACCACCCCTACTCCAATTTGAAAAGAGTTGATAAAATAAAATTGAGATATTCATTTGAAATTTTCTACACGTATATATTATAACGACAACTGGAACTAGATTATATTTTGAGATAATTCCGTTGAAGGGTTGGGGATTAAATAGGGGTAAATAGGGGAAAATAAGTAAAGCAAGCTGGTAAGACTACAGAAACTTGAAATTCGGTGTATGTACTAGAAGCCAAGGTCTTAGATTATTTATAATATTTTTCAACCTCCACCGACCCGACCCTACTTCATTATTAAAAGGGTTGATAAAATAAAATCGAGATATTCATTTGAAATTTGGTACACGTATGAATTATAACGACATCTGGAACTAGATTATACTTTGAGATGATTCCGTTGAAGGGTTGGGGGTTATTTAGGGGTCAATAGAGGGAAAGTAAAACAAGCTGGTATGAGTGCAGAAACTTGAAATTCGGTGTATGTACAAGAAGTTAAGGCCTCAGATTTTTTTTATAATATTTTTCAACCCCCCACCACCTCTACCCCATTAATGGGGTTGACAAAATAAAGTTGAGATATTCATTTGAAATTTCGTACACGTATGTATTATAACGACGTCTGGAATTAGTTTATATTTTGAGATGATTCCGTTGAAGGGTTGGGGGTTAATTTGGGGTAAATAGAGGAATATAAGTAAAACGTTGGTAAGACTACAGAAACTTGAAATTCGGTGTATGTACTAGAAGCCACAGCGTCAGATTTTCTTATAATATTTTTCAACCCAACCACCCCTACTCCAATATGAAAAGGGTTGATAAAATAAAATTGAGATATTCATTTGAAATTTGGTACACGTATGTATTATAACGACGTCTGAAACTAGATCATAATTTGAGATGATGCCGTTGAAGGGTTGGGGGTTAAATAGGGGAAAATAAGTAAAGCAAGCTGGTAAGACTACAGAAATTTGAGATTCGGTGTATATACTAGAAACCAAGGCCTCAGATTTCTTTCTAATATTTTTCAAACTCTACCACCTCCGCTTCATTATTAATGGGATTGATCATCACATCAAATTGAGATATTCACTTGAAAGTTAGTACACGTATGTATTGCAGTGACATCTGATTGAGATGACTCCATTGAGGTGGTAGGTTGTAAATAGTGGAAAATAGTGGAAAATAAGTAAACTAGTAAACTAGAAACTTCATTTTTAACGTATATGGTAGAAACCAACTCCTCAAACTTTTCTGTGACAGCTACCCCAAATATTATTAAAATTCTATGACCAATAATTTCCACATACTAGAGTGCAAATATAGTCAAGATGTTTCCTTTAAAGTGACTTGGACGAATAATCTGGATGTGGAAGTAGTGATTCCTTAGGCAGCGGTTTCGTCTCTAGAACGCATCGTTACGCATGAAACTTCTGTCGTAGCCCCATCAAACGTGACTTTCTGTTATTTACATTTGTAACACGCTAGTGTTCAAGCTGATAGAAAAATCTCATGTCTTTGATAAGTACATAAATTGATGATTTGAACTTTACGACTTTTATCTGATATTTTTTTTAAGCTTTTCAAAAAAAAGTTATTTACATTACTTTTGGCTATAAAAAATACGTAGAAGAAATTTTTCACTAATTATGGTTCTGAATCAGTACCTAACTGATTCAGAACCATAATATCTAGAGATAAAAAAAAAACAATCGTCTACCTCAGTTTGACGCAAAAATTTATTTGGAGCTTGGTCTATACAGAAAATTCAATATACCGACGATGAAAATAATGTTTACATTTGATTATTCAGTAGTTATATATGCGGCATATTGTTTATGTATATTTCATGAACAAATTAATGAAGTTATCAACATTCCTACAATATCAAATTTTGTTAATAATTATTGCTATTCCTCTGAACTTATCGATTAAGCAATATGGGCAAAACTATAAACTTATACATGACTTCACGGGACCAGAATAAAATATCTGTTGATATCTGATGTTTACAAACAGTGTTTATATAAACTTAGTAATTATTTATACTTATATGTAAGCAAGAATGTTCCGGTTTCAAACGAAATTTTTTGATCTAGATAATCCCGCAATATTATTGATACATTGTTATTTTTAATACATAATAATTTACTATACTTTTTGTTAGGTCCTCGTGACCTTTGGTCATCCGTCCGTACACATTTTTTGCACAACTTATAGATAAAAGTTAAGTATCACAACTATATTTCATGATAATTTTTGAAAAAGATTAACCTTATACCACTGACTCTCATTATGCAACAAAATGAAAATATATTTTTCACGAAAAGAGATAACATTTTTTTAAATAGTTCAGCTGGAGGCTTTCAAGGCCTAAACAGTTTTATATATTATGTAGTTATTAATTTTAATTAAATTTCACGAAGTAAATGAATGCTTGCTGACGCACGGCCTGATATTAACAAATCATTTATATTTGTTTTGCAAAAACTTAATGTTCTAGAAACTGATCTTGTTTTGTTTAACTTTAATTTACTGCTACGAACCTCCACTGGACTAGCCAATAAATCTATCGTATATGCTCTACCTGTAACTAATAATTCTATGAATTGTCAAATGACAAATGCAGATAATAAAATGAAAACAAGAAGCAAGTTTTGAAAGAAAATTAACCTGAAGTGTCGTTGATGTTTCGGGCATCGTAAAAGTTAAGAGTCGTCATTCTATAATATAGTAAAATCTACTTTGCAGCCCCCGATATCTGTAAAACTGTCCATTTTCCGACCTTGTGCTCATGAGAATTTTTGATCAGGAAGAAATTATGTACAATATACTGCGATTTCAGCCGATTTGACTGGGACCAATTTTCCATAAGAATGGTGCGGGGTTCCTTGCAGAGGTAAAAATAGTAAGCGGAATGGATATCAAATATATTTGGAAGAGTTAGGGATCCATAATTTTAGAGAGAATTGCATATAAAAAAATGGCTTATGAATTTTTTTAATGAAACATCCTTTATAAGATTTTGCAAACAGCGGGAAAAACCTGTCTATGGGAACTAAAAGAAAAACTATATAATAATAATAATAATAACCGGAATCGCTTATGCATTTACTATCTGCATGTCCAATTTATGCGACTTCGGCCTACATCCACAGACATAACGCGGCTTTACGAGTGCTGTATTACCATCTTCGGCACTCGTACGAGCTAGACCGAACACCAGTGCTGCCACTAGTGTTCCTGGAGAGATCTCCGATACGAGCTCCGAGCGCTATACCCAGACTACTCGGTCAAGATGGTCGTCCCGATAATCGGCGTTCTCGGTGGGATGAGACTTACGCTTCTCTCAGCATTGAAGACCATACCGGGCTGCCAAAAATCAACCGAATGGTTGGCAAGCCAAATGCAGAAGGCAGTCGTCTTGAGGTCCCTGCGTCTACTTAGGGCACACGATTCTGGAATTTACAACCACTAACCCTGCGGGATGTGGGGAGTGGTTGTAGATAATTCGCTGGCGCTTCTCCCGTGAGAATATCGGAGACTCGGAGAACTGTCCAGCATCGCTAACGCGAAAATAGTAATAATAATAATAATAATAAACGGCTTTATTCAAAGAGTGTAGATGAGACATTTACAAGTACATTACTAATAGCAATTTACAAGGCGAAATTTAGCCATGTGGCTATTCCACTTAACCTTATAAATCACTTATCTAACTAATTACGTAAAATAGAAAACATTAAAATACAAAAATACAATACAATATTACAATAATCCAATGTAATAGGAGATCGGTATACACTTTATAAAATATATTTATAGAAATACTAAAAATTAAGTAACTAAAGAAAAGAATCAATCATAAACACAGTGCAGAATGGTGCCCAAGAATTTATTCTAGTTTTGGTTGGAATTATTGAATCAGGCTTTGATTTTTTTACGGAAATAATTAACTGTCGACAGATTTTTATATATGGGATCAATAGAGTTATATAAGGCTACGGATGTGTAAGAAAAACTACGTTGGAAAAGGGCTGTACGATGTTGCGGCACTGTTAGCACAAACCTGTCTGATGTTTACAGTATGTACTGACGATCTGAAAATTAACTTGCCTCTCAAGTACCTTTGAACAAAATATTTTCGTAAACCAAATAAGAAAACTGCATAGTGAAATTTAACGAGTTGTTTCATCTTTAACCAACGCAACTCGAAATATTTGCTTGAAACATGATCAAATTTTCTTAAGTTGTAAATAAAACGACAACAACAGTTTTGCAAAACTTGTAGTCGATTTTTTGTAGCTTGATCCAGGCAGTAAAAATACATACGATTGCAATAATTGAATACAGGCTTGACTAAAGTTTCACAAAGTTTTTTGCGTTGTTTAAAGTTCAAGATGTGCATACAGTACTTTTAGCCGAGAGTAAAATTTTTATAAAATAATTTTTATGTGCTGTAGAAAACGTAATTTTTCGTCTATTATTACCCCAAGATTTTTGGCATGAGTAGAAAATAACAAATGTTCTTGATTAAAAGCCTTTAAGTGATCTCGGGTATTTTCTGAGCAGAATAGAATAACGACTGATTTGGTAGGGTTAATTTTAAGACTATGTTGATGCGAATATTGATAGATGTTGTCTAAATCTTGGTTGATCAAATTAGTGGCATTAGCTGCATTAGAGGGCTCAAAGCAGTGAAGAAGTTGGGTATCGTCAGCATGTGCTTGCACATGCGAACTAGTTACTACATTAAATATATCTGCTGTATATACAAGAAACAAAAGAGGACCAGGTATGGACCCTTGAGGAACACCTGATGAGATTATTTTAAGATCAGATATATTTCCTGCGACTGATACGCATCAGCGACGTTCGCTCAAATAAAAATTGAAAACCGCAGAGATATCGCGTCGAAACCATAGTTATTTAGCTTTGCACAAAGAAGCGTGTGATCAGTGGTGTCAGATGCCTTGGAGTAGTCTAGGAATACAAGAATAGCTGCAATACGTTTGTCTAGTGCGCTGATGATATTATCACTAAAGTTCAACAAAGCAGTAGTGGTGCTATGTGCTTTACGAAATCCCGATTGATGTAATGAGTATAAGTTATGCAGTAATGGATATTCGGTAATCTGGTAACTTTTGGCTTTAACAACAATTTTCACATATTTCGAATGTGGACTGTTTCACATCTGAGTATTCCTACCGCAGCGGGTTCAAATCCTCGAGATGAACATCGGCGATAGTAGCTCGGCTATAGAAAACAGGAGGTACAGTCTAACAAGTCGTTAACGAGATAGTTAACGTCTTAGAGAGACAACACTGCCAGAGAGTGATCACCATATAATGAAAATGTATCCGCTAGTTTTGTTACCAGGTCTACTCCACAAAATGCACAATTATAACTTTTCCATTCAAATCTAACAAGCTTAGTGCTACAAGTGCTGATGAATAATAAACTTTCAACACTGGAAGCACATTATGTTAAAGCTCACATGTCTCATGTCATGTATTGCAATCGATAGAAGATCCGAATAAACAGTTAGTAGTCAGGGGCGATCGTATTTACGCACAATTTTACCAAAGATAAAATAATTACACCAATTTTGGTAAGGGATCACAAAATTCCAACGAGCAAGTGCGTCAAGTAATACTTGGGTGTACAACTAACTACACAATAGACTGACGTTCAACAAGCTCATTAGCGAAACTGTGCAGACAGTTTACCTTGTTTACATCCGTGTCGGCTACTGACCAGGTATAGCAGAATAAGCTGACAAAATAAAAATTATTTATATTGTTATGGTAAGGTGTATATTATGAATATCAATAATTTCAGACGCTTGTAAAATCAGTAGATTTTGGAACAAGAAGATTTATGGAACAAGAAGATTTGGATAAACTTAACTTAAATCTACTAACTGCAAATTATCGAAAATCCATACCACAACTCTTGTTATAATTCTGCTTAGATAGTTTTATAGCTTTTTTGCAATATATTTATTATCATTTGAATATAACTATCTCAAATAAAATTGAATTTCTTTTTTTATTAAATGTATAAATTTTTAAATCGATAGCTATGTATGCAAGTTGAATCCTTTAACTTGCTGTTGCACTGTTGGTGGCATTAAAATATGTTTTTAAAAATTATATCTTTGATATTGATTTACGTATTGTAATACGTAAATGGTTTCTTGATCTTGGGAATCTCAAGAATTTTTATTATTAGATTTTTGCAGTATTGTTGAAATGATAAAAGTGATAAAATGTGTTGACAAGTTAAGACTTTTATTTATTTTATAAAAAGACAGTATTAGTAAGTGAGAAAATGGAGTAAATATGGTTATATTTGTTTTTCTACTTTAATTTGTTAGGAATGTTGAAAGTAAATTATTAAAATGAAAAAAACTGCTGTTTGCTCTATAATTAATTGTTACTACTTACTACTACAACATTAATAAGTACTAAACATGGGAATTATGGCTTTAGAACATGTGAATTTGTAAAAAATGCCATTTAAACAGTGCTTTAATTAAGTATCTAGATAATTCTAAAAGAAAATGACTTAAAATAAATAAATAAATAAATACTTTTATTGGTCCTTTAACTATAATACATAATTATACATAAGACATGTCAATAGAATGCCATATCAATGGCTTAAAGAGAAAGACCATAAATTAAAAGTGCATCACAAAATAATGGGCCAATATTCAGCCAATATTCATGTATTAGTCCTATACGGATTATATATTGGTACAATATTTGTGCTACTAGGGACATTAATGTACAGAGTACCACAAAAAGAGAATGATACAATAAAAACATAGTATATGGGTAACTACATGATAAAATGGACATACAGAATAAAAGCAGATGCATGTTGCATTTAAATTATTAGTCGAGAAGTCAGGTGAATTTCATCTGTAAAAAAATATGAATTCATTTATAGAATAAAATGAATTATCTGTCAAAAGTTTTTTTAAACTGTTTTTAAAACTGAGTACAGGTACGCGATCTTTTATTTCTTTTGGAAGAAGATTATAAACAGACAACCAGAGTTAATAGGTGTCTTTTTATAAAATTCATGTTTATGTTTACTTTAATAAATTAAATTCCTTCCTCTAGTGGGATAATTGTGAAAATATCCATTATATTTTTATTTGCTTGAATAAATGTCAACAGTTTTAACAGATGTATAGATGTCACAGTAAGAATTTTGGACTTTTTAAATACTTCACGGCATGATTGATTATACCCAACATTAAATATAAGCCGAAGTATCCTTTTCTGGAGTATAAATATCCTGCCAATGTCACTGCGTTGACCCCACACTAAAATGTTGTATGCAATAGGAGAGTAAACGAAGGCGTAGTATACGTTTAGAAGAACATGACTATTTAAAGAGATTTCTAGAGAGCTTGTTACATAAAAGCTTTTATTTTGTTTTGCAGATAGTATTTCGATATGGTAACTCCAATTTAAATTACTACCTAGGGTTATACCCAGAAAGCAGGCTGAGTTTGCAGTTTTGATGCATGATTATTAAATGAAAATGTGTAATTGTTGTCCGAAATTCTGTACCGGTTTTTAAATTCAATGCAAATTGTTTTAGCATAGTTAATTATTAAACGATTTTTATTACGCCAGTCTCTGAATTCTTTTAGGAGTTCATTATTTTTATTCTTAAGAATTACAGGATTTGTATCAGACACTAACAATCGTAGTGTCATCCGATACATAAAAACTTTTCCATGAGATATAATTAGGAGCATCGTTTACGAATAACAGAAAAATTAATAGGCCCAGTACGCTCCCCTGGGGAGTTCCAATATTTATATCGTACATATCAGACACAGCATCTTTCATCCTAACAATTATTTTTCGTCGCGATAAAAAAAGATTTTATCCACTTATTTATAGGTTCACGTAAACCCATATCATACATTTGTTCACATACAAAGGTTTTGGACAGAAACAAGACAGCTACTACTTAGAGGTTTTCATCCATTTTACTAATTACATGTTGAGTTAGATCAACAGTGCCCTACTCAGTTGAGAATCCAGGTCTGAAGCCATGTTGAGAACTTGTAAAAATATTGTTCTCATTTAGAAACATCCAAATTTTATTATATACAACTTTTTCAAAGATTTTGGAGAAAATACTCAATAACGATATAGGATGGCAATTTTCGATATCAGTCCGGTCACCTTTTGTAAACAACGGAATAACAGCTGCTCTTTTTAAGGAGTCAGGACACTTTCCCGTTGAAATTGATAAATTAATTAAATCAGCAAGGACTTCTGCTAATTCGCTATTGCATTATTTTATTAATTTTACTGGTATTTCATCCAGACCTGTAGATTTTTTATTTGGTAATTTGTTAACAATGAGTTCGATTTCATTTTTTCCAGTGAAGAATATGGTTTTAGAAATGAATGTAGGTGATGTGCACATTCTTGAGACATTGTTACCAAAATGTTCTTCTATTGTTGACAAGTCTTAGCAATTTCTAGTGGTTCATTAATCACTGCGTTTTCGAAATTGATTGCTATTATAGAATGATTATTGTTAAAAGATGTTTGTTTTAACTCATTAACAAGATTCAATACATTTTTTGTCTTATATGAGAATTCTCAATGATAGTAAAGTTTTTAAAGCATTTTTCAAACACGTCGAACTTTTTTAATTCTCTTTGTGTACATATTTTCCTAGTTGAGAAAGACGTCACTGCTTGTTATTTATTATCCGTTACACCGTCCCACTAATGCCAATGAAAAATACTAGTTTCCTTTTCTGTTTTGACCAATTACCCTTATTATTATGATAATGCTATAGTATTAAAACAATAACAAGACATATGCCCCCGCATGATTAAAGCAGATAGAAAATCTGCTCGGTTATTTTCCATATTTTGTTCGCACGTGTAGTAACAATGTATATTATTCTTTATAATATAATAGATCCATGAAGCAGGTAAACGCTGGAAGCGACAGGAAAATGATGCATATAAATTAATTGATCTGAATATATTATTTCCTGCTTTTGCTTGTGAATCTGCCGCTTTTTTTCTAGATAATAGCTAATTTGTTGTAATTAGGAATATTCGGTTTGGGTAATGTTACAGGGGCCATTTACCCTATTATTAAATACCACTAATAGGCTACTAAATGTCCAAAATTTAGGTATAGAAGAAAAATGATAAAATCACAAAGTGCTACTAAATTCTGGAGTGAATTTTTGAGAGCAAACCGAAAAAGTGCGTTTTTTCAAAATAACTCAACAACAGTGCAAATTTGAAGATTTTTAAAAGAATATTTTTTTGTAGAACATTAAATTTCCCATCAAAGTACAGACTGGTCCATCTAAGCGGAAACGTTGACATAGCGGCTTTACTGTTGTAGTGTGAAAAAAATTTGAATGCTGAAAAGATGGTATTTTTTCCTGGCATTTCGAATCTGAGGTCAAAAAAACAATAGAACATCGAATGGTGAAAATATTTGCGAAAAATATGTTTCGAAAAAAAAACACCTTGTATATTTCTACTAGAAATGAAATGTTGTGATGTTATTAATGACAAAAAGTATTCAAATTCAATATTTGGGTTTCAATTGGTCGCAAAATCGCAATGTATTTCGTATTTTCTGATCAACCCTGTATAACTAAGAAAAAATAGATTTAGATTTTTTTTTTATTTCAAGCATTTGAAAATAATTATAAACTAAAAACTAGATGTATTCTAGATATCACTATCACAATAGTTCCTCAATGTGATTTCCATTTTGATTGATACATATTCGGTATCTTTTTTTACATTTTTTTGCAATCTAGAAAATATCTTCGGCTTTATGTTCAACAAATTAATCTCCTCCCTTATTTATTGCTTTATTTCATCGATGTTCCTGGATCGATTTTTGTAGATCCTATTTTTGAGATATTACCGTGGAAAAAAATCCTGGGGCGTCAGGCCTGGACATCTGGGCGGCCAGGCAATGGTGCCATTTTTGCCAATCCAAGAGTCATATTGTTCATCGAGGAACTACATCACACGAAGGCTGTTGTGAGCTGTAGCACAGTCTTGTTACCATATAATATTCATATAATTATTTAATGGAATGTCTTCTAAATGTGTCTCTATTTCATTTTGTAACCAATTCATGTATCGAGCTCCATTCAAGGCTCCGTTATGAAAAATAGGACCTATTACTTTATTCTTAAGAATTCCACACCAAACTCCTACAGGCATTCGACCGTCGGCAAATGCCGTAAAATATGGTAAAAAACCGGTGAACTTTGAATGGCGATATCTCGGTCACCGTTGGTCGTACAGAGCAGAAGGAAAAAGCAATTTCTTTGTTTTTTCAAGAACTTTTTTCTCTCTGAACCTTGATATATACCTAGGATGGCGTAGAAAATATTATGGACGAATTACTTGAAAAGAAAGAAAAGAGTGAATTTTCGTAAAGTTTTTACTTTGTTGTTTAATTATTTCTAATACTAAAAATAGGGGAAAAAAATTTAATAAAGTTCTTGGATGGGAAATTTAATTTCCTACAAAAAAGTATTCTTGTAAATGTCTCCAAATTTGCGTTGTTTTTGAGTTATTTTGAAGACACTAATAAATGGGCTTTTCCGATTGGCTCTCAAAAACACACCACGGAATTTAGTAACACTTTGTGATTGAATCATTTTTGTGTGTCAAAGTAACATATTAAACAATAAAAGCCCTTTAACGCAATTGTTCCTTACCAAAAGATACATTCAATAACCTATAAGTAAGTATGTTATTATCGTATCTAAATAAAGACAATAAATGATTATAATTTCCTCGTGATGATATCACGTTAACGTAGGATGTATTTAAATAAATTATTAACGTTTAGTTACGATGCTGCTTAGGTAATATTGTCAAGTAAAATCTTGTCATACAATTAATTAGAACTATTTTACTCATCTTATTAACGTATTACAAACTTGCAATACATCTACGAAATATTGTGTAATCCAAAACTAAATTAATTAATTAAAAATACTCAAAAATCCATCTGCCAAAATGGAAAATGGAAATTCGAGCTAAAAAGAACTAAATCAAATTACTTATTTTATTAAGATATAATAGGATGAAGCTATTAGATGGAAATACATACTTTAAAAAGACGATTTTAAAATGTTGCTGTATGAAGTCGAAGATACTTTTAAGAACTACACGTATTACTCAGAAAGTGCTTACAGATTTGAGTCCATAAGACATAATAATCTGAAAATGGCACAAAAAGTATTGCACATTCATACACCTTCTGCTACTTTTTGTTTCGATCTTAATTCTAAGTTTATTATTACATATTTTTTCAATAAATTTTATATCTGTTGAAAGCCTACTTTTCCTAGATTCCTACAATCCCACAATAATGCCAATATTTAGTTGAATATTGCAGAGGCTATTTAAAGAAACCACTACCTAAGGAATATCAACTTCCACATCCAGGTTTTCCATGTCACTTTAAAGGGAATATCTTCACTATTTTTACATTCTAGTATATGGAAGTTATTGGTCATAGAATTTTAATATTCGGGGCAGATGTCACAGAATTTTTTATTTTTTTTATGGCCTTATTAACGTCCTGGCTGAGTTCAGCCATTGCTGTTCTATCACTCAACCAGCGACTAGATATGTTGTGCCACTCAGCAGCTGTCTAGCTTACTGCTACTGTCTCGGTAACATATGAAATATGCCACTGAACATTCATACCCTGGCCAGGATTCCAACCCGTGTCTCCGTGGTCGCAGGCCAAACATCTTTAGCATCGCGCCACTACTGAGCTGGTTTCAGGCCCACTCCTTCAACGGCATCGTCTCAATTTTATTTTATCAACCCCTTTAATAATGGAGTGGAGGTAGGGGGGTGGTTGAAAAATATTAGAAAGAAATCTAAGGCCTTGGCTTCTGATATGTACACTAAATCCCAAGTTTCTCAACTCTTACCAGATTGCTTTACGTACATTTCCCTTTTTACCTGCGTTTACCCCCTACTCCGTCAACGAAATCATCTCAAAGTATAATCGAGTTTCAGATGTCGTTACAATACATACGTGTACCAAATTTCAAGGGAAAATTTCATTTTTATTTTATCAGCTCTTTTAATAATCGAGTGGGGATGTACATACACCAAATCCCAAGTGTCTGTACTCTTGCCAGTTTGCATTACTTATTTTCCCCTATTTACCCATATTTTACCTCTAACCCTTCAACGGAATCATCGCAAAGTATAATCTAGTTCCAGATATCGTTATAATACGTACGTGTGCCAAATTTCAATGGAATATCTCATTTACATTTGATGAACCCCTTTAAATTAATAGAGTGGGGGTGGTTCGGTGGGGGGAATAGAAAATTTTATAAAATAATCTGGGGCCTTCACTTCCATTATATACACCAAATCCCACTGTACTATGACCAGTTTGGTTTAGTTGTTTTTCCCCGTTTAACCTCCAGCTCTTCAACGGAATCATCTGAAAATATAATCTAGTTTCTGATGTCATGTCGTTATAATACATACGTGTACAAACGTTCAAGTCAAGTGACATTCTAAACCTATTTCAAGAGAAAAAAATTAATTTTCTTTACGATTACTATGCTTCCAGTCCACTATGTAGATGTGGAAGTAATACATACTCAAAAATTAGATTTTGGCATACGAGTTCTTTTAAATCTATTTCGGATGGCTGTGTAGTTCTGAGGAAGAAATTTGCAGGATAGAAGACAGAAGTTTTGATAAATAAAAAATCACGCTATAATGAAGAAATATATATTTTTTGTAAAGTGCACTGTGCAGCGTCGTGATTTATTGAAATACGGAATATCTATAAAGTGTACCTGTAATTGTTGGTAAAACCAAACGTGCACATTGCGCTAGTTGTTTTATAGAGTAACTGTTCTAATTTTTTGCTATGCGATTTTTTGTAAAACTGCTAATCTTGCAAAAAAGTTTCAAATAAAATAAGTTACGTCTATGCTTTAACCTTATTTCTCATATAATTGGTATCCATTTCAAAAGATAAAGTTTCCCGCTTACTGTATTTACCCCTGCAAATTCTCACATTTCATCGGCATAGCCTTAGAAAAAAACTCATATTTTCTATACATATAAAAATTTGACACTGGTACATCTTTATCTTTTTCTTGTTTCAATACAAGTTATATTGAAATGTTTTTCAGTTGTTGTAGTAAATCCCAATTTGTCCACCAGTCATTACAGATTTTCAGCAAAATGCTTTTACCAGATAGTGTCAAGTTATATAAGATACGTTATATCGTCAATACCATGTGCACTATTAATTATTAAAATTACCTAAGGCACTATATAGCTCATTTATAGTAAATGGTGTATCTAGAACTGTACTGTAATAAATAAATCAGTATCGTGTCTTTTGAATAAAAAGTATTCACCTTTACTAACATGAATCCATTTGTTGTTGTTTTACCTTGTTCTGTTCCAGTAATATTAGTAGTCGATTTCACTCTAAGTAAAAGTAAAGTAATTTTTATACAAGAGACTGAGACAGAGACTTGTCTGTATTTACTTAACATCACAAATAAATGTATAATATGTTTATTTATATTTACGGTTTTGGTAATTCGAATAATTTTAACGTAGTCGAAGGTCAACATGGAATCATTGACATTGTGATTGTTTTCGTAATATTTCTAGACTAGAAATACATTTTGATACAAAGTAGAAAAATATTACTATTCACTATTACTTAATATTTCCAAAACTCTCAGCATATTTTCGATAATTTGTTTGCTCGTTTCAACACTACCTTGACTATTACAATGTACAGAATAATCATTAAGAAATTTATATACACTCCGGGAAAACAAGTTCTTTAAAATGGCGTTAACATACTCTATAATTCTAAACTAATTTTGCAGCTGCATGTTCTAAGAATATTTTCCACAAAACAGAAACTATTTGTGAAGCTCTCTTAATTACGCACGCCCCAATTATTCACCTACATACTGTATTTTATTATAATTTGATATAAATAAGTCTTTTCTTAAGGGAATTGTTGTAATAGTAATCTCTTCGACATCTCTTGATTTTTCACGACTCAGACTATGTAGATTACGAAAATGAATGTCTTCCAATTTCATCGCTCGTAGCTGACACAGTTGCCAAGGGCTGCTGCTACTTTGCTGCTATACTCTTAGTGAAAGTATACAAAATATAAAATAGTTGTTACTCAAAAGAAGTAGTTAGTTAAGAAAATGGCGGAGGAAAATAATATTTATAGTGTAGTTGATAATACTGCAGGGCATTTTTTTAAGGATTTTTTACAGTATATTAAATTTATGAAATTATTCAATAGTTTGGTAGATGCCAATGATGTTGAAAAAGATGAAAGAAGCAAACGTAATGTTCTAACTTCTGGAAGACACAATTGGTCTGCTACTCGACCAGAAATTGTTTGGCCGCTAATCTTAATGTAGAAAATGATACTATAAAAAATATTGTATTGCTTCTTTGTACAAAATCAGCAACAGAAATATCAGCTGGGCGACCTTTGGTTGAGAGTTTTTTTGATAAAGGTGAGGTTACCAACTTTTCTATTGATGTTCGCCACTGATGACCGAAAATAAAAGAAATTTCAGAAATTTACACGGTTGATGTGGGAACCAAATATGCAGACAAATTAAGAAAACTTTTAGTATGCACAAGAGGTGTACTTCTTAAGCTTTTATCAATTCTCTTTGTTACAATGAAATCCGAGATATTTAATCACCACTACAACAACGTCAACAATATTAAGACTGATCACAGAATGTCTTCAAGTGAAAAAACTATGAACGATCGTCTCCTCATTACCTTAATTGAAAAAGTTACTGCTCACTTCGATCCCCAATCAGTAGCGCCGCAGAATTTTTACTAACCAAAGAGAGAAGATTTAGAGAAATGGATGTTGACGTCTACCAAAGACGTAACTTTGTAGAGACATTTTTCAGAGGTGAAAATCAGTTCTAACTCTAAGTAGTTACCAAGAATTTTGATATATGTTCTTAAATGTGATGTAAGATTTGTATTTGGAGTAAAATTTTGTTTTTTTTTTCTTTTATATTGTTCTCGTTCTTGTTTGTTGCATTTTAAAAGTTAGAAATTTAAATAAATTTTAAGCCTAACTTACGTTGATTTCCTTTATTATTATTTTACGCTAACTTATCTATTTTGATTCTACACTGTCTCCACTTTAAAATACTGCGCATCCACTTGGATACATAACATATATGTTAAAAAGTGCCAAGGAAGGAATCCTGATACACTTTTAACAAATAGAATTGATGAAATGAAATTGAGATATTCACTTGAAATTATCACGTATGTATTATAACGACATCTGGAATATTATTGCATTTTGAGCTGATTCCGTTGGAGGGGTGGGGTTAAAGAGGGGGAAATAAATAAAGCAAGCTGGTAAGAGTACCAAAACTTGGAATTTGATGCATATAATAGAAACCAAGGCCTCATATTTTTTTATATCATTTTTCAACCCCTCCACCACCCCTACTCCAATATTAAAGGGGTTGATAAAATATACTTGAGATATTCATTTGAAATTTGGTTCACTTGTGTATTGTTATGACGTCTGATTGAGATGATTCCGTTTAAGAGGTGGAGGTTGTGGTAGATGTGAGAAAGTAAGGAAAATAAGCTAATAAGAATCCAGTAACTTTATTTTTTATGACATCAAATATGTTAAAATTCTATGACCAATTATTAGTTCCACATATCAGAGTGAACAATAAATATAGCCAAGATGTTTTCCTTTAAGGAGACGAATGGGAAATCTGGATGTGGAAGTAGTGATTCCTTAGGCAGTGGTTTTTTTTATAAAACTTGAATGCAGTAGTCTCAGTTTGTTTTTTCGCCTGCTGGTTGTAGACACTCACTTTAGGTTAGAGGCAACCATAAGACGGTGAAAGTGTCTGCAAGAACATCTTGAGTATTTTACATCTTGAACATGAATTTCACTTTGAAAATATTGCTTGTTAACAAGTTTATCATCATTCACTGTTAATTTAACTACCCGCCAATAATTAGAAATTATTAATTGAAATAGAGCAAATATAAATTTAAATCGTATTTTCATTATTTTTGTTGACTTCATGAATAATTTTCCATACAGTTTATAATTTTACCTACTGTTCGATATTAATCTAACTTGGCTTCGTAATTCCGATATATTACATGGAAGTAGTATTTCGCCGACTGAGAAAAGCAGCTTACTTCAAAATTCAATATATCCAACAAGTTAAGCTTTTTGCTATAATAGAATGATGAAATGTAAAAGCATTTATAATTAGATCTTGACTTAACGCCTTTATAAATAGATACTTTGTCGAAGATATAATTGAAATATGACACATTTCATTTAAAAGCGGAAAAAATTCATGAGGACAATTTTATACATTTATGTGTTTCTCAGACATTATTGGTATTTTATTAGAATGATATTGAAGAAATATGATGCTAACATGTATAATAAAACAAATGTTATTAAAATGATTTCGGACCTGTAAAAAAGTAATAGTCTTTTACCTCTTGCCGAAATAAGTTTTGTGTAGAATATGGTGCAGGATATCTCTTAATACATCTAACTTGGTAGTCTATTTTATAAAGGTTACACAGGCACACAAAAAAAATGTCGAGTACAAGAAGGCAGACCTATGTTTTCCCACGGATTTTGACTGCTGAATACGAATCTAATGTCCGTTTTGTCCAATTGGCTCTTGCATTTTTGATATCGTCAAGAAACAGTGTAAGAATGCCCAAGAAAATGTAAGTGTAGCTAAAAATCAGAAAAAATTCAGGGGTAAGTAAGATGGCGAAAGAAATCGAACGGCGCAAACTGTAGTTCTATAACTTTTTTGGTTTCCGAGATAGTCTCGAAAAGTGCGGGATTTTTTTTCCTTCCGGTGACTTTGAGCTGCTCTATCTTGGAAACAAAGGACCGCTGGGAAGTCTGGTTTGCACCATTCAATTTTTCTCGCCATCCTACGTACCCCTAAATGTTTTCAAATTTTCAGTTACACCATCATTTTTTGGGGCATTCTTACGGTGTTTTTTAAGGTTAGAAAAAATACAAGAGCCAATCGGGCAAAAGGGACATCAAATTCGTGTTCATCAGGTCAAAATCCATTGGAATACACAGGTCTGCCTTCTTGTAATCGACATTTTTTTTTGAGTGTCTGTGTTATTAATTATGATACACCTATTTGATTAAATCAAGTCTAGATATAACAATAAGATATATTATCTATTTATATTAATTGTATATGACGGAAAAGTAAGAGTAACCTAACTTTGTTTTTTACAGCTCATCTGATTAAACATAGGCTTGCTTTGTTTTTGTAGGTACTTGGCAAAACAGCAAAAGTTGATACATAGTGTATTAGGTAATTAATTAATGTATCATGTCAAATACACAACACTGAAATAAATTAAAAGGTGCTTTCATAAATGTAACGCAGTTCTATTGTTTTTCATTACAACGTCATGGCATGATTTTAGGTTTGTGACAATGCCAATGACATGTACCAATAAAAATTAAAAATATTGTCAAGAATGTAAAAAAAATGTGCTCTTATGCAATAAGGAAGAATGATCTGTATGTTTGGGTGTTATGAGAAATTAAATTCCGAATATATTTGCTTCAGAAGAAGCTAAAACTTCTGAAACCTAGGAGGTTTAAACATAATTGAGTAAAATAGACGTAACCTTGCAAAGCTGGTTCAATCTCTGCTACATTCTTATTATAAATATCCCTTTAAAAATAGTTGTAATTAATACACCTTGATACACATTAAAGTGTATATAATTAATTCCAACTATTTTCAAGGGATATTTATAATGAAAATTCGGAATTGAACCAGCTTTGCAAGGTTTGTCCAGTTTTCTAGCCATATACGTTAATCACTGAAACATTAATAATGAATAAAATATTTATATTCCCTGATGGCTAATCTTAAGAAAGCTACTTGGCAATTAGACTCTACATAGGCCTTCATCGCTCGCTAAACTACAGTTCTCTCAACATACATATCCACCGTACGCATCTATACATTCCATATATGTATTTGGCACCAAGACCATTTCGATTGTTCAGTTTAATATTTCCAACCAATCAGTAACGGAGTACTGAATATAATTCGGTGCCAAATGCAGGTAAGGTATGTGACAGGAGCAGATTTAAATGATAGTTTTACACATTAACTGCTAGGAATTTAATACCTCAGTATGTAAAATAGCTTTGGATAGGGATGTTTCGGGTTCAAATTAAACTTTTTTATGCATTAGTTATATTAAAAGCTTTAAAGCTGTGTACATGAACTGAAGGCTTGTTCTTTAGGTTTAATTGGTTTTCATTTTTCACAAGCATATCATTAGATGAAATGAAAAGTTTTAAATATCTGAGTAATATTAAAAATCTGTATGGGGGCTAACGGTTGGCTGTTCAGGACAGTATAAGTACATAATGAAGAAAAAATTTGTTTCTCATGTTAAATACTAGATGGAATGTATGAAAATTGTCTGCAAAATACCTAAATAATGTTCTTTCTCAGTGGATTGTGTCCAGAAATAAAAGATATTGTACACTTAAACCTTTTAAATTTGTAAAAACCAACCTAAAGTTCGATTTTTTTTTGTGTTTGATAAGTCGACAAGACATTTTGCTTTATGTATTCAAGTTCAAGTAACTTTTCCAGTGAATCATCTGATATGATAATGAATTGTTTAGTTATTTGCGTAAGTTGCAAGTAGAACAAGGCTATAAGCAAATATTATATTTTATAATTTTACGTAGCACAAGACAAGGCAAGGTTATCAAACAAAAAAAACACTTATTTTGATAATCCATCTGAACAAGGGTTTTAACAGGTTTATATTCACAAAATCTATGGTTGAAATTATTTTGCAGCAGATTGAAAATAAAATACATTTCAGAAAGTAATGTCTGTTTCCTATTAGTGCATTTTCCAATGTCTTGTTTTCCAACTCTTCATCAGGAATTACTATTCTTATTTGGCATCTCCCTTGTTTTTAATAGTGGTTTCTCTACTTCTTTCTTGATAATAGTATATTACTTAACGGGCGATAATACAAGGAATAACTCACACAGATGAGGTTTGCAGCACGAGCCGAAGGCGAGTGCTGTAATTCATCAAGTGAGTGAGATTACCATTATCGCAAGTTGAATACTATACTTTATCTACGATTATAATAGATATTAACATGGTTCATCTTCACAAACCGAATTCCTCATTTTTGGCACAATCATTACTTTATTTGATTTGACAACGACCAAACTATTCAAGCATGTCAAATCACTTTCCTCCCCTCAATAATAATGGATCATTCTATTTTATTTTGCGCTTTACATCGATAGTTAAAAGTGATTGACGGTAAAGAAAGATAGAGAAAACTGGAACATTAGGCAGTCTTACCTTTGAGCGCCTCCTGATATTCCTGTCACACCTAACTTTGCTCAACTGGGAATTTGTCGATCTTGCCAACTGTATTGTTCGTCGAATCTCATACTAGTTGTTTCAGGTGTTATCTACAAAGGCTGCTGAATGGTTTTCATTTGCTCGGTCTACAATAATTATAATTTTTGTTTTATTGTAATTTACGCTCAAACGATGCTCAGAGCTTATAATTTTGAGGTTGTCCAGCAGGTGTATGAGCTCATCCTCGCTCGCTGCAACCAACGTGGTAGCATCCGCAATGTCGCATTCACTATAGATGTTAAAGAGGAGTGGTGACAGAATGCAGCCCTGTCTGTCACCTTTGCCAACTTTACATTTGTGGGAATTAATGTTGTCAATTTTCACTAAAGCACAATACTATGAAATTCTTTTCTCTACCAGTAGTACCTACAGTAAATATAGGTTTTTGAGTGGAACTAATTCTCACAAGGACGGAGTTTGAATTTTTTAGTTCGTTGTTGGAATCTTTTTGACATGTTAAAAGTGTAGAAAAATGCGTTTTTTTGCCGCCATGCCATCTTGAAATCTTTTTAAAAAATTGGGTATGGTATGAAAATATTATGACATTAGTTTTAAGAAACAGAAATCAATAACACACTAAAAGTTTACGCGAATCAATTTATACACAAAATATGGTTCGACCTTGCAAAAAGTCATGTAGTTTTAATTTTTTATATGTTGTATATGTTGTTAGGACCTATGCTAATAGTAAGAAACCAAGTTTGCAGTTCCGAAAGACCTGTGCAAGCTGTGCAATACCCTATTGTACTACTAGTACAAACAAATTAGCCATTTAGGGTAACAAGAATTAATAAAAGGATCATCTCCTGGATTTTAGTAGGTAATAAGCTGGAGAATGAAATGATGCATTCTTTGCACTTTCAAAAATCTTAAAATTTTTGAAAAACCTTTTGATTTTCGGTTTTTTTGCTCTAGCGACTAAAAAAGAGAAAAAAGTTTTCAACAAAAGTTGTAGCTCAACTCTTTCTTTTCAAAAAATGTCTGTCTTCCTCGAGCCGTTTTGAAGATAAATCCAGTTTTCCACTTATAGTTTTGAGCCGCTTCGAAATGCACGAAGAATGAGAATTCTCCGGGACCGAACTCATCGATCAATAATTCTTACTATTCAGAACCCCTAAAAAAAATAAAAATAACATAATCTCAGCTTTAATGTGGAACTAATCACAAAATTCATAAGAAATTTTATCATAGAGAAAAAGTGTTAGAAGATGGTAAGCCATCTAAACTTTGTACAGTTGATCCACAGATTTATTCATATCTTTGCCGGGAGTCGTTAAAATGATAATTCATTTTGCTAGTATATTCTTATATAATGATATATTAATCTAATTTCCATTTTATTGCGATTACTTTTGCTGAAAAAATATGCCTGGCAATCAAAGTAGAGGGTACATATTTCTCATCGATCAGTCACCTCCAAATTTTGGACTTCAATTCGCTATATCTTAATTAATAATAATAGCATAGCCTTAATTTTTGGACTATAAGTACAATAAAACATGTTCTTTCGAATGAGTTTGAAATTTTCAAATGCGTGCAGTACTTTTTGAATTTGTCCACATTATTCATACACGTTCAGAAAATGCACAATTTATACAGTAAAACATATAAAACTTATCTGTGTCTTAACATTTTCCAATTATATTTTCGCGAAATGTAGACTAAAGTGTGTAGAATCGAATCCATGCAGTGATACAGTACCTATTGTTACGAGAGAAATAGAGATGATGCATAAAACTCAAACATATGAATAAATCAACTCTTAAAAATTTGTATGAATTTTGTGATTAGTTCCACCTTAAGCTGAGACTTTTCTCTACATTTTATGTTATTCTCATTTTTGTTGGTGGCTCTGAATAGTAAGAATTATCGAGCGATGAGTCCGATCATACAAAACGCCCGGAGAATTCTCATTTTCCGCGCATTTCGAAGCGGCTCAAAACTATAAGTGGAAAACTGGATTTATCGCCTAAACGGCATAAGTAAGAGAAAAATTTGTAAAGACCTTTTTTGTAGAGAAAGAGACGAGCTACAACTTTTTTTTCTATTTTCATTATTTCAGCTGCTAGAGCAAAAAACCCGAAAATCAATAGTTTTGCCAATTCTTTTTTAATTGTCCCGGAACTTGGAAGTGCAGGTAATGCATAATTTCAATCTAGAGGTTACTACCTACTTAAATTCCGGAGTTGATACTTTTATTAGTTTTTGCGAGGTTTTTATAAAATTTTGCCTTCATTGCCTGTACTATACAGCGATATTAAGGATTTTATGAATGTATCGATCATACGCAATATACTCTTCATTTTCTTATTTAAGAAGAATAAGTTATTGATGATACCGGCTGTGGCTCTTATAACCCTGTAGTGGAGAAAAATCATAGTAATATTTTGCTTAAAACAAGCTCCCTCAGAATATGTGCATGATCAGCATAGAATATCCTATACATTATATGCTACGCCGCCCATTTGCGTCATTAACGAAGTTTATTTGTTTACTGAAATAATTTTCAATAGGTTTTAAAGCTTAACAGCATATTTTTTCTTCTCGTTTTATGAACTTTTTATAAGGGATAAAGGCACAAATTAAATTATTAATGTACAATGTTCCCTGGAAGGAGACAATTAAAAGTTCTTAATTAAATAAGTTGGACGATTTATTTAGGATCGGTTTTATATAGGCTCGCCTTAATTAGAATTCGGTTGTTGTTGGGAACCCGTTAGCCGTGCAGCTTGTTGGTAAATCGCACCTTTAATTTTAAATGCGTAACGACTATTTACATTTTTTTTTATTTGTCTTTTTTTTATATCCTCGTATAAAAAGGAACATTTCATTCTTACCTTTTAGGCAGAAGTCAAAATGTTGTTGTGAGTAATAGTGTCTCAGAAAAAATAAATATTGCATCAGTGGTGCCGCAAGGATCTATTATTGGTCCCATGCCCTTTCCTATCTACATCTCAGATCTTTAAATTAAATTGGCAATATGTCAAATACAGGGATGTGTTGACGAGACACAAGTTTATTCTAGTTTACTCATAATCATAGAATAGAATAGAATACATTTATTAATCCAATTGATTATAAAATCACATAGGACAAGTCAGTAAACATATTAGTAGATAATTATTAAAGTACATACATATTATAATATTGTCTGTAATTGTTTATTTGTGGCATATTCAGATTTTCTTACTTTTTATTGGGTATTTTGCCACTGAAAAATATTTAAAAATATTAATGAAAAAACCTCTGCGCCAAACGGATCAGACAGAGGTTGGTTCTTGAGCACTTGACTGTTTCAAAAAGTCTCACACCTAAAAATATATAAACTAGAACAATGTTATAAACTAAAAACTGAAAATCAAAGCTAGAGGTAGTTAACGTTTCGGAAGAGAATCTACTTCCGTTCTCAAAACTTAATAATATCATAAATTAATAGTTAACAGCAATAATTTCGTTATTAATACAATTATTGTCATTAATAGAAACCAAACATTAATTGACATGCCTTAGAAAATTTTCCACTGAACAAAATGTACTAGCCACAAGAAGTGTTTTTAAAGTAGACAAAAATGTTCCTACATTTACAATATTTTTATATTAACACTTAATTTAAGTACTACTGATCCCATATGGTATGAATTGTAATCTATGCATATCGTACTGCAAATTAGACGCATGACGTGAATAATTGTGAAATATAGTAGAACTAGAGTGTTGAAAATTATAACAGTAACATTTCAAAGCCTGACCAGTGTTGCTCCCAAAGTGATTAAATAGGGTTAGACAGGTCTGTGAAGCTTCTAACCAGAACTTTTATTCTGAGCTTTGAAAAAATATACACGCACGAAACGTCAGGTTGTTTTATTGTTCTTACCTGACAGTTTTCTCCCATTGAAATCTGCCATCAAACTTACAATTCTGTTGTACCATTTATTTCATTATAGATGTCGCATATGTTTTATTGAAGTGTTCTTATTTTGAGTTGATTTCTATAACTTTCAATGCTGTTCACAATATAAAGAAAGAGATATTCGGATAATAAAAGTATGTATAAAGGAAATAAAGTACATCGTACTGAAACTTCAGATTATTTTTCTTTTGCAATAAAATATCAATTTTCAATCTTTCCAGTCTATCGATAGACTGCATTCTGGTTATGATAGCAAGTAAAAAGTACTAAAATGAATTTATCTATTTATTTCTAAATTCTCATTGTAACACTGGTACCCAGATATTGTCTATAATTATTTATTTGTGGCATATTCAGATTTTCTACTTTTTGTTAGATATTTTGCCACTGAAAAATGTTTAAAACTTTTAATGAAAAAACCTGGAACTGATCAGACAAAGGATGGTTCTTGAATTGATTGTTTCAAAAAGTCTCAGACCTAAAAATATATATACTAGAACAAAAGTTGTAAACTAAAAAATGAAAATGAAAGCTATAGGCAGTTAACGTTTCTATTTCCGTTCTCAAAAACTTTTTGGCCGTCAATCATGACAGTTCGTTGTTTATGTATATCCATAGTCACGTAAGACATTAAATTATATTTATCTTATTTTTACTTACTTCGTCTCTAAGGATGGGCAACCAACTAGTACGAAAATCTATTGAATAATTTGAAACGCATCTATTCTCGTTTAATAAAATAATAGCGGATTCTTTTAAGTTTTCCTTTAGTTCCGTTGCTCTCTTTTTCCAAAATCTTCGCCGAGTCCCACTGAATCCTGTGATTATTATCCCACGCGTGTTCACAAATTTTGAATTTTTCAAATTCTCCCCTTCTAGCATAATTTCAATGTTCACGAAGCCCTACGTTGAAAGGTCTAGGTGATTCACCTACGTAATGTTTTCCGCACTCACACGGAATACTATAAATACAATTTTTTGATTCTTGAACAATATTTAGAGGTTTGGTTTTTGATAAAACCGATCTTAGCCTGGACCCCGTTTCAAAAACAGTTCGTACGGAAAACCTATTCCCAATAATTTTTCGTAATTTATCCGATAAACCATGTATATATGGAATTACTGCCATTGACCTAAATACTCTTACCAATGTTTAACAACTGACTATCAACAAAACTCTCGGAATATTGATTATTTAATAAGGCACTTATGACTATGAAGAGTAAGTTAAAAATAAGAACAAAAAGTCTATCTATTCACAATAAAATTGAAATCTACTGAAAATTAAGCTTTGTATGTCTCCAACAACCTACATCGTTGTGCTGAAACCCTAAACCCTAAACTGATTTTATTTACAGACCTAGTCATAGACATAAAGACACTCTTAAGACTTCTATAAAGCATGTTTTATTGTCATACTTTTACACACAGCAAAAGAATTAGTATTAATTTTTAAATCAGTGTCATTTACGTATTCAATTGTTATTTTCAAGTATTATCCTTATAATTAGGCTGAATATACCTGCTTGGATGTTGCAATAAATAAATAAATAATAAAACCTTTCCTCTACTAAAATTTTTGTTTCATATACATAATAAATTCAAATTAGAAAGAATCACATAATGTACAAACTAGTTGCGAGCTGGTATTCATAATATAATTTTTGTGGAAGTTTGCCCGACAGTAACTTGCATAGTACTGTTTTATTTCTCCATATTTTCCACAATAGAGTTTGGAAAAGTTCTAAATGTAGAATAATTGCTTTCCTATTATAGATGAGGCTTACATGAAATTAGCGTTGGAAACAATGGAAGAACTGGACTGGTGCCTGGATCAACTAGAAACTATTCAAACACATCGGTCTGTTTCTGACATGGCATCATTAAAGGTAGGATTTCCAGAAATTTATGTAATATACTGTTAATTAAATATATTGCTTTCCAGTGTAGTATGCGTATTGTGTTCGGAACGTTGGCTATATTCATATAATATTGATATATTTTCAAAAAGGACTAAATCGTGGAAATATTTTTTGAGCATTATAGTAACCAGAGGTATCTATTCGTTTCAAAAATTGCGTCAACTTTCTTGTAGAAATAATATTTAAAGTATTGTATACTTTATAAATTAACGGCGTATAGTTCTATGATACATTGAGGGTTATCAATGCATCTTTCACAACCAGCCTTAAAGACAGTATGGACACCATAAAAATGATAGTAGGGCCTGCTTCAGAACAAGCCTTAAAGACAGTGTGGACATCATAAAAATGATAGTAGGGCCTGCTTATAATATTCGGTTTCTAATAATTTATTCTTGTTCACATGCATGTTTTTTAGTATACAAAAATATGAGAAAGTATGTAACAATTTACCAAAAACGTTGTTGGCATTATGCTTACTAAGTATAACGTAAAAAGTATGGTATAGCGAGGAATATTTATTAAGCGTTTGATATATAAAGAATGCAGTTAATTTTTTTAGTAATTTTAGCGATGTTATTCGTATTTTACGCACTATCCTTGAAGCGAGAGAAATTCGTTTATTTTTAGATAATTTTGGTTAACCTGCTGGTCTAACTAGAGTTCTAAATAACTTCTATGTAGCTTGGATGAAATTTATACGAGTAGAATTATATTCATAGATGATGCTAAAAGTGTATTGACGTTTGTGAACTCAAGCCTGATATATCAATGTTTTCCATCATTTCAATGTTAAATACTAATTTTGCCAACTAGATCAAATTTGACATGAGTAATGGACCGTTAGCGAAAACATAATTCTGTTTCCGTTTTCCTTCATATGTTCTTGACGTACTACAAAACAGATTTCATTTACGTTTTTGTTACATTTTAGAGGTTCAAAGACAAAATTATACAAATGAAAATGTCAAACGATATCCCTAAAGTATCAATTCAATTCAAAGAGGCTTTGTCAAAGTTAAACCTAATGATAAGAAGCCGCACAGTGAGCAGAGATTCAGAATGTTGATTAATATTCTGCCTACAAGTCAAATCTCAACCGATTTGAATGATTTTTTTTTAAATACTCGTTATGAAACAGCCAGACGAAAAATATAATTTCTGAATCCGAGCTCAAAGATACCATTTCCGACGTTTTTTTGGCCCGTTGATCGTTAAGTCATTCCGGAAATTAACAGGTAGATTTTCCGCCTCTCCGGAAAATCCTGATGTGTGTGTGTGGGGGGGGGGTGACGCCGGATTCATGATCGGTGAGCGTCGGAAATGATGTTTCATATCAGAATCAGAATTTTTTTTTGTGTGTGGCTTGTTTTTATCTTGCCATGTTCGAGCAATATGTGAAAGTCGGCTTCAACATGCCTAGTGGAGGTCACCGAATTGGATAAAAAATTTTAACTAGTATCACGAAAAAATACAGTTCGTAACGAGCATTTAAAAATAGTTTCATTCAAAACGGTTGAGATTTGACTGGTAGGCATATTTCTACAAAAAATCTGAATTTTTCCCCACTGTGCGCCGTAGAAATTGAAGATGTAGACGGAATGGCCCAGATCAACTAAAAATAAAATGGGATGAGGACCAGGCTCCTTTCGCTTATAGCGAATTAAAATAGGAGTAAACAGATGAACTTTCAGAATGATATATTAAAGTTATGAACTAAAAGTAAGGAGACGTAGCACCGGTGGAAAATATTTTGTTATTGCCTCACGAAAAGACGACAAATGAAACGCCTGCTTAGTGTAATTTACTAGGACATGAGCGACGATGCCTATTGCTTAGTTTGAGTTTAAAACGTTGAAAGTTATTTAAATGTTGGATTCTAATTAAATTTTATGATTAGGAAAAATAATTTAGGAAAACACACAACAAGCAGGTACAATGGAAAATTACAAATAGATAGGAAAGGAAGGAAAGAAATCAAAGGTATAGTACCCTCATATTAGGGTACTATAACTTTGTCTAGACAGGCTACTGGAAAGTTGGAAACGGTATGGTATTTATGTTTAATTCAAAATGGTGCATTAGGCTCTCTTATTTATGTTATGTTGCTTGGTAGAAGACTATCGCCGTTTTCATTTGTTTTACAATATAACAAACAAATGTTGCAGTTAAAATATATATTATTATGTAGTAATACAGCTTCACTTTTTTCCTCTTAAAAATTTTTTTCCTAACTTTGATCTTATTATTTCTTCCAAAGTTATTAAAGTTTTTGTGCCGAAGCGCAAGGAAACAACGATCGTGTGTTGGCACGTGACGTCATAAGTTAATTCTTATTTTACGCGAAAACCATTGTATGTACGAAGTTTTCTGCTTTATAAAATGTTGTGCTCTTTAGTATTGATATCTACGATAACTTTTGTATTTTTCCACGGTGACCTTGAAACCTATTAAATTGTCTTTCTAACTAAAGACCTACCAAAAATCATAAGTTCTCAGGCCCGGATTGACCCGACGAGTTACCGAGTTAAACTCGGTGGGCCGGTCACTCAGGTGGGCCGGTTCTCCAAATGAAACTATATTTTAAATAGGCTTAGAAATTGCTTATCGCAAGATCACTTGGAAGCATTTTTATTCATGTCGATAGAAAAGGACATTCTTGTAGAATTAGAAAATGATGAAATCATTGATGAGATTGCTCAAAGAAGTTCTAGCCGTAAAAATTTATCATTAGTTTAGTTAGGTAATTAGGTATAAATGTTTTGTTTTAAATCGAATTTATTTGGTTTTTACATTGTCCCTATTACGAGTATTTTAGTTTTTGTTTTTTCCTGAAACTTTTATAACTGTTTATACAATAATAAATAATTTTTTTATTTGTTTTTACATTTTTATCAGCTTTTTAGCAAGCTGATGGTTTAGTTTACTCCGCTTTTATCCGGTAACCGATCTCCCTTTAACGCTTTATTCCGAAAGTTATCCTTGTGAAAGTCTATATTTTTGCATAAATGGATTTTTCATTGAAATTCTTAGATGTCAGGAGAACGCGTGACCTTGAAAATTTTCTAAATCTTCATCTGCGGCACCATTTGGGGGAGCACAGATTATAGATCCACAATTAGTGGGACAATATAAAAAATCAAACTCGGGCCGAAAAAAATTTCCAATCCGGGCCTGTAAGTTCTTACTAAATTTTGCCGCTAGTTTCTGCTTGGGAACTGAGCTATTATGCGTTAACTCTGTGGTGGACTATATTTGCGGGTAATTCTGTAAAACAGAAATATTTCAAAGGCAGTTCTCTAAATTGGATATTTCAGAGATTGAATTAAATTTCATCAAAATTAATTAACGTTCTATAAATTCCTCAAATTTATTAAAACCCAATGCGGTATATCCTTATTACAATGAAAAATAATTCCAGAACCCATTCTAGAAAGTTAACTTTGATTCGCCTTGTATTGAAACGAACAATTTTGGATCATTCTTCTAAATTATCTTTTACATCCCTCGCATGCCGAAGGGAAATATTAATTGTGCTCGAGATTTCTTCAGATTTCCACATTTCAGACCATATAGATTACGAAAATAAAGACCTGTCTGTCTATCTGTCAGTCTGTTGTCTGTCTGTTGCTGCAATAACTAAAAAACTACTTGACGGAGAACGGGAGAAATTTGGTAGGTAGCTGACGCTACTGCCGCCGAGGAAATGGAAGACTTTCACTGGAAAATATGTAGGGTGGACCGTCTAAAGGGAATAATAGATAATGAAACATTTATTTTCACTCAAAATTAAAATTTTCACGTTTCGTGACCTTCTACACCTATTTAAAAAAAAAGAAAATTTTTGCATATTTTCTTAGTACTACTATACTACCATATTTGGCATATTAACACAATTGGCAAGGAAGACACCAATTGATTGTTTGATTGATTGATTGATTTGCTAGCGTAAGGTGAGCATTGCTGCCGGCTCGGTCGTCCACCGAACACGCCCAACGGACGGCCAAAACGTGTGCCGGAACCAAACCTTGGATGTTTTATATATCGCCAGACCGGCTGCATACGCTGGGTTGGCCATGGGACATGCTTGTTGTCAGCAGCAAGAGCCACATGACGCATGTGGTAGGAATATAGGATGAGAAGTGTAGGTGTTTGTGGGATGCTTCTTTTAAGTTTCCATCTATCATTATCTTATTTATTCTTCTTCTAAGTTTTCTGTTTCTTCTCTTTCTGAATCTAGCTGTGTACACCTCCTTTCTCCCTCTTGCGTTCACTTCGTTTGTCTGCCAAGACATACTTACATTCGCTCGCCGCAGGCAGCTTTTATTTATTAACCGTTCCACAGGTAACTATCCATTTACGGTGGAAGTGCAAGGAGGAGCCCTATCTTCCAGTAGAAAGAGATCTTTACAGCGGGTTATGAGAAAAAGGCCCCAGATAATATTTTGCACACCCTGTATATTAGTTTGGTTCTGTCCCAATTACTTTCAACTGCCACTTTCCAATTCCGGGTATTGCTCTATTTCATTACCTATGTTTAATAAATTTTCAATTTTACTTATAAAATTTGTTTTCCATTTTAATATAAAAGACTAGGACACTAAGAAACCAAAACTACTACTTATAACTTATCTTTTTTCGTCCACAGCTGGTATGTTTATCTACATTCCGATTATTATGTCCTTTCGTAATTAATAATTTTTTAGAGTGACCGCCCTGTATAAATAAAGAGGGCAGTTCTGTGTAAATACCTTTACCGTCTTTTTTATAGGTGAAAGAAATATCAGAGATTACTCTTACTGTCAGCGATTCCTGAATTTTTTATAGTTCTACGTTATCACTGTTAAGTAAGAGAATCATATTTTGGAGTTCAATGAAAATGTCAAGGAACGATTTGACAATGAGAAAGGTAACAACCAAATAAATTATGTAAAATATAGCCCTCGTTCCCCTTTTGAATAATTTAGTTATAGGTACATAATTTAAGATTTATTGATTTGGACTTATGACGCAGAACTTATGAGACCCAGAAAGTCTATTCATATGAAAGATGCCTGGGCTAGTTTCCTTGTATTATTCTCAAAACATTTATGTGTATTGCCGTCTTCGTAATTATAAACTAAATTAACAGATTTTTAAATATTTTTAATCCTCCACATTGTTACGCTTGCGGATTCCCGATTAAATTGAATGACCTGGTATTTCGTCGATTTGTCCTACATCCTTCCGATTCTCATAATTTTTTTACAGTATTGTAGAAAATAGTTTTCCCTAAATCTTCCCAAAATTGGCTTATCGATCAGTCAGCACGAATTTCTGTAGTGAAAAGTTGGACAAAAACTGCGAAAGTTTTTAATTATTGAAGAACGTAAAAAACTATATCTGGTTTTTGCAGACTTCTTCGCCCCCCCCCCCCCCCCCCGAACATTGTTAAATTAACATAAAACGTAAATTTGTAATAAGTTATTGAAAAAAAAAAATTGAAATTTGTGCAAACCTTGGAGAATATTTTATTAATTTCTTTTGGTACAGTAAAAAAACTACCAAAAAAGCGATGAGTGAGATATGCATAGTTTTGTAACAGCAAAATTGGGATTTCATACCTTCTGAGGTATATATCTGAATTTTGCACTTCAAGAGCCTATTGCGATATTTTTTGTAAACAACTTAGTTTCTTGAACAGCATTTTTTGGTCAAAGGGCAAATATCTCCAGTAGTCTGATTGGGACAAACAAGAAACCAAAATTTTCGTAATTGAAATCCAACAAATCTGCGTTAGTTTTGGGTCATTTTAGTACGTAATAACATACAGAATTGTATAAACTGGCAGGGATGTTAAGAGTTCCGAAGGGCTTCAAACTTTCGGAAAATATACCTTTTGTTGAAAAAAAGCACCCTGAAATTTTGGTGCCCAAATATTGAACCCTGTGGATACAAATGAATTTATTATCTAAAATTTGAATTGCCCGCCATTTTATGCCATTAACTCCAAAATCGTTCTTTTTTTTTCAAAATGTTAGCTCTCGATGCCAACTTTTCGTTGACATTAAAGTTGGCATTTAAAAAAAGTTTCTTTTTTAAGTTATTTTGGCCACTTATTTGGCATTTATTTATAACCCAAATAACAACAAATAGATTTCTTCGGTCATATTAAAGAAAAGATGTATCAGAAAAGAAAGAGAATTGCGAAAGAAAGTTAGTTTTTGTCTATCTGAAATGGCCGAAGAAATCCATTTATTGTTATCTTGCAGATTTGTTGGAATCTAAATTAGAGAGATGTTGGGTTTTTGTTGTTCCCAGGGGCCTCTCGAATGTAAATCCGGCCCTGATTTCCTAGTAGGTTAGTTTCGTAGTAGGTTAATAACATAAGGCATTTTCCGTTACAACAATTTGTGGTGTATGAGTTATCACTTATCATGAACTCAAAGCCAGACAAAAAAATGGAAGGATAGAACCGAACAATATGTGAACAATCAGTATAATTTCTTTTGTATGCAGACCAGGCTAGGCGCTGTGTGACGTAGGATGGGCAATGTGCGATGGACGATGTCGCTATGCGGTGCGCCGACTTGGCCATACACTAATACGTATGCGAGAGGTTTCTGTACCTAAATATGTAAATTTAAGTATCTAATCTAAATATTGACACCTCGTTTACGAATTAAGAAATACTAGGAACTATATTTATATTTTCTAAATTAATGTGTGAATTCCATTGAATTATATAAACATTTTCACCCTTTAAAATATACAAAGATTTTGTTTGCATTTTTAATAAAAAAATATATATTTTCTGCAGGCGTGTTGACGAAATAATAATTATCCTACTGAATGAATTGTCGGCTATAAATTATATTTCTGAATTGCTAGTTCAACGTTCAACGGCTAACATAGTAAAAGATTAAGCGTTTGGATACAAGTAGCAAGTTTAAAATAATTCAGTGGCAAGGCGCCACAATCATTTTATACGTTGCTGAAAAGATTAATACAGGTATATGTTAGTTTAATCGATGATTTATAGAATTGCGTAATTCTGACCACATTAAAATAGTACTTGGTTATAATAAATCCTGAGAGAAATTTCTGAATGGTTTACATGAATTACATTTAGGTTGCACACGTAATACACATGTTTTGTTTCAAATATAACGAGCGTCATTAAACGACATCAAGTAGTCTGTAAATGTAGTACCCAAACAGATGCTTCTTCTTGGAGCATATAGCAAAAAGTCGTATTCTTATTTTTATTATTTCACTTTTCTCGCTTATCGAAAGGAAGTACTATAGTAATCGTGAAGAAACCGCTGTCTGATATTTCTTTGGATTTTCATGATTCAGGCAATACAGATTATGAAAAAGGTTTTCGAGTTCCATCAGTCTGTCTAGTCTGTTTGTAATTAATGAAAGAAATTTAGATGAAGAATATAATATTTGATATATAGTTAAAATAAATGTCGAGAAAGAAAACTAGAATACTTTTAGTGAAACATATACAAGGTAGGTACTCTTAAAAAATTATTAACAAAGAAAATGTGGCGATGTCAAAAAATTGTAGTATAGTTCTTCTCATCGATCTAGTTGGTATAAAAAATTTGGCAAAAAAGCATTAAAGATATCGACGAGCCAGCTATTTAGCGAAGTCTCGAAGAGGGACAGGGCTGGGTTTAGTTTTTCCTAATCCTTGGCAGTTAACTTCAAACCATACTAGATATTTCAATAATTTATTATTTATATCAATTAGAGAATTGTTAAAAGAAATAATTCTTGATTTAATACTGTAGCAGCTTTAATTTTAATCATGTGAAACATATTTCAAAAGTTTTAATTACATCCTTTAGCCACAGACATATACGATACTCTAAGGTGCTAAAGATATTATTATTATAAAGATTTTATAGTACAATACTAGTAACAATAATAGTAATAAACAGCAGTTATATTACTGATAAGCGAAAATAAATATTGTTACTGCCTAGCTAAAACCGCGTGGAGGTATGTGTATTTCTTGTTAGGAAAGGAGAGATATAGGTACTGTTAGGAAAGGAAAGAACATTAGTAGCAAAATTTCTCAAATATTAACAAATATAAAAATTAATTTTCTATAGAAATGAGAAAAAATAAATATTTATTCTAACTAAACGTAACACTTACTTTATTCTCAATATAATAAATTAGTGAAAATAAATAAATAAGGTAATCGATAAGAAAAGTTAAATAATCAAAAACGTGAATTTTAACGAAACGAATAATTCTTATCAAATAACAATACAAATTATTTTGCAATGAAATAATAACTTTTCACCAATCAGTTTTCACTAAACTACTTTTATTTTCACTAACACTGAACAGCACCTTCCACGAAATAACATTTGTCACTAAACAACTTGTTTACACTAAACATTTTTCACTGAACAGTCAGTACTTTCCACTAAATTACTCTATTCGTTATCTGTCACTCACTACCAAAATTCGATTCGGGTCACTGTCGTCGCCCCCAACATATATGATAAATCTCTGTTCTTTTCTATTATGTAGTTCCTGTAACGAAATGTACTTATTTTCAATTTGTTTTACCGTTTTTACACATATTTTTCAATTTTCTCAAGTAATCTTCTGCACTTCTGCACAGCTAGTACAATTTCTTTCGCTCTTTCGCATAAATATTTTTTTCTTGGTTGCTTAGGAAGTCCAGTATTTGTGTCTTCTACATTTTCAACATCTTCTCCTCTACTTGTGGATAGTTGCGGGCTTTCCCACGGAAAATGACTTGCAGTAGAAAAATAACATAGAATTCGTCGTATATTTTACGCTATAAACGTTACGTATACTTCATCCAAAGTCAGTCTGAAACTCAAAAAGAAATCGACAAAGGAATAGTTCCTAACGATGGACATGACCGTACACTCACAATTGCAATATTTAAATACGCGCCAGTACGCTGTTTCTCGTGTTATTATATCACGAATAGGCTTTGTAATGACTTATCCTGGTAGCGATGATTTAGACTGAATTTTCAAATTAATACTAGAAATAATATACAATGTAATTCTTTTTTAAATAATATGGACATTCTGTAATATTTCACAGCGAAATTAGGGGACTAACACACTTTATTTCAAATTACATATGCGAACGACTCCAATTGCCCCTCGTTCAGAGCGTTTCAGAGTTTTTATGCCGACTAGATAGATAAGTAGAACTATACATACTGGGTGTTAGAAAAGTATGGGAACGGTGAAAAATCTCGAACAATTTGCATCAAATCGAAAAATAAAAAAATACGTCTCAAAAAGTTTTCAAAAAACTATCTACTAATACCAAAAATGATCTCTCCACCCACCAACCAGGGGGTGGGGCGAGGGGCAACTTTAAAATTTCAAATGGAAACCCCTATTTTTTATTGCGGAATCGGATTCTACGGCAAAAAATACGTAAGTTTTATTCAGGACATTTTTTTCGATTCTTGCACGGTGTCGCTGTAATCGCAAAAAATGAAAAGAATGCATGACTGTTTCAAGAGTAGCGTCTTGTGCCCATAAAAAAAGTCCAATTCAAAAACTGAAAAACACGTATTTGTTATTTTTACGAAATCTATTCAAAGACATTGGATTCGACTCTCCCACCCCCAACCCAGTGGGTGGGGCGGGGACAACTTTGAAATTTGTAATGAAAATCCCTATTTTTTATAGCGGATTCGGATTCTACGACCAAAAATACGTGAATTTTATAACGGGAATTTTTTTCGATTCTCGCAAGGTGTCGCTGCAATCGCAAAAAATGTTACAACTCGTAGAAATTTCACAAAACAAATACTGTTATTAACAATGCTTAAAGAAAACATTCATAAAAATCAAGATATCACAGATATTGTTTTTCAAACTGAATGTTTTTTTGTTAACACAAGTAGCTGTATTTACAAACTTATGGAGACTTCAGGTTTATTTCAATTTTTTGCGATTGCAGCGACACCTTGCAAGAATCGAAAAAAATGTCCGATATAAAATTCACGTATTTTTGGCTGTAGAATCCGAATCCGCTATAAAAAATAGGGATTTTCATTACAAATTTCAAAGTTGTCCCCCGCCCCACCCACTGGGTTGGGGGTGGGAGAGTTGAATCCAATGCCATTGGATAGATTTCGTAAAAATAACAAATACGTGTTTTTCAGTTCTTGAATTGGACTTTTTTTATGGGCACAAGACGCTACTCTTGAAACAGTCATGCATTCTTTTCATTTTTTGCGATTACAATGACACCGTGCAAGAATCGAAAAAAATGTCCTGAATAAAACTTACGTATTTTTTGCCGTAGAATCCGTTCCGTAATAAAAAAATAGGGGTTTCCATTTGAAATTTTAAAGTTGCCCCTCGCCCCACCCACTGGGGGTGGGTGGGGAGGTCATTTTTGGTATCAGTAGATAGTTTTTTGAAAACTTTTTGACGCATATTTTTTTATTTTTCGATTTGATGCAAACTGTTCGAGATTCTTCACCGTTCCCATACTTTTCTAACACCCGGTATACGGACATCCTGTATAAAAACGGCCAAACTACATATCGAAGAATTACGTTAATAAATCGTATCATTATCTGTATTATAGTTTCGACGACGACTGACCTTTACAATGTCAAATGAATGGTCTCGAAATTAATACTAAATTTAATTGCTTCGAAAAACTCTTCAGTATGAGTCGAAATATTTCGTGATTACTTTACCGAATATGTAAAAAAATTAAATATTACGTACCTACAAAGATGAGGGACTAAAGATAAACGTCAAAGTGATTCTATTTTCTGAACAGTGGTAGAGGAATTTCCTCTAGCCCTACTTTAATCCCATATGACACGAAGCGCCTTAAACCCTGTCAAGGGCTCAACGGACGAGGCTTTGAGGGCATATTGAGACAAAACGCGCAATTATTATGAAAATAGGTCAAAGTGAAATTTGGCGTAGCCAGCCAATATATTTAAAGATCCTACTTAGCTAGAATGGTTCAATTTCATATCTGGGATTAAAAATCGTAGCTTTGTATTTTCATGAATAAATTCAACCCGCAATATTGTGAAATGTGGAAAATTATTAGTCTACATAGATTTGTAACGTTGATTAAAACATTATTCGCTTACAACTAGTTCAGAAAATTGCTTTTAAATTCATTTCATAAGCCTAATAATATACGTAGCGATGAAGATAATGATTTTCACATTGGAAATGTTAATGTTCGCGTATAACGTATAGGACAAAAGTTACGAGTTTTGTCCAAGGCAATCGACATGAAAGTATCAAGGTCAGGTGATTTAATACTGAGCGAGAGCCTGTTACTATGTGAGAGGCGATGATACGGTGTAATCGGTCAGCGTGGATCGATATTGTATCGCCTGTTCAACAAGAGGAAGTACGGAGAGAACAAATCTTGTAGCATCGAGCCGAGACGCATTAGTGCTGCTGCGGCGGATGAATATAGAAGCATGATATCATGTGTCTCCCTATTTAATTCTTGCCCTAGTGTTCATCATCAGCCGTGCGGTTGGTGCGAATGGTCCGGATTCAAACTCCTATGCCTGCTGTTTTTTTTTCTTTAATTTTATGCACCGAATTCCGTAGACAAGATGATGTCAGGGCACGCCTACGCTCGGGTAGTCAGAGGTCATCTTTTAGTCCACCAAGCTCTGGGACAGATTATTATGCAGACTGGAATTTACAGAAGAAGAACGCATGGCCATGAAAAACATTATCTCTAATTTGGCCAGATCCACGATCTTTGCAACGGATCACCAAGACTTCCCTCAAACAATCACTGGAAAATTTGCAAAAATAGAAAGTAATGTACCTACCGCGAAACTCTGGGTGCAATATTTTAAAATGGTGACTCTAGTGAAACAGTTTATAGAAGCAGAAAAGATGGGTAACTGGCAACTCCAACTAGAAACTTCAAATATGCTCCCATACTCCACGCGGCCACCACAATTATGTCATTTATATTTGCAAGATATGTTATCCCTACAGGACAAAATGCCACCTGATCAATACCAACAATTTACAAGCGACTGCTTTTTCACAATCAGACGCAGCAACAAATTTTTCTCAGATATTTGGGCAGACATGACTATAGAACAAATCCTGATGCGGATGATGAAATCTGTTGGTGGTCTCACTCATGGACGCGGGATAACGGATAGCGTTTTAACAAAGTGGACACTGGGAATGGTGTATTTGCACAACATAGGTGATGAAATTGAAACGTTTTTTGGCGTTTATTATGAATGTACAGAACACGTGTGGATATAAGAAATTCGCGCATTATTCGAGACGATAATGATGTGGAAAAGATGTTGTCTTGGCTTACGCAACACCCGCCTTTCCCACACGTAGACGAAATAATGTCTATTTCTTCAGGCGTTGTTGGAGATCAAATAATAAATTGTTTTGACGCGGAGCAAATTGGGAAAGTTGGAATAAATAATATAATTGGAAAAAACTTTGGCGATGTGGTACTGAGACGCAAAGACAAAGTGCTGCCCCTGAGAGCAGTGAACTCGAGCATTCGAATTGATGATAAAGTAGTGCCCGTTGACCCACTACTTATTTTTCAGAGACTTTGCGTTGCAAAACAGAGCAACGAAGACCTTGAACAGCATCTGCAGTATGAGTTGACTCCGTACCCATTGTCCCTGTTTTCTGAAGCCGGAATGCGAAAAACTGCGAAGTCCCTACTGTACAAAGCTTGTTTGTCAGTTACAGACATAGACTTTGGAACCAACAAAGTGTACATAATTGACGGTGGTTACCTGTTGCATCGAGTCGTTTTAAGCCGAAATGCAACATCTGTCTAACTTTTCTGCCTAAACTGTTAACTTTAGCGAAAATATGTTAAGGGACATTTTTTGTATGAAATTTCTTCCTCTTTAATTTTGTTTTCTACATATTTTTCGAAAAACGCATAGTTTTGGAGAGAATTGCGAAAAACCGTTTTTGGCGGCCATCTTGGCTAGATGGCGGCTCCGGCGGTAAGTCTCAAATTGTGCATTTTATGAATTTTAGATATGGACCCCGAAACCTACAAACCAGCAAAGTTTCGAAACTTTCCGAGTTATTTCCAGGCAAAAATCCCAATGACTGGCCTAAGTACCTACAATCAGGTTTTTTGGGACGGATCGTAGCTGTTTCCGGACGAGGCGAAACCGAGAATAAGTTTATGTTTTATGTATGGTGTTATCATTTCCAATGTACCAATGGTTGCAAAGATTGCGAAATCTGTGAGTTTTTTTTGTTAATTTATGAAATCATATATAGCGGAAAGTAAACACTAATTCTAGCGTATAATATTTGCTCAACCTTGTGCCTGTTTTATTTCGGGAGATAACATTTTTAACTGAATTGTTATGAATCGTATAATATCTCATCTAAGAAGATGGAGAATAATATAAAAAACAAAAGTATTTTTCCTATTCATATTCACTTATAGTTAAAGCAACGTATAGCCCAGTTGTCAGAGGCAGAAATTGATAAAAACCGGTCACTAAATGCTATATGGCTGAATTTTTCAAAATGGGTATTTTTGTTGGTGTAGAATACGATAGAAAAATGTCGGCGACCCCTAAAAAAATCGAAGATATTGGTCGAAATTCGGTTTTCGGCCAATAACTCGAAAAATAAAACATGTATCAAAAAACGAATAGCACTAGGCGATAGAGGGGGAAATTTCACATATAAAACGTATATGAAGTTTTTTTTTTACGATCAAAAATGTATACTCCAGATTTTTTTTTAATGCACTAGAATGGAATGTCACATAACGAACGACATATAAATATGGCTCGCTTGCACGGTCTCGGACGCGCTACATTAAATTTGTTGTAACTTTTGAACTAATTACTTGAATTGAGCTCAACAAAGCTTACATGAAAGAGAAACATGTGGCTATTGGATTTTCAAATATAGAATGATTGTATGTAGGAATAGTACATATATGAAGTCGAAACCTAAAGAGATTTCCGATGAAATCGGTAAAAGTTCTACCATTTCTACAATTTTAACCTCCCTACAATAAAATTGTGGGAGGTTACTAAAATTGGTCCAAAATCGAAAATTGAGATAACTTCAAATCTTTACGTTTTGAGGTCCCAGGAATCCAAAAAAGTGGTTTTTGAAAAATGTCTGTGTGTGTGTATGTGTGTGTGTATGTGTGTATGTGTGTATGTGTGTTAGCACGATAGCGGCGAAACTACTGGACGGATTTGGATGAAACTTTGCACGAGGGCATCTTTAGTGCTCTAGAAGATCTGAAAAGGTTTTGGTTGAGATCGGATTACGTTTAGTGCCATTTTGGCACAACAACTTGTTTATTTTATTATTACTTACAATTTGTAATCTAACCACTGGAAAGCAGTTAAAATTACGATTTCAACGATATATCACACTTGCACCTTTTTTTTATTTACCTACATTTTTTTATACAAATTATTGTATAGAGAACAAACAAAATTCACTGTCTGTATAATACTAACATATGTAAAATTACGTCACAAGTTGTCGGTGGTCCAGTGAGCTAAAGCGTCAACTTACAAATCAAGAGATCGACGGTTCGATCCCAACACAGCGCTGTTTTTTTTTTTCTTTCTTTTTTCATTATAAACTTATTAATAATTGCGGAAAATGTTACATGATTAAATATCATCATATATTAGGTGTTTATAATTATTCAGAGTTTGAGGATTGGTCACTAGTTTTAAATGAAATATAAATAATTCTATTGTTGTTTTGGCGGTGAACACATACGACGTCGTAAATTAAATAAATATAGGTGGGTCATATTACAATAATATATTTGATTTAAAGGCTGATTGACGGCTGATTTGAATTGACTATCAGAGCTCGTACCATTTGCTACTGCTACGAATCAAATTACAGTTAAAAAGTAGCAGACTGCTGTTTGGCACCCCATCACCGGGTAGGGAGGTTCCAGCCGCTTTCAGTAGCTGCCGATTTTTTAAGATATAAATCTGAAATTTTTAGATATTACTCTTGAAGTAATATATAAGAAGAGAATTTTTTCTCTCAAATTTAAAGTCTCGACGTTTCATGACATTCTAAACCTACTCCAACAAAAAAAATTTTTTTACTTCCCTCGCGTACCGAAGGGAAGTATTGTATTCGAGAAAAAATCACTCGCCGACATTTTTTCGGATTTTGACGTTTCAGATCACGTACGAAAATATAAGTTTTTCAATCCCGTCTGTCTGTCCGTCCGTCCGTCCGTCGGTCTGTCTGTCTGTTGATGCATTAACTAAAGAACTACTTGACGGAGAGCAGTCAAATTTGGTAGGTAGTTGACGCTACTGTCAGCGAAGAAATGGTTAAACTTTCACTGGAAAATATACAGGGTGGATCGTCTAAAGAGAATAAATAATGAAAAAAATGTTTTTTTGCTCAAATTTAATATGTCCACGTTTCATGACATGCTAAACCTAAAAGTGAATTATTTATTATTTGTTTGCTTATAGTAATGAAACATTTTCTTTATAGGATTTTGCAAACATGCAAAGATTTCATTAATATTTTTATATATAGTTTTTCCTTTAGTTCTCATAGATAGCTTTTCTTTCCACTGTTTGCAAAATCCTATAAAGAAAATGTTTCAATGCTAAACCTATTTCAGAAAAAAAAATTTTGAAATTTTTTTTACCACTAAAATAATTTTTTTCTGTTCAAATTTAAAATGTTCAGGTTTTATGGCATTCTAAACCTATTTCAAAAAACAAAATTTTTTGGATTTTTTTTTACCCTTTTTGAAATATTTTTTACCACTAAAATAAATGGAAAATTTTTTTTCTTTGTTCAAATTTAAAATTTCCACGTTTCATAGCGTTCTAAACCTATTTAAAAAGACATTTTGAAAATTTGTTTACCATTTTTGAAAAAATTTTACCACTGATATAGATGGATTTTTTTCTTTGTTCAAATTTAAAATTTTCACGTTTTCATGGTATTCTAAACCTATTCAAACAAATTGAAAAATTTTTTTGAAAAATAAAAAAAAAAATTTAATCTATTTCACTAACTACAAAATAGATGAAAAAAAATTTTTATTTGCTCAAATTAAAGATTTCCTCGTTTCATGACATTCCAAACCTATTTCGGAAAAAAAAATCGCAACATTATTTTACCATTTTGGAAAAAAATATTACCTACCACTAGAATAGATGGAAAATTTTTCTTTTGCTCAAATTTAAAATTTTCACGTTTCATGACATTCTAAACCTATTTCGGAAAGAAAATTTAAAATTTTTTTTTACCAACATTTTTGAAAAAATTTTTACTACTAGGTATAATATGGAAAAACATTTTTTCTTGGCTCAAATTTAAAACTTTCACGTTTCATGGCATTCTAAACCGATTTCAAAAAGAAAATATATTTCTACTGTAGAATATAAGGAAACTTTCCTTTTTGCTCAAATTTAAAATTTCCACGTTTCATGGCATTCTAAACCTATTTCAGAAGAAAAAAAAAATGAAATTTTTTTTACCATTTTTGAAAAATTTCAAAAAAAAATAAATTTCTTAATCACCACTATACTTCCACACCACTACGTGAATGTGGAATTGAAAATGTGACAGATGGCAATAATATATGGTGTATGGTGGTCATCCCAAGAAATAATTCAACCATGGTGGACAATGGACATATATAAAGGTAATTGCGCCAGCCTTCCATATTTGGCACCTGTTATTTAGTATTGAACTTTTGTTGTTGGATGAGCACTCCGTATATTTTTTTGACCAAAATTTATCAGGTTTTCTTTGTAATAATAATGACAACTATATTCCGATTATTATTTTCAATGTCATCTCGTAATTATTAATTTTTTAGAGTGACCGCCATGCACAAATAAAGAGGGAAGTTCTGTGTAAATACTTTTACCGATTTTTTACGATTACTATACTTCCACTCCACTACTACTCTTGGATGATATCCCTAAGTAATCTATTACAAAGTAACTCTACATTTAATCAAACTACCTTTTTGTAAAAAATACTTGTAATCGAACTAGTTTCCATCAACCAGTAATCGAATTATTTGACACGGTGTTTTTAAAATCTAGTAGCTTCAACTGATATTATACTACAGCACTATTTTACTCGACCAAAGTGAAGTTTTATCTATCAATATATCTTTTTTGTAAACATTACTAGTTTATTTTTTAAGCCGTTATTTCTGTAGGGAAACTTTCCTTTAGTAATTTTAGAATGTAGACAGCGATCAAATTTTTAGTCCTCACTACACAAATTTTCCTCAAATATAATATCTCAGTTCGAACGAAAATGTGTCCTATTCACTTTTGGCATTAACGTGTTTTTCTTTTATATGAATGGTAACGTCAGTAATAAAATATTGGGTTTATTGGTTGTAAATTCGAAATATATTATGTAAGTATAAGTGCGGTGGAAAATCTTGAAATTTGCTACAGTCTAGTGGGCATGTTTATTTAAGTAAAACATATATAAATGTACGAATGTGCTTTTTTAGCTATTTAAAAGTTGTTTTTCTTATTTTTAATTTTTACTGCCTGTTAATGTCTGCTACAACCAATAATATTAAAGTTAGGCATTCGGAAGCATGTATGTTTTAATGGAAAGGGAACCGACCTCTACGCAAATCGAAACAAATATTATGATCATTTATAAATATTACCAGATTTTTTTCAGTTAAATTTTCCGTACGCCAAGATTAGTACATTATTTTAGAGCTTGATGGTGTATCTATCCATGAGGGGCAATATAGTTGAAACAAAGAAAATTGTGAAAAAATAATTAATCTGTGTTTACTAAAGACAGTGTTTCGATTTAATTAAGTAGATCTATTATTTTTAATATAATTTTCCAATGATATTTATCCTTCTGCTGTTCTAAGACGCGGTATAAGCAAACCCTGTTCAAATGAAACTAGTAATTTCATGATAAAAACGGAATAGAAAACTTTAAACTTATTTAGGGAGTGCTAACTTCTTAAGAAAGAGGCCATATACTTGAACAATTCAACAACTTTGTTTGAAATGTAACCTTAACTGAATTCCTAATTTTGACTTTGATGCAACTATAGACGTTAGCAATTATTACATTGATGTTGAAGATATTACTGAGAAAATCATGAATTTGCTATGAAAAGTTTCCTTGCTGTCCACATAACATCCTTACTTATTTATTAAGACAGTACATTTTTACACTGGCAAACCCCCGGCATACAACTTTGATTTATCTCTAAACTCAGGTGAATTTGAAAGCAGAGCTATCTAAGAACAATATGTAACTTTGGACCAAAAGAAAATAGCGAGAACTGTAGAGCAGTTTGCATACAATCTGTTATTTCAAAATTATAAGATTACTAGTAACCAGAAATGGAACACACTTGAATGCTGGATGCTGGAACATACAGTTCAGGTTGACTATATGGCCTTCTCTAAAGCGTTTGATAATATCAGCCATCATCCTACTAAGTAAAAAATTGGAAAGGAAAGGTGTCAGTGGCAATATATTGAAGTGGATTAACCATTACCTTACTGGTCTGTTATAACGTATAAAATATGGTGATTCTCTATCTTCATCGATTAGAATTCCTCAGGGATCTCATACTGGTCCTCTATTATTTCATCTTTTTGTGAACGATATAGTTTCAGTAAAAGAAAATAGCAATTTTCTAATATGTGTGGATGATTTAAAATAGTTCATAGTAATTGAAAATCTTCCTGCATTCTTGCAAAGTGGTTTGAATAATTTGTCCCATTAGTGTGGTGTAAGTGTTCTGCATTTAAATATGAGTATTTTATCATTATGTCTGCAATAATAATAATAAACTCGCTGTATAGGTAGTCATCCTTAAATATTATTGATTTAGTCCAATAATTATAAAGATTTCCATAACAAAAAATGTTATCTGAGATTTTCCTTCAGTAACTGTTAGTGGTGAGATTATACATCACAAAACCACAAAAATCGGTTCTGGAGGTGCCGCACAAACCCCCCAAAAAACCACCCCTTCGGTGAAAAGAGCCTTATTTTACTGATAACTCGTTAACCGTTGAAGATATAAAAAAATGCTCATTATAAAAAAGAAAGCTTGACTGATTTCCTAAAAAAGAGTTGTAATTTTCTTGTACATGCCATCATTTTCGAGAAAATTGATATTGAAGAAATTGCAAAATTTATATTTTTAATGCGTACGAATTCTCGTTTATTTGAAATTTTTTGCGCGCGGCCTATAGTAACAACTGTATTGCTCGAAAACCAAATAAGCTAGGAAGAAAAATCAAAATATTCTCTAAATGGGATATAAAATACTCTCCTGTGTTTCCATTTTTGATGGCTATTGATATTTAGTATATAAAAATAACAATATAATATAGTTACCTCTTGATTTTTTGCGGTTTTAATTACTCACAGGTCCATAAAAAATAACTGACTTCAATATAAGTTATAAATGCGTTGTCTTTTAGTTCAAGGTAGTACTTCAATGAAGAAAAAGTTAGGAATAAAAATATTTACATTTACAAATTTACCAGCATATTGAAGTTAGTCAAATTTTGGCCAATTTTTTATTGTTCCCTAAAAATTTTAAAAAGACCCAAACGTCTTGAAAATTAAGGTAAAAAAAATTATATTGAGTTTATATATCATATAACTATGATTTCTAATCATTTAATAGTTAAAAAATGCATACAAAAATATCATCAAAAAATTGAATATGCAGGCATTTTTGTTTTTTCTTTTACTAACTTCAACGTGCCTGTAAATTTGTAAATATGAATATTTTTATTCCTAACTTTCTCTGCATTGAAGTACTACCTTGAACTAAAAGACAATGTATTTATAACTTATATTAAAGTCAGTTATTTTTATGGTCCTGTGAATAGTTAGATGCACAAAGAATCAATAGCCATCAAAAATGGCAACACAAGAGAGTATTTTATATCCCCTTTAAAACCCATTTTCATTTTTCTTCCTAACTTGTTTGGTTTAGGAGCAATTCAATTTTTACTTCCCTCGCATACCGAAGGGAAGTATTCGAGAAAAAATCACTCTCCGAGATTTTTTCGGATTCTGACGTTCCAGATCACGTAGATTACGAAAATATAGGTTTTTCAATTCCGTCAGTCTGTCTGTCTGTCTGTCTGTTGGTGCATTAACTAAAAAACGATTTGACGGAAAGCAGTCAAAATTGGTAAATAGTTGACCCTACTGTCAGCGAAGAAATGGTAAAACATTCACTGGAAAATATACAGGGCGGACCGTCTAAACGGAATAAAGGTTAAAAAAAATTTTTTTTGCTCAAATTTAAAATTTCCACGTTTCATGGCACGCTAAACCTATTTCAGAAAGAAAAAAAATGAAAATTTTTTCACCCCTAAAATCGATGAAACAATTTTTTTTTTCTTTTTTCAAATTTTAATTTCTACGTTTCGTGGCTTTCTAAACCTATTTCAAAAAAAAAAAAATTGCAATTTTTTTTTACCATTTTTGAAAAATTTTTTAACACTAAAATAGATAGAAAATTTTTTTTCTTGCTTCGAATTAAAAATTTCCACGTTTCATAGCGTTCTGATCTATTAAAAAAAAAAATGTAATTTTTTTTACCATTTTTGAAAAAATTTACCACTAAAATAGATGGAAATTTGTCTTTCTTTGTTCAAATTTAAAATTTCCACGTTTCCATGGTATTTTAAAACCATTCAAACAAATTTAAAAATGTTTTTGAAAAATATAAAAAAAAAATTGAAAACATTTTTAAACTATTTATCACTACTATAGAATAGACGAAATTTTTTTTTGCACAAATTTAAAATTTACACGCTTCATGACATTTCAAACCTATTTCGGAAAAAAAAAATTTTGCAACATTTTTTTTGCCATTTTGGAAAAAATTTAATACTAGAATAAGTAGATGGAAAAAAAATTTCTGCTCAAATTTAAAATTTTCACGTTTCATGACATTCTAAACCTATTTCAGAAAAAAATATTTAGATTTTTTTTTCACCATTTTTCAAAATTTTTTACCACTAAAATAGTTGGAATTTTTTTTTTATTTGCTCAAATTTAAAATTTTCACGTTTCATGGCAATCTAAACCTAAAAAAAAAAAAATATAATTTTTAAATTTGTTTTCCACTACTATGGAATAGAAGAAAACTTTCCTTTTTGCTAAAATTTAAAATTTCTGCGTTTCATGATATTCTAAACCTATTGAACCTATTGAAAAATTGAAAATTTTTTTACCAACATTTTTGAAAAATTTCAAAAAAAAATGAAATTTCTTAATCACCACTATACTTCCACTCCACTACGTGAATGTGGGATTGAAAATGTGACAGATGGCAATAATATTTGGCATTTGGCATATGCACTTTTATACATTATTGAAAAATGTACAGGGTGGTCATCCCAAGAAATAATTCAGTTATGGTGTGGACATATGTAAAGGTATTTGCGCAAGCCGTCCATATTTGGCACCTGTTATTTAGTATTGAACTTTTGCTGTTGGATGAGCACTCTGTATATTTTTTTGACCAAAAGTTATCAGGTCTTCTTTGTAATAATAGCAATAACTATATTTCGATTATTATTCTCAACGTCATTTCGTAATTAATAATTTTTTAGAGTGACCGCCATGTACAAAATGAGGGAAGTTCTGTGTAAATACCTTTACCGATTTTTTCTATAGGCCGTGCGCAAAAAATTTCAAATAAACGAAAATTCGCGCGCATTAAAAATACAAATTTTGCAATTATTGTCAATATCGGTTTTCTTGAAAACCATGGTACATACAAGAAAATTACCAGAGGACTTTTGTTTAGGCAATTAGTCAAGCTTTCTTTTTTATATCTTCAACGGTTAACGAGTTATCAGTAAAATAAGGCTCTTTTCTCCGAAGGGGTGGTTTTTGGGGGGTTGCGTGTCACCCCCAGAACTGATTTTTGTGGTTTTGTGATATTTAATCTTCCCACTGACAGTTACTGAAGAAAAATCTCTGATAACATTTTTTGCGAGCTTCTGGTGTATTTTTTACTTTACCTACTGGAATAATAGTGTTGCAAGAAATCAATCATGTAACAGATCTGGGAATTAATTTTGATATTAAGTACCTCTATAACATCATATATCGGTATGAACTAATATCAAAATCGTTCAAAATGTCGAGATTCTTTAAAAAATCATATTCCACCGTCAGTGGTATAAAATTGTTGTACTGCCAATAATATAGAAAGTGTTCAAAATGGGTTTCTGAGATACTATGGTTTTAAGCTCGGGTACTTAATTGTTGAATGTGAATGTGTTGACCTTCTTGTTCGTCTTAATAATACAGTAAAACGTATATTACATGCATTAAAACGTAGAAAATTGTTATGTGCCTTCAACATTCAATACTTAATGGTTATATTCAGCATCCTCGCAAACATAGTTCTGATTAAACTGAATATAAGCGATAGAAGAAATAGAGGTTTTTATATATTTTGTGTACCATTTCATGATAGCGAAATGAGGCACCGCATTGGTTAGAATGTTAAAAACTGCCCATACTATCCAAAGTAATATTATACATTTTTTCTGGATCTTCAATTTTATCACGTAAGAAGTCAATCTCACACCTAAAGATAATGTTAAAATAAAAATAAAATTAAAAAAATATGTAATAATATATTATTTTTAATTATTTTGGTTCCACCCTATATACCGGGTGAGTCACGAATTGCGCTCGCCCCGATATTTCCTAAAATATTTGAAATAGAAAATTTTAATTTGGAGGCCTTATTACACGACTAAAATGCCATCTTTTCAATAAAAAATCAAGTTTGGTGCACATCCGGTTTGACCGGAAATGCCCATAACTTTCGATTTTTAAATGGAACACCCTATATATTTTTACATTTTTGGAATCTAGAGGAAATTTTGAATACAATACATCCATTTTGGTCACTTTTTGATAAACATTAAAAATTTTATTAAAAAATCTATTTCTGAATCCAGAGTGCTGTGGTGCTCAAAATATATTTTAGTTTGTGTGCTACGTTACTATAAAAATAAAAAGAGCAATATGATTGCATTACTTAATATTCTAGAGGCGTTTAATATTTTTAAATGTGATTTTTACCCACTAACTCGGTTTTTTAAATGGGAATTTAATCGTTCACCAACATTTTTAAATACCTCATTTTCATACGAATCTAATGATACCAAAATTTTGAAAATCCGCTCAAAAATATTTGAGATTTCAGCCAAAATACAATGCAACCAAGCTTTTAGAAACATGCGGTTAATAGATAATAGATTAGTGGGCTTTGGAAACTAAAATGGCACATTTCGGTGTAAATCTGGTAACCTAATAATATTGGAAAAATCATAGTAGCCATTGAATGTAATAAAACAATATCAGACAGATACAAAATAAAGCGTTGCGGAAATCTCTTTGAGTAAAAATTAAAGAAAATGAATAATTTTAGTAGAAATGAAAAGGTCGATATGTTACTGATATATGGAGAGCGTCTCAAAAATTCAACTGCAGCTGCAGAACTGTATCAGCAACGATATCCCAACAGACGTCATCCAAGCAGACACTCGTTTGCCAGAGTGGAACATATTTGGTATTTATAAAACCGAAACTTATGTTTCTTTAAAATTCTGCAAACCGAAGACTGACTAATGTCGCATTCCATTGACAATTCCCTTGTTGATGTTGTTGGGTGTACCATCACAAATCCTAATACATCAATTTCTTTGTCCTCACTTACAATAAATGTTTGATGGTCATCTTGTTGATTGGGTTCGTTTCTTAATTCTTGTTCCACTCTGGCAAACAAGTGTCTGCTTGTATGACGTCTGTTGGGATATCGTTGCTGATACAGTTCTGCAGCTTCAGTTGAATTTTTGAGACGCTCTCCATATATCAGTAATATATCGACCTTTTCATTTCTACTAAAATTATTGATTTTCTTTAATTTTTACTCAACGCAACGCTTTATTTTGTATCTGTCTGACAGCTGATATTGTTTTATTACATTCAATGGCTACTATGATTTTTCCAATGTTATTAGGTTACCAGATTTACACAGAAATGTGCCATTTTAGTTTCCAAAGCCAAATCTATTATCTACTAACCGCATGTTTCTAAAAGCTTGGTTGCATTGTATTTTGGCTGAAATCTCAAATATTTCTGAGCGCATTTTCAAAATTTTGGTATCATTAGATTCGTATGAAAATGACGTATTTAAAAATGTTGGTGAACGATTAAATTACCATTTAAAAAAACCGAGTTAGTGGGTAGAAATCACATTTAAAAATATTAAACGCCTCTAGAGAATTAAGTAATGCAATCATATTGCTCTTTTTATTTTTATAGTAACGTAGCACACAAACTAAAATATATTTTGGGCACCACAGCACTCTGGATTCAGAAATAGATTTTTTAATAAAATTTTTAATGTTTATCAAAAAGTGACCAAAATGGATGTATTGTATTCAAAATTTCCTCTAGATTCCAAAAATGTAAAAATATATAGGGTGTTCCATTTAAAAATCGAAAGTTGTGGGCATTTCCGGTCAAACCGGATGTGCACCAAACTTGATTTTTTATTGAAAATATGGCATTTTAGTCGTGTAATAAGGCCTCCAAATTTAAATTTTCTATTCCAAATATTTTAGGAAATATCGGGGCGAGCGCAATTCCTGACTCACCCGGTATTATACATAGCTATCAATTTTACAATCATGCGTCTTGGTAGACATTGATGATAAAAGTGACACTAGCATCGGTTAAATTATTTTCGAATATCAACTCAAATGTTACATTTTTCTGTTATATTAAATTACCTCTAATTCGTCAACCATAATGAATCGATTTTTACTCGCTACTTAAATTCGTATCAAATATCTCCAAAACTATTTTTAACATGTATCAATAAATTGACTTTGGCAGATTTCCTGTAAACTTTCTCAACTGTGAAATAAATAGTATCTGAATAGTATTTAGGACATTAACAGCATGATAGGAGTTCATGCGAGATCTTGTTTTTCGTAATGATAGGTAATATAAATAGAAGAAACAGATAATAATAATTTATAGCTTAATCCAGGTACACCATAGAACTTTAATTTGGTGGAATTAATAGATTGACGCAAATCGACTGTTGTTTATTTTCTGGCGGGTCCATAAATAATTGCATTCGGACACTGCCGCCTTCTAATAATACACCTTCGTGTGTTCTTTGTACTTTGTCCATTCGCTGCAGTGTATGAATTTCATTTTTTTTTGTGAATAGGACTTGTCTATAGTATTAACAGCTATACGGTATATTTACAAATTAATTTAAATTAGCAACATTGCTCTACAAAATACTAATATTTAAAAATGAATTACTATTTGTTTGCTTATAATTGTATTGAAACATATTCTTTATAGGATTTTACAAACAGCAGAAAAAGTAACTATCTATAATTAAAAGAAAAACTTTGTGTAAAAATATTAACGAAATCTTTGCATACTTTCGATAACCTGGATTCTGGTTATGCTAACAAATTAAAATCCTTATTTATTAAGACAAGGTAGATAAATTAATTCATTTTAGGCCTTTGTTCTCATTTTTAACAGAATCTTCATGATCGTAGAGGGTTATGTAGATAACAGTTTAATCTACATGGCCGTGTGTGGATGCTAGTGTTAGAATGAGAATTGTCAAATAAGAAATTAGAAAAATTCATTTTAGGATTTTAATTTGCTAACATAACGAATGCAAAGATTTCATTAATATTTTTACACATAGTTTTTCTTTTAGTAATAGATAGTTATTTTTTCTGCTGTTTGCAAAATCCTATAACGAACATGTTTCAATAAAATACTAATACTTTTGCTGAAAATCTAAGTGATTTAAGAATGTAATGGAAAATCACACATGTACATTTTACATCCAATAGGAGGTTTTAGCATGGTATTATTTCCGTGGCAACCCAACAAATTTACGAACGTTTGTCACCTGACGAGCGACCTATTTAGTACTATTTAATGTGTTATTAATTTACGATTTTTTTACCAATAACACAGGCACACACAAAAAGTCCTGATACAGAAAGGTGAAGTTCCTTCTGGTACGTTTTTCGGTGTGCTAAAAACGAATCTCAGGTCAGAACTGATCCATCACCCTTAGATTTCACCCCAGCACACCCTAGCACTCCCCCAAATGGTCAAAATTTCACATCATATAGAAATTCAAAATAAATATCTCATTCTACGTTTTTCAATGTAATTTAATAGTTTTAATTTTGCTATATCTCCCCACCCCCTTTCACCATATGGTTATATTTTGACCCTTGCAACGTTGTACCAATATTAGGATATGACAATTTTTCATTTCCATGCGATGAAATCACGCAACAGAATCATTCCTAGAAAAAAATGCTTCCAGGTAATTACCTACATATTGACACCGATAATACAGTATATCTTCCAAGCATTTTAAATTTATTTATATGTGTGTTAATATAGAAGCATTTTTTCTAGGAATGATTCTGTTGCCTGATTTCATCCCATGGAAATAAAAAATTGTCATATCCTAATACTGGTACAACGTTACAAGGGTCAAAATATAACCATATGGTGAAGGGGGTGGGGAGATATAGCAAAATTAAAACTATTAAATTACATTGAAAACGTTGAATTTTTATATGATGATGTAAAAATTTGACCATTTGGGAGGGTGCTCGGGGTGCTGGGGCGAAATCTAAGGGTGATGGGTAAATTATGACCTCAGATTCGTTCTTAGCACACCGAAAAACGTAGAATGAGATATTTATTTTGAATTTTTATATGATGTGAAAATTGACCATTTGGGGGGGGGTGCTAGGGTGTGTGGGGTGAGTTCTGACCTGAGATTCGTTTTTAGCACACCGAAAAACGTACCAGAAGGTACTTCACCTTTCTGTATCAAGACTTTTTTTTGTGGGCCTGTGTAATTAAACAACACATTTTTAATTTATTTCTTACAAGATAATGTTTCTTAACACCACATCTAAATGTTGCTGGAATTTCATCAATCTGCATTCTTTAGGGATGAATAAGCAAGTGTTAGAAAACTTAGATCAAGAATGAAATGTGTGTTTACTAAAATACATGTCATATTTGCCAGCGGTATTGTTAAATTTTTGTTTAAAAATTTGAACATTTTTTGGGAAATACCAAACAGACTAGCTTGAGTCTTAAATAACTTTTTCCTTTAATGGGAATATTACACTCTTGAATTAATTTCAACACTTTTGTTCATAATTTCTTTCTGAGCAGAGATAGGTGTAGGAATTGCTTCTTATAAAATAGAGTATAAATTTCCACCGTTATAATGAGATTTTAAAAAAGGTTATACGATGAAAATTAATTTAGATATTGCCGTTCAAAGTTGGCTAAAAATAAGAATTAAAAATATTCGTGATTACGAAAAAAAAAATTCGGATGCAATTTGAGCTATAGGGATATTGCAAATGAAAATCTGATCTACCTGTATCCAAGAAAAGTTCACCATTACGAAATCTTCTACCAGTTTTGTATGATACGGTTCCTATCTAAGACTAACATAAAATTTTGCAAATAAAGCTCTAATGAAAAAGCATAATTTGACATTTGTTGAGCATATCTTCAGTTCGGGTCGTTTGAGGATGAGCTAAAAACTAGAAACCATGATGTTTACGTTGTTACATGTATGAAATTTAAAGGGTTATTCTCTTTATTGTGGGCGAAAATAGCAATAGATGCTCAGAGTTTTCCAATAATTAACCACATAAACATGTTTTGAGGTATAACACTTTTCTGAAATACTTTTAACGCTAAGTACTTAGAAATTTATTATAAATATTATTTGTTAGTACACTACTACACTACGTAAAATTATTTTTTTAGTTTTGTATACAACATAATAAAATAGTAATTACTTAGTAATTATAAGTTCGTGACTAACGGAAAATGTGTTGCATATCACTTAGAACGGCTTTCAATGTAAGCGCTTGTTTTTCCTACTTTTAATAATTTTTTTTATAGACGATATCACACTTTTTTAAGTAAATAATTAAAAATACGTACATTAACAGTGAATATCCATTGTTATGAAACGCTAACCTACGTATTTGAAAATAACACTTCTCTGAGAATTTCCATTGCTAATTGATTTAATGAAGTTCCCCAGACTCATAGGTAAACTTTATTGTCCAAATAATAATAGTCACACTATTCGTACGTTGTAATGTACACAGCATGTATAAGTTTAAAATGTTCTTATAATTGATTTTGTAGATGCCCCATTCGTTGTACTTAAAGTACTGTTATAAATTTGGGTGTATAATTCAACTTACATCGTGTAGTGATAATTCAATAATATAATATACGGGACTTTGGGGTGTGTATTTTTTTTCAGAGAGTGCAACTTAATATTTATTTATTTATTTTACTACACTATCATACAGAACATAGTTTCAATCATGAGATTGGAACAAATAAATAGTAAGATTGATTAAAAACGGATAAAGCAGTATTACAATTTACACAGCCACACAAACGAAATTTGTTATGTACCAATGAATAGAGTGCCATATTCCGATGTATTTTGGCGCACTGAATCTGAATTCGTGGTCCAATTTACTCCAATTCATTAAAGTCCCTCGTAAGTTCAAAGAAAGTCAAAGATCAATTCAAATAGGGTTTTTGTAAGAGGAAGTGACATAGTAAAGTAAGCTCTATTATTCAACAAACCATATTATACAATATATGATAAGTCAAGATAAAACTAGTAGTAAATAGTAGAACAATATTAAGTATTTAACATGAGAAATTATTAATAATTCAAATATTCTGCCACAGTATAAAAATTTTCTCGTAACAAAAATGTTTGGATCTTATTCTTAAATTTTCATAAGATCTGAATATCTTTAATTGTGGAAGGTAGTTTATTATTACATTTCATACCTATATAATTAGGATTTTTCAAAGAGAGCACTATTATGAGAATGTGTGGTTATTTCTGTATTATTTCTTGTATTGTAGCTATGAATATCTGAATTTGATTGATTGATTGATTTGCCAGCATAAGGTGGGCATTGCTGCCAATTCCGGTGCATGGAGATTTGTTCCACCACGCAGCCCGATCGCCCATCGATCATCCCACGGTGTGCCGGAACAAACCCCCGGTGCTTTTTTATACCACCGGACCAGCTGCATACGCTGGATTGAACATTGGACATGCTTGTTGTCAGCAGCGAGAGCCGCATGACGCATGGGGTAGGAGTATAGGATGGAGCGTGTAGGTGTTTGTGAGATGTTTCTTCTTGTTTTCCTTCTGTCTTCATCGGATGGAAAGTGTAGGCGTTTGTGAGATGCTTCTTTTAGGTTTTCGTGCTTCTTTTTACTTTCAGGTTTTTGTGATATGCTTCTTCTTAGTTTCTGTCTGTGATCATCTTCTCTCCTATTCTACTTCTGAGTTTTCTGTTTCTTCTGTTTCTGAGTCTGGCAGTGTGTATATCCTTGATATTTCTTTATTGTATTCCATTTTTTGTTGTGCCAGCTTTTCCCAGTGTGTATAATCCTTTCCTAGCTTATTCATAATCCTCTCGATTGTTGTTATCCATGTGTAGCATGGCCTCCCTATTTTCAGTTTGTTGCTGTTCATTCGCAGCGCTTTCTTTAGTAGGTGTGTCGAGTCCCGTCTTTGGACGTGTCCCCAGTATTTCATTGCGTATGATTCTATTCTTTTGATTATTGTTCTTCCCTCTAGTAATGTTGACGTTTTCTGTCGTTTTTGTGGCTTTCCTGTTTTGGCTAGCAGTTGGATAATGTCCCTTTCAGCTCTTCTCAGGCTTCTTCTGTTGGCCTTTGTCGTTGCTGCGTTTTTGATTCCATATATCATCGTAGGCATTATGATTGTCGTGTATATCTTTTTGGTTAGGCACCATGGTGGTTTGTTGTCCTCAATGAAGGGTAGTAGAGCTCTTGTGACTCTGTAGGCTGTTTTGATTCTTTCCCTTACGGTTCCCTCCTTTTTAGTTGATTCGTTAGGTATGTTCCTAGGTATTTCATTCTATTCGTGGTTCTCAGGGTGTAGTCTCCTATTTTGTATTCTTCCCCACTTGTTGGACTTGTTTTTGTCAATGGGTCTCGGACCATTATTAGGCTCTTCTTGAAGTTTATTTTCATTCCAGAGGAATCCAGATGTGGTGTCATGTTTCTTAGAAATTTAACGATGTCTTGTTCTTCCTCGGTGATGATGAGTATATCGTCGGCGTATGCAAGTACGATGGGGGGCTTTATCGTTCCATCGTTTCCATTGAAATTCTGATTCTCCTTTATTGTGCTTTCTATCACTTGGTCCAGGACTGTGGTGAATAGTCGGGGGGATAGGGGACATCCTTGTTTGACTCCTATATTCTTCATTTTTGATTCTATCGTCTGTCCATTGTATTGCAGTGTTTTCGTGTAGGCATGCTTTTATTATTCTGTTTATTAAGTAGTGCGGTACTCCCCTGTTAAGCAAAGTGTTGACTATAGCCTCATGCCTTATGGTATCAAATGCCTTTTGGAGGTCAATTGAGACTATATATAGTTTTGTTCCTTCTTTCCACTTTTCTTCCAGGATCCGTCTGGTGGTGTACATATGGTCGTCTGTTGATCTACCCTTGATAAATGCCGTTTGATAATCTGGTAGTTCGCCGATGTATTTTTCCATTTCTCTGAGGAGGAATTGTGCGTAGTATTTGTACCCTACACTGCAGGGTGTTATTCTTCTGTAATCGTCCACGTTTTGTGGTGATTTGGTTTTAGGGAGCGGTATCTGTATGGTTGTGTTCCACAAATTATTAATAATTCAAATATTCTGCCACAGTATAAAAATTTTCTCCTAACAAAAATGTTTGGAACTTATTCTTAAATTTTCATAAGATCTGAATATCTTTAATTTTGGAAGGTAGTTTATTATTACATTTCATACCTATATAATTAGGATTTTTCAAAGAGAGCACTATTATGAGAAAGTGTGGTTATTTCTGTATTATTTCTTGTATTGTAGCTATGAATATCGGAATTTCTTACAAAATTCTTTCCATTGGACTTTACGTATAATACTAGTTCTATAATATATACAAACAAGAGACAAAAGTTGCAATTTTGCAAAAATAGGACGACATGACTGGTAGTTTTAGACACCCACAATGTTTCTAACAATTTTTTTTGCAAAATAAAAGTAACATACCATTAAAATACCTAGAACAATTTCAAAACATTTTTCCATACCTTAACATAAATTCATCATGATAAAATGACAAGATCACCTTCTGATTACTTACATAATTCATAAAAAGCAAAAGAGAGCGAACATAACTTTTTCGACAAATTTTCAATATGATCTTCCCAAGTTAGTTTATTATCAATAAAAACCCCTAAAAATTTGTTACATTTACCTGTTCAATCAATCTATGCCCTACTTTTAAGAGATAACTTTCGTCGATTGTGCAGCTTCTGGGAGTGAAATTGATAAGCACAGTTTTATACGCATTTAAATACAGTTTATTGCCTTTTAACCATGTCATAAGAGTATTAACCATATGTTACTTGTACGACAAACTAATACAGAGTCGTCCGCAAACACCGTCAAATTATTGAGAAGGAATAGGTCTGTTGTCATTCACAAATAAATATTAAAAATAAGAGCAGCCCCAATATAGACACCTGTGGTACACCAATGTTGATATATAATTTGTCGGATCTGGCCGCATTTACTTCCCCTACTTGATTTCGATGAGATAAATATGAAGATAAGATAAGAAAATTAATTTATCTTAACCCTAGAACCGTAGACCATAAGCTTTTCCCTGAGCAAATCATGGCCGACTAACTCGAGAGCTTGCTCAGGTCAATGAAAAGGTCCATGTATGCATATGTACCTGAAAAGTCCTTCATGACAGGAGTGCGTATGTTTTTGACACGTGTTTCGACCCACTGGCGCTGTATTCTAAGCTGAGACTAGTACTCCGAAAAATTTTTTTACTGCAAAAAGTCGCAAAGAAATTTGGAAACTGCGTTTTGTCAACGATGGCTGGTGTACCAATACAAAGTTGTTACCATCAGTATGATAAGTCATTTTATTATGTGTTTAATTTGATAGCTATTCTAACTGAATGTTAGTGAAAACGGGTATGGTTATAGAATTCTTTGTCTATTGTGATCTTTAATTTGAATTGCATATACGTCAAACATAGAAGTTACGTACAAGTAATGCTTAATTTACAGAAGGTACACAGTTCTAGTGTCTTATGCCAATAGTTACAGATATTATAAATGGTACAGAAGAGAGACTCTAAAACTGTTAATTATACAATATCTTGCTGCTCTTCTGAGATCGCACGCTTGAGAGACAACCACTACTTATAGCGTGAATCTGTTAGACGTACCATACGGAAAACGAGGCCGACTAAGAATGCAGGTGTCCCAAGACATTTTACAAAACGTTATTATTAAGACAATCTTTGACAAATATTAATTTCTCTTCTCAGCCTAATAATGAAAGTCTAAATAAACTCCCGAAAACTTTGAAGTGATCCTTTACCTCTTTTATTGTAGATAGGTAATGCATTCACTACATTCTATTATCATAGTGGTTGCAATTTAAAAAAAAATATGTAAAGGAATACAAGTTGTTTTTGAAAATATTTTGATCAACTCGAACAGATACATCGGAATTATTTTTACAGGTTTTCAGCAGTAGGCAGCTGAAAACACAAATAAAAATCTATCAAACAATAAACTAAAAATGCTATTAAAATACAATTATTTTTTAATCGTGTATTTTGTATCAGGATAAATCTCGTATATATAGCAACGAACTCTAAATTAATTTATTAAAAATAAATTATCTTTAAGTTTAAGAAAAACTATTTCCTTCATCAAAATAATCATTAACACGCGTGTAGTGTTTAATACTTCAGCCTCCTTGAAAATGCGCGCAGGGCTATTTAAAATTCATAAGTGCGTGTGGCATCTGAGTTCAGCTTCGTTCATATTTAGTCCATATCACTCTAACAATTTGTGTAGGTACTCTGAGTAGAAAGTGAAGAAGTGTTTGATTCTGATAATCTAATTAATGTTAGTATTCGTTTTATAATTGTTACATTTTTTGTTAAATTGAATACAAAGAATATTGACCTATTGTGACCTCGGCAATGTTTAGAAGTATATAATATAACTTTACAATAGATAATTACACTTATTTCTCTCCTTTTTTTGGTTTAAATAATATTTTATTAAACATTAGCAATGATATTCTTCTTCAATTAATTGATGAATAGCTCTACAAATAAAAAAATTTCCTAGGCCTTTTGCGCTAACAAATTACTTTAATATCAATATTTACTTAGCTTGACAATGGTGTTTCGCACTTTTAAATATATGATTTTTTAAAGTTTAAGGTAAAATTTATTTTGTTTATAAAGACAGTATTGTGCCTACTATTGTATGGAATAATAATAATAATAATTCCAAAGCATATGAATTCCGTATTAAAAAATAATATAACCTTCAGCATACATGCGAGAAGTGCACAGCTTATACTGGATTGATTTTTAAGCACTAACAACTTATTGCGCTCAATGAATTATGTATGAAATACCCTATAGTTAATTTTTAAATACCATTAATTAACAATTCCAATAAAATTAGAGAAAATTGAAATTGTCTTCCATTACGAATAAAAGACCACAGCTGACACAGGCACAGCAACTTAACACATATGACGCATGCAGTACCACAGTCATGCTGTCTGTTAAAGCAGGTAAAGGACATTCGCCTCAACAAGTGTGCCCCTCTTGATTGATTGATTGATTGATTGATTTGCCAGCATAAGGTAGACATTGCTGCCGATTCCGGATATCCAATCTGGATGTTTTTATATACCGTCGAACTGGCTGCATACGCTGGATTGGATGTGGGACATGCTTGTTGCCAGCATAGAGTCACATGACGCATGGGGTAGAAATATAGGATGGGAAGCGCAGGTGTTTGTGAGATGCTTCTTTTAATTCTTCTTTTGTCTTCTGTTTTGCATCTACCAGTGTGCTTTCCCTCCCACCCGGTTGTTTTCAGATATAGTTTCATGCCTCCCCGAAACCTGTGCTTTCGCTTCAACGTCCCTCAGCCATTTTGCTTGTTTGCCAAGACATACATTACATTAGCTCACTATAAAAAGCTCCCATTTATTAACCGTTCCACTTGTAATTAGCCAGTCACAGTGGAAGTACAAGGAGGAGCCCCGAGAGAACCTTTGAGATACCCTGTATACCGATTACCGAAGGAAAGCAAAACAAAAAGTAAACTCTGCAGAAAGCTAGAGAGTGATCTAGGAGAACATTTGGGACGTCCTGTCAAAACAAATTTTTTTCATTAAATTTGGACATATTTCATTTTAGTCTACAGTACATAAATTTTATCCATTATTTAGCGATTTCTAGAACAGATCCGGGATCCTACCTTCGCAAACTTTTTTCATTCTGTTTTATATATAAAATACTATTATTTATAGCCACAAAATTTACTTATTTAGCTTACTTATGTTTGAGGTAAAACCAATAGAAGGACTAATTTGGCAATTGGCTTACATTATATCGGCTGAAACTATTTAAAAAAATTCTTACTGCCATGTCTTGAAAATATTTTCAACTGTAGAAACCAGCAGTGATTTGTAATAAAATATACAGGCACACAAAAATAAAACTGATGTCCATTCGATGGACCAATCCAATGATTTCCAGAATCTGGTGTCAGTTTTGCCCCAACACGTCACAATTTTCTTCTATCCTCAAAGATCGGTTATAGAAAGCAATTTTTGCAACTTTTTTTGTATGCCTGTGATACCTACATTTTATGCTCCTTGTAAATGCTACCATACACTATACTTATATCTAAGCTAAGAGTTTATTTAGTTCAAGTAAACTTCCTGTAAAATTTGCTCAATTTCGTTCTCTGTATCATTTTTTCCGACCAACAAAGTCTAATGGTTCTGAGAAAAATAACATTTTCCATGATTATGATTTACTAAATTATTTGAAAAAGTAGGTTCTATGTTCGGTTGTATATTTATCACAACCGTTGAATGGAAGGGTAGGCAGGCAAGATGAGCAAATATTTTTAAAAGATTTTAAAGTTCCCGGATCCTTCGCCATTTTTTGAAAAATAACCTCTAAATTCTATTAATAAAAGCAAACGTCAATAAATTAATTTTTTCTGATAATTATCAAATGTTTTTTCTACTTCTTTTGTTATATGATAAAACATAAGTATTTGTTATATACTTGATGTGATTTGGAACTTTATCTGGTTTGGACAGACGACGAAATCAAAAATGAAGAACATGCATTATGTCCGCTATTAGCCCGACTATTCACTACAATCCTGGAACAAGTGATGGAAAGCACAATAAAGGAGAATCAGAATTTTAATGGAAACGATGGAATGATAATGCCCTCCATCGTGCTTGCATACGCCGACGATATATACTCATCGTCACCGAGAAAGGACAAGACATCGTTAAATTTCTAAGAAACATGACACCACATCTGGACTCCTAGCTGGAATGAAAATAAACTTCAAGAATAATGGTGCGAGACCCATTGAATAAAGCAAGTCCAGCCAGTGGGGAAGAATATAAAATAGGAGACTACACCCTTAGAACCACGAACAGAATAAAATACCTAAGAACATACCTATAACCCAGTGATATTAGGCTTTTCTGATCTAACAAAATATATCCTTCATTTTTTTAAATCGATTTATTCTGGCGTTTTAAAGAAAATATTAAAAATCGAGAACGAGATCACTATGGCATAAACAAAATTTCAAGGTCAAAGTTCATAATAAACGGTTTTTTGCAAATATTGCGGTTTTTGTGTGTGAAATGAAAATATCGCGCACAACCTACTGCCGTACTTAAGACACTCGATCATTACCGCGCCATAATTAAAAGCTGCTTCTTCACCGTTGAACTTGTGATTTATTGTAAATATTAGTTTTACTGGCAAATTTCAAAATATACTATTTATGTCAGCAATATTGAAAATTTCAAAAATTTGAATTTCTATATTTTCCTCAATCGTTCTTTTATCAGTCGAAATTAATATGTATTTCTAACAATTGCTGTAGATAAAACTTTTTTTAAACTGTTCGTTTCCTTGTGTGTTTTAATATATACCAATAATTTTAAGTAAAATGCATTTGTTTTTTTTTTTTATTTGAAAAATTTAATGAAATTGAAACATATTCTTTATAGGATTTTGCAAACAGCGGAAAAAAACCATCTATGAGAGCTAAAAGAAAAACTATATGTAAAAATATTAATGAAATCTTTGCATTCTTTCGATAACCTGACTTCTGGTTATGCTAACAAGTAAAAATTCTTATTTGCCATTCTCATTATAACACTAGCATCCCACATAGTTCCCTACGGCTACGCAGGCTAAACTAGTATCTACATGATCCCCTACGATATGTAAATTCAGTTAAAAATGAGAACAAAGGCCTGAAATTAATTTACTAAGCTAATAGATAGGTGAAGATCTGTTGTTTTTTATCAGTCAATGTCAAATATAAATATTTCATACTTATTCATGGATACTATCTTGGTTTTGCATGGAATATCGTTATGAGTGGCTTTGGGCTTCTCTGATGGGTCCACAATAAGGACGAAAAACGTTTCAAAGGCTATAAGCATTTCCAAGAAACTGAATGAGATTTTATGAAAATGTAATTCATTAGAATGAAAAAAATTTTAAAGACAAGGTAGGTAAATAAATTAATTTCAGGCCTTTGTTCTCATTTTTAACTTAATTTACATATCGTAGGGGATCATGTAGATACTAGTTTAGCCTGCCTAGCCGTAGGGGGACTATGTGAGATGCTAGTGTCATAATGAGAATGGCAAATAAGAATTTTTACTTGTTAACATAACCAGAAGTCAGGTTATCGAAAGAATGCAAAAATTTCATTAATATTTTTACATATAGTTTTTCTTTTAGTTCTCATATATAGTTTTTCTAATCCTATAAAGAATATGTTTCATTACTATAAGCAAACAAATAATAAATAATTCACTCTTAATGAAATTGGTTTTAGAAAATTTCAAATTAATTTTTATTTGTACCACCGAAGGGGACATAAAAACAACAACTATAATCGGGAATCAAAATGTTTGTTGTAGGATTTTGATGCTCCTAAACAATCAATGATTCAATTTTCCACGTAGCAATTAATTGTAAACATGCTAACGTGAAACTTATCTTAATGATTTTATTTATTGTTCAAGTTATTATCAATTGTTCAAGAACAACCTCCCTTAAATGTTTTATGTTTTGCAACTTGACAAAATGACCAAAAGGTTCGAATAAATCCAGTCTCGTCGAAATTTCATTGTGATCAATTTATTCCTCTTTCACTGTTGCGGTACGACTTTACAACCAGAGATATTTAAGAGAAACTGTGAAAGATCTCAATTTTCAACATTCTTCTTTGTAAACAAAAGCTTTCCACAACACAGATTTAATCCAGATCTTTCTACTACACTTCTTGTGATGTCTCTAACAAGTTCCTGCAATAAAATGCTATAGTATGACAGTTTCCTAGAAGTTTTAGTTTTATGCCACTGATTAGTTAAGTTTGGTGCCCGCTTTTTAAAATTTAAAAAGAATTTATCTAAAATATTTCATGTCTTACTTCTAGTTTCAACTCAGGTCTTGAAATCTCTAGTATCGAGTTTTATTAGCAGTTGGGCAAATCGCAATAACGAGAAATCACATCCTCCTTTCTAAAAATAAGAAGAATCAGTGTTAATTATCATCACAGTTCAAAAGTCTCGTTATCGAGGAATTACTTGACCTATTAGTCCCCTATTTAAGAATACCGACTCTCTGAGACTGTTTGGTGACGCACGTAGCTCTTAGATAAATTAACGATAAAGGATAATGAACAGCGAACACATTTGCATTTTATATTCACGTGATATAAAGTAACTTGTGTACTCACAGCACGTGGTAGATGAAACAAGCTTTCAGGACCATTCCTCCAGGAAATTGTTTTGTTATACAAGCTAAAATATTGTTTGATAAAGTAATTATAGATTAATCGATAATTTCAATTTGCCTTCCGATTTTATCATAGGAAGGATAATAATTAAACTCTATATTTTAAGAGGAAGTAGAGAATATTTTATTCAACCGTAGTAAAGGTTCTTTGCCATTTCAGCATAGTCAGTTTAAATTGAAAAAAAGTGGAATAAAATTGGTTTCTGATGTCTGAGAAATTTATATCAAAGACCTTATAGTCGTGTCAAGATAGCAAAATAGTTCTGATTTCTCATAGACATTACCGATTTTCATTTTTTTTTTGCAAAGCGTTCAGAAATACTTATTATTCAAGTTTGACATGTATTTAGGACCCGCTTTTCATTTCTTCCATTATTTATTTAACAATTGGCTAATTCTCGGAAAATAATGAACAGAATTAAAATAAAAATTGAAAAATTGAAAATGGCGAATTCAAAATAGCCGATATTTCAGGTTGTGTATGTGAACACTTTGCAAATAAAATTATGAAAATTGGTAATGTCTATGAGAAATCAGAACTTCTTCGGGTTTTCAGGCTATTTTGACACGACTATTAATAAGTTCCACTTTACAGTTTCAAACTGGCTTCTTCTACTTCCCTCTACTGGAGGGAAACATAACTTCCAAATATTTATTCGGATTTGTATGTTTAAGATTTTATAAATTATGAAAATTAAGCTCTTCAGTCAGTCTGTATATCTGATTGTTTGTAATAAAACATATTCTTTATAGGATTTGGAAAACAACAGAAAAAGTAATCTATGAAAAATAATAAGAAAAACTATCTAAAATATATTAATTTTTAATATTTGCATTCTCTGGATAACCTGCATTCTAGTTATTCTAGCAATTAAAAAATTCTAAAATGAATGCATCTGTTTTTTATTTTGACAATTTTCTTTGTAACTCTAGTATTCACATAGCTCCTTACGACCATGAAGAATAAGTTAAAAAGACTATCTATTCAATAAATACATTAAAGTTTACTGAAATGTCAATATTAAACTTTGTATTCCTCTGACAACGTGCATTTGGTTGTTAGTCCAATTAACGAAGGAAAAATATGGGAAATAATTCTTGTAGTGGCCAACTTTTGTATAGTTGTCGTGGGAAGTGCCCTGAAGCGATTCACAACATACTAAAAAGGGGGGGGGGTAGTTTAAAGGTCACCTTTTCACGTTTTTCTTGAATAACTCGAGAACCACGCCCTCTAACGAGAAAGTATTTATATACAGTATTAAACTGGATGAAATTTCCTAGAAATAAGTTCCTATTCATTTTTCTCTAGAATCAATTCTTTACGAGATACCGAAGGGAAGTAGTGTATTCGAGAAAAAAATCGCCCTCTGAAATTTTTTCGGATTTTCATGTAGATTACGAAAATACAGGTTTTTGGAATTCCGTCAGTCTGCCTGTCTGTCTGTCTGTTGGTGCATTGACTAAAAAAGTACTTGACGATGAACAGCCAAATTTGGTAGGTAGCTGACGCTACTGCCTCCGAAGAAACGGTTAGACTTTCACTGGAAAATATACAGTGTGAACCGTCTAAAGGGAATAGATAATGAAAAAAAAATGTTGCCACTCAAATTTAAAATTGGTGCGTTTCGTGATATTCTAAACCTTTTTGAAAAAAGATGTTTACATTTTTTTTTATCACAGATGGAAAAAAGTGTTGAAAAACTATTGATCCTAGAAAAAAAATGAATCCTTATTTGTAGAAAATTTCATGTAGTTTAATATTGTATATAGGTACATTTTCGCTACAGGGCGTGGTTTTCAAGTTATTCAAGAGAAACATGAAATATCTTTAAATTACTCCCCAACCCCCCGCAGACCATTCACTGGCCAGGACTTTTAATATGTTGTTCAGGGCACTAACGCCCCACCTCCCCTCCACCGACAACTATACAAAAATGGCGTCTACACGAGTTATTTCCTCTAGTCCTTTTTGGGCTTTGTTGACTGAACTATGTGCTAGATAACAGAAATGCCCTAAATTGATTTTATCTACAACCTTTGGATACAAAAATTCATTCAAGTGATGCTTACATAAACATTTTCTATGTACGATTTTAACTTGGAAGTGCTTAACTCTTTTCGCCTCTATTCTGGAGCTCCTCAGAAAGACAGGGAGCCATTCTTAAGATGTTTCATGCATGAACTAAACAAAAGTTTATATTTTTTTAAAGTTTTCTGTAAAATAGAGTTTTTAAAAGAATTGTTGTTATTTGTGTTATTTGAAATATGTGGCCCCGAAAATTAGAGAGTAAATCTACTATCACTTGCGAGTTACCAGAAATGTAATCAACTGAAATCCACATTGTCGAAATATTTTTCAAATGTTTTATTGTGCTCAGTTCGATATCAACCCAAAATGAAAGCCATTACGTAAAGCCGATGTAAATATTTATATTTCAACTGAACTGTAGTATGCTGCTGCTCTATAATTCATAGGCCGATACATAAGTAACATGATTTAATATAAATAATGTAAAGAGGGAACATAATCTCAAACCACTCGAGATACCTGAATAAATAAAGTGATACTAAATTCGTATTTATTATGAAATATTACGATTTTTTTCTTTAGCGTCCATCGCAATAATATTATTTTCTTCGAACAAACAAATTTAAAGTAGCCTTTCAAGTAGTTTCCACAGACATCAAAACACTTGAGTTCTACACCTGTTGCACATTTCGACAACCACATTACCATCGTCTGGAGATGACTAAATCTGAATCACAAAATCTTCTAATATTTTCAACCAGTACTATCATCATCCTTATCTAAACTCTATGTCCTAATAACTAGTAAAGCGGAAGATTTTGGACTTTGACACTAGTTGCACTATTTTTGCATTTACAATTATTTGTTATATTTCTAATTAACTTAGAACTGTCATTTACTATACCGAAACGTTAAAAACACACATGTGGGTATCGAAACAGTTCAACAATTAAATGGTTTAAATTGAGATTTACATTAGTGATCAAAGAAATTAAGTATTAGTTTACTAAATAAGACCTATGATCGTCTACGCTAATTAATGTATATTAAATGTAATTAATTTGATGGTTTGTTAAAACAATCTATATTTTATTTTAATGTTATCTATTAATAAAAATCTCATAGACTATGATAATCCTTATCTTTTTTATCGTTCCACTGTAACACTTGTGTAACGAAAATATGTTTTCAGTTAGTCGAATTTGGTGACTGTTCTAAATTTTTCAATAATCTGTCCCTATAACCTACAACTGTTCGGGTAATCATGCGTTTAAAATATTCTATCGTGTTTTAAATATTTTTTGTACTCGTTATAACTTTATGGAGTAGTAAAATATCTATTTGATTAAAATTTGGTTCGAATATGATCCAATTTGCACTTATGTGGGTTACCACCACCACCAGATTAAGTATCCAGACAGTTTATTTTTATAATTCTTATTCTTAGTGTTCAGTGTTCAGCAGGGCCATTCTACAAATTCTTTCGTAAAAATGGTTCATGATTGACTCCCTGGATCCCCTTGAACCCTCCTTAAACGTCGTACTCCCCCCCCCCCTCAATTACACATTTTAAAGAATATTCTGTTAAACAGATTGATTAAGGGAATAGCTATTTTTCAATGATCTTTTTTGTAAAAATGATCACTTTTTGGCCACCATCTTTATTTTGTCACCTCGGCAAACCTCCCTCCCCTAAAAACGGACGTATTTTTTGAATAGCCTGAAATAGTTACCGCTGTCGCTCTACTTACTGCAGATGTTACAAAAAGTTTTGAGACCTTGGCTGCTAGTATATACACCAAATCCCAAACTTGACTTTTACTAGCTTGCTCTACTTATTTACCCCTTTTCAGCTCTATTTACTCCCACCCTTTTATCGGATTAATTTCAAAATATGATTTTGTTCCAGATCTCGTTATACATCATACGTGTGCCAAATTTCAATTCAATATCTTTATTTTATTTTGTTAACCCCTTTAATAATGTAGTGGCGATGGTGGCAGATGTAAAAAAATGTAAACCTTGGTTTCTAGTACGTAAACCAAATCCCAATTTTCTGGACTCTTACTAAATTGCTTTAATTATTTTTCCCTATTTACCCCTCAACCCCTCATCGATATAAATTAAAAATATATTCTAGTTGCAGAAGTACACACGTGTATCAAATGTCAAGTTGTTAATCCTATTTAGGCCCCACGTTGGGCGCCAAGATATTACATTCTGCCCTAATCTCTAATTTAATAAACATAACAAATTGCCTTTACTTACTCAACTCTTACAAATTGGTGTAATACTGCTATCTTTCGTAAATTTAGCCTCGTTTTTATTTTGCTTATCTCAGTCGAGCTCTCATCTCAGGGCTCGTTGTAGGTTGCTTTTAAAACTTGTAATGATTTTTTTATATTCTATATTTTATGAGTCTCTTAGCAATGTGGTTATACTTTTAATAAATTCTCTAAGGTGAACACTGGCTTTTGTTATTTCCTTATATTCTTTATCATTTTTTGTTCATTTTTTATAATTATCTTGCCAGTTAAAACAACCGTATTTAACTGGCAAGTTAAATTATTTTCTATTTCTAGTTTGGTCTTTCTTTAATTCTACTACTACTTTACTTTTTAGTTTTGTTTTACCTTCTACTTATAAAATAATAGCAATGTTTCCATTATCCCATCACATCAGGAAGCCAGAAATACCAGAAAATTGTAGAAAAGGAGCTGCACGATAGCAAATTTAATTATCTTTAAAATTTGGAAACAATTTTTATTCTAGCTTGTTAAAATGACATGATTTTTCTTTTGGTAATAGGTTTCCATGTTTCAAAAGTTTCGATAAATATTCTCAACCTGAAAATGGCTTAGAAAATAATATTTTTCACATTTTTTTAATCGATTGAATTTGATTTTTTTCTTTTTCTAAAAAGGTAAGTAATTTGGTATTGGGTGAAGCAACTCGAGATATTTGATTTAACCAACGATCTTCAACTATCGCCAAAGTGACGGGCTGGCCGAAGTTTATTTTGTCCTGATCTATGTTCGAAAGAAAATACTTCTAATGTTAAGTTTTCAAGACAATCATCCAGCTTTCGGACTATTTTATATATGTTTCTTTGTAATATGAATTTTAAGTTTAAAAGATTACGTTTGACTGGAGTTTACGGAATTATAATAAATTTTCTGGTCACATATGTACACGCACTCATACATCCTTCTGTACAGACTTGATATGATAACTTGGTGCAGCATGTTATGAAGTGTGAAAATGTCTGTACAAAAGTTTTTGTTCTACGATGATTGTTACAAATTTTTGTCAGGTTATAACGCACCCATTTTATTAAATTAAATATGTAATCAAAACTTTCACAATTATTGTTTGCATCATAATCTAGTCTGTTCTATGAACAATATATTTATCATCAAATTCCTTACAGGCCTCCTACACCAAATTCTAATACGCCACACTATTGAGGCGGCACATTGTTTTTCTCGTTTTTTTCTCGTATCAGTAATATTACACATTTATGAAAATATTGTTCTGTTAACATTCGACATGCGAACGAGAACTTCCACACGTATTCAACATTTACGTTTTATTATTTTTGCCTGAACACGGCTACATTTTTTTTATTTTCAGCATCCTTATTATCATAATATTTACGTGACGATTAGGAAAATTTTTAAACTTCTTTATCTCTACATTTGTGTTAATACTTAGTGCTAGTAAAATTATTTATATGGATTAATTTATACGTTTGTACAAGATTACTATGCTATATAAAACCGTAAAACAAAAGGAAGGTTGTATACTACACACTTATTAAAAATATATTAACTTAATATTAAAATTATAAAAGACTAAGATTTTTTAGACAGGAAGACGGTCTGCGACAGGCTGTCTGCAATAAAACTAGTTATACACTATTACCGACAAGGCAACCTGATACACTTTTAGCGAAATGTATACAGGGTGTTCTGATTAAATAATTGTTAATTAAGAAGCGACGGAAAATAATATTTGAAATGTTATTAGTTTTGGCAATAATATATTGTTACTATTGCCAGTAAGATATAATTTTAGTTATAAAATATACACAGGGTGGCCATCCAACAAAAAAAAGATTAATAAGCAAACCCCGGCTTAAAAGTAGTTATGCCAGTGACGGTCCTCACACATAGACAAATATAATGTTTTGAATAGAATCGTATGATTCATATAAGCAAATAAGTACATTATTTATAGGAAACAAATACTTTTACAGTAAGAAACAAAAAGTATGACATAGAACTCATAGAATTATAAATAAATAATGTATTATTAGAAATTTGGAGAAATTATTTATTTGGTATGGTTGGGCAAGTAGATGTAAGAGTTGTTTACTGAAACTGGTAGATAAAGAACACCACGCTTCGGCCGCACATTATACCTGTAGTTTTAATCAGACCTTTTCCTGAATTCGGAAATTCTGTGTCTGAATCAGTCTACTCGGTCTATGAGAAACCGGTATATCAAAACGTCTCGTGAATTAACGAATTTTACTACCCTGTAAACTCTACTTCTTCATAATAGTTCCTCCAGTTTTTTTATTTTACACTTTTACTTTAAATGGGACTTACGTTAATCTGGTACTTTCAAATCATCCTCATCATCTTTAAGAGGACATTTGCCTTCAACAGCGGCGGCGCCATTTGACAACAATAGAATGTCTCATATTTTCTAGCGACAAGGCTATACGTTCGTATATAGATTTACAAAATATAATTTTCTTTTGCCAAAATATATGTTTTTAATTATACAAGGCATCTCTTTAGACCCGTCATGTGGCAGAATTAATTTATTTTGTTATTAAATAAGCGTTCTGAAGTGTATAAAATCAGCCATAATCCCTCTTTTCCCTAACTTTCAGCATATATAATAACCAACAAATGCAAAATATTAAAAATATGTCACACGAGGCATGTGGAGGAATCTTTCTTCTTTCGAATATATTCTGTTTGAAATTTCTCTCATTTGTTTTACTAGAAATTAGCAATTTTCTGACACTCTGTAATACTTCGTGTGAATAGGGCAAATATCGTCATAAGGTGTAAATTAATTCAAATTCATTTTAACGTGATTTCTATAAGCATTTTCTCTATACCTATTTTACCTAGGTTTATTTGTGTTTTAAAGTGTATGGTAAGTATATTAAAATAACAATTTTTTGAAACAAGTCATTATTTTTATGCGTAACATATATATTTATTTTTAGGTAATCTGTATATGCGCCACTTCAATTCTTAGCATGTGGAAATATTACATAGATGCCTAGTTAGATAAATACTGAATTTGATATTGACAATTTATTTATTTACTTGTCTGTATTACCTAAATATTAAATTTATATACAAATATTTTTGTAGAATTGACTACTTATCAATAAATGAATGTTTAATAATATTCCGTTGTTCCCTTTCTAGTGTGTAGCCGAATATTTTAGAAAATTTGTAAATAATTATCATTTTGACTTAAGCGACCGCCTTACTGTTTTTTCATTTCATTTTCGTAAATTGGCTCGGGTTCCAATATGTACAAGATATACAGGGTATTATGAAAATAACTGTCGTTCGTCTAAAAGCTGAAGCTATGAGCAATAATAGTAAGAAAGCCCCGTAATTGTGTCCCAACAGACCTACAGCTTTCTGAGTACAGAGGATTTTATTGGCTACTTCACTCAATAAAATGGTAGCGAATGAAATGCCATCTCTCACAGCCTAAATCAAATGTCATGTACTTGATATTATCGCTCGGTTATATCATTACTCCCTGCAGGTTGTTCGCTGTAGGAGCAAGGTATCTCTTTCCAGTTAATAAGATAGCTTCTGTCTTCTCGGGTGCTCATTTTAGGGACTGTTCGTCAATTCGCTGATCTTTCTAATGATCGATTCACCCTTCCAATTACTGTTAGGTAAGACTAAATCGATCGGCTTTTGACAACACGAAAATGCAGTTTTTTCGCCGTGTCATTGACATACCTGTTTTATTCCGTGAAATATTCTCCAGCTCTAACATTTTATTTTTTCCTCAGACTTGTTAATAAGCTCAGCTCAAAGTTAACATACTCGTGTATATTGTAGTAATATATTGTATACATGACTCTTGGTTTAAGTAAAAATGAAAGTAACCGTTTATAACTTAAAAACGTACTTACAAAAATATTGTCACTGCGGCAATTAAAATTAATTCTAAATGCTCACCAAGCAAGTAACTCAATTATTACATGCGTAGGCAAAAAATGGATATATGACAGTTATAATAATAATAATCGTTTATTATCCAAAAGACCACTTTGGTATAGGATTAGTCATAAAAGAAAATTGAGCACCTTACTAGTGAATCAAATGCTTTCTTAACTGCTTAAAACTACAAATAGGAAACGGAAAAGAGTCGTGTCATAAATGTAAATATGTATAAAGTAATATAGCGCCAATATTCTTGACCAAAGATAACGGTCTCGGATGATTAGGGGTAGAGCTTGTAGTGGCGTCTGTGAGTCGGACGAATGGTAAATATTTTAAGCCGGAATGAAATTACCTCCCCCCCGTTTTCGAGGATGCTGAATACGATGGCGGTGTCAGAATTTCTCTTTGGGGTTGCACAACCCCTCAAACAGGCCAAAAACCACCCCCTAGAGGGGTTAAACGCGATTTAATAGGTTTCCCTTCAGAAGATAGTACTTTCCTCCCGTTTTCAAGGATGCTGAGCACGGTGGTGGTGTTCGTAATTGCGTCAGACCCCTACCAACCCCTTCACCGGCCAATACTCGCCCCCGAAAGGGGCGAATTTTTTTTTTTTTCGGATTGTCAGCGGCAAATATATATTCCCCCCGTTTTCAAGGATGCTGAGCACGGTGGCGGTGTTCCCCATCGCGTCCGACCCCTACCAACCCCTCCACCGGCCCACACTCGCCCCTGAAAGGGGGGATTTTTTTTTCGGATTATCAGCTGCAAATATATATTCCCCCCCGCTTTCAAGGATGCTGAGCACGATGGTGGTGTTCGTAATCGACTCCGACCCGTACCACCTCCTCCACCGGCCAATACTCGCTCCCGAAAGGGGTAAATTTTTTTTCTTCGGTATGTATGTTTCCCTCCCCTCCCCGTTTTCGAGGTTGCTGTTTACGGGAAGAATAATCTTATTTCTTTTCTTGGTTTTAATGTTCCTTGTTTCCCGTTCATCTGAAAAAATATCATCAAATACCGCCAGTAGGCCTGTTGAGTAATTGTTACATACTTTTATTTTTACATATAAATAATTGTGAACATTTATTACGATGCATGAAGTCAAATTGCTACAGTGTTCTTTCTTAAATTACAATAATTCATACCTAAATATAACGTTATACTACTTAAAGCTAAATTCCGCTTACAATAAAATATATTTTTCGTTTATACCTTATCTCGACTAATTTAACCTACGCCTCTTATAAGTAGAATTACAAGGTTGATACTCTTCGAAATGAACATCGCAATCTTCCAAATATATATAAGTATTTAAAAAAAAAAATCACCCTTTTCGGGGACGAGTATTAGCCGGTGGAGGGGTCTGTACGGGTCGGACGCGATTACGAACACCACCACCGTGCTCAGCATCCTTGAAAACGGGGGAATATATATTTGCCGCTGACAATCCGAGGAAAAAAATTCACCCCTTTCGGGGGCGAGTATTGGCCGGTGGAGGCGTTGGTAGGGGTCGGACGCGATGGGGAACACCACCACCGTGCTCAGCATCCTTGAAAACGGGAGGGGAATATATATTTGCCGCTGATAATCCGAGAAAAAAAATTCACCCCTTTCGGGGGCGAGTTGGCCGGTGGAGGGGTTGGTAGGGGTCGGACGCAATTACGAACACCACCACCGTGCTCAGCATCCTTGAAAACGGGAGGAAATTACTATTTTCTGAAGGGAAACCTATTAAATCGCGTTTAACCTCTCTAGGGGGTGGTTTTTGACCTGTTTGAGGGGTTGTGCAACCCCAAAGAGAAATTCTGACACCGCCATCGTGTTTAGCATCCTCAAAAACGGAGGACGGAGGTAATTTCATTCCGGCTCAAAATATTTACAATTTTCGCGTTTTTTCCGACACACACGCCACTATTGAGCTCTTTGCCCCAATCATCGCTGTAGACCTGGATGAGGCCGGTCGTATTCATCAACTGAAAAAAACATTTAGTTGTTAGGTATTTTTTGTTTCGTCTTTAAATGTTTTTGTATTTTCGATACAGTTTTAGAAATCTGGGATCCTGTTATACCATTCTATTCCGATTCGTTTTGGTCTCCATGTTTTCAAAATTTCCAATAAATTAACTGTTAATATCTCAACAATGGTTAATGGTATAAGATTGGTTAATATAATTTGTTCGAAAATAAAATAAACAGGGTATTCCCTTTGAAAAAGTGCATTTGTGTAACCTGACGCCTTTTTAAGGCGCCTTGTGCATTTGGAAATAAAATTATTAAATGCATCATTTTAAACAGAATAACTTTTCCATTTAACATTTCTTTCTATGTCTCACCGTTGTCCAGATATTGCTTGTCTAAATAGAGCTGCGATACTCTGTATATATTTAATTTAGCCAAGTTATTTATTATGCTAAAAATAATCTTTCTTCAGAAAAACTTGCATACATTTGGCGAGCCAAATTAATTTTCGTTATAAAACTTCCAACTTAAATACATTTGAGTGGAACTAGGTTACTTCCTGGAACACAGCCGGCTTTCACAATTTTCCTTTAATTATGCGATTGTTTAAGACGAAATAAGGAAACATCGCCCTAATTAACTTCGCAGATCAACAAATAGCTTTGGGAATTTTCACGTCAATTGAATAGGGAATATCACTTTAAATTGCCAATATAGTCGCATTTTCAGGGTATTCAGTTTAAATGGCAAATGTTCAATTTAGCGTTCTCTTCCACTTTTCTTTGGAAATTATTTTCAAAACAATGATAAGAAGTTACTGGTACCTACTTTTATGTGGTTATCTCAAACTATTAACAAACACATATTAAATAGTAGTGCTATATTCTACAGCAAGTTATGGATTGGGCCACATTCTACAGGAGCGAAAAGTTTGTAGTCCAAGTCGAAGACAATGTTATTAGGTGTTAAGTATTATGTGCAAAAAGGATACAACTCATATACAGTGTGTTCGAAAAATCGTCCGCCATATTTCATCCGCCATTCTATTTTTAAAAATGTTGATAACTGATTCGTAATTAGTGAAGTGAGAAACCCCTGTAACCAAAATTTCAAATACATATGACGACGCATTATATTTTTGTCCAATTTTTTCAAAATCCAGGCCACTGTGCTACAGTGAAATTTTTTATAATTTTTTGTGACCAATTTTTAAAGGCCGTTCAATTTTTGTTGTTTTTGTCCCTACATTACCCTACATATAAATAGTTAAAATTAAAACAAAAGCATTCAACTGCGACATCCGGAAAACAAATTTTCGCTAACTAACCTTTGTTCTGCGGGATTAATCGATCAATAGGTATGCAGAAGTAATCCAATATCATCATTTTTTTCCAATTCATGAGATTACTGCATTCCTGAAAAAGTAATAAATTAATGATAAAAATACCCATTTATAATAAATAATTCTGATATAAAAACAATTAGCTACATTTTATAAATTTTTACGTTCAATTTGAAATACTTTCTACATTAGACACTATCTGACATTCCCAAGGTTTCATTCTGATTTTTACGTACACATCCTTCATTTTCACAAAGGGGATCTAGATTATGTAAATATATTTATCATACTCACGGCATGCGTAATTGTAAAATAAACGCATTCCTTGTGTATCATTAACAAATTTACAGCATCACCTTCTTGAAATTTAACCTAGTTAGGAATTACCAGTACTAGTCATTATACAAATTTTGTTTTATTATGATATATTAGATGGATATGCAAAACATGTGGGATTTGCCATTTTTTATTACCTTGGCAGTTTTTACCTTGTTCCAAGGAATGTATTGTCTTGGAACAATATTGACGTTAAAACATTGTGGTAATTTACAATGTTGAAAGGGTACGAAAGGTACGTGACATAAAGAGCATATCACTTTTTAAGGAACAACGTTCCACTTTAAAGTCAATTGGGTTTAATAATAGTCAACTCGTTGCAATAACAGCTGTAGGGATTTATTTTTAGAAAAGCATATGTAGCTAGCCGATGCGCGATGATGTGGTAGTACACGACACAATTGATAAAAATCGTTTAATCCAACCGCAGTTATATATTTGGTAATAATTGAGCCCTGCTGTTAGCGACTATAAACCCGTTTGACTGTTTTGCTGTGATGTAATTTGATGAGTTTGTTCGACTGATACTGTTTGAATATTATTTAGAAATGGAATTTTGCAAATCCGGTGCAATTGCATTGGTAAATGTATGAACACCGACTAAAATGAATAATTTGCTGAGTATATTAAGTTTTCATGTTGTTGGTAGTGTAGAATTTTTAATATTTAAAATGCATTGTTTTGTTGACAAATTTGTTTTAATCTTTTATTAATTACTTGCATTTTTAATCATTGTACTTGAACAATACGATTTAATTTGTAAATACTGGTTTAAATTTTGAAAACTTTAATGAAAAATACTATTTACATAGAATATTTGAACTAAACAATAAAATTGTAGAATCATGTTTTTGTGGTTGATACAAACCCATTTTTTGAGGCATTTCCTTGAACACAAATATTTTATCAATATAAATAATATGAAGATTTATTATACCATTATATTTTTAACTGACTTAAAAAAAAAAAATCTATGTCGTTTTTTATAGATTTGTTCAGTCATTACTGTCAGTTGGCTATAGCAGTTTCTGAAATCTTTTGAAAACTATATTATAGCCTTCGGTAGTCCCATTTTAGCTTCATCAAGCTATGTCTGGCAAAAGGCGAGCATAAATCGGAGAAAATGTAATTCTCATTCGAAAGTTTAGCGAATACTATAAATTCAATGTAAAAGATAATAAAAACAATAATGACACAGCCCTACAAAAAAAAGTTCAAACCAGCGAATCAGACCCATGTATCCCTATTAGTGGCATGTGTGAGTCGGAAAAAACCCTAAAATGGTAAATAATTTAACCCATAACAAACGTACCTCCCCCCTCCCTTTTTAGAGGATTCTGAACATGATGGCGATGGTAGAATATCTCTTTGGGGTTCGCAACCCCCCAAACGGCCAAAAGCCACTCCAAATGGCGTTAAACGCTCAGGATATAATTTTCACGGCTCAGAAATATCCTACCTCCCGTTTTTGAAGATGCTGAGCACGATGGCGATCGAAAATACATAGGGATAAATTCATCTGGTTCGCTGGTCGGATTTTTTTTTTTGTGGGGCAGTGTTATCTGGAATCTAAGTACCACGAGTACGACCTGCCACAATAAACACACGTACACAGTAAAATGTAGCGTTGTGAAATCCTTTTAGCCTATGCCTAAATTAAGCCCATCCAATTTAAGTAACTCACAGCGATTAAATATGCATTCTTGTAATTATAGTTTACATAGTTATGTACTTTTTTGTTGGTTGCACGTCATTTTTTCTATGTTTAGGAGTTCATATGTAAGTCCAAGCGTGATAAGGTAAGGTAATACTCGAATGCGTGTACGTTATAAGTTGGATGACATCGCACTTGACGTCAAGTAGACATCTGTATCTAATACCAACCATACCAATCATTCCGATGTACATGTTATATGTTATATCTATATCTCAAGTATAGACAAGTTGTAATGCTTTATCTGCTACTTCCTGTTTTAGAGTGTCTAGATTTACGTGTGTATTAAAACATGCCATGCTTTATATTGTTCGTATAGTTTGTCGCTTTTGAGAACTTTGCTTATTGTGTAAATGAATTCTTTTGATATTCGTCATTATTATTCATTGTTTCAATGTGCGTATTGTTTAATAAAGTTACTCTATACAATTTTTCCAGTCCGAATAATACAAAAAGATAACAGTAAAATATTGGTGCTAATGTTATTTTCCCTACTTTTGGAGAGCAGTAATTTTAAGAGGTAGTAAAATAAAAAATTTAATGTGTTCTATAATAATGACTGAATGTCCATAATAATAGAAACATCAAGTTTTGATAAAATTATAACTTGTTCAATTCAAGTGCAAAACTATTCTTGAAAATACGATCGTATGCATTATCTAAATACGTTGACATGCTATTAAGTTTGGGCGAATGTTATTGTAAAAATCTATCAACAGATCGACGTTTACGTAAGTGTGGTACTCTAAAACCCAGAACAACTATATGGCCATAATTTCTTAAATAAATACTAAAAAAAAAGTTGTCTTAATCGAATATTTGGCGGATGCGCCAGTGACAACGGAAAGTAATTAGTAATAATAATAATAATAATATAAAAAATATTATTAATAACACTTTTTTGTACAAACTAGTAGGTGATTCTATTGTATTTTTTCATTATGCTACAGCTAGTACAGTAAGCTGAATTATAAAAAAATTAGACAATTATTTCGTCACAATGACATTAAAATGATAAGGATTTTCAGACTAGCTGATACTGCATTGATACTTAATCTGATGTCAAAAGATAAGAATTCAATTTGGGGAATCTAATAGTACTCCCTTAAAACATAGCAGAGTAGAAATAAGTAGTAACGCGACAACAACTCTTAATAAACCTAATTCAAAATTGTTAACATTAACGAATTCTCAGATTACGCCTCTTAACTAATGACAATATTGCCATAGTATATAAAATGAAAATGCAATATCTCTATCATATACAGCTAAAGGCAAAGACGCCCAAACTGGAGAAATCAAATGTTACGTATGAAATAGCGTGTAACTACACTGACTGCAATGGTGTGTACATTGGCCAAGCAAAAAGATATCCATGGGACAGAATAAAAGAACATGAATATGATGCCAGAATTTCAGACAATACCAAAGAGACTTACGCATATAACATTAGTGGAAGACGTACTACAAACTCTTACCAATAGCTTTAATTTTGATAATTGTAGAATTTTAGGGACCAAAAGCAACTTACAGAAGATGTTACTTTTTGAAATGAGACAGTTATAAAAAAATAACAAGAGCCAATAAACGCATAGATTTAGAGAGATTATATGTAATATATTTTAACATTTTACCAAGAAACAATATTGTAAAAGTATTTTTAATATCAATATCAACATTCTACACATACATAACATCTTTTTCATGTTGGAAATAATTGTCAACTAGAAATATTGCGTATTTCAAGTTGAATTTTCCAGAAATTAAAAATTAACCAAACCTGAAGCTGTGATCGACTTTATACCTTATTTAAACTTTCAACGCAACTTGAAATCTAACTTAACCCATGTCAATCCTATAGTAATAACAATTTGACATATTTCGTTTCCTTGTCCCTTCCCTGCGGAGCCTGCCGATGTTTCAAGGGATTAATAAAGAACACCATTTCACCCGGAAGGTCCATTATAGTAATGTCTTTTTGATTACTGCCTTCCACCTCACTTCTATGCATATGTATGTTTTATTTATACCAAAATAATTTACATAGATACTACACCGATTACTTTTTAAAAAGGTTCATGAAAGAAGTTGGTATTTTTATTAAAAATTAGAAACCAATTCCGTAAAGAATTGAATGCTTTATTTAGTTCAACAAAAAAAAGAAACCGATTTATTCCAATACGATAAACATTTTCAATCAGAACGATATGAAACTGCCTTTTGTACAAAATTCCTCATAAAGTACCTACCCAGTTATCTCAAATATTATTAACCTCTTAAAATCTAACCTTAGTCACATCCACCGTATAATCCCTGAGCAACCGACAGGCATAATTAAAAAATGTGTTAACTAACTAAGGTAATAAATATCCATATTTGAAGGTTGGTGTGTTACAAGTAATTGGCGCCCAATGTGGGGCACCTTTTAAAAGTTGGCACGAAACGTAGTAAATAGTTGAACTAAAGTTTTACGAAGTATTGCTGACTAATTGATGGTCTCTTGAATGACAGACTCTCTTGCAGATATAATATACCGAAAATAGGACCTGATTTATGATTTTTTTTTATCTGCATATGACTTGAAAAATACGAAAATATCTTTTAGAGAAATAAACCGAGTGCTGTTTAAAATACAATACTAACACATATTTTTTATCAATTTCTTGATATTTCCAATAACATGAGAATATTTATAATAACAATAACTTTCACTTCTAAACACCGCCTACATTTTATAACTGCAGCACAATAGATGGCGTATTGGTGATTTCGAGATGTGAATATGCTCGGTTTTCCAAGAAATGCGTCTCAAAAGCGAGTTTCCAGTATGCTGTTCTCCCGGATCCTCTTTTTTTACCACTCATCGGAAAGAGGTCAATGCAGAACGGTTAATAGTAAAACTAGATAGGAAACATCGAAGAGTTGACGGCAAAGAGCTTTTATGAGGGCACCTAACAAAGAATTGCGACAGATTCCGTTTTGCAGCAATATTATATAATATAAATATATGAATTTGAAGAATTCGAATAATTATTAATAACTTTTTTATTTATTGATCGATTTTGTTCAAAAACAATAGGGTTCTTCCCCTAGCTAACACTAACTTACTCTCCGAATTTCACTACAATACGACATCTCGTTCTTAACTTATCGTGCTTACAAGGAGTGTGACGGACGGACAAACAGACTGACAGACGGACGGACATTTTGAATTTTTTTTCCGAATTCGATGACCAACACAGTGATATGAAATTTTTGTCCCTACGAGCAATATTACCGGTTTTATAAATGTGCCGATCGAATGCAATATACTCTTCGTTTTGTATTTGCGAAGAGTATAATATACTTAGAAGTATAATATACTAGAGTATAATATACTTAGAAATAAATGTCTAAATATAACAACCATAACAAATACATAAAGTAAGCAGCACGTATTTTAATAATTAACTTCTGGCACCATCTCCCCCACTACCCCACTATAATTTCATCACTTTTCTTACTTTACCATCCCCTACTTTCCCGCCATATCTTCTCTCTCACCATTTCCCCACATTCTTACTATCTTTCCCTACTTTGCCACGTCTTAAATCTTAAAATACGTTCGGTTTTGTTATGTATTTATTTTCCATCGATCTTAATATCGATATTAGATGATAAGGTTTAATTAATCGGACAACGGTTATAGTTTTTCTTATTTCATGTAAATCTGCAAAATATCAGCTAAGGCAGCTCTATTCGATTCGCCAGTTTTAATGTATAACTGTCGACATCAGATTCAGTATCAGCTGCTCTGAGATACCTAACTACCAATTTCTTCACAATTTTATCCGTGGCGCATTCGCCATATTTTCGAATATTCTCGAATACGAAAGAGATATTGCTCTGTCTATCACTGCAGAGCCATACTCTTCAGTTTGCAAAAGATATTCATAGAAATAGCTTCAGACATTCCGATTAGTGATTGAACAAACATGCATATGGGCTGAATTTTGTAGAGAGAACTATCTTTCTACAAAATTTCAACCGATACAAATCACTTAGGACAACTCGTACACCTTCTTGAGTTTTTATTCCCACTGAGCTGGTATGAATCATTTTTTCGCTTTGATGTTTATATTCTTAATCTTGATATAATCTTTCTTCCTAAGGAATATAAATGTTCGTAAATATTCAGATGTGTTTAATGACTGAAGAAGTTCTTTATACTCATTTAAAAATACAATACAAAGCAGTAAGAAAAGCAAAGTAATAATTATCCAAAATAAAACCTTCCTGATAACCATGAGTTTAATAGGTCCTTTTTAATTTTAGATATATGTTTGTCATGTCTTTTTAGAAACATCTCATTATAAAGAAAGCCCCATTTATATTTTCTATAATAAAAGACAGCGGAAAGTCCTAGAATGAACATAAAAAAACGCTTCGTTCAGTTACTTAGAAGTAATTAATTACTTGTTAAGATTTATTTTCACTTAGGAGGCGTGGGTGAAAAAGTTTTCAAGGAAACCGATTTAACAAGTTAAATCATTACAATTAAACACAAGGTACTTTAGATTTTACTATTTTCTTGATCAAATTCCAATCTTATGCTTGATTTATGTTACAGATGCAAAGATCAGAAAACTTCTGATCAAGAGAGTGCAAATAAGAAAGTCGTATTATTATTAATTTTAATGAAATATGTATTTTCATTCGCTTTTCTTTAGTATATCAAGTTTTTACTGACGCTAATAAGGAACTGTTGACAAACATTAACCTTCCAATATCAAATATTAAATTCACCAAAGTTAATTTGTTAGAACGTATTCAACGTTTGTGCAATATAAGTCAGTTTGCTAACAAACATTAACTGATGATCCCTGGACAGAAAATTGAAAATATTTAGAAATAAATTTTATGTTTTTAACAATGGAATGTTAGAAATTGAGGAAGTAATTCCTTAACATATAAAATAAACGAAATATGTGATCCTTTAATATATGGCAACTATAACTTTTTAAAACTGTTTATTGTTTTCTAACTCTTAGTGGAACTAAATCTGTAACATCGACGCTTTTGTTCTGTGTACTTTAAAAACTAGATCAAAGTTTAGCTAGAAATAACTGGCAGTGACTTTTATATTAATACTTCTTGGAAGCGAACCGATTTAAAAAAATCAGTGTGAACCCAGGAATACATTTTATTTGTAAATTACTTCATTGAGGTTTACGTACATATTTTACAATCCTAATAACACGGTTATATTCGTGAAAATATATTTGTGAGGACTATACAATAATAGTTGTTGATGAATTCACAGTAATCAATGTATTTGTTTAATTTAAGCACTTTGAAATCGACAGAAATGATGGTTTGCTTAGCCACTTCCGTACTATAATAGGTAACTAAATCCGCAGCAAAATGACCAAAAGACATATTTTGCTTCATCCAAAACTTTTAGTTGGTGACTTTACCGATATTCCTCAAATTTTAGAACTAAATACATGCATACTGGTGGCATTTTTACGTGGGTCTCTTTAATTGCTCCAGCCATTCTGTCAGCACAACGATTTTCTCTGTTGCAAATAGCGATAGTTCCTGGTTTCTTTGCCAAAATATAAACTGTTGCAAAATACTGTTTATATTTTTATCATCAAAAAGCTATACTTCGTACAAAAGTTGGGTTCCTTTTAAACTAGAACAGGTTAAGCACTGTTTTCTTGCAGTTTCTTGTTCTCAGACAACATTTTTTGGTTTTGCTTAAGAAAGACACAATTTACTTATTATCGATACATATTGCATCTAAGAATGTATCATTTCAAATTTTTAATAAATTATTTGTTCATGTAATACATTTCAGGCTCTATCTAAAGCCTTGGTTTCCTCCAACAATCAGTCGCGGAGAACCGACTGTCTGTCGACCGACAAGGATGGCGATTTCGGTCCCAAATGATTAGTTTCTTTTTATTAGTCGATCTATACGTTTGCATTCTGCATTGATTAGCGCATGGATACTAAATTGGTTGCACTCTTAAAGTTAGAAAAGGTCGCTTTCTTTATTTTGTCTCCTGTTTTCTTACATATATTTCTTACAACTAAATAGTAACTTTTAGCATTAACAGTAAGTATATAATGCTGGATGTTATCCTAGCAAGGCTATCAAAGCTCCATCGTCTTCAGCAGTAATTTTTTCGCCCATATTTTCTCATAATTTCGCAGAACAAAAGCAACAGAGTGCATCGGCACATTGCCAGTTTCAGCTGAACGATTCGGCTGGAATGAAACTCAACAGATTCGGACGGAGAAGTCGGTTGTCCGGTACAGAAATGCGTAGCGGATTCCAGCAAACCAGCCCTATTTAAATCCTCACGTTGAAAAAATCGTCATATTGCAGGGGTGGTCAGACTGTCTGTTCTCTGGACTAATTGTTCGAGGAAACCCAGGCTTTAAATGAATAGTTTATTTTATTTTTGTTTATTACTTTTTTTCTCACAGCTTTTTATGTTGTATCCGTTGATTGTAGTTCCTTTTGAAATGTCAAAGTTGGAACGACTGGGGTAAACCGGATGAATATAAACAAATACAAATACATGTTATTTATTTTGACCGCAATTAGACAACTCAACTTTACTAATTAGGTAGCTGCTCTCAGCGACCCTGAGTAAAGTTTGTATTTGTTCAGTTAAATTCACAATAGATACAAGATTACAGATTACTACATCATAAAGAGATTCTAGGAATATATTTGGCAATTAATAAAGTGAGAATATTACTTAGATTAATTAGTTTACAGAAGAACAGCTTCTTAGAAATTGTATAACAATTATGAAAAATAAATGTCTATTTTAGATATTTAAAATTTTCTATTCGAGACATCTGATTCCTTCTCGTCAAAGCTAAATACATACTTGCTTTTTTAAACCGTCACTAGTACAAAGAAATCATTTATTAAAAAAAGCTTTTAGATACCTACGTAAAAGATCAATATTTTCAGTAAAATTTTTATTCATATGCAAGACAAAGATGCATATGATGATTTTCTGCTCCACTGCACTGGAGTAACAAAGAACCTGTCCCAAATAGTCCGTTTCATTGGTTTGTTAAATTGTGACAAAGTTTTAAATATATTATAGACATATTCTTTAGCTTTAGTTCCCTCTCGATGTCAACGTAATTGACGAAACGCACATCGACCGTTGGTATTGACTGTTTTGTTTATTATTGTCTACATACATTATTAAAAACGAACATCCTATATTATTGATAAATATATTAAACAAGAATGGTCCAAGAACAGACCCCTACAATACTCCGGCATAAGACATGAAATCAATAGACCTTAATCCGTTGTAGGCGATATACCATTTTCTATCTGTCAAATATGATAAAATGTACAAAACTCTTTGAAACTCCAGAGTTATTGAAACATTCTTTATAAGATTTTGCAAACAGCATAAAAAATAACTATCTATAACTAAAAGAAAAGCTTTGTGTAAAAATATTCATGAAATCTTTGCATTCTTTCGATAACTTGAATTTTGGTTATGCTAGCAAATTAAAATCCTAAAATGAGTTTGTCTAATTTCTTATTTGAAAATTCTCATTCCAACACTAGCATCCACACAGTCCCCTACGGCCATGCAGATTAAACTAGTATCTACATAACCCCCTACGATCATGAAGATTCAGTTAAAAATTAGAACAAAGGCCTAAAATGACTTTATTTATCTACCTTGTCTTAAAAAAAATGTTCATTCTAATGGATTACATTTTCATGAAATCTATCATTCTGTTTCTTGGAAATGCTTAGCCTTTGAAATGTTTTTCGCCCTTATTCTGGAGTTCATCGGAAAGACATAAAGCCACTCATAAAGACGTTTCATGCAAAACCAAGACAATTTCTATGAATAAGTGTCAAATAATTATATTTGACATTGACTGATGAAAACAACCTCACTTATCTATTAGCTAACTAGTAGGAGCCTATACACTCAATGCATGTTTAAAAATTAATTATTATTTGCTTATAATTATTGTATTGAAACATTTATTATAGGATTTTGCAAACAGCAGAAAAAATAACTATCTATAACTAAAAGAAAAACTTTGTTTAAAAATGTTAATGAAATCTTTGCATTCTTTCGATAACCTGAATTCTGGTTATGCTAGCAAATTAAAATCCTAAAAAAAAATTGTCTAATTTCTTATTTCACAATTCTCATTCTAACACTAGCATCCACACACTCCAGTGTTAGACAGTTTTGTTTTTTAACAGGATTTCAAAAGATTTGCATTCGTATATTTTTATTCTACGTTTACCTGGCGAAACAATTGCCTTGAAAAGCTATTTTGATATGTTATTTTTAATATTGTGGAGCAATTTATCATAAGAGGATAAATAAATTTTCTATTTTAATCTTATCAAATAAAGTGGACGATAACTAGAACTAGGACACAATAAGGATTACTGTGTACTTAACCTTATGTAAGCTGTGATTATTTAGTGAATGTCAAATTTGGAAGGTATATTGCGTGCAAAAAATACTGTATGGAAAATTTCTACTGATATGATTGTTACGAGTACTTGGTCGCTTTATTTGGGGCCGTGAAAATTATTCAATAGATAAATTCAGTGGAGACAATTACTGATACAATTGCAATCAAGGAAATTATCTGTCGAATAAATTTAGTGGAAGATGAAAAAAATATTAATGATAATAATGTAAAAAATTGCGATAGAAAATTTCATCCATTCGCCAGTTAGACTATATTTTGAATCCATCGTTTTGAAATTATTATTATTAATGTCATATTCTGTATCGCCTATTTCGAAAATATTCATTTACCAAATTTTTGAGAATATTATTAGTATAAATGGAACACTAAACGTTTAACATATTACTGATGCATCCTCGAAATATTCGAATATGCCAATAATACAAAAAAAAAAAAGTGTTACTAGTTTTTATTAATTCTGCACTAACTGTAGCTTTATTAAATTTCAATCGGACTACCACCGAACCATAGCCCATATAGTCCAAGACATCACAACACGAAAACCTGCCTTAGAGAATATTTAATAATAATTATAATAACTTATTTATATTCAATCAAATACAATAATTGATTGTAAGAAAAATATGTTATTTTATAGCTGAATATAAATAATAGAAACTCCTGTGAAAGCCCCCTTTGTGGAAGCTTGAGTGGTAGACATGATGCTACCTACTATTTACATTATCTTTTTCAAAATTAGCAAAAATTAATCAATTTAATACACTGCTTTTATAGAATTTAAAAATTTTGTTAGAAAATATGCTCGTAGACATTGAACCGGTCGCAGACTTTTAAAGATCGAGACCAATGATTTTTAATTAAATTAATTCGGTGCTATAAGATGACATAAAAGGTGCTTCCCAAAATTCCACGATGAAATTTATCACGATGATAAAGAATTATATTGAAACATATTCTTTAAAGGATTTTGCAAACAGCAGAAAAAACTATCTATAACTAAAAGAAAAACTGTGTTTAAAAATATTAATGAAATCTTAAATTCATTCGATAACCTGAATTCTGGGTTATGCTAGCAAGGTAAAATCCTAAAATGAATTTGTCTAATTTTTTTACATATAGTTTTTCTTTTAGTTACAGATAGTTTTTTCTGCTGTTTGCAAAATCCTATAAATAATATGTTTCAATACAATTATAAGCAAACAAATAATAATATTTTTAAAAGAATTATATGTTCTGCACTTAGGTCTGAGTAAGGCGAAACAGATGATGAGAATCAGGCATATCATATAATTTTCTATAGTCTATAGTGTTTTTTCATTGTCGTATTTTGTGAAGTACCTTTTATGTCACTTTATAACTCCGAATTACTTTAGTTAATAATACCTTGGTCACGATCTTTAAAAGTCGCTTAAAAATACTGACCCTTAGAAGAATAATTTGGCACGTTTTCAATTACTATGATGCAAATAGCTTTATACGATATACAGTATATAGACAGTAAGTTGAAATGTAATTAATTCTTCCAAAAGAAAAATATTCGAGCAAACTCACCCAATACAAACAAAAGAAATCTGTCTTGTTTTTAATTTCAGCTTATTCAAACGAATAATATTTTTCGTTGCCATATTTACGGACAGAAGTCAAATAGCGTTTGTGGAATTAATCATATGTCAATATTTATTAAATGTTTGAGCACACATTTCATGAGATGATATCGGGTCATTTGTATTTTATACGTAAAATATGTATATATAAATTATCTGTGTAGATATAGTGTGATCAGATGGGGTTCAAAAATGTTTCCAGCTTTATATCGAGCCACATTGAACGCAATTAACTTTTGAACCTTTCACTGCAGAAAATTCATAGTAATTACAAGTTATCAAAGACTGGAACACAGCGACAAAATGAAACATATTGTTTTACAAGGTGTTCGTTGCTCTGGAACCATATTGTCTAATTTTACATGAAACATATCTAAATCCTATATTGACTTTACTCTATGACACCTGGACAACTAGGATATTTTTTTGTTCAATTACAAAACAGAAATGGATAAGATAAACACATTTTAACTTTCTTTTTGACATCTTGCCTGTTTTCACGAATCGATAATTCCTGTACCTACATTAATTGACCACAGTAACCCTGTTTTAGGTAAATTTCACGTAAAAAACCGAATGGAAAGATTTTTATTTATTTTTCTGGATTATTCGTTGTGATTTTTTTTATTGAATTAATACAAATGTTGAGAATCAGTTTTCATTTACTTAGTAATTTTTTGCATTTACGCAATTAGCATTTAAAAAATATGTCAACAAAAGACGTGCTTAAATACGTACTTCTTTTATCTACAGTTGACGAAAAAATGATTATAATCATTTGTTAATAGATCCGATGAAGCCGAATGCAAATTAACATACATTATTTTGGTAGGTATAATTCTGTTAGTAAATACTCGTAAATACAGTTATCATCATTTTCTCGGTATCTGTATGCATTAAGTAGATGTAAACATTATACCCCTTGCCAATTTGATAAAGTTGTTATATAATTTTAAAACCGTCTGTGTAGATTGTCCTTAGCTATTTTTTAATTGCCAAATAGTTTTGTTTCAATCTTCCCCTGCGAAACGTTCGTTAGTATGCCTTGCCATATTCTTGTTTTTGTAGAATTTAATAAAAAATCCCCATATACAGTATGTCCCCGTATGTGGTACTGCACCGTTGAAAACTTGTCTATTGTTGGTTTGTCGAAAAAATATTATTCTTTATAATCAGTCTTGAAATAGTGAATAAGTTTTACAGTTGCTTTTATATTTATGTAATCGATTTTTTTTTTCAAAAGTAATCTCAGTTAATACTAACTTACTGTAGAAATCTCAATCAGGTCCAATGAATAAATCAATAAGAAACTTTTAATTATATCCCGCGGATGCCAAAATGGTGATTTGATGATTAAAACTTTTAATCATATCCCGATGATGCCAGCATAGTTGGCAAAACGCGCGTCGAATGTTAGTATTCGTGCGTTGTATTCAACTGTTTTGATGTTTGTAGAAACTACTTCAGACTTTCAGAGGTACAAAAACATTTTGTTCTGTTGTAATATATTCATTTAATAAAATTGCATAGGTGAAAATAGTCAAGTCACCAAATTTTTATTACTAGCATACCATTGCATTGTTTTGTTTACCTTTCATTCACATTTTTATTTCCTGTTTATATTCGATAATGAATTATTTAATTTCTTTCCGGATAAATGTGCTGTATAAATATTTACGTTAGATTCGCAATATATTGTTTCCAACAAAGCTTTAAAACAATCACTCGCATACTTTAGATTTGAAATTGTTTCAAGTACTCATTTGTTTAAAAAGTCGATGAAAGGCGTTCCTGAATAACAGAAGAAAAATTTACTCGATTTAAATTTTATTTTGTACTGCATAATTAAATTGAAGATATACTTTTATTTTAATTGCCTTGTTTTTAAGAATCATTGTTGGAATGTTAGGATTTTCTTTTCATATGCTACACGGAATCTTTTTCTCGTTTTATGATTGATGAAACCAAATGTTATGTTCTTTACTTTTTGGAGGTTATCAAAATATCTTCAATTTGCTTTTATGTCTTTTTCTTTTTTTAAACGCTGCTGTCAGCTCGACTTGTAACATTGTAAGCAAATCTTACAGTTAATTTTTTACCCACTTCCAGATGTTTTATTGACTTGAAATTTGTATATTTAATAATGGAGTGGGGTTGGTAGGGGGATGGAAAATATTATAAAGAAATCTGAGGCCTTGACATCTAGTATATGCACCAAATCTAAGCTTCCGTACTCTTACCAGCTTGTTTTACTCATTTTACATCTACTTACTACCCACCCCTTCAGCAGAATCATCCCGAAATATATTCTAGTTCCATTTGTCGTTATAATAAATACATACATACATTTCAAGTGAATACATAATTTAGTTTTATCAGTCCCTTTAATAATGGAGTGGGGGTGGTGGAGGAGGGTTGAAAAGTTTGAGGCCATCGCAACAAATCCCAAGTTTTTGTACTCTCACCAGCTTGCTTTACTTCTTCTGCCAACTCTTCACGGGATCTGTTCAAAATACAATCCAGTTCCAGATCTCGTTATAGTACATACGTCCACAAAATTTCAAGTCAATGTCTTAAACCGCGCCAGAGAAAACGTGCGCACAAAAAGAAGTTACAGACCGACCGGCGACCGACAGAAGAAAATTTTCGCTCAAATTTAAAATCTCAAAGTTTCATGACATTCTAAACTTATTTCAACAAAAAAAAAAATTGATTTTTTTTTTTTACGATTACTGTACTTCCAATCCGCTACGTAAATGTGTAAGTAAAATTAAAAACATGCTTTTAAACACAACCTAAAACTATTTAAAAATGTACTAAAAAGAAGAAAATAATGGTAATAATAACAATAATTATGTTAACAAACGTAAAAGCGTGAGGCGCTCAAAATACATGGAAGTAGAAAAATTTGCTCATCGGGAGTCCCACGCTTTTACGTTTATTAACATATTTATTGTTATTATTAACATTATTTTCTTCATTCTAGTGAATTTTTTAACAGTTTCGGTTTGGATTTACAAACGTATAAAAGATTTTCATCCGCAAAATTTAAACAACTTTACACGTAGATACTGATGTCTGATGTTCATTTGTATATTCGGATTCTTACATTGTAAAAACGTTTCTTTTTTCAAATTATTTAGCGACATTTTTCTGTTTCATTACAAGGCAGTTGCAATTAGAGAAAGTGGAGAAATTATAAAACATTAACCTTCCTGGCTTTTCATATGTCTGACGCAATTGTATTAATCTTTTATATCAATGCCATCGTCGTGTCGTCGACGAACAGCAAAAATGTGAACATATTAGCGTATTGCCAGATCGATAATATAATCTTTTTGTTAGAAAGAATCACCTGTTTAAGTTATCCTTAGCAAATCTAAATTTAACCTCGAATATGATATGGTACTAGGAATCGTGATTAATTGAGTCAGAATGTACCATAATTAATATAATATCATAATAAATCAATATAATATAAAGATATGTATTCCGAATATCGAAGTCTATATAATGAGTAGCTTCGACCTTATCTCCTGTGTACGTAATATAAGTTGTAAAATTAAGCCTACCACTAAAATTTTTAAATAAATATGAAGAATTATTAATTTTAAATTTTCCAATCAAAAAAGTATTCACATTATTCTTATCTCCCGTTATTTTTTATGTATCTATTCTCTCTTTATTTTATCATAACGAAGGAATATTAATTGATTCATCCTAAACTCATTTTCTATTTCTGTAATATACAAGTGTGAAGATTATTTAGAGAATACATTACAGCTATCAATATCAAACTTGAAATGTATCGCGAACATACCATTTTTCCCGTTCAATAACCCAAGTTTTTGAAATATTTTGAGGGAGCTGTGGCACGAAATTGGGAATAGAACGGTCAAAATAATTTTTCTTTATCTAAACGTTCTTAAAAGCTCCAATATAATCGGGAAAAAATAATTAAAACATTCTAATTCTAGTTCATCGGGGGTGAGTTTTAGGGGTAGGTGCCTTAAGGGTATAAGTTTAATTGTATTTTTTTTTCTACTGTGCTTTTTCAGTATATAGGGTATATTATTTTAACGGGTAAAATGAATTCTGAACCACCTTGCGTTAAAAGAGGAAAGTAGGTACTTTAAGGGGGCATATTTTAAATTTATTTCTTGCATTGTGGTACCTGAAATTATATGACGTGTTGCTTTAAAAGATATGAAAACATTTTTTGAAACCATAAACTAATTTTATATATAGAAAAAAATATAAAAAAATTTTCAAAGAGATTATTATCTTCACTCCGTGTCAAGTTCATTAATATCACGCATCTATTGTAGGAAATTTCTTGATGAGACAATTTTGGCAGGCCGCAATAAATCCATTGGTATCATCTATACTCAGGGTGTCTACTAATCTGGAAAACCTGGAAAACCTGGAATTGTCAGGGAATTTATTTTAGTCAGGGAAAACCTGGAAATGTCAGGGAATTTGCTAAAATAAGCAGTATAACCTGGAATTTGTACATTCAGATAATTATTAATACAAACCATTGAATCTGTTAGAAATGTTTCGAAGATGAAGATTATGAATACTTCTTGATACAAATTTTATATAGCTATACGAATGCGCGAGCGCATATCCAGTTATTATTTATTGCTAGTAGTTCCAGAGTTGATTGTCTATGGCAGTTCAGATAGTCTGGCCGCAATCAGTGCCGCCGCTGTGTGGCTCTGCTTCTGCATAACTAATTATAGTTTACGTTGAAAATATAATATTAGTAGTACAGGCAAACTAGCCATTTAGGATAACAAAAATTAATAAAAGGATCATCTCCGGGATTTAAGTAGGAGAATGAGATAGATGATTCATTCTTTGCACTTCCAAGTTCCGGTAAAATTCAAAAAAATTTGGAAAAACTTTGATTTTCGGTTTTTTTTACTCTAGCGGCCAAAATAATGAAAATAGAGAAAAAAGTTGTCAACAAAAGTTGTAGCTCGTCTCTTTCTCTCTAAAAAGTTCTTTACAAATGTTTGTCTTACTTAAGCCGTTTAGAAGATAAATCGAGTTTTCCACTTATAGTTTTGAGCCGCTTCGAAATGCGCGAAAAATGAGAATTATCTGAGAGTTTCGTACGACTGGGCTCATCGATCGATAATTCTTACTATTCAGAGCCCCTAAAAAAATGAAAATGACATAAAATGTATAGAAAAGTTTCAGCTTTAATGTGGAACTAATCACAAAATTCATAAAATTTATCATAGAGTGTTAGAAGATGGCTTAGTAAACTTTGCACACTTAGAATATAATAGAATCGGTTTATCGAATGATAAATATTACAGTAGGTAGTAAACATAATATATAAGTAAAATAAATAAATAATAGGGATACCTATACATAAAAATATCATTCAATGGGTATAATTCAGCATAGCTGATTTTCAATTACACACGAACACGCAAAAAAAATGTGTAAAATTGTATGTAGGCAGAAAAGAAAAAAATAAATAAATATATCAAATTTTATCCAAAAAGATTACACAAAATTAGTTTAAACCAGTACTTGTTGATTATGCAGCAAACTATCTTTAATTTTTGATCCACAGATTTATTCATATCTTTGCCGGGAGTCGTTAGAATGATAAATTCATTTTGCTGATATATTCGTATATAATGATATAGTAATCCAATTAACATTTTAGTGCAATTACTTTTGTTGGAAAAATATGCCTTGCAATCAAAGTAGAGGGTATATTTTTCGTCGAGCAGTCACCTCCAAATTTTGGAGTTCAATTCGCTATATCTTAATGAATAATAAGGATTATAAGTACAATAAAACATATTCTTTCGAATGACTTTAAAGTTTTTTAAAGCATGCAGTACTTTTTGAATTTGTCTACATTATTCATACATGTTCGGAAAATGCACAATTATACAGTAAAACATATACAACTTATTTGTTTCTTAACATTCTTCACGAAATATAGGTTAAAGTGCGTGGAAAATCCATGCAGGAAAAAGGACCCATTGTTACGGGAGAAATAGGGAGGAGCATAAAACTCAAAGATATGACTAATCAACTGTATAAAATTTACTAAGCCATTTTCTAATACTTTTTTCTCTATGATAAAAATTTGTATGCATTTTGTGATTAGTTCCACAATAAAGCTGAGACTTTTCCCTACATTTCGTTTTTTTTTAGCGGCTCTGAATAGTAAGAATTATCGATCGATGTGTCTGGTTGTACGAAACTCCCAGAAAATTCTCATTTCACGCGCATTTCGGAGCGGCTCAAAACTGTAAGTGGAAAACTGAATTTATCTCCTAAACGGTTTGAGTAAGACAAAAATTTGTAAACACCTTTCTTGTGGAGAAAGAGGCGAGCTACAACTTTTGTTTCTCTATTTTCATTATTTTAGACGCTAGAACAAAAAAATCGAAAACCAAAAAGTGTTTCCAATTTTTTTTTAAATTTTCTCGGAGCCTGGAAGTGCAAAGAATGCATAATTCCATTCTACAGGTTAGTACCTACTAAAATTCCAGAGATGATCCTTTTATTAATTTTTGCGAGGTTTTTACAAAATTAAACCTACATTGCCTGTACTATAGATAGATTTTTTATTTGTACTATTTCACTATTTCTATATTTTTTTTTATTGTTAATTCTGATTAATTTAAAAAAGAAAGACTTCTTTAATGGCTAAAACACCATGACAATTTTTGTAGAAATAATTTAGCTCGTAATTGGGTTCTAGAAAATAAATGTTTTAGTAATAAAATGCAAGAATTTTTTCTGATTGATTCATAGAATTTGTTTATACCTAGTCTTTTTAGAGGTGAATACATACTTTCTATTCGTTCGAACCTGGAATTTAGATAAAATGATGTCTGGAAAACCTGGAAAAGTCAGGGAATTTTAAGATTAAGATTTAGTAGACACCCTGTATACTCCAGCTGATGCATGACGTTAAGAAAACAAAGGTCAAATTTGTCGATAAACTGAATGTCCTCAAAAGTACACCGCAAGTTTTTGTTTTATCTTCATGTAAATAATACATGTAATCTTCTATACTTTAAGGGAACCACACAATTTGATTTTTGATGCAAGAAGGATTTTCTAATGAAATTTTACTTTAAAATTAATATGAATAAATTTCCTAAAAATAGCTTTTACCACTTGGCATAGTGACATTTAATAATACCTACAGCAGCAAAATATTTCACATACGGAAGTTGGAATTATATAACATTTCATCACTTGAAATTTTCTAAATGATAAAGCCGACAAAAGTAATACTATCGGGTGTGCTCATGTATATATTCTTATACATTTTGTATTCTGTATATGGCAACATTTTATTTAGACTACGTATTTTCAAAATTCTTTTTTGTAATAGTATGACTAACATGTCATTTGCTTACCATTATTTGTATGTTTCTATTTGGCGCTGGTCTATCTCCGTAGGCCAATCACCGACGCTAGGACAAAAGCTACCCACAACCTGAGAATTTTGCCAAACCTCTTGTGTACTGACGAAATAGGAATTTTTTACTTCTCAAGGATTTATAATATACGAGGCCGATTGCTTTAAATCCCCTCCAAAGGATGGTTAATCTATTATCCAATCGTCGTCAAATACGAGTAAAATAATAACTATATTTTGTGTAGCTTTATTTCTTTCAAATGACATACGTCGACTTCTAAACACTGCGCACATCTAATTTTGAAATTTTTCTCAACTTAAACTATGAGCTCTTCAGAGATACCTTCAATTTTACGAGAAATTCTGGCTTGTAATTCTTGAACAGTCGAGATATCTCACAGAAGGAAGTCGCATGCCGATAAGTCAGGCAGCTAATTTACATCCCCAGTTTCAAAACCAATTTGTTAAGAAACATTCATCTCTAGTCGCTGTTAAAAGTATAAAATCCATATCCTTATATGAAAGAAAATTAAAAATTTATATTTAACAAGATTTTTTCGATATAAAAAAAAATAATTAAACAAGAAAAATACAATGAAACATTAAAAACTTTTTTTTTAAATTACTTATCTGCGATTATGTCGACTTATATATCAATTCAAGTAGAACTTGTTGTATCTCAATTATATTTGTATGTGTATATTTGCGTATCATAGGTACACATATGTGTGTGTAAACACGAAAATACGTGTTTATTTTTTCTTTACATATAATTTCGCCAGTTTCCTTTTGTACCTCGAAACAAATGTTTACCCACTTATCGAGCTTTAGATTTATTTACTTGTGTGTATATACTTTATTTTATTACATGTATTTTTCTGGCAGATGAACGTTATTGTGTGCGCAAGCGCCTTGAAATAAATATGTTTGTGTACGTCTTGTCAATTTTATTGATTAATATTACATTAATTTTCTGATCATTTAGAGACACAAATACAGAGCTCATATTCAGAAAAAATCAAATTATTATCTTTAATATTTTTGGAGTTAAAACGATGATCTGTAGGAAACGAAATTTTAAAGAATACTAGAATGAAAACAAGCATGGAATAGATTTAAAAGTGTTAGGAGTTCTCTTGATAAAAAGTACTTTTTTTAATGTGAAATATTTACAATATTGTACTAAAAGGGCCCAACAATTGCAAATAGTACTTGTGCAATTAGTGTTCCATTTTCAGTCACACCACTACTACTGTCCTGAGTAGGTAGCTTTCAACTCCCACAGGAACCTGTCAACTACGCGAAAAAACACCCGGAACCACAATTCATTCAATACCCGTGAAAACCTAAGAAACAACACAAATGATTTAAAATATATACATAAAATATATGGATATACAAACAATAAGAGGAAAATGCACAGGGGGGAGAATGTTAAAACGTTTGTTCGAGATGTGGTAAGGTAAAAAATTATATGATGTCGTGATGTACGATGTAGTACATGAAACGATAGTTTTTCAAGTATCGTGGGACAATTTTTGCTTATGCAGAAATACCAGGGCTGGTTTTTTTCCATCTACTGAGAATCTAATTAAAAGTACGTCTTGAGAATATCCAATTGGCGGATATACCCCATCAATTTTATAAGATAAAAATTTTAAAAAACGTCTTTGTTTGCCTTCGAATAAATTAGAGTGTGTATTATACCCCGGGTACCAGATTAAGGATGCGTATTCTAGTTTTGATTTAACATATGTATATGAAATAAAAGTGTTCGAATGGGAGTGTCAGTAAAGCCAACCGAATTTCTAATAACGAAACCAAGATATTTATTAGCAGATAAAACTATATTTTCAACACGCTTCTTAAATTATAGTTTGACGTCAAATAAGACACCAGGATCTTTAAAAAATTCGGCTTGTTCTAGTGTTGTGAGATCTAGTTTGTAGTCGTATAGCACAGTTTCATTTTTCCTAGAGAATGATATAACATTACATTTGTCATTTTTTTTCAATGAACACTTTTTTATTGTTAGATCATTAACTATTACCAACAAATTACAATACTTTAGTTCCTCGATATGATGGAAAAGTACATTTCGCTATATTGTATTACGAACTTCTATTTGTGGGAAATCCGGCTAGTTACAAAAATAACACATAATACCGTCGTTCAAAAATTCAATGAAAATGTCCTCGCCATTGCATTGTTCGCATAAAAACGCACTTAAACTGAGTAATACCAGGAGGTATACAACTACGGCTGTAATAATAGTTACATTAATTTATCAACTATTACTTATACCTATTATTTCATTACGTAAGTTACATTATCGGTATGAACACAATAGAATGAGGAAACATTTTCCTTACTCGTAATGACTAAACATGGTAACTTGCGGATAAATAGGTACATAATTAAGATAATCTGTCGGTTTTTATTAGAAACTGTACTACTCAATGTTGTAATTTGTAATTTATCATCCATTTCGCCATTGTGATATTGAAGCTGAATTTAAATGTATAGCAGAGATATTTAATTCTTACCAATCCTTAAAATAATTTCTGTAGCCAGATGAGCTAAAACTAACATACCAAAGACGAGAGAAATTATATTATTCTCTGTCAGTTTCGTTTACGGTTTATTCAATTCGATAATTAATTAGTTAAATTCCGGAGTCTCTTTAGTATCTTTGTACTTTGAGATACACTCTGGGGTCTCTGGGTTAATGTGTACTTATATTTAGAAACTTTCAACTCAGTCATTTAATTTATGCTAACTCTAAATCAAATAGAAAATATATTTGCCCTTAACTTTTCATCAGTCATCATCACGTACTGTGCACAGTTTAAATAATACTTATTTCCTCCTACGCCACAAAATTTATTAATAACTTAGGCATACGGGAATGGGTATCACTCGTTGAAGTAGCTGTAATGTTCTTGAATTTTTTAGATATTCACTAGGAACTCATCGTGTTTCAAAAAATATACAGTACATTAAATACATTTAGTTAATCCTGGAAAAAGGAGAAACAAAAACCGTGAACCATAAGATATCACAATCCACAAAAACACCGAAACAACAAGATTAATAATAAACATATCACCTCTGGCTCTCAGAACTTCAGTACAGCGTCTTGGCATTGACGACGAATCAAATCTTGCAGAATATTGTCCCCTACCTCTTAATGTTGAAAAGGCTTCACTTCATTTTCTGCTGGCCCTCAGAACACTACAAAGGTGTTCGATAGGATTAAGGTCAGGATTGTTCGCTGGCCATTCCACTCCTTAATAATTTTGCTGTTTAAAGAATTTTGAACAGTTCTGTATGTATCGTCTGACCGTTAGTGTCCCATTTTCGAAACGTACGTACAGATGAACTGACGGAGACGTATGACAATTTTCAATAGCAATTTTAGAACTTCATAAAAAACCAAAGGTCTAAAATGGTATCATATTTTAGAATGAAACATTCCGTTTTAAAAAGCTATAATTAAATCTAGTCCTTGCCGAATTAACTAGTTAACAATCACTTTTTTGGAGCGCTGACCAACAGCAAGGATGCCGACTTATTTAAGTAGATTGAGAGATGTAATGATCTCTCGATGATGTCAACTTGGTCGACGAAATGCTCGCTAAATATCTATTATTTTGATTTTTGCAATACTAATTGAATATTGATTTTATGATTCTATTATATATAACAAAATAATATATGTAATTTGTAAATAGTTTATTCTAGTGTCGTTTGGTGGAAGTGGTAGCAGAGCTTGTATTTACATTAATAACCTTTTCTCTTTTGCCCAATATTTTGGATGCTACTTGGAATTTATATCCAACGGCATTTTCTATATATCCCACTGCCACATTCGACGTTCTCCATCCGCCATGCCTCGTAAGAGTGGTGCTGTCTGCTCCTATATTAGCCAGTACAATGTCTCGTACACTTTCCTCTTCGATAACCGAGGAAGAACCTTGAATATTGAAGTATTGGTGACGGACGAAGAGAATAATATTTTCGAAACATATCAACAAGATTTACACTTCTAAAGTTTCCAATGAAAATTGTAAATTCTCTTCACACGTTTGCCTTTGTGTTATGAATCTCTGTTAAAGTAAATGATCCTGTCTTTAATATTCTGAAGTTGAAGAAAAGTTAGTTCCTTCCGTCGACATGCTCCACTAATCCCAACGATCAACACTACCTACAATAATGACCAAGAATTGTAATATTTGGATTATGTAAAGATTTATTATTAAATTTTATCTTCATCATCAAATAGGTTATATCGTCCGCCCCTTTTAAGAATGTTTCTATTTCTCATTTTGTTTGTTTGTTTGTTTATTTTGTCGAGGCTATCGGCTCGATCAAAAAGCCTACACCTAATACGGAAGAAACACACTTTTCCTAACTTGTTGCACAAATAGCTATTTCATAGTATGTAGAGATAAGCCTTTTTGCATTAATACATTACTTTATGCTCATTCTATAATGTTGTGTACGACTTTATGGAATTTAGGTTATTGTAACAAAATTACAACCTACGTTGAACAAATGTATATCAACATATTATCATATGATGTTATACAAACCAAATTTAAAGCCGACTTCAAAGAAATACGCTTATATCAAGCGCCAATGTTAAGTTTATTTCATCATTTAAATAAACAGCGTAAACGAGTTTCAGGAAAGCAAGCAATTGGCATATATATTAGAGTTGTAATTTTGCTCTAATTTTGAGGGGGCAAGATATGTTTTGATCACTGTGTGCTAGATTTTCTTGTAATAAAAATGCCACAACAATAAATAAATACAATATATAGTACGTTAGATAATTTCAATTTCAAAAGCGCACCGGTCTGAAAACCAGATGATATCTGGCAAAATTTATAGAACACTATACAAAAATGAATTTAATGACTTTGAACGACGGAAGCTTACACCGTATTATAGCAAGCCTCCTCATTTTTATGGCTTACCAAAAATATATAAACAGAATGTCCCATTAAGACCAATTGTTAGTTCCATTAATTCGCCATATCACAATTTGGCAAAATTCTTGCTTAAAATTTTTAATCCTTTATCTGGAAATACTGACTCGTATATAAAAAGTAGTAAACATTTTATCGAAAAAGTTTATGAACACAATATTCATAATTCACATCTGATGGTTAGTTTTGACGTAGTTAGTCTGTTCACTAACGTCCCAGTGGGCAAAATTTTAAAAATAATCAAAGACAAATTGTTAAATGAAAATAATTTGGAAGCTAGAACTAAAATGCGTGTAAATACCATAATGGAACTTTTAACTATGTGTATAAAAACAACTTATTTTCAATTGAAAAATGATTTCTATCAGCAGGATTTAGGTATGGCAATGGGTTCTCCATTGTCACCGATTTTAAGCAATATATTTATGGAGATTTTTGAGACCAGACATGTTCAAAATTGTGCATACAAACCGGTTACGTGGTGGAGATACGTAGATGATATCTTTGCAATCTGGCCTCGTGGTATTGAGTTACTAGATAGTTTTTTGGAACATTTAAATAATAAAGAACCTTCTATTAAATTCATTTTAGAAAAGGAAACTAGAAATGAATTACCATTTTTAGATGTTTTAATTAAAAGAGTAAATGGTACAATTGAAACAAGTGTTTATAGAAAACCAACACATACCAACAGATATTTAAATTTCAACTCAAATCAGTCGATGCACGTTAAGAGGGGTGTTGTAAAATGTTTGTACGATAGGGCCAAAATCATTTCTTCTAATGATGAAATACTAGACAATGAGAAGTGGTTTATATAAGAAGTTCTTATTAATAACCAATACTCTGGGTGTTTTGTCGATAGAACCTTTATAAATATTGAAAATAACAATCAGGTTCGACAAAAACTTGAAAAACGTTACACAGCGTTAATTCCTTATGTATGCGGATTGTCCAAAAAGTTGCGCCGCATTGGTGATAGATTTGATATTAGGACGGTATTTCAAACAAACAGCACTTTAAGATATCTATTCTGACAAAAACGAAACTGAAGAATCACGAACAAAATTAAAAAAACTGCATTTATAGTCTTCCGTGTGAGTGCAACAAACATTACGTGGGTGAGTCATCCAGACCATTCAGTGTAAGATTGGGCAAACATCAAAATTGTATCAGAAAAAATGAAATTCAGAGGTCCAAGATCTGCGAACACGCTTGGGAGAATGGGCATAGAATAAACTGGGACTCGGCAAAAATTTTAACAAAAGAGGCGGATAGCAAAAAAAAGAAAAATTAAAGAATCCGCGATAATATTATTGAATGAGGATAGATGCGTGTCGAATTGTTCTGTAGATGTTTGTACAACTTGGTTGCCAATGTTAAAAGAAGAACTTCACAAACTTAACATTGTATAAAAACTAAAAAAAACTGTTAACTATATCAACAGTTCTGTGTAAATAGTAAGTATCTATGGATATTGAATATAACAAACATTCTTAGAGCTGTGTATGTATCATACACAGCAAAAAAGATTTTTCTAAAAAAGCCTTGAAAAAGGAAACAGATTAGTTTTCCGAAACGTCGGCGAAATATTTAATTTCAAGTTTTCATACTTATTTGTGTTGTTTATTTAAAAAAAGCAACCTCTAACTGATCCTTTGACGTAAAAGTCACAGGCGAAGAGGTTATTTATCAGTAATATACTGGTGAATTGTGATATTTTGTAAATTCCCCGAGCACCGCTTAAAAAGAAAAAATACATGTGGCAGGAAGTTCCAAAGAATTGAAGAAGAAAAAAATCCGTTAAAGTTCAGTTTTCTATGTAAACATATTTATAAGCTCCATTATGCTGGGGGGAAAATAATAGAAGAATTCCAGTTCACTGACAGTGAATTTTCGGGGTACGTGTAAAGATAAAAATTTAATTTAATTTTTTCTGCTGTTTCTTCAGAGTACACGGCATATTATTTTAAAGGGCAAAGAGAACTATAAATCACCGAGCGTGAAATTTAGGGGTAAGTGGATTAAAGGTACTGATTTTATTTAAAAAATTGCACTGTGGGGCTTCACATTAGGCAGTGTGTTGCTTTGAAGAGTCCCAAAAATGTTTTTTGAAGCCATAGTACTTTCGCTGCTTTCTTCGAAAAATATCTTTGGACGATCTCGACTCGTAGCAAGATCTGGTTCTGCTACTCCACTCGCGATTTCTTTTCCCTCCATACCGAAATTCCGGTCGAACCAATTACTTCACTGCTGAAGGATTTTTTTCCATTACTACAGCATTGGTCGAATCTTAAAAAAAGTTTGCTCTGAATGAAACGTGCAGATGTCTTATTCGACTTTCTTCATGTTCATCTACCGTTCCATAAAAATTGACAAGGTAATATATCAAATGCTGCATCCTTTTAGTGCGAACTAATTCAAATTACTGGAACAACCACCAAATTTGTGAATACGATGGTAATATAAGAAACTGTAAAAGGTGAACTACTTGCTACAATTAAGTTAAGTAAACACTCTATAAATAAATGATTTGAGCTATTCTAACGCAAACAATCTAAAAAATCGTTTCCGAAAGCGCTTACTGAAAAATTTACAATCAAAGGGAAACGTGTTTTGATATGAAACAATGAAAAATTGAGGAAATTTGTAATATACATTTATCACGAACATTAACCTATTTTTAGTGGATATACTTTTATCAGTTTTAATTAAATCATAAATATATTTGCCGCAAATAATTTAAATACATTATAAATAACACAGGACAGTTTCAACCAAAGGTGAATGACATCTCTCTCCTCGCTTATATAGTCATAAATTCCCAAAACATTTTAATTAACATGCTATTAATTCTCCTGTTTTTCAGGTTAAACTAAAAAAGCTAAATATAAAGAAAACGGTGGCAACAAAAGCCAACGCATTAACGCTTTACAATTTTCCATTTGAATGGTGACAGCTTAAGTGTTTTTATGAACAGAACTCTGCTTAAATGATTATTTTGAGGCGCCTGTTTAGCGGACCAACATGAAGTTCGCGATTTAAAGGAAAATAGGGGAAAAGGAACATTTTTATTTTTACCTTCATTAATATTTGTGCCAAGGATGAAAGTGTTAGTGTGGAAGATCTTACCACCTCGCGTTTGAAAGACATGCCTTGTTTATATTAATGTCCTGGTGGAGTTTAGCCAGAGCTGCTCCATCACTCAACCAAGATACACACACACAGACTGCAACACAACAACCAACTACTGCAGTTGAGACTCGAATTCAGAAAAGATAGTAGCGACTAGCCGTATTGTGCCACTCAACCTCAATCTATCCCACTGCTACCATATCGGTAACATATTTTAAATGCCACTGAACATTCATACCCTAGCCAGGATTCGAACCCGGGACTTTGTGGTCTCAAGCTCAACGCGTAAGCTACTAGTGACTTCTGACTCGTTTGATGATTACCTTCCACTCTCATAGTGATTTTTTTCCTTCTTCAATTCTTTGGGACTTCCTGCACATGTGTTTTTTTAAGCGTTGCTCGGGGAATCTACAAAATATCACAATTAACCAGTATGTTACTGGTAAATAACCTCTACGTCTATGACTTTTACGTCAAAGGATCAGTTAGAGGTAGCTTTTTTTAAATCAATAACACAAATAAGTATAAAAACTTGAAATTAAATATTTCGCCGACGTTTCGGAAATCTTATCTGTTTCCTTTTTCAAGGCTTTTTTTGAAAAATCTTTTTTGGTGCGCATGATAAATACACAGCTCTAAGAATGTTTGTTTTATTCAGTATCCATAGATACTTACTATTTACATAGAAACTGTTGATATAGTTACCAGTTTTTTTTAGTTTTTATACAGTGTTAAGTTTGTGAAGTTCTTCTTTTAACATTGGCAATCAAGTTGTACAGACATCTACGGAACAATTCGACACGCATCTATCCTTATTCAATAATATTATCGAGGATTCTTTAATTTGCATAGGTAAGAACGTTCAATCTATATGGTTGATTGTATATAAAACAACTCAGATCTGAGTACCACATATGGTAAGTGGAACACATCTCGAGTACGTATGATGTCAACTTCATACAACGGCTAGTGATTGTAATAATCGACAGGTGCCAAAAGATTCAAATACGCTGAAGGATATGTCTGTAAATCTTGGATGGGTGTTGGCAGGTTTATTGACTGACAATAACAACTATAATGATAACTTTGGATCGTTTGTGACTAGCTTTAATTATCCTAATTAGCGACTGCATCACTCGTTCGTTTTTTGTGAAGTATTTTTGTATTTTTCAAAAACTGTGGTTAATAAAAATTAAATATTACCATTCTGTGCGGTAAAAGCTGAACTCAGCCTTCGTGGAGTGCTTCGTCCTACAACTCGTGTCTGTGTATTTAACATAGAAAATACAAAATATTTTCTAATTAAATCTTTAGAAAGCATACATACAGGGTTTCAGAAACGACAGCAAATTACACTGTTTTTTAATTTCTATTCCTATCCATATCATCAAAAGCACCCACCTGGAACCTTTCTTTCCTTCGACGTAAAAATCACAGGCGTAGTGGTTATTTTCCAGTAATGTTGTGTACAATTGTATAATTTTGTTGATTCCATGGATGCTATTCTTAGAAGAGAAATGGCAGGAAATTCCAAAAATAGAATAGAATTTTTTAATATCTCTAATTCATTAGTTTCATCTGTTTAAGGGTTGATGACTGGTTAAGTATTTTTATGGACTGCTTTAAGAAAAACTTATTCAATATGCAACTTGACTACATCAAAACTTAAAAATATTAGAGGAATCAAATAATAATTGGTATTATTTATTTATATATCTAATTGGTAGATGAATATCGATAAAACAAATGAAGCGACTTTATTATTGCATCTTGAGTCAAGTTATTGACAGAACACCTTAACATTTTGTTATGGAAAATTTACTTTCTGTTGAACAAAGAATATTAATAAAAATGTTGTGCAGGATCGATTTCAAGTTTACATTTTAATTATCAACACTTTGCTTAATTTATGTTAACAGTAAATGTAATCCTACTTAATACCTTGTAAGTCTGTCATATATTTTATATTGACTTTTATTAAGGATTGATTTCTCAATTACGTATATCAAAGCATACGATGAATTTGGACACGTGGAACGTTTTTGGGAAAATTTACTTTTGCTTTTCGAAATGTGTGAATATTTTCAACAAATTTTGATTATTGTGAGACTATGCTTTTTTATAAAACTATTTATTAACAGTTGCAAATTCCAAAACACTACATTCGACGAGCATTTCGCCTATCACATTGGCATCATTAGGAAATTATTGCAACCTTGAAGTAGCATCACAGCGAAGCAAAGGTTCCAGCTCCCTTCAGAAAAACACTACGCAAAAAGGATTATATGTTTCACGTGTCTATATGTATATATGTACACTTCTGTGCCATAAACATACAACTCTTTAACTATGTAAATAGTTTCACGGATTATATTAGTTAAACACAAAATTTAGAATATGAACTTTTCAAATGTTCTAGTCTTCTTCGTTCCTACATCTCAATGAAAAATTACATTTTTTCCCGTTTTATGAAATTCGACGTCATATAAAGTGACAAAATTAGTGATCGCCAATGAGGTATTCAAAGTGAATGGTCCATCTCAATCGTGTGAGTGATACAGGACATCTGATTTTTTTTTAACGTAACGGCGGCGGGTATAGGACACGCATACAGGGTGTAATTAGTTTCATATCATTAAAGAAAAACTGGTAATAGGGACCGACTAGACAAACAAAATACCTATTTGACTTTTTCTCTAGGGGCACTTTGAAAAAAACTGACCTAGGTTTAAAATTTGAATGTTAAGGTAGAAAACATTTGAGAACCACTGTTTTTCAGGGTCAATGGTTAGTTATAAAAAACTGTAATACCCGACTTGTGTTCCCGCCGGAAGAAGTGCGGCACTTTGATGGGATTACTTGTACCGAACATTTTATACCACTAATTATGAAAATGTAAATAATTCCTTCTCTTTCGGCACAACGCAAGCATAGCATGGTCGCAGGGGTTTAAATAGGATTTGTTTACATGTGTTTTTTAATTTGGAACAAAGTTCTTGTAGCTTTTATCGTCGTTTATAAGAATTTATAAAATTTAAAAGTAGTTTATTAACATTTGTAACGTCGTGTTAAAAGCTTAAAAAATTTGTAATTATTTTATGAAATTGAAAAACGAACAGTTAGACGTCCGAGATACAATAACAGAAGATAGTTGTGTATACTAATATTAATAATAATAATAATCATGACTTTAATGTCCAATAGTTAACACCCAATAACTGAACAATTCTTTTGAATTTTTCGCAAAAATTGTTCGAAATGACCTCCATCTCCACGTATATACATTTCGGCACGTCGAACTAAGGACATAGGCACTCCGTTCAACACATTTAGTAAATTAAGATCATTTCTCCTTATGATTTATATGCACATTAAAATACGTTGTTGCAATTGTTCTAAAGTGTTAATTGGATCACGGTAAACCAGAGATTTAAAATGCCGCCAAAAATAAAAGTCCATCGGATTTAAGTCGGGCGATCTAGCAGGCCATGGTACTGGTCCGCCACGTCCAATCCATCGTCGAGGAAACTTTCTGTTAAAAAAATTTCGAACAGCCAGACTAAAATGGACTGGCGCTCCATCGTGCAAATACTACATTCTTCTGCGCGTAGCCAAGGGTACATCTTCCAGCAAATTTGGCAATGTTTGTTACAAAAGATTTAAGTATACATCACCATTTAATCTAGCGGGTAATTGTATAGGTCCAATTATTTCATTACCGCAAATTCCTGCCCACAAATTAACGCTGAACCGTCGTTGAAAATACGCCCTTCTTATTACACGTGGATTTTCGTCTGCCGAATAGTGCATATTCTCAAAATTAGACACTCCATTTCAGGTAAAACACGACCCATCGGAGAAGCACAAAACGTTTAAAAAATCCTCATTTGCCGCCTGTTTTCTTAAAATCCACCTACAAAATTGCATTCGCTCTGCAAAATCTTGAGGTTCTAGTGCTTGGAGACGTTGATAGTGATAGGGATGTAAGTTCATATCTCTCAATGTCCTCCATACCACAAAATGGGATACTCCCACACGGTTCGCGATATCGCAAGTGCTTAAAGTTGGATCCTCTTATACAAGTTCCAAACTTTGAACCTCTGCGTCAATTACCCTTTCTTCACGTTGTGGACCTCGTTCTCATCCATGTCCATCGAGTCGACCTGTTTCTCGAAGACGCTGGTCAATACCAGCAAAAGTACGAGCAGAAGGATGACGTCGATAAGGGAACTATAAACGATAAAGCACTTCGGCAGCTGTATTTCCACCACTTTCTCCATACACCAAGTGCATATCCGCGAGTGCTGGACAAGTGTAATCTCCCATAATGTCCAAAATCTGCGTTTTAAAACACCACACTAAACTGTGAATTAACGTTATCAATAAAGAAAACAAAAAGAAAAACTTGGTCCAAAATCCAAAAAGTAACACAAAAAGCATGAACGAGAAGTAGTGTCTTGCGTAACCAAGTACTAACGACTTGAACGATAAGTCATTAAAATAAATCTTAACATAAGTGGCACAAAATTCAAAAATAAGAAAAGCAACGGACAAAACTAAGGAACGGGTAGGTCGCGTCATGTGTACGTTGTTTACCATGTAAGGACACAAACTGAAATTATCACTTGAGAATATTACAAGGTAGAGTATAGCACGCGTAATAAGATAATTTGGCCGCGAAGAAGCAAAAAACATGGCGGTGTCCTCTGTCGGTCGCTTTTAATTGCCTAATTATCTCTTAGACTCACCATACTTATTTGCACGAATGTCAGAGTCTCATGTGCGACAAGACGCGAGGCAAAGAAGCCTACCGCAATATGCCAGCAGATCTCAAACTATGTTATTAAGTATTTTGGAAATTTTTATTTATTGTTTTTCTTAAAACTATGAGCTTTAGGCTCCATGTGATATAAGGTTTTTTGTTCATCTTGTCGTTCCCTACCACCAGTTTTTTTAATGACATGAAACTAATTACACCCTTAATTTCTTACGGCTTTAGAAATATTGTTTTACTGCATATATTTACATTTACATTTTCAGTTTATTACGGTTTTTTGGGAGGTTGCGTTTTGTATTATAACACATTTGTTTGTTAATAGTACAACTTATCATCTAATTATTAGTCCAGTTAAAATGCGAGGGGGGGGGGGGGCGTGAAATTGTAAACCAAAACGAGCTTACCTTACCGGTACGTTTTTTGGGTCGCTGAATCCGAAAATCGGGGTCCCGAGGGCTGGACTCTGTCCGTTCACCCTTAATTTGCAAAATACACCCCTTTTTGGGGGTTACTAACAAATTTATTTGAGGTCTCAGATTACGTTTTTTGGGTTGCTGAATACAAATTTACGGGTCTCGAGTATTGCGAGCACCCTTAAATTTGCAAAAACTACCCTTAATTAGGGTATTTTTGCAAGATTCTTAGTAAACTGTATTTCAACAAACTTTTACACGTAGGATACGTTTTTTGGGTCGCTGATTACGAATTTCAGCGTCCCGAGTCCAAAAAACATTGCCAGCACCCTTAAATTTGCAAAAACTACCCTTAATTAGGGTATTTTTGCAAGATTCTTAGTAAACTGTATTTCAACAAACTTTTACACGTAGGATACAGTTTACTAAGAATCTTGCAAAAATACCCTATTTAAGGGTAGTTTTTGCAAATTTAAGGGTGCTGGCAATACTCGAGACCCGTAAATTTGTATTCAGCAACCCAAAAAATGTAATCTGAAACCTCAAATACATGAATTTGTTAGTATTTATGACGTAAGTGCAGAATATTTCACAAAAACACCCTAAATTTTGCAAATTAAGGGTGAACGGACAGAGTCCAGCCCTCGGGACCCCGATTTTCGGATTCAGCGACCCAAAAAACGTACCGGTAAGGTAAGCTCGTTTTGGTTTCCAATTTCACAGCAAAACTCGCATTTTAACTGGATTATATACTTATAGTTTATTTTTATCATTTAGTTTTGTTTTGTAACATATTATATAATGGACTTCAATTGAAGAGACAAGGTTAAAACATACTTAAAAATATACCACTATACCAATAAATCATAAAAGAAAATATTGTAGCAAACAGATTTTTATTGTATTAGGTAGACAATGGATACACTTAATCGACATGTTTACTAAACTTCATCCAAACAAAAAATGGTAATAACAGATAACATACAAATTTGTTATCTTAAGCCACCCATTAGTTCTATAAAAATTGTATAACATTACCAATTTTCAATTTAAAATTACACGTACAATTAACACAACCGATAAGTAATCTGATTTCCTAATAATAATAAATTTACGTCTCCGCAATCCTAGTATTTGAGGAAAATTAATATCTATCAAAATTTTACATAACGCAAATATGTATTTATCTGAAAATAAATCACTGTATATAGCTGATACGTATCTAACTTTATACTCTTTCTTCTCACATGCACTATTATAATTGGCTGCCTTTTGTTGTATAATATGCCTCACAGTAGCAACACGTCATCTGCCTCGGTTGTTTGCTAGGTGTACGGCCACACGATAGTTCTTCCCCACATTTTTGGCGATATCAGCCCAAATACGTTGCATTTTAGTTGGTATATTTCTTAAAAAATCGAGTTATGAATTCGCGTTTTTGTAATTTACACCTAAATTGACAAGCTAGACCCCATTTTATTAACAAAATTTATAAAACTTAGTTTTCCGAAGATTTACAGTTCCTTAGAACAAATCTCGAAATTAGAACATTTTACAATTTAGCGATTGAGTAACACCCTATATTAGGTATAGAGCTAAAATTTTGCATAAGGTTGCTTGAGGTATTTGCAATTCCGAAGTGGCAACGACGAATTCTTATTAAGTTATCTATGCCCTTTCTCAGGCAATACAATTTTGGTCAAAAGGTCAACCTCTTTTGTATTTGCACCGGGCAATAATATCTTACAACAAACTTGTACGTAAAAACCTCACAAAAATTAATAAAAGGATCATCTTCGGGATTTAAGTAGGTAACAACCTGTAGAATGGAATGATGCATTCTTTTCACTTCCAAGTTCCGGAAAATTGAAAAAAATTTGGAAAAACTTTTTGACTTTTTTTTTTTTGCTTTAGCGGCTAAAATAATGAAAATACAGAAAAAAGTTTTCAACAAAATTTGTAGCTCGTCTCTTTCTCTACGAAAAAGATCTTTACAAATTTTGTCTTGATTAAGCCGTTTAGGAGATAAATCCAGTTTTCCACTTCTAGTTTTGAGCCGCTCCGAAATGCGCGGAAAATGAGAATTGGCTAGAACAAAAAAACCGAAAATCAAAAAGTTTTTCCAATTTTTTCTTTATTTTCCCGGAACTTGAAAGTGCAAAGAATGCATCATCTCATTCTCCACTTAAATCCTAGAGATGATCCATTTATTAATTTTTGTTACCCTAAATGGCTAATTTGCCTGTACTAGTATAGTAAACGAAATACATATAGTGACACGAGAAAGCAAGAAGAGCAGCGGTGTCCTTTGTCGGTCGCTTTGTCTGGTTTAACTGTTTTGTCGGCATGCTTTTGATGGCGTCACTATATCTCTTACGTCTACTATACATTTATATTTAGGGGAAATATTCCTGATGTACTAAGTATTAGATAAATATTTGTGAAAATTAGTAGACAAATAACCACTGAATTGTCATGGAAGCAGTGTAAGAATATATTTGTTTAGACACTGAAATAACATGGGGAATAATTTAAAAGTCTAAAGTAAATAGTTGAAAAATTTATTTTCACAGTGGTGTGCTTGCTTTTTTGTACTAGCTGGTTTTCGAGTAGGTACCTAAATTTTGCTGGAAAATTCCACATTTCACACCGTAGTGCACACTTTATGGGTTCTTCTGTATAAAAACAAGATCTCACTAATATTTATACTCGACAAAGTAGTTTAATTTATTTTTTTACTCAAGATCCAAAAACAAAAACACGAATTATGTAAAATTGGACTACGCTCTGTGTGTGCGTGTCTGCCAGCACGCCGGTGCTCGTCGTGCCGGCAGACTTTCAGATTTGTTTGCGTTGACTTTTTTATCTAATTTGAGTAAATTAAGTGACAATAACAATTTCAAGAGAATATTAAGATCTGAGAGATAAGGCAAAGTAGCATTGTTCGACATATATTTACGTATATTTTCTTAACTTTTGCTTCAAGTATTATTGAATCTGAATATTGCCGTATTGTATTATCGCTATTCCACATTCAGATTAGTTCTCTATCATTATTTCATCATTGTGCGATAATAATATCCTAGTCGAAGATATTTTTTCTATATTCTTGGAATACATAATAAAATTTAATGCAGTACATAAAAAAAAAACAATACAAACAGTACATTTAAGATTTAAAAAAGAACTACGAACAGGTAGCTGATCAGACATTAATTAATAAAATAGAAAACATAAAATAAATTATTATAAAAACAAAAGAGTGCCAAACTGGAACTGAATAAAAGAACCAGTAAAATAATACATAAAAAATTACATATGTTATAAATAAAATTGGAAAAGGGCAAACAGAACAAATCGCAATCTATCTTCTAAATACTCATTAAAAGAAAAGTAACATTGGTCATGCAAGAAATTGTTTACCTCTTTCTTAAATTGTATTTCATTATGAAATTTATGTTTGTTGGGCAGTTTGTTAAAAGCTTTAATTGCTAAGTATTTAAGACATCATTTATAAAGAGAAGTTCTGTGGTAAGGTATCTGCAACATGTCATTGATACGTGTATTGTAGGGATTATCTTGATTTAGAAGGGGGAAATTTTGTTCCTTAGCATATACCAATAGATTTAAGATAAAGATAGGTGGCAGAATTAAAATTCCCAAATTTTTTAAATGGGCTCGACAGCTCATACGTGCATTAACGCCAGCCACATGTCTGATTGCTTTCTTTTGTAGTACAAATACCCTTGAACTTTCACTGGAACATCCCCAAGCAATTATCCCATATGAGACAATTGATTGAAAATGTGCATAGTAATACATTTTTAATAATTCTGAATTGACTTTGTACCGTAGTTGACTTATACAATAGCAGATTGGTGGGATTTTTTGGCATAACATATCGATGTGTACTTTCCAGCTAGAATCCTCAGATAAATATATGCCCAAGAATTTTGTGCTAGTTTTTTAAAGAACCCCTATTAGATTTTATTAATAAACTTTTATCAACATTGTTAAGAACTATCTTAACTTAATGATAAGTCAGTCTTTATTCATTTCAACTATGAAGTGAATAAACATTGACTTATCATTACTCAATACCAATTTATTGTCAACTAATAGTGTATGAGCATCTGATAGTTGTTTATTTGTGTTTGTGATAGTGTTCTTTAGGTTTTTGCTGGCACCAAGTAGTGACATATCATCTGCAAACATTACAAGATTCGAAAATTTTAGATCATTAACATAAATTACGAATAGTAACGGGCCCAAGACTGATCCTTGTGGAACACCCACATCAGTTTGCAGATGAGAGGATCTTATGTGATCGATATCAAAAAACTGAGTCCTTCCTTTTAGGTAGGGGTAAGTGAGGGGTTTTATAATGTATGGGACACATTTCTATAGTAAATTTGAGCTAATATTGACAGGCCCGGAGGAATTAGAATTTTTTAGGTTGTTTATAATTTCAGTTACTTCTAGTTCAGTTACGGGTACAAAAGCGAGACTATGTGGGTTTATGTTCACATTAAAAAAGATTATTTTGTTATCTGTTTTTTTTTATATTGTAATTGAACAAAAACATACAATTAAAAATGTCTAACTCTAACATTAGGTAAGGCAGAATGTACAAAAATTATATAAATAGATCCATAACTCAGCGAAGAGTACCTATAATGTTTACTCTAGTTCTTTTATATTTAAAATTTGTTCTAAATTGGCTCACGAAGCACGATTTGCCAAAGCAATAGATATATATTTTACTATTAATACTGAAAACTTTTCCATCCATAAATAATTTTTAAAAGAATTTTTGGATTTCGATTTATCTAAATTATTTAATTGCCGAAGATAACGGAGATTATCTCTTACAAGTAGCCGCTGACGGCATAGCTACAATCTATTTGTTGTATTATCTGTCGTATTACTATAATGATGAAGGAAGTGAACTCGATAAATGACTATATTGAAAATTATGATGATTTTTAAAATTAAGTTGCACGTCATACCTTCTAAATGACAACGGCTTGAGGCTGACGTTGATAATATAATTACAAGCACTTACGAAAAATAATTCGCATGCAAATACTCATGGCATGTAGAGGCCGTGCGCAACCTAACAGGCAACCACGACAAATGGTGTGATGCTTTTTAATTCATGCATTATTATGCATGAATTAAAAAATGTAAGACGTTTTGAATAAGGGTAAGGCGATTTTAAGAGGCGAATGTTTTTAGAATACAATAAAGAAACTAGAGCATATGTATATTTTTTTCGAAACTTGACCGAAGCCATATGTTGGGATTTGTATCTTACCGAAAATTAATTATAAAAATGGAAACAGAATAAGAAACTACCTAATTAGAAGATTTTAAATACAAGTAAGTCCATAACAAAATATAAAACATTATTATATAAATAATGTATAATATTTATAAATCGTTGTAGTAATACGAATATAAATTAATAGTGAATTAAATTGTATAATCACACAATTATTATAGCCATCAATACTAGTAGTACAAGGTTTATTAAGTTTACGTTGATTTATTTCTTTTCATCTTACGTAATTTTCATAATACCTTATACTTTCTCAGCAATATGGCATCCCTGTAATTATAGGTAGATTTGATTACAGATTGTAGGTATTCACTTCATTTGGAAGTTATGGAATGTTGAAATTGCACTTTACTATGTTACTTTTACAAGATAATACCTCTAGTACTCTTGCACTGCTCAACAATCCATGCTGGCGTTGTACCCACAAATACCTGAAAATACTGACATAATTTTGTGAGTGGTCTTTTAGTCGATTTTGTTCAATACGTACTTATCCAGCTACAGTCACTAGAAGGAATTTATTTCGATTTTTACCTTGCCATTGAATACGTCCTGTAAAGGGCTATATTCTAGTGTTATGTTAAGTAAATGACAAACTGCTAATGACTATAGCTGTGTTCACTTCCTATAGACAAATCAATGTAACAATACGTTGTAAGTATCATATAACCATTTTTGAGAAATTGTATTAATTCGTAATCAAACGCATGCTAATAAAAGTGCATATTTTTAAATCAAGGAATGTAGTAGTAAATCAGACAGATCTACATCACGCAAAATTAATTAGTTAATGGTGTATTGGCATTTCAAGTTAGACATCAGGTTTTATTCGGTGGTCAATATTTAAAACCCACTCTCCATATTAACGCTACTTGCCTTATAAGCAATCTGTATAATAGTCCAGGCCATTTAGAAAACGTTATTGATTTTAGGACATAGGACATAGCCGCATTCAAGTTGTATTAATTTGATTTTGTTTATATAAATATCTACTAAGACTTCTACAAGAGGAACGAATCGAAGGAACACTTTTGGAGTTGGTTTTAATAAGAGCTTGCCTCTATAGAAGTTGTATTCATAGCTAGGTATAACGGTTCTATTATTTCTAAAATCTGCCACCAATCTGAGCCCAATAGTATTTTTGAAATCAAGATAAGATGTATACCACCAACGTCTAGGTATCAAGTATTTTATTACCCTTTTACATGCATTTAGTGGATGCACTACTACATTTGAATGTTTTGGACAGAGAAAATCTAAATTCCTCAAATTGTTGGAAAGCTATCGAGATCTTTCCCCATCAATGCATAGCTAGAGTGATGGTAGTTAGGAAGACTAAGATTTAACAACTATGTGGCTCATTTGATAATCAATTTTAAGACCATAAAAATATGGCGTACCACAAGGCACAATACTTGGTCCAGTGTTACCTATAATATATGGTAATGAACTGTTCTCCAACCAACGCAAAAGTAAAAGCTACGCATATGGCATTGAAATACTTAATGAATAATTTGAAAGAAAAGGTATTCCAAAAAACATCGGCATGATAAATCCTAAACGTATCCGTTGTAAACAACCATTCATGGTTATACCATAGACCTAAGAAATAAATGATATATTTTAAAACAAAAAAAATACACGTGTATTTATATATTTAAAATTTCTTGTTTCATACGCAGAACCTTAAACAAATTTAAAATGCGCTAGAAATAAACATTGATAATTTTAATCTTAGCAAAAAAAAAGATGACTCCACTGTGCTGGTAGTTTTATAATATAACAAAGTTTCTAGGGTCACAAGTTTTTTTTTCTGTTATTTAAAAACAACCTGAAAATATTTCTAACCGAACATTGTTTTTATAAAATGATGGAATTCTAAGGGAAAATTTTGCATAAATTTTATTATATATGTATATATTTTATTATATATGTACCTATATTTGAGAGACTTATGTTGTTTTATTGTTTATTTCTTGCAGCCTTGTTTAAGTTATACACTTATAATATATTAATCCGTCTTTTAGGCTTAAGCCGATATTTTGCATGTTACAATATTTATGGTGAATACATTTTTTTCTGTTCTATTCTATCCTATAGCAACGCCAGTTGCAGAGAAACCACTGGTAGCAACGGACCTTCTTGACACTGAAAAATTTAATGTGGCTTCTATTTAGAGACGCCGCCGTACTTTTGTCGGAATGTTATGCTATATAGCCCGGGCTATAATCAATCGTTATATTCTATAACCAAATTGAGAGGGCTAATCGAACATATTTATTGTTTCTAAGAATATACCTAAACGTTCTCTAAAGCCTAGAAACCCACATTAAAACGTCATCAGCATTTTTTGGCGCTATATTTACCCCGATATATTTGGTAATGAAAGTTGATAATAGTATGATGACTAATCGATAATCAAACATTTACTAGGTGGTAACAGTATACCGAAAAAGAATTATAATAAGCACCGTAAAAAATATATACAGCGGGACCCTAATTACCCGCAATTCTCACAGGGTACTGATTCTACATGCAAAATTAGTCAGAAAACTTAACTGATAAACATGCGTCCTAATGGAGCTACGGTCCTCTGAAAATAGCGCCTAAGTATTTGTTTCAACTAGTTGTCTCGGAAATAATTTGACATAACTCTTGATTGGTTCACGGTATTGATTGTCAAGGATTATTTTTGTACTAATACTAATTTTACCCATAGGCGCTGAAATGAAGGATAGTTAACCTTTATTTTTTGTAAAATTTTTTGTCGCACCCATTACTAAACGAATCACCACTATTTCCTTTAAACTGCTTTTCCTCGAACACGGTTTGTCGCACTGCTAATTGCCAAGTGGCTGTTTTTAAGTAAAAATATAAACTAGAAAAAAATTTCATAAGGGGTTGTATATCTCACATTTCATAACTCCCATATCACAGCGCCCTTAGTAATAACACATTTTTAAAAAATTGGGTGGAAGGTAAGTACCCATCAGGATATTGTGTCACGATAAAATACTTTAAAATCCATCTATGGCGTTCGTCCTTATGAAGAAAAATGAACCTAATTTTCCAAAAAAATATATTGAGCGAAGTTTTAACTGCAAAACAGCCTCATCTTAGCTTATTCATTGTTATCAAAAACTCACTAATGGCGAATTTCAGGTAATGTACTTGGTGTTCACGAAATAAGAAAATAAAATGTTCCTTTTTAAAGGACCAATTATTAGTCGTAACTATATTTTCGGACGTAATGAAGAGTTAATTAAGCTGGAGGAGGCTTTCCATTTTGAATTAATCACCTGGCATCAGTCAGTTTATTGAATAGTCTAAATAAAAAATAATTGACATGGAAAAAATAAGTTCTATTTTAAACAAATTTAACATTCTTAATGTAATAATAAGTACAGTAAGTGCAACTTTAACGAGATTTGATCGATATCCAATTTCTGATATTTTCTAAAGTCGTAATGATAATAGCAAAGCACATTTTCACTGGGATTAAATTTCTATAATATCTACATTTTAAGCATAAGAAAGGTACGACAATTATTGAGCAAACTGCGATTTAGTTCAATAATGTTTAACATAAGAGAATAAATAACAAATGCAAGACAATTTTTTTTTTGAAAATCTCAAGTGGAAGTTCAACAAGTGTATCTGTGTAAGTGTTATTATTTATTGAATTAAGTTCGTTTAAAATTGAAATTTCTGTATTTCCAAGTCAATTAATGTTTGATATAGACTGAAGTCACGTGATTAATTATGAATTAAAAGCCTGTCTTTATTTTTTTATTACATGAACACTAAGTACACGATCTTACTGAAATTCGATATTGCTGAGTTTCTGATAACAGCGAATAAGATTATGAGATTGTCTCACAGTTAAAACTTTGCCTAGTATATTTTTCTGGAAAATTGGGTTCATTTTTCTTCAGGATGAACTCCACTCGTTGATATTTAAATATTTTACCATAAAACAATGTCCTAATGAGTAAGTATCTTCCATCCAAATTTTTTCAAAATCGCTTTGTTAATAAGGGAGCTAAAATACGAGTGTCATGAAAAGTGAAACATACTGTATAGTTAGTCATATATTATACGGGAATGTTCGATCAGAAAATTATTTCTAGCTAGTCGTAAGATAAAAATTTCCATTATTGGTTAACTGAAAATCAACAATCAAATAAATATAATTAAATAGGTCCATGTTAGGAAATATGTTCAGTTTCTGCCTAACTATTTAAATTCAAATAATCAAATAAGTATTTGTTTCACGAACCTTACCTTAAAAGTCTAGACGACTTCTCTAATAACGATTGTATCAGTAGTCAAGAGTAGCGATCTGCGAATCTGCATAATCTCTCCTTTAACCAGAAGAGCCCACGTTATTGAATCATTAGCATATTTTTCACCTCTTAGTGTTCTTTACGAGAATAATATATAGGTGACAAATTTTAACGTCAACCAGAAATAGCTGTGATGCTCAGTGAATGTGACAGAATCTAATATTTTCACAAAATATGTAAATAGGTTACGTTTAAACTTAGGACCGATGTAATGTAAAATATAACTAGTTGACCATTATCCTCTTCGCCGTTTTACTGCACTTTTCATATAATTGTTACACATTCTATTGGATACTCTTCGCAGTTTTTTCATAAATATTATTAGTTTTAGATTTAGACATCCTTTATATTGTCTGTAATTGTTTATTTGTGGCATATTAAGATTTTCTTACTTTTTATTGGGTATTTTGCCACTGAAAAATATTTAAAAATTTTTAATGAAAAAACCTCTGCGCCAAACGGATCAGACAGAGGTTGGTTCTTGATACTTGACTGTTTCAAAAAGTCTCACACCTAAAAATATATAAACTAGAACAATGTTATAAACTAAAAACTCAAAATCAAAGCTATAGGAAGTTAACGGAAAAGAATCTACTTTCGTTCTCAAAACTTTTTTGGCCGTCAACCATGACAGTTCTTTGTTTATGTATTTCCATAGTCACATGAGACATTAAATTATATTTATCTTATTTTTACTTACTTCGTCTCTAAGGATGGGCAACCAACTAGTACAAAAATCTATTGAATAATTAGAAACGCATCTATTCTCGTTTAATAAAATAATCGCGGATTCTTTAAGTTTTCTTTTAGTTCCGTTGCTCTCTTTTTCCAAAATCTTCGCCGAGTCCCATTTAATTCTATGATTATTATCCCATGCGTGTTTACAAATTTTGGATTTTTCAAATTCTCCCCGTCTAGCGTAATTTCTATGTTCACCAAGCCTTACGTTGAAAGGTCTAGATAATTCGCCTACGTAATGTTTTCCGCACTCACACGGAACACTATAAATACAATTTTTTGAGTTTTGAACAATATTTGGAGGTTTGGTTCTTGATAAAACCGATCTTAGCGTGGAGCCCGTTTGAAAGTAATATTAATAATCTAGCTTATAAACCCATTGTATGGTGGAGATATGTAGATGACATTTTTGCTATATGGCCTTATAGTAAAGAATGTTTAAGTAATTTTTTGAATCAGATTAACGAAAAAGAACCTTCAATTAAATTTACAATAGAAATAGAGAATAATAATGAATTACCTTTCTTAGATATTTTAATTAAAAAATTAGATAGCACATACCAAACCAATGTGTATAGAAAACAAACACACACAAACAGATACTTAAATTTCAATTCAAATCAACATATTAGTGTTAAGAAAGGTGTTGTTAAGTGTTTGTATGACAGGGCCAAAATTATTTCTTCAAATGATGTAATATTAAAGAACGAAAAACAATTTATAAAAACTGTCTTATTAAATAATCAATATCCTGAGAGTTTTGTTGATAGTCAGTTATTGAACATTGGTAGTAGAGAGAATATACTATCACAACCTGAGGTATTTAGGTCAATGGCAGTAATTCCATATATACATGGTTTATCGGATAAATTACGAAAAATTGGGAATAGATTTTCCGTACGAACGGTTTTTCAAACGGGCTCCACGCTAAGATCGGTTTTATCAAGAACCAAACCTCTAAATATTGTTCAAAACTCAAAAAATTGTATTTATAGTGTTCCGTGTGAGTGCGGAAAACATTACGTAGGTGAATCATCTAGACCTTTCAACGTAAGGCTTGGTGAACATAGAAATTACGCTAGACGGGGAGAATTTGAAAAATCCAAAATTTGTGAACACGCATGGGATAATTAATAATCATAGAATTAAATGGGACTCGGCGAAGATTTTGGAAAAAGAGAGCAACGGAACTAAAAGAAAACTTAAAGAATCCGCGATTATTTTATTAAACGAGAATAGATGCGTTTCTAATTATTCAATAGATTTTTGTACTAGTTGGTTGCCCATCCTTAGAGACGAAGTAAGTAAAAATAAGATAAATATAATTTAATGTCTCATGTGACTATGGAAATACATGAACAAAGAACTGTCATGGTTGACGGCCAAAAAAGTTTTGAGAACGGAAGTAGATTCTCTTCCGAAACGTTAACTTCCTATAGCTTTGATTTTGAGTTTTTAGTTTATAACATTGTTCTAGTTTATATATTTTTAGGTGTGAGACTTTTTGAAACAGTCAAGTATCAAGAACCAACCTCTGTCTGATCCGTTTGGCGCAGAGGTTTTTTCATTAAAATTTTTAAATATTTTTCAGTGGCAAAATACCCAATAAAAAGTAAGAAAATAGACATCCTTTGTTTAATTACAAAACATATATTTTGTTTTAATTTAAGTAATTAATAACTTTTTATTTATTAATCAACTTTGTTTAAAAAACAAGGATCCTTTTCTAGCTAACAACTAAATTTTAATACAATCGGACTTTTCATTCCTATGGTTACAGAAAACGTGACGGACGGATAGGCAAACGGACGGACGAACAGGCGGATGGACATTTTGAAAATTGTTCTGAATTCGACCACCAAAACAGTGGATATGAATTTTTTTTCTACACGAGCGATATTATCGGTTTTAGAAATGTGCTGGCCAAATGCGTTTTGTATTTGCAAAGAGTATAATAATTGAAATCAGAGAGGAAAATAAATATAGTAAATCTATAACTTCAGAATTTTACAGGCCTTAGGCTATTTACATTTATCTTTATTAGCATACTTATATAATTTTAATAATTATACAAATACGTTAATTATAAATAGATATATCGATCTTTTATTGACCGCAAAACATAGGTGACCAATCAGGTAATTTCATAAAAGAAAATTTCAATATTTCACTATAAGAGATTAATAAATAAAAACGTAAACATACAAAAATTATTTTTATAAATGTAAAAACATTTAGCTGTATTATATATTTTTTATATGTTCCAATTATCTATTTAGTCATATTGATATGAAAAACTGGCAGTATAGTAGTATAAACTATTTCAGTGAGATGATTCTTTAATAAAATATTAAGTTTATTAATTAGTGTCGCTCTCAATGGGACAGGTAGCTTATCACAAAGTGTAAGTTCTAACATATTTTTGCTTGTTAAGCTTGGCCTGTGTTAAGGAATAACATTTTTTTTTGCATCTGGTATCACGATCATAGTGGTCCAAATGTATATTAATTTTTGCTATTAATTAATTAATTAATTAGTTAAATTATTGCCCTTGGTAGGGTAAGATTTTCATGAGCAACAAATAATGGTTTGCAGGTGTAAAACGAGAGACACCTGAAAATGCTCTAATTGCTCTCTTTTGCAAAATGGAAATGTTTTGCACATGCGTCAAGAATTTTCCCAATATATTAGATTAGACCATAGGTCAAATTGCAGTGAAAAAATGCATGATACGTTCTGACAGCATATGAATTAATGAAACATATTCTTTATAGGATTTTGCAAACAGCGAAAAGAAAAGCTATCTATGAGAACTAAAGGAAAAACTCTATATAAAAATATTAATGAAATCTTTGCATTCTTTTGATAACCTGACTTCTGGTTATGCTAACAAATAAAAATTCTTATTTGCCATTCTCATTTTGACACTAGCATCCAACATAGTCCCCTACTATGTTGGATGCTAGTGTTAAAATGAGAATGGCAAATAAGAATTTTTATTTGTTAGCATAACCAGAAGTGAGGTTATCAAAAGAATGCAAAGATTTCATTAATATTTTTATATAGAGTTTTTCCTTTAGTTCTCATAGATAGCTTTTCTTTTCGCTGTTTGCAAAATCCTATAAAGAATATGTTTCATTACTATAAACAAACAAATAATAAATATTTCACTTTTAAACAAGCATATGAATTAATTCTGATTCTGGCGATTTTTATTACACAGATGAATTTGGTTCATTTATCAACATGTTGATAGCCAATTTAAATTGGCACTGTATTAAGCTTAAAAAAATTCTGATTCTGATTCTGTTGATCGTAACGCAAAACCAATTGATTTTGTTTTAGCCCTATTTAAGCATAATTTGTTGCAGATAACCAAGTTTTTGTCAGTGAACCAAATGTGTCTCTACATTTTTTATGTTATGGTCACTGCCATTATGTAATTCTGTGACTGGCATGGTGTCATCAGACAAATGAGTGAAATTTGCTATGAGGAAATTGTGTATAAGTATGAATTAACCTATTTTGTATTTTCCGTAATTTAGGCATTTTGAGAGTATTACCAGTTATTAAGAGTACACTTTTAATCAGTATTTTTTATTTTTACCGATTATCCTAGTGCTAGCACATTTATAAATAAGATTAGCTGAGAACGACTTGAGTGCATCCATGGACATGCTTGCTGAATGGTCCCGGTGCCTGTACTCGATCTCTCTTAGATTAATATTATCTATTATGCGTGATAATTAATGTTTAATACACCAGAATTCTTTTTACTTCCACATCCACGTAGTAGATTGGAAGTATAGTAATCGTAAAAAAAAATTCAAAATTTTATTTTCATGAAATAGGTTTAGAATGTTATGACACATCGAGATTTTAAATTTGAGCGAAAGAAAAATTTCTTTCTGTCGGTCTGTAACTATTTTGTCCGCACGTTTTCTCCAAACGGTTTAAGATATTGACTTGAAATTTTGTACATGTATACGTTATAATAAGATCTGGAACTGGATTGTTTTATCAACATATCTGGTGAAGGGTTGGGGGATTAATAGGGGTAAATAGGGGGAAATAATAAAGCAAGCTGGTAAGAGTAAAAAAAACTTGAAATTCGGTGTATGTACTAGAAGCCAAGGCGTCAATATTTTTTCCATCCCCCGACCACCCCCCACTCCATTATTAAAGGGGCTGATAAAATTCACATATTCACTTGAAATTTAGTATACGTATATATTATAATGACACGTGGAACTAGATTATATTTTGGGATTATTCCGTTGAAGGGTTGGGGGTTAAATAGGGGAAAATAAGTAAAGTAAGCTGATAAGAGTACAGAAACTTATGATTCGGTGTATGTACTAGAAGCCAAGGCCTCAAATTTCTTTATAATATTTTTCAACCCCCCACCACCCCTACTCCATTATTAAAGGGATTGATAACATAAAATTGAGATATTCACTTGAAAGTTAGTACATGTATGTATTGTAATTACATCTAATTGAGATGATTCTGTTGAAGAGGAGGGAGGTGGGGAGGGTTGTCAATAGGGGAAAATAGGTAGAGCAAGCTAGAAACTTCATTTTTAAAGTATGCGGTAAAAACTAAAGCCTCAAATTTTTCTATGACATCTGCCCCAAATATTATTAAAATTCTATGACAAATAATTTCCACATACTAGAGTGCAAATATAGTCAAGATGTTTCCTTTAAAGCAACTTGGATGGAAAACATGGATGTGGAAGTAGTGATTCCTTGAGCAGCGGCTTTTCTAAAAATGTTTACAATTTTATACAATTAAATACTTTATCAAAAAAAATTTAAACACCGTAAAGAAGAGCCGAATAAGCACGAGGACAAGTTTTCGACAATAAGTCCAAAATTATAAAATTTAAAAAATATGAAAAATATATCGCGAAGAAAGCTCTGTTTCATCGAAATCTAAAATGTTGTTGACATGTGGTGCACATTTTTCAAGATTTAAAGTTAGTATGATCAAAATCTGCTTAAAGGGCAGGACATTTTTCAATACAACCCAGCAGATCTTTAAAACTGCTTAACGTAAATTAGTTATTCAAAGAAAGAGTGATTTACAATGAACATATAATTTTTTAAATTTTTCCTCCGCGCTGTTTTTAAGATATCCGCTGGTAAAGCAAAGATAAATAGTTTTTATAAATCTAAAAAAAGTTTTTATTTGTATATACTTGGGGTTGAGCCAATGGTTTATATATTATTGTAAGAACAAAATATCTTTTTCTCTGACTTTTATAATACAAAATGTTTTGTATGAAAATAACGTGCACTGCCACAAAGTTAAAAAACATACATACAAGCATTTATAGCTAGTTTCAAAAATACACCTATATTTAGTTAAATGTGTGTGTTCTATATTTTTAACTCCACCCTTATACATATATCTGTTGGATAATATAAAATAAAATATAGTAAAATAAAATGTATATTCAGAAAATCTTACAATAAATTATACAATAAAGCTCAAATAATAGAATTTCCAATAAATTTGAAGAAGTGCAAATTTATTTATTATATGAGAGCATTAAAAGATTGTTGTTATTGTAAATAATCGTTGATGATAACTAAATTTCTAATTATAGTGTACCACTGAGCAATTATTTGATGTATATGTTAATGATTAGCTACTGTTTCTTCAGTTCCTATAACATATACACATGCGTGACAAAAAACTGAATCTGGTAAATATCCGTGTGATCGCAGGTCAATGATCTATGTAAAGTGATGCAAATCAACTTGTGGTAGTAATTTGTAATAGTGATTAATAGTTGGGGCGGGGCTAAGACGATGGGAAATACTTTTAATCATTGAATTATCATATGCGCAATTGTGATGCACGATGAACATTTTAATGGATTGATATATATAATAAAAATATAATTAATTTTCAGTTGGTAGTATTCCTATACACTTTTTATCTTTAGCACAAATCTTCAATACACTTTGACTTGCATCAATATTGATTTACATGTTTCAATTTATTTTATATCTAATATATAATTTGAATCAATGTTAGAAAATGGCTTAATGTGCCAAAATTACAGTAACCAATATGTGACAATAAATTAGCAGAAAGTAAAGTGTCCTTTCTTATATCATTACAATAAAGTAATTGTTATTTCGCATACACAGAACCTTTAGATCAAACACAAGTATAAACGCTTATTTTATTAAACGCAAATACAAATTTACTTATTTAAACATAGTCATTACCATTACCATATCCATTGACATTATACTCACTTGAGAATTCTTATGTGTATAACCATACCATTTAAATATAATTAAAAACAATGGAAATTCGCTTCATCTTAATTACTCAATTAAAGACTAAAGTCAAATACGATATATTTAAATAAATAACCGTTGACACAATTTAATTGCAGTTAAGTAGAGAAACTCAAAACCCTCTTTTTATTTAACACAGATACACAAATCCCCATATACTTACTACAGGTTAGCAACAAGTATTGGCCCGCGCTCCCATGACAAAAAAAGGTACCCCATCGAATACCTCAAATTTGTGTTCTTGATGTTATTAAAATGAAGTACTTGTTTGACTAATGCACTTTTTGATATTTAAATAGCAGTCAATCATCCATCAAATTAAAAATTCAACAAATAAATAACAGAGTTTTAATAATTGAACGAGCATGCAAAGCACGCTATGATTGATAGTGACGTCATCGGTTTTATTGGTGGCTTAAATCGCGTTTAAATACTGGTAAACAACATTTTTATACTTCATTTACGTTTTGCATGTGATTAAATAAGTAATGTCTAATACGGGATGTGTAAAAATACTTCTAAAAATGTACCTGCTGTAACAGTATTTTGGTACTGTCACTAAAACTCTACCAGGTACGTTTTTGGACGTATTTTTGCATCTTGACACAAATCACCACTTAGTTTTCAATATAAAATAATAGAACTTTGCAAGATTACACGTGTTTATAATACATAATGACGTTTTTTTTTTTTACTGACAATGCAACTGATGACGTCATAAGTGCGCAGTGAAATAGCGCAGTGTTTTTGGCGGTAAAATTTCAATTCAAAATTAAAATGGCTAATTTTAAGGTATTATTCGGCCGATTGCCAAAATTAGAGTGTTTTTAACCGAATTCAAGTATTGTCTTCAAACTGACAGAGAATTTAAAATTTGTGAAAACATCTACTTTGATAAAAAAAAATATGTATACGTATTTTAACAAACTATTTCTACTTTAGTTTATACAAGATACAATTTAACAACAAACAAATTATTTATACATTAAAAAAAAATCTGGAATAATAAAATGTATATTTACACATTCACTCGCCGATGTCTGTACGGATGAGAATGAGGAGTATGAACGATTAAAGCAATAATTAAAACTGCGTCCATTCACATCAGAAAAAAATTAAATACCGAAGCAAATAAATCATGTAAATATGTATTTGTAATTAGAGGTATATATCAAATCGTACTAGATAACTAGGAATCAGCGTCACAATATATAATTCCACCATTCATCTACTTCGTGTGAAATTACTTCGTCACCACTATGACAGAAATTTATCAAAATTTATAGAGGCGGTATATCAACTTGATCATCTCATATAATGCAAGGTAACGGTGTATGGACGAAAATACACACAACATATGAAATAAATACTCACCTTTCAAATGAAGGATAGATGTCTTCTTATTCGCAATGTCTTGACATATGTCTTGGTTGCCTGTTTGGCGTACGGCCCTACCATCAGCGCCACCCTTCTCATCAGTACCTTGGTGACATCAGTGCCGACATATTGACAAACTAACAAAAAAAAAGAGTTTAAATGAGGTAGGTTATCACATAAGGTACAATAAATAAATCTAATCATTCTACACACAGCTAACGTCATACTATAGCAATTTCTCTAGTTATGGCATTAGTCTTTAGGGAAATTCATCGCATCTCGACAGAATATTTAAAATACAAAAGCGAACTGGCATTTGGCTTCTACAGGAGTAAATAAACATTTTACGTTGCCCAAAAAATTCAAATTATCATGAGTACAACACTAGGAACAAAAATAACATTTCGTATCGGCCATATCGCAGACTTACAAGAACTCGGCATCTGTGATACTATGTATAACAAACTTCCAACTCAACTAAAAATTTAACAGCATAACTGAATGTATTCCTAAAGTAAGTAATTCTTAATGGAAAATATTTCCTTACTTTTAGTTCTTTCATTGTTTTCTTGCATCTAAAATATACATATTTTGTTCTCTACTACTGGACGACCTTAAATATTGTAATAATGTATCTTCAGCAATAAATTTACCATTTTTATTATTATACTCTTCGCAAATACAAAACGAAGAGTATATTATAGTCTCGCTCACAGACAAGAAAATTCATATCACTGTTTTGGTGATCGAACTCTGAACAACTTTCAAAATGTCCGTCCGTTCGTCTGTCTGTACGTCCGTTGGTCCATCTGTTGCTTGAACAATGATTTATTTTAACAACTAGAATGGGCTATCGCCCATTCTAGCTCCTCCGGAGGGGTGACAGCTGAAGCTGTCAATGCGAGTGCTCCGCACTCGATTAGGTAACGCTTGAATCATTGTAGAAAGCTTGATTTTTAGTTTTCAATTTTCACTTTTTTTGGGTTTTTTAAATTTTAAGTTTTCAGTTTTTTAATTTTCAGTTTTTTAGTTTTTCGGTTTTTTATCATTCAGTGTTTCGGTTTTTCAGTTTTCAGTTTTTAATTTTTTCAGTTTTCAGTTTTTCAGTCTTCAGTTTTTAGTTTTTTAGTTTTTCAATTTTTCAATTTTCAGTTTTCACTTTTTCAATTTTTTAATTTTGTTTTCAATTTTCAATTTTTAGTTTTTCAATTTTTCAGTTTTCAGTTTTTGTGGTTTTCCGTTTTTAGTTTCATTTTTCAGTTTGTCAGTTTTTCAGTATTTCAGTTTTTCAGTTTTTCAGTCTTTTAGTCTTTCAGTGTTTCAGTTTCTCAGTTTCACAATTTCCCAGTTTTCCAGTTTTTCAGTTTCAGTTTTAAAGTTTCGAAGTTTTGAAGTTTTTAATTTTCTAAGTTTTTAAGTTTCTAAGTTTCTAAGTTTTTAAGTTTTTAGGTTTTTAAGTTTTTAGGTTTTGAAGATTTGCAGTTTTTAAGTTTTGAAGTTTTTAAGTTAAGTTTTTCAGGTTTTCAGTGTTTCAGTTTTTTGTTTTTCAGTTTTTCAGTTTTTCATTGTTCAGTTTTTCATTTGTCAGCCTTTTATTTCAGTTTTTCGGTTTTTCAGTTTTCAGATTTTCAGTTTCTAGTTTTTCACCTTTCGATTTTTTAGTTTTCAATTTTTCAAGTTTTCAAGTTTCCAAGATTTCAAGTTCTCAATTTTTCAAGTTTGCAAGTTTTCAAGATTTCAAGTTTTCAAGTTTTCAACTCTTCAAGTTTTTAAGTTTCCAAGTTTTCAATTTCCCAATTTTTCAAGTTTGCAAGTTTTCAAGATTTCAAGTTTTCAAGTTTTCAAGTTTATCAGTTTTTCATTATTTCAGTTTTTCAGATTTTCAGATTTTTAGTTTTTCAGTTTTTCAATTTTTCAGTTTCAGTTTTTCACTTTCATATTCGATTAGGTACTTCAGCAACCTTCACAATCCGAGTTTCAGCTGAATCGGACGGCAAATAAGAAAGTTACAGTAAATAGCGGATATTAGGCTATGGGGACGCCGCCACTTTGAAATTTTCAATGTCGACGTCATATTCACAATCAACTACTTCAGTAACTTCAACATATCGAGTTTCATTTGAATCGGACGATAAATAATTCACTTTTAAATAAGGAAGTTACAGTAAATGATGAATATTATGCTACGGGGACGCCGCCATTTTGAATTTTTGAATTATATATTATATAATGATAACATATTGGTGATCTGTGACCTCGATAACATATACATACCTATTTTCAGACGAATGGCACCGTAAATGGTAAAATGGGTCCTGCAACTCCGCCGCCATTTTGAATTTTTCAATTTCGACGTCATATTCACGATCAGCTACTTCAGTAACTTTAACATACCGAGTTTCATTTGAATCGATTGAAACTTAAGGAAGTTAAAGTAAATGATGAATATTAGGCTATGGGGACGCCGCCATTTTGAATTTTTGAGTTACGATAACATATTCGTGATCTGTGACCTGGATAACACATACGTACTTATTTTCAGTCGAATAGCATCGTAAATGGCAAAATGTGTCCTGCAGCTCCGCCGCCATCTTGAATTTTTCAATTTAGATTTCGGATTCGTAATCGGCGACCTCGAAAACCCACACATACCGATTTTGAGCGGTGTGACGCCATAATCGACAAACATCGTCCGCCATTTTGGCGCCGCCATTTTGAATTTTGCGATTCCGACGTCACATTCGTGAGCACCGTGGTCGATAATCCCCGAGTACCAAATTTCAGGCCAATCGGACGACAAATAAATTTAATTCGATAAATTTGGCTCACCCTATATCGAGATTTGTTTTGGGCACCCGACTATTGCCATTCTATTTAATTTGTAAAAATTTTACATCAAAACTTATTTCCGCGTTGCTGGCAACGCCGTGTTGCCAGCAACGCGTGCTAACTTCACACACATAATTTTTACCACCTATTACAGTGCTCTGCATTGTCGACAAAAATTTATGTCTGAAAGGAAAACATGGACTTTAAAAACTGTGATTTTTCAGGAAATAATGGGAGTTGAGAGGCTTTTTAGGTCTCAAATTAATCATAAAGGACGATATTTTGTTGTGATAGTGGAGTGTGCGGGCCAAATCGGAAATTCGGCCCGACACGGGCGTGTGAAAGTTGGGTTTTTTGTGAGAAAGTGAAAAACGTCTACGTACAAAAAAATTCATAATTAAGCAAGTACATAGAATAGAAGCTCGTTCTGTGTATCGATGGAAAGGGGGAGCTTGGCCCTTTCCCGTGATCCCAAAATTTACAGGGAAAATCTAAAATTCGGCCTCACAGGGGCGAGACAAATGTGACAAATTTGAGTGTGTTAAAACGTAACCTAGAAAATTGTAAAACATGAAATCTTAAAACACTCATATTTTAGTTAATACTTGACGTAAAAGCTCGATCTTAGTCTCTATTTGAACACGGAGATTGGCATTTTATCCACGCAGTACGTGCTCTGGGTTAAATAAAAAATTTAGTGTAGTTCTGTGCGAAATAAGAATGGATATTTTCGTAAAAATCGAAAACCGTAAGTACTTTAAAAATCCATAAGTAAATAAATATCGGGAGTGAAACGGCGTGCGACGTCTCTCTGGAAAGCAGAAGAACGTAGCTTTCCGGCGATACCAAGTTCGACCGGAAAAATGGAAAATTAGGCCCGCGGCGAGCGCGACAAAAGTAGCTTTTCTCGGATCTTTTAAATTTAAACTTTCACAGATTTACGAAAAAATCTTCCACTTTGACCGCCCGTAGCTCGTTAATCTTTGGAGCTGGAGAAAAATAAAAAAAAAGACTTTTAGATAATTCATTTTTCTACATTTTCGTTAGGGTGAAGTATTTTGCTCTAGGAGGCCCCGTTTAGAAGTTATGGAGGTTTAAAGGAAAAAATGTCGTATTTTCCGCCATTCTGCACCGCCGCACATTTCGGGCGATATCTCCGAAACGAAAAATGGTACGGAATTTCTGAATATACCGGAGGGAGCGGAAAGAAACGCTCTTGTCCTTTCAGATTTTTTTATTTTGAGCTAGCTCCAGCCGTTTTCGAGTTATAGGCGAAAACCCGAAAAAATGAGTCTCGCTTCGGAAACGAAAAAGCGAAAAAACGTGCAATCCTAAAACGTCCGTATCTTTCGAAATACACATTTCGGAGCGCCGTACGGCGTCGCGGCGGAACGGGGAGAGATTCTAGTTATAGCTAGCCGCAAACTGCGAGGTCGAAATCGAAAATTAAGCCAGGCAGGAGCGAAAGGAAATCGTACATTTTTGACGTTTACGAAATACCAAATCGACTTCCCCTATTTTCTCTTTTACCCCTCGACTCCTCATTCCCCAAAAAAGCAGGCGAGAGAGATAGGTGACTTTCGTCCGATCGTAACGGAAAAACCCGGAAAAATACCGGAACCGAGTATAGCCTAAGCACTGTAGGATTCCGTCCCGAACACTTTCGAGCCGGGCACGGACCGGCGAAATGAAGCGCGTCTCGACGGCATGTACCTTAAGATCGCAAAGAGGAAGGGGCTCGCACCAACTGCTCTTTAATATTATGATTGTACGTAGCTACAAAGCTAAAATTTATCTTTTTCTATATTTCACAAGTTCAGAATAAAGCTAGGAATTAACAGTTGCTAAACATCTTCTCAACCTTTCCGTGAATCTATGCTAATATTTGCAGAGTACAGAATGTTTTTTAAATAATCGGTATTTGTTTAAACAATATATTATAACAACATATATATTTTTTTAGGATGACATTAGAGGGTAATAGTTATTTAAAAAAATATCACAGGTTTCGCAATCCTTGCAACCATTGGGACATTGGAAATGATAACACCATACATAAAACATAAACTTTTTACAGCTGCGATCCACTCTCGATTGCGACACCGCTGTATTTCGATCGTAAATGAAAACTGGTAGCTTGACCCCCTGTGATAATATATGCAACCCATATTACATTTTCATATATCAGCCGTTGCATATACGACAGTCTCACTCGACCGCGACACTGCTGCCTTTTGATCTTGAACGGAAACTGGTAACTCGATCCCCATATACGATCATAAACATTTCCAATATTAAAATGCTAACTCTCTAATCATATTTAGGAAATGCAGAATATTTTTGTATTTTAAATATGAGTAGATGACAAAGTTGAAAAGTTTAAAAAAAATCGGTAAAGGTATTTACACAGAACTTCCCTCGTTATTTGTGCATGGCAGTCACTCTAAAAAATTAATAATTACGAAATGACATTGAGAATAGTAATCGGAATATAGTTATTGCTATTATTACAAAGAAAACTTGATAAGTTTTGGTGAAAAAAATATACAGATTGCTCATCCAACAGCAAAAGCTCAATAATAAATAGCAGGTGCCACATATGGCAGGCTTGCGCAAATACCTTTACAAATGTCCACCATGACTGAAATATTTCTTGGGATGACCACCTTGTATATTTTTCAATAAAAGTATAATAGATGCATATGCCAGATATTATTGCCATCTGTCACATTTTCAATCCAACATTCACGTAATGGAGTGGAAGTATAGTGGTGGTTAAAAAATTTCATTTTTTTTTAAATATTTCAAAAGATGTTGATAAAATAATTTTCAAAATTTTTTCTTCTGAAATAGGTTTAAAATGTCAAACGTTGAAATTTTAAATTTGAGCAAAAAGGAAAGTTTCCTTCTATTCTATAGTAGTGCTAAAAAGGGTTTAAAAATTAAAAATTACATATTTTTTAAAATAGGTTTAGAATGCTATGAAACGTGAAAATTTTAAATTTGAGCAAATAAAAAAAAATCGATGTTTTTGAAAAATGTTGGTGAAAAATATTTTCTAAATTTTTTTTCTGAAATACCTAGGTTTAGAATGTCATAAAACGTGGAATTTTTAAATTTGAGCATTCTAGTGTTCAATTTTTTTCCAAACTGGTAACAAAATGTTGCAATTTTTTTTTTCCGAAATTGGTTTGGAATATCATGAAACGTGAAAATTTTAAATTTGAGGAAAAAAAAATGTTTTCGTCTGTTCTATAGTAGTGATACATAAATGGATTAAAAATGTTTTCAAATTTTTTTAAAAATTTTTCAAAAACATTTTTAAATTTGTTTGAATAGTTTTAGAATGCCATGGAAACGTGGATAGTTAAGATCTGGACAAAGAAAAATAAATCTATCTTGGTAAAAAATTTTTAAAATAGTAAAAAAACGTCTAATTTTTCTTTTAAATAGATTTAGAACGCTATGAAACGTGGAAATTTGAAATTTGAAGAAATAAAAAAAATTCCATCTATTTTAGTGGTAAACAAATTTTCAAAAATGGTAAAAAAAAATTTCAAAAATTTTTTTTTTGAATCAGGCTTAGAATGCCATGAAACGTGGAAATTTTAAATTTGAAGAAAAAAAAATTATTTCATTTTAGTAGTAAAAATTTTTTCAAAAATATTGGTGAAAAAAATTTTCAAAATTTTTTTTCCTGAAATAAGTTAAGTGTGTCGTGAAACGCAGAAATTTTAAATTTGAGCAAAAAAAATTTTTTTTGTCTTGGTAAAAAATTTTTCAAAAATGGTGAAAAAATTTTCAAAACATTTTTTTTTTCTGAAATAGGTTAGCGGGTCATGAAACGTGGAAATTTTAAATTTGAGCAAAAAAAAATTGTTTTCACTATTTATTCCGTTTAGACGGTCCACCCTGTATATTTTCCAGTGAAGTTTCTACCATTTCTTCGCTGACAGTAGCGTCAACTACCTACCAAATTTGACAGCTTTCCGTCAAGTAGTTTTTTAGTAAATGCACCAACAGACAGACAGACAGACTGACGGAATTGAAAAACCTTTATTTTCGTAATCTACGTGTTCTGAAACGTCAGAATCCGAAAAAATCTCGAAGGGTGATTTTTTCTCGAATACAATACTTCCCTTCGGTATGCGAGGGAAGTAAAACAACTCTCTAGCATTATTCTGAATATTCCGAATAAGGTAAAAAGCAATAATATATTGTTTAAACATTTGAAAAGTTCCATTAGCAAACTCTTAATCGCACAAATTAAACGAAGAGTATAGTAACTAACTGGTGGAATTAAGAAAGTATAATAAAGTTATTTAAATAAACTATAATTGTTTAAACAATTTGAACATTTGATGTTAATATTAACTCAACTAGAATATAATAACAAGCTAACCGTTATAATCTTCGCCGATTTACTGCACTTTTTATATAATTATAGCACATTCTATAGGATATCCTTCGCAGTTTTTTTGTAAATAATATTAGTTTTAGACATTTTTAGTTTAATTACAAAGCATAAAAAAATTATGTAAATTTTTTTTTATTTAAAATTTTATTTATTGATCGATATTGCCCAAAAACATAGGGTTCTTCCTCTAGCTAACACTAACTCACTGTCTAAATTTTAATACAATCGGACTTTTCGTTCTTAAGTTATCGTGCTTACAAGAAACGCGACGAACGGACGGACGGAAGGACATTTTGAAAGTTTTAATACATTGGGTTGATTCTACGGTTGGTTCCTTGTGAAACATTCTTCAATAATTTAAATATACAGGAAAAATTATGCTTTTTAATGTTTCCAAAAGTTTTATTAAAACTCTACACGTGTTTCGGCTTATTAGGCCTTTATCAAGAGTACAAGATAATACTAAATTTAAAATGTGTTCCTTACTTATTTATACCTAATGGAAGGTATAAATTATTCAAAGCTTTTAATCTATTTATTACATGCAACTAGTTATATGATTCCTATCCTATGTAAATATACTACAAATAAGTTCTTAATGTTAAATTATTTTTTCTAGAATATTATGACCCATAAATAATGTTTGATCATTAGTTACATTTTTATGCTTTTTGACAGCTTTCATGATCTCAAATTGTTCTAGTAAATCTAACTTCTTTCCTTTATTTTCTGTATGGAGTAATTCAACTTCATTAAAATTAACAAAATGATTATTTTCTATGCAGTGTGTTGACATACCGGTGCTATGTATACCATTCGTTATTGATTTTTTATGTTCAGCGTGACGATTTTTTAATTAACGACCAGTTTGACCGATATATATATAGCATCGCAATCATTACAGGTGTATATCAATTAAAATGTAATGACTGCGATGCTATATATATCGGTCAAACTGGTCGTAAATTAAAAAATCGTCTCGCTGAACATAAAAAATCAATAACGAATGGTATACATAGCACCGGTATGTCAACACACTGCATAGAAAATAATCATTTTGTTAATTTTAATGAAGTTGAATTACTCCATACAGAAAATAAAGGAAAGAAGTTAGATTTACTAGAACAATTTGAGATCATGAAAGCTGTCAAAAAGCATAAAAATGTAACTAATGATCAAACATTATTTATGGGTCATAATATTCTAGAAAAAAGAAAAAATAATTTAACATTAAGAACTTATTTGTAGTATATTTACATAGGATAGGAATCATATAACTAGTTGCATGTAATAAATAGATTAAAAGCTTTGAATAATTTATACCTTCCATTAGGTATAAATAAGTAAGGAACACATTTTAAATTTAGTATTATCTTGTACTCTTGATAAAGGCCTAATAAGCCGAAACACGTGTAGAGTTTTAATAAAACTTTTGGAAACATTAAAAAGCATAATTTTTCCTGTATATTTAAATTATTTTGAAAGTTGTTCAGAATTCGATCACCAACACAGTGATATGAAATTTTTTTTCTCTACGAGCAATATTACCGGTTTTAGAAATGTACTCTTCGTTTTATATTTGCGAAGAGTATAATAATGACTAATAAACATAAAAAAATCGGAATACTCTATTTTTGCCCAGATGAGGCTAATATTGGACCCCTGTATAAGGATCTTATGGGGGTGTACATTAAAGAGGAATTATTAAATCCCATCCTCTGGACAATTCTGATTTGACAATCTGATTTTCTGTAAAAAATTTTTTTTTATTTCGACAGGACTGAAAAAAAATCGAAACTCCCACCAGTTCTCCAGCCATCTAGTCAGATTCCTATCTCCATGTTTTCTGACATATTCTGGATTAGTAGGTTAAAGATATATTTTTCTTAAACTAAGAATATGATTTTGGTAACTTTTACTTAGTGTCTTTATAAATGTTACATTTTAAACATATTTTGCTTGACTTATTCTACAAACTAAATCTGTATTTTATTGACAATGAGTTACTTAAATTCATTTTCAATTACAAAGTTTACAAAAATTTATAGAGCAATTTGTAGTTCTGTGCTGCCTAATCTGGTAATATGGTTTTATTTTGTATTTTAACAAATCGCAACTAGAATGACTTTCCTTGAATAATGCTGACCTTACAAGAAAATAAATGTATGTCGAATATCGACCAAGTTGGTTCGACTATTTACGTTGTACTAAGAAGTCCCAAAATAGTTTTCCACTTAGATTGGAAAATACACACTAAAACAAAAGTCCACGATATGTATACATTAATATCAATATCAATACACAATTATGTATATTTTCTGTTGGTGAAATCGTGTTCTAGAAGTAATGTATCTACGTCAATTCATATAGATTTATTTTGAATTTGTGGGTTTTATAAAATATTTTATATTTTAATTAATGTATGCATACGATTATCTCTACAGAAAAAAAAGTGCTCCTCGTAGCTTGGGTAAATGTTTTCATCAGGTATGCGCTAGCGAAATCCTATTGATACATGCAGCAATCCTTAACGCTTCCTCGAATGTTTCTGATAAAATCGTATTAACGAATATAAAAAATCTAAGCGTATGCTAAAAATGAGTTACTTTATTTAACGAAATATTGTTATTTGTATGTTAAGAGCGAAAAACGCTGTATGCTTAATCAAAAACAGCAAGAACAGTTTCCCCTCAAAGAATACATTATTTTTGCTACAAAAAATTCTATTATTAAACTTTAGCAATTCGTGTTTGAAGTTAACCGTAACAATACTCACTTTCAGCACATGCGCGGAAAAAAATGACGTTTCTCCATTATCTACAAGTGTCAACTTCTTTAGTTCTCAGTTCTCAGATGAGATAAGGAAAAGTCTACTTTCAATGACACTTGTAAAAAAAATATGTAAAAACCAGTAGTTTTCTAAAAAAAAATAAAGCGACAATCACACATTTTTTTTGTTTACTATTGAATAGAATACTTATATTTATTAAATTAAATACCTAGTAAATGCAGAAACTTAGTGCCTCAGGGATTCCAAATAAAATAAACGCTTCTTACCGCTTATAACTGAAAACAAAACAAACACATTTGTTTTAGAAATATAAAGGCGATTCAATTTAATAAAAGAAACTATTTTCGCCTATTTAGTGGCCCAATTTCCTGTAAATCTACAACAGGTATGCATTTATGGCAACCATATTGGATTTGCCATTTTGGATCTATAACTTTTGACATCAGATTAAGTATCATCTACTCCGAAAACACCTAACTATTGCTTTAAACCGAAGTGTAGCTGCGGCAGAATTTCAAATATTTTGATGGAATATGTTTTCTCTGACTTTTATTAACCTTATACCATACATAGCGTCTTGATGAAATTAATATAGGGTTACCACCAGGTTGTACTGTGTGATTTGCGAAAGATGTAGATAGAAATCACTTAAGCCATTTCAGAGTGATTATTTAACAAATATTTTTCTTTAAACATGTAGAACGTCATCCTTTTTAAAATTCGATCGGGTAAAACAGTTATCCATTTAGTTTATAATAACCTGAGGGGTCGCGACACCGAGGGTGAAAGGGCTTTCTAATATTTATTTATCGCTGGAGAAGCGATATCCTCGGACCTCTTACTTTGACGGCCTCTATCTCACTTAAAAATTACCGGAACATATCGTGCTCCACATCATCGGATTGGAAATTTAATTTCCAATCGATCGAGCACAAAAGGGGGTCAATTTTGTTAGAGCGATTTATGCGAAGAGATGTCGAAATAGCATACATTTTCACTTCCCTCGCATACCGAAGGGAAGTATTGTATTGATTGATTTATTGATTGATTGATTTGCCAGCGTAAGGTGGGCATTGCTGCCAATTCCGCTGCATGGAGATTTGTTCCACCACGCAGCCCGATCGCCCATCGATCATCCCACCGTGTTCCTGAACAAACCCCCGGTGCTTTTTTATACCGCCGGACCAGCTGCATACGCTGGATTGGACATTGGACATGCTTGTTGTCAGCAGCGAGAGCCGCATGACGCATGGGGTAGGAGTATAGGATGGAGCGTGTAGGTGTTTGTGAGATGTTTCTTCTTGTTTTCCTTGTGTCTTCATCGGATGGAAAGTGTAGGCGTTTGTGAGATGCTTCTTTTAGGTTTTCGTGCTTCTTTTTACTTTCAGGTTTTTGTGATATGCTTCTTCTTAGCTTCTGTCTGTGATCATCTTCTCTCCTATTCTACTTCTGAGTTTTCTGTTTCTTCTGTTTCTGAGTCTGGCAGTGTGTATATCCTTGATATTTCTTTATTGTATTCCATTTTTTGTTGTGCCAGCTTTTCCCAGTGTGTATAATCCTTTCCTAGCTTATTCATAATCCTCTCGATTGTTGTTATCCATGTGTAGCATGGCCTCCCTATTTTCAGTTTGTTGCTGTTCATTCGCAGCGCTTTCTTTAGTAGGTGTGTCGAGTCCCGTCTTTGGACGTGTCCCCAGTATTTCATTGCGTATGATTCTATTCTTTTGATTATTGTTCTTCCCTCTAGTAATGTTGACGTTTTCTGTCGTTTTTGTGGTTTTCCTGTTTTTGCTAGCAGTTGGATAATGTCCCTTTCAGCTCTTCTCAGGCTTCTTCTGTTGGCCTTTGTCGTTGCTGCGTTTTTGACTCCATATATCATCGTAGGCATTATGATGGTCGTGTATATCTTTTTGGTTAGGCACCATGGTGGTTTGTTGTCCTCAATGAAGGCTAGTAGAGCTCTTGTGACTCTGTAGGCTGTTTTGATTCTTTCCCTTACTGTTTCCCTCCTTTTTAGTTGATTCGTTAGGTATGTTCCTAGGTATTTCATTCTATTCGTGGTTCTCAGGGTGTAGTCTCCTATTTTGTATTCTTCCCCACTTGTTGGACTTGTTTTTGTCAATGGGTCTCGGACCATTATAAGGCTCTTCTTGAAGTTTATTTTAATTCCAGAGGAATCCAGATGTGGTGTCATGTTTCTTAGAAATTTAACGATGTCTTTTTCTTCCTCGGTGATGATGAGTATATCGTCAGCGTATGCAAGTACGATGGGGGGCTTTATCGTTCCATCGTTTCCATTGAAATTCTGATTCTCCTTTATTGTGCTTTCTATCACTTGGTACAGGACTGTGGTGAATAGTCGGGGGGATAGGGGACATCCTTGTTTGACTCCTATATTCTTCATTTTTGATTCCGTCGTCTGTCCAAACCATTGTATTGCAGTGTTTTCGTGTAGGCATGCTTTTATTATTCTGTTTATTAATGGTTAAACTTTCACTGAAAAATATACAGGGTGGACCGTCTAAAGGGAATAAATAGATAATGGGAAAAAAAATCGCTTAAATTTTAAATTTCCACGTTTCATGACATTCTAAAACTATCTAAAAAAAAATATTTTTTTTGAAAATTTTAAATAGAAAACTGAAATTTTGAAAAATTTTTTATAGTGGGTGATGGAAAATTTGTTTTGCTCAAATTTAAAATTTTCACATTTCGTGACATTCTAAACCTATTTAAAACATTTCTGAAAACTTAAAACAGAAAAAAAAATTGAAATTTTGAAAATTTTGTAAAAAATGGATGATGGAAAAAAATTGTTTTGCTCAAGTTTAAAATTTCCACGTTTCATGACATTTTAAACATATTCAAAAAAATATATTTTTTTAGAAAATGAAAATAAATTGTGAACATTTTTTATAAAATGGGTGATGGAAAAAAATTTTTTTGCACATACTTGAAATTTCCACGTTTCATGACATTTTAAACTTATTTCAAGAAAGAAATTTGTTTTGAAAATTTGATTTATTTTTTATTTTTCTTTACCGATTTTTTAATACTATTGTATGGGTTTTCCAAAAAAATGGAAGTGCCCTCAATAATCTGCAAACAATTAGGGGTACGTAGGAAGGCGAGAGAAATCGAATTGCGCAAACCGCAGCTCTGTATCTCGTTTCGTTTTCGAGGTTGAACCATCGAAAAGTACCTAAGTAAAAATCGGTCTTTTACCTTTACCTTACTTGGTCGGTTGAAAATTAAATTCCCAATCGAATGATGTGGGGCACGATATGTTCTGGTAATTTTTAAGCGAGATAGAGGCCGTCAAAGTAAGAGGTCCAAGGATTTCGCTTCTTCAGCGACACGGGTCCGCTTCGAAAATGAGAGCTGACTGCTCGCTATTCTATCAGCGCGAGGACTGACCATTAATTTTCGAAAAAACTAATAAATGAATATTAGATTTTAGAAAGCTCTTTCACCTTCGGTGTCGTGGCCCCTCGGGCTATAATCTTTATAACCAGAATATTACATTTTTTCATTCAAATAATTTTTTTTAATTTCTTTTTGGCCGATTTCGAAAATAACAAGAAATGTTCGATAACTTTTTGTCGTAAAGTTGATATTTTCAATGTTATTAATTTTTTTAAATCGCTGCCTAAGGAATCACCACTTCCACATCCATGATTTCCATCCAAGTCTCTTTAAAGAAAAACATTTTGACTTGACTATGGATGGGGGATGAGAAATATTAAGGCCTCGGCTTCTAGTATATACACCACATCTCAAGTTTATGTACTCTTACCAGCTTGCTTTACTCATTTTCCCCTATTTACCTCTACTTACCGTCACAACCTTTCAATGCAACCATCTCAAAATATAATCTAGTTCCATAGTTATAATATATACGTGTGCTATATTTCAAATGAATATCTCAATTTTATTTTATCAACCCCTTTAATAATGGAGTGTGGATGGTGGGGGAATTGAAATATATTGTAAAAATATTTGAGGCCTTGGCTTCTAGTATATACACCTACTTCCAAGTTTCTATGCTCTTACTACCAGCTTGCTCTACTTATTTTCCAATATTTACCCCTATTTAACCCCCAACCATTCAACGGAATCATCTCAAAATATAATCTAGTTATAATTTATACGTGTACCAAATTTCAAGTGAATATCTCAATTTTGTTTTATCAACCCCTTTAATAATGGAGTGGGGGTAGTGCGTCGGTGGGTGGAGATATTATAAAAAAATCTTGTGATGAATATGTAGGTTTTCCGAACGGGCAATTACAAACGACTCACAACCAGTGACTTACTATGAATAGCCCTGTGGCGATTGCGCTCTGAATAAAATTGTATTAAAATTGGTAGTTAGGTATTTTTGCAGTAGCTGATACTGAATCTAGAGTCAAAAATGAAAAATTCAAAATGGCGATTCCAAAAGGGCTACAAAAACTGCATAACTTTCGCAGATTTACATGAAATTTGATCAATTTACTTTGACCACGTGAATATATGGTAGCTCCATGTACATACTATATTGGGACACCATATATAAAAGTGGAAGTTCACAATTTATAAATAACTTTTTATCAAAAATTTTATGTATTTAATATGAATACTAAATTAATTTAGGTTACAATAAAACAATAAACACATAAACATTTTACTTTTGTTTTCCTTTGTTGTCTTGTACCTAAACTAAGTATCATTACGTTTAATATTAGAAGCGACAGCAACAGATTGAAAATGTACCCATGTTCCCCGTATCTGGTGGGAACACTAACGTATCGATCAGTTTGCTGTTGTTTACCATAATTTGATTGAAATTCTTAAAGAAGATAATGCAACGCATAATAATGCAACGTATAGATATAATACACAAACATAATAAATCTATGCAAATATGCATAGCTAAAATCGATGACATGATGAAGGTCACGATGGTAGATATGTAAAAGATAAAAAATATCATGGATACTATTTTTATGGCTGCAATATAGTTGCGATTTTTGATATCTCAAGATGTTGTTTTATTATATTATTGTAATTTTATAAAGTTATTGGAATATGCTATAAATTAATTACCTTATAAAGTTCCTAACATAATACATCCAAAGATCAAAGTGAAAAGTGCCATAATTATAAGGGTGTAAAAGAATTTTCCACTAAACTTTTACATTCTAATTATCAAATTTATTGATTTAAGTGATAATGATATATTTGTTATTAAGGTCATATTGTCATAATGAATACATGAATAACAAATCTGTGTAAGCATTTCGAATATGGCAGTAGCTGTTTATTCAACAGATGAGGAAAAGCACGTTTTTTTTTTCGACTTTAAAAATATGTAAAAAGAGATTCTCAACTGGACCCATATGTGTTTTTTTTTAAATGTCTCTTCAGTCAGTGCACTGGAATGGCTTAAGCGATTTATGATATTTAGCATTAAAATTGGCAGTTATGTATTTTCAAAGTAATTGATACTGAATAGGTCAAAACTTATAAATTCAAAATTACGATATCAATAGGTTCATTTACATTGAGCAGGAGTTCATTTTACAACCTAGCTTTACCACTAACCGATATATTAACTACATCGATAAGTAACGTAATATTACCTGAAAAATTAAAATTAGCTAAAATCAAGCCTCTATTAAAATCAGGCAACAAAAACATAATGGATAGCTATAGACTCATATGTATATTGGGTAGTTTTTCTAAAATAATTGAAAAATGTATTGCTAAAAGATTGATTGCTTTTCTAGAAAAGTATAAATTACTTAATAATAATCAGTTCTGTTTTCGAAAGGGCCTGTCAACCACCAGTGCTGTCACTAAATTTCTGAATGCTCTCTATAACAACTTAGATGATAAAAAAAATGTACTGGTGTATTTCTAGAAAATTAAATATATTGAAAGGAAATGAGATCTAAAAGCATTAGAATGACCCAAATACCACCACCACCCTTCTTAAGGAACAATTAGGTATTTGCTTCATTTACCAATTTTAATATAACAATGGTCCTATCTGCACTATTCGTTCAATCTTAGCTATACTTCACGTAATACCGTCCCACGTATAATACCAGACGATTTAGTTTATATCATCACCGTGGTTGAGAGCGTAGTCCAGAAACTAGCACACTGCAGTGACAAATATAAAAAATACAAAGATATTTAAACGACAAAGAAATTTTGTGTTTACTACGTGTTGTCAATGGAAAGTTGCAAATTAACAGGCAACGCCATTTTCTCTAGATGCAAGATAATACTAAACATGTGAAATTTGTTTAATTCATTAAGGATGCACTTGTTGGTGACCACCAAATATATGGGAAATCCCGGAGACGATAACCGATCGTACGTTTCTATTTAAAAGGAAATTCTTCGTACTGTACCCTCAGATGTTATTTTAATCTCATCCGCGACCGGCAGATTATTAATGTTAAATCTTGAATATTTGCCAACCAATTTCTAGTATTAGTTATTTCACTGTAGTCAGAAAATTATACTGGTTTTAAATATACAAAAGTTGGCGATGACATATGAAATAAGAACGACCTAAATATTATTTTACCAGGAATTATAAGTAGCACGTTTCCCAGTTTCTACTATTTTTTCTTATTTAATTCATGATAATTTCATTGACGAGTTTTTATACCACGTCGATATTTCATTAATAATTTGATAAAAATAAAAATATGAAAGAAAGAATGGAGGTGAGCGCATATCCGTCTTGATGATATTCCTATCTCTCAGCGTTAGTCGTTGTTAGTACTTGGAAGGGTGATTTTCACAGAAATGCAGCAACCTTACGCCATCTTCTAGCGGCTTGTACTCAGCGTATCTGCCGAAGCTATGCAATATTAGGCGAGAATTGCGTAGTAAATATACAATCCTTCCGATGAGGTGCAAAGCTGTGTCAAGATCGAGGCTAGATTTTCTAGATGGTGGGAAGTGGAGGCAATAGGTTTTTTGCAAATGTAAAAAAAACAGTGATTTAGCCAGTAATGCCGAAGTTTGTTTAAAGTTCATATGTTTTCCTTAATTTAAGACTTGTTACGTCTACTTTGATAAAAGTTAACTGAAGCAGAGCGTTTTGAAGTTATGTTTCTTTTTTACTTCATTGAAGGAATCAGATTTTTACTCAAGAACAATGTGTCCAACGTCGAAAATACTCTACACACTAAATTGGACTCTTATTCAGTCATTTTTAATATGAAATTTTTATATTACTATGCGGTAAAAATTAGCCAAAAATTTGCGAAAAATAATTTATGTAAGTACTTCATAATTTATATAACAATCATGTTTATAAGCAAACGAAATGTACAAAATCATTATTATTCATTACAGAAAAATATCAATAAGCTACCTGTGATATGTTCACTATCTTCCTGTCTATATGTGGTAAGAACATTATCTTTTGTTAAAATAGATACTAGGAAGTAGTTTTTGGCAATGATCACCTATTTGATTATTGTTACCGATAAAATAAAATATTAATAATTTATTTTCCTCAAGAAAGTTAACGCAGCTAATGAAACAAAAATAAACTTTATTAAATTTATCACTTTAAATAAAATGATTAACATTCTTGCTTTTGTTAGAAATGCAAATATTTAATTCTTAACCGCATACTTAAGCGCTCTAAAATTACATATTTCTGTCAGAAAATTTACAGATTATTAAAATTAGAGATGATGAATTTAATTGTTATTGTGGGAAAATAATACATTTATCTAAAGAATTTTGCTTCCAGGGGTATTTTTAATGGAATGTAATGTTTAAAAGCACGAGTTGTAATCCTAGTTATCAATATTAGTTATGACTATGACTCAGTAGTACGAATAATGAGTATGTGTAAGTCTAAATTTGGGAAATGTTAAAATACCTAAATAACTAATCCAACATTTATTTTACTTATATTATTCTATATACTTTGTTAACAACGTACATGATTTAAATTTATGACTTACTAAATTATTGAATATGACGCCCGAAAGTAATATAACAACATCAAAATAGAATAAGAGTGCGAGGTGTTTATAATAACAAACATTCTAGAAATATCTTTACTTCATAAGGGTATTTACGTAAATCTAGTTCCCTAATATCTCCAAAATGTTATTGTATTCTGAGATATTTTTTGTCCATTACAGTAAACAGTGGGCGAGCTTATGTAATTTCGTGGGCTTAGAATGATGAGAGCAAGCGACTTATATAATCTAATATACAGCACTAATTCACTTCTTGGCCACTACTACAAATACGCATCCTTTACTCCCCGCGCCCTTTCGAAAGATGAAATTTGCAGCAGGTAAAAATAATTTGAAATCATCCAGGAACGTTCTCAAAATTCAGAATTGTCCAATGCACTTTTTGATGCACCTGATCCATTTGCAGCGTCCTAACACCTCTCCAAAGAAAAGAAATTTAAAAAATGGATAGAGACAATTGTTCGCAATAAAATGGCAAGAAACATCTAATGTGTATTTTCAATAAAATTAATAGAAAAACGTTATAATCCTTAAATGATATTTATCTTGAAAATTTTAGTATGTTTTTAATTATAACTTTTTCAGCTTGAATTTTACGGTAAGAAGTATCTAGACCAGGATTGTAGAGAACTCAGTTCTATTCAAATAGTGATTTTTTTGTGAGACGGTTTTCAAGATATCGCGAAAAAACTATTTACATTCCCTTTTTCAAGATAGCTGCTAAATGGGGGATTTGAAAACCAAGTTTTATACTCACACTGACCCCCCCCCCCCCCCCCAAACATCAAAAGAAAAAAATGTTGTCCAACCCAAAATGCAATGGACTATTAGTATTCAGTATGGAGTGGTTTGAGGGTAAGAGGGAGGCATAAGGTCTTCCCTTTTCCGGCTTTATGTATTACTTAACGTAGTGTATACTGATTTCTTGAAAGCCTTTGACCGTGTTAATCATAAATTAGTAATCGATAAATTAAATCACATTGGTTTTAGTAACTCATTATTAAATTTCTTTGTATCCTACTTGAACAATAGATTCCAGTACGTCTATTATAACGGTTATAGGTCAAATACTTATCTTACCACGTCAGGTGTGCCTCAAGGGTCCAACTTGGGCCCACTTCTATTTATCATATTTATTAACGACACGCGATAATTTATACTGTGAGAAACTGCTTTTTGCCGACGATCTCAAGATATTAAGTGAAATTAATAAAATAGACGACTGCGTAGATTTACAGCATCAGATTTATAAAATTGAATTATGGTATATATCGAACAAATTAGTAATGAATGTGTCAAAATGTAGTAACATATACACGTAAAACAACTCAAACCGAATTTTCGTATACTTTTAATAACACGGTCCTCTGAAGAGGTCGAACAACTAAAGACTTGGGTATATTATTTGATTCTGAGTTGGATTTTGTGGAGCACATCAATGTAATAACAAATTCAGCATTAAGACTACTTGGTTTCATAATAAGAAACTGTAAACAATTTTCAAATATTGAAGCTCTAAAAGTGCTGTATTTTTCATTCGATAGAAAATTGAGTATGGTGCAAAAATCTTGAACCCGATTTATAACGTTCATTCACAGTCTCTCGAAAGGATTAAACGAAAGTTGATGAAGCCTTTAAAGTTGCCAATAATTATCCAGAACAGGGATATCCTGACAATTTACTTCTGTCCGGATTTGATATGCAATCATTAAAAGATAGAAGATTAACCATGTTTTTTATATTTTTGTACGAGTTGGTCAATTATGTAAGAGACTGTCCGATGTTATTGGCAAAGATAAACTTCAAAACTCCCAGACTGGGTGCACGCCATAATGCTATATTTTACTCTCCTACGTATCGCACAAATGTCGCACAGAAATCTCCCATTTATGCCGCGATGGAATTATATAACACCTTGAGTGATCGATGTGATATATCTAATTCCTTATTCTAATAATGTACTAAATTATTATCACTTAGGTATGTTGTCCTGTAATTGGAATATTCTGTTCATCAATAAAAATCTATTATTGTTATTACACGTCGTTTATTTTATATTTCTTCTTCTTATTAACAATGCCTGGACAGACGTTTTGAGAATCATGCAGTATTCTAGTTGGCCTCCCTTGACTGCATAGTACGCCCGACAACCCCATGCCATTTGTTGTGGCTGCTCGTCTCCCACAGCTCTTTGATGACATCAGTCCGACGTTTTGTATGTCATCCTCTTCATCTCTTGCTCTTTTCCCTACAGTATTAACCGCTCTATATTATGCTCTCTCTAGTTAATGTGGTCAAAAGATGAAGGGTTTCGGGAGAATACGATGCCAAAGAATCACTGTTGAAGAATTGAACTGTCCAGGCAATTGATAGCAAACGTCTCCAGACCTACATCTCGAAAGCGTAAAAAAGTCGTCTGCCTTCCTCTCCAATTACCTGTCTACCTTTTTTCCATTTCTCAGAGGTATAAAAAAAGATGATGAAAACTAAAGCTTTAGCAAGTATCATCTTTGTATATTTCGCGATATTCCTTTCACACTAAATGCTCTTCGTTTAAGTGTCCACAAATTACACCTTGTATAATCTGCAGATTCTGTAAAAAACCTACAATTCACTGTATAATATGTCGCCAAGCAAATAAAAATACATTATTAACTATTAATTGGAGTTCCCCTTTTCTATTATATGGTTATTTGATACACAAGATTGTATTTCAAAAAATTCACATACAGTAAAGTAGATATCAACATTGATAAAACTCATAATATAGAAAACTGAGGTATTTTCCATAATCCAAATATTAAAATCCAAATGGGTGTATCAATAAATATATTTTCCTGAAATCCATCACAAGTGATTAATGATAACGTTGCTGATGCTAATGTACTATGAAGTTAAAACTATAATGGCTTTTAAAAGTAATTAACTCAACCTCAACACAACACAATTGATTAATCGATAATATATTTGTACTACGCGCGACATAATTACGTCGCTATATTTATTATTATATGTAAATTTTGAGCAATTAAAAACACTCGGCAACCAATTACCGTCCTCTATTTATTTTGCTCATTATTTTAATCAAGAAACAACTAAATATTGTACCTGATATTCGCGTATTTTTGGAGTGGTTTGTTATTGTTATTATTATTTGTATTTGTTGCTAGTATCACATCCGCTGTCGCAGTTGTATCAGGTGGGTGTGTTTGTATTTACAAATTATATTTAATAGGCCAAGCATATTAGATATTTGTATCTGATAATGGTCTTCACAAGTCGCCTTCATATCGATAAATAATTTTACAAAGTTTTTAAATGCTCTAGAAAGTAAAAAATAATATTAATAATTATTATTATTATATTCACAATCATAAAAGCATGGAGCCCGATCAGTAAAATTTTCCATTTTGTATTCACCGCATTGAAGCCATTATTTTGATTTGTTTCATTAGATTAGTTTTAGAAGCTACATTAATATTACGTTTTTCCAAAATGTAGGAGGTTGCTGCTGACGGGTAGCCAATAATTATTAATTACATTGGCTACCCATCAGAAGCAACTTCCTACCTTTTGAAATACGTAATATTAATGTAGCTTTTAAAATCAGTAGCACATTAGGAAAACAAAAAAATTCAAAACGTAGAATTTCATCAGAAAGTAAATCAGGCCTTTGTAAGCTGATTTACGGCACTTGTTCTAAGGTGTATTAGTCTATGTAATGAAGCATTATAAGACGACTATTTTGTAAATATTTCGTGCAAGAACGAGATTACCTCCCCCTCCCGTTTTCGAGGGTGCTGAACACGATGCAAGTGGTGGGAGAAGTTATTGACCGCCGCAACCCCTTGAAACGGCCAATAATCACCATTTTACGGCTCATTTATGTTTTCATATACAGATTCAGCAAATTTAGTTTAAGGTACGTAAACTTGTTTCTGCGCAGATAAACCACGCCTTATCGTAGAACAATGCAGGGCATTGGTATAAAACAATAGCGCCATCACTTGACCGCGTCGAATTGAGAACAGCGCACCCATTCTGCTTTTAATAGCGTAGCTGTTTAGACGTGTGGGAATAAAATAAATTATCAATCAATTTCGTTATTAAAATGCCGTGTGTTTATACAACTGCAGAAAAAGTGCAAATTGTGAAGTGGTACTTCGGGGGCCATTCCATTGAAGACAATAAATTTATTTACTGTGGCATATCAAGACAGACCAATCCCCTCAGCTAGCATAATTTCATATATTATTTCGGGTGTGTCGTGAATTATTGTAAAAAATGCTGTCAACCCGAACCCCGTCATTAACAAATGAGCGAGGAACGTGAAATTCGCGAAAATAATGTCTGTGCACTTGTTGAAACTAGTGAACCTTGTTCTAGCAGGCATATTGCTGATGAAGTTGACATGGAGGAAAGAACTGTAAGAAATATGGATACTTAGTTGTTTTAAAGTTCAAACAACGCAAGAAATATTTCCCGATGACAATTTCAAACGGATGAAATTTTGTGAAATTATGATAAATAAAATCAATGAGATTGAAAACTTCTTAAAGAATATATTGTGTACAGATGAATCATCCTTTTCATTACATTGGAAACACAATCCATCCGTAGTACGATACTGGTCTCGGAAAAATAAACGTTTGAGTGTTGCTGTGCGAACTCAGTATCCTCAAAAGTTGAACGTTTGGACGGGAATTTTAGACAATCATATTATAGGCCGACTGCTAATCGATGGCAATTTAAATGGCAATAAATATTTAGAGCTTTTACAAAACCAAATAATTCCTGCAGTTCAAAATCTTCCTCTCAACTTTGACGTCATTTGGTTTCACCAAGACAGCTGCCCAAGTCACAATACCTTAACTGCTATTAATTTTCTGGAAAGAACATTTCCCAATCGTTTAATAGCTTCGAGGGGAATGATAAAATGGCCCCCCCAGGTCACCTGATCTAGCATCCCATAATTTCTTTCTCTGGGGCTTTTTAAAGGAAACCGCATACAAACATGCGTTTGAACGAGCCAATAATTTAGTTGAATTACAGGAGAAACTTATCCAACTTTGTGCAAGCATTACTCCAAATCAACTCAATGATATGAGAGGTTCATTGTATAATCGGTTTGGCTATTGTTTGGCACAAGAAGGTGGTTTGTTTGAATCCTTATTTCGTTAATTTATTGTTTGATAATTATTAGTTGATTTTAGTTTCTGAGGGTTATTTAATTTTATTTTAATGTTCTATTTTTGCAATTTAATAAGAATTATTTGTTCTATTTTCATTTCGGTTTTAATAAGAATTATTATTTTATTCCCATAGTATTTACGGCTAAAAAAGAAACTGCAGAAATGCTTTCAATAGAAGAAATTATTTGTCAAAAATGTGACAAGTAACTTCTTCGCTTTTGACGAAGAGATATTGTCGCGTTTCGTATTAGAAATTATTACCTACGTCCGCACCCATCCTTAGTTCATGCCGTACTAAATTCAATTCATTGTGGTGATGCGCGATATATATCGATGTATCGAAAACATCGATGTTGAAATGACCGATGTTCGATATTTTCACATAAATCACATTCTTAAACATCGATCAAATATCGATATATCACATTCTTAAACATCGATATTTCTATATACTAATATATTTTTTAGATTAACATTTAATGTCAAAAATGAATGAATATTACTTAAAATCCCTAATATACCAAGAACGGATTATAGAATTTGCCACTTTATGCAATTATCTTAGGAGAAAATCGGGGTCCGGGGGTAGTAACATACGGGCCCCCCACCTTCATCCGCTCTTCGGTATAACTTCGGAAAGCGGGGATATGGCATTCTTTACAATACAATAATATAATATTTAATATGATTAAAATTTCGAAGAGCGAAGGGTGATATGCAAGTTGAACCATTTCGATCAAAAATATCGATACTTGAACCCGAAATATTGCAACAAAAGAATGATATGAACATATTCATGTTTTAGGATTAATATATCGATATTTATTTTAAATCGATACATCATCGTTGCCATCCCTACGACTAAAATAGAACGCTATGGAAAAGAAACTCGAGTACAGAAAATAACGCCTGAATTCTTTTATTCTTAACTTGTCGAACATCGATAATTGGCAAATATCGATATTTTTAACTCGATAAATATCGTGTATCGATAGTTTGGTTCGATGTTATCATCGATATAAAATATCGATGTTTTCAGTTCGATGTCGCATCACTAATTCATTGTGTGCCTCTGCTTTCACGATTTATGGAAGTAGCGGGGCGTGGTCAATTACATCGTTATTCCTATACCCTAAACTGCATTTTCCGAATCTGTATAAATGGGTCTGGGGAGTGATTTATCGACAAGTTATACTTACATTAAATAACGTGGAATAGGTAGAAAACCGGCTGTATAGATTTCCTTTGAATAAGATACATGAAAAACTTTGTATGAGTGAGTACTACCACAGACCTACAGGGAGCCACTTTTCGTTTAAGCAAATTTTGCTCGCGATAGTGAATTTTACCGGAAGTGACGTCAGAATGGGAGGATGCGGGCAAGAAGAGGCAGCCTATTTTTTTTAATAACTAGAAGGATTGTACTTTAACTTTAAAAAAATAATTCATGTCATGCAAACATATTTTTTCAGTAAAGTACACATTTCTTGCTTTATCCGCAGTATATCATAACTTCGCGCTTTAAAAAAGAAATCAATAACAAATCGTTCTACAAGAAAAAAATATGAATGCCTTTATCGTCGAAAGTTTTCTGAGAAATAAGATACCCGATAAGATATCACGAATATTGTCTCAGATGATATCTAAGATCCGAAAACCACAAGAAACTGTGACAATACAACAAAGTATTTCTTTTTATTTAAATAACAACAATGTAAGCAAACAATCTTGGAATGTTTTACGATGAAAAGTGTTTTTTTTTTTTATTCTTAATTGCATTTTAAATGACCGAGAACAGTCATCAGGTTACTTATCATATCAAACAATGATGAAAAACAAATGCTTCGGAATCCTGTTAAGAGACTTTGGTGCCTCTACAAGTTAACTATCATCTGTACCGTGGTTTTTGTTATAACCATTATTGTACAGAATTTTATGGTGTATCGAAACGTCTGTATAGTATTTTTTCTACTTCCATCCTTAAAATGGCGTTTATCGTATACGTTTCCATGACGCTAAATAATCCTTTAAACACGCTTTCGACAAACCGTGACTTCGTGCATTTTAGTCACAGGCTGAACTTAGCAACGAGATATTAGTCACGGATGAGGTTAATTCTAGATATTTTAATGGCAAAAATCAAGTTAATTTTCCGTAATTCTTGTCATCAATCTGTCAAAATAAATCGACGCGTTGTGACAAGAGACAAGTAATTTTGTTTTACTGTTACCATGTTATTGATACGTTAATAAATGAAATATTAAAATAACTTCCAAATTTTTTATTTAGATATTTGCTGTCGTAGAAAAAGTATAGTATGCAACACGTTTTATAAACTTGTTAGTCACTCATTTTATTAAACACTCGCTCCGCTACGCGTCGCTCGAGATTAATAAAACTCGTGACTAAAATGACGTTTATAAAACTTGTTACATAATATACTATAATCCCATCTCGCTTGGTTTTCAAGATATTGATGATACAGCATAAAGAGTACCCAATTTTTACCTATATTTGCTGCTATTATTTCAAGAAACTTTTTATACCAAAAAAAGGTGGAGCTGCATACCTCTCACAATAAGTAAAGTACTTTAAAATAATTCCATTTTTATGACGGCCAGACTTATATTTGTAGATACCCCTTGAATTTAGTTCATTTACTTGGGCTATACAAGAAAATTATAACTAATTAAACAACTTCCTGTCTAACATAAATATTCAGTTCATTACTACCGTATTACTCAGATATTTATAGTGGTATAAGCATGTTGTGATTAGAAGAAAAGTGTCTATTTACCATTTTCTGTATTCAAAACATGTTTTGTTGTTCACTATATTTCGACCTAAATGTAGGTTGATATGCAGAATGGCAATATAAAATCATCCTATTATGATGAAATGCATAAATTTAGCGTCGTTCTGCTGGAGGTAAAACTTAGTTAACGTTACTTTTGAGCAAAATATTTATCATGATATACCAATACATCTATGAATCGATTATAAAGATTAGAAGATCGTGTGTTGCAAAGTTATCTTGTGTCACACAGTATATCTATGAAATACTAAATCATTTTGATGAAGTAGATGTGATCTATACGAATTTTCAAAAAGTATTTGATCAATGTGGGCACTGTGTATTATTACATAAATTGCATTTTGTTGGTTTTTCTGAAAAAAAAAACTCTTTAATTTGCTTCATAGACGTATGACAATTTGTGCAATATAAAAATGTCAAATCCGCGGAAAATCATGTCACTTCAGGTTTTCCTCAAGTGTCCAATTTGAATTCATCACCTTCTCTTACTTTGATCAAAGAATCTAGCTGATCAGATCACTTGCCCAAACTTTTTTTTGTTCTCTACGAAAAGTTCGTTCGAGCTTCAGAAACACACCATATATTGCGGTTTTGATATCTTGTATATCTTATTTTTGTGTAACATATTGCTCTAAAATTTTAACAGAACACGTCATATAAATAATTTACAATTTATATGACTCTGACGGATATAGCCCAATTTTAAAGAATTATGCTACTGAGCTACTTTTTATATATCGTAGATTTGAAATAAAAATATTAAATCCAACAGGAATGGTTTACACTCACACATACGCGTACATAGAGACATACAGACATTTTTATTCGATATTTCATTTCAGATTGTCATGAAACGGGTTTCTGTAGACATTTTTTTTCTGCAACGATTAAAAAGTTTTACTATCCCTACTTAATAAAATCAAATAGGTATTAAAATGAGCGACAACTAACTTACAGCAACGAGTTTTATTGTCCTTCATTCTATATTGACAGAGATAGAAGCCTAGCAGTAGACAACATCTAACTTTGAAAGTCTATGTAGATTTAGTCGAAGCAAACTATTGAGTTAATCAATAATTTACATCATAAGACCTTTTGCAGATTGTCCTAACTAGATTTGGAGAAATCGAGCAATTTAGTTCTAGTTGGTTCGTTAATATAGTTAGTTCAGTTTAGTTAGTTTCAGTTTTTCGTATAACTTTGTCAATTGTATTACCAAATCATTCGCCCACTTCATATCTTGTTCACAAGCCTACTGGGCGTTTTGAAAAGATTAGGACAACGCTTTGCCGTAGATTCTTGACATCAAGACAAGCCGATTTAACAAAAAAAGTAGTGGTCTATCTTTTTTCTTTTTCAAGATACAGGGTGTTAAAGTAAAAAAAAATGTGTTCATATTTTCTCTCTGTCTTGGAGAGTTTGAAGTAGATGCATACAAGCATCTACTTCAAACTTGGTAACGACATGTTTTTCAGGTCACATTTTATAGAGGGCGCTAGTTACAGTACTTTTATGTGACACTTTAAGGCATAACTTTTTTGTGGTTAGGTTTTGGACATTGTCTGCTATTATAATCCAAACACAATTTAATTTCCTAAAGAAAAGGTGTACTTGTTGAAAAGCGATAAAATGCACCCTTTCAGAAGCGATTTACAACTATGTCACACACCGGCTCGATGGAAATTAAATTCATCTAGTAAGTGTTCATCAAGTATGATGTCGTTGAAATCGTCAATAGTGCTTGTTATTTCAAACATTGTGTACATTTTAAAATATTAATTATTTGTACTGTTTTCGTACTGCTGGTAAAATTTGCATTTTATTATATAAATTGTGAATTACGTTCTTCGTTAATTTATTTCAGTTATTTGATAATGCCCCGCTACCCGCATTTCTGTCTAGAAATGAGTAACATAGTCGGTAGGCACAACTGACTTTCTTCGAACTGGTGTGTGACAAAGTTGTAAATCGCATATTACTCTGAACGGGTGCATATTATCCCGTTTCAACACGTACACCTTTTCTTTAGGAAATTAAATTGCGTTTGGATTACAATAGAAGACAAGGTCCAAAACCTAACCTCAAAAAAAAAGTTTTAAAGTGTCACATAAAAGCACTGCAACTGGCGTCCTTTATGAAATGTGACATCGGCAATATCACCATTGTAATTGGCGACCTGAAAGACATTTCATTTCCAACTTTGAAGTAGATATGCATAGTCTCCAAGATAGAGACAAAATACGAATATAATGTTTTTACTTTACCTTGTATCTTGAAAAATAAAAGAGGTAGACCGCTACTTTTTGGGTTAAAACGACTTGTTTCTAAGTCAAGAATCTACTGCTAAGCGTTGTCCTAATCTTTTCAAAACACCATGAATAGGACTAGAGCGTGCAATTACCTGACATATTTGTATCAGCTAGACACATTATTACTCCTGTTTTGTAGAGCATGGCAGACAACGAAAGTGATATGAGAATTGTTCTCGTAAAACGAGTCGTGAAACTCGAAATGTCTTTTATAGTTGGTACAAGCATTATTTAATATCAAGCTAATATTTTTTTGTGATTACTTACTACCTGGAGAATACTAAATCACCATTGGTATACTCTCGATTGTGGAAGTCCAGAGACAGAAAATCAGAATCAGCAAGCTACGTCTCTATGCATGACGAGCAAGTAGCACCCTGTATATTTTTTCACAGTTGGAAAGCCCATTGTTTTCTTTTTCCAAAAATTCCATATTTATTTGGAAATTATACAAAGTGGTGGTTCTATAAGGTTTTAAAATGAATTCTGCGATTTATCAAAATGCGAAAAAAATAATGATTCACAAAGTAGACTTCACTTATAAACATCAAAATAGTTTATCAACAACTCAGGTACTTGAGTTACTTTAAGAAGAATATTTACTTTAAGAGAAAAAAGGAGATTTACAACTACGTTTAACGAGGAACCTCCAACAAAAAATTCAATTGGAAAATGGTACAGAAACTTTTGGATTTTAGGTTGCATTGACCGTAAAAAAGGAACTCTCAATAATGAAAATGGGCTTCCTCTTCTACAAGAACAATTTCTTCTGCAAATTTCTTCCGAAAACTACTGTTCATACTGTTATGAAAAATGTTCTAAAATTGAATGCTTATAATGTTCAGATTCATCAAGAATTAAAGGAAACTGATTTTCTAGAACGAGTATAATTTTGTAGAAAAATTCTTGATATACGTAGAAGAAATAGGCATTTTCTAGATAAGTTAATCATGTCACCCTAAGCATCATTTTACTTAAATGGCAAGGTGACTAAACATAATTGTAGAGTTTGGGCATAAGAAAATCCCAGAAATTTCCATCCGTATGTCAGAAGTCAAAAGTTACAATTTGGTGTGCGGTATCAAAAAAAAAATTTGGTAAAGGTAAAGTCTTTATTTGTGCATGGCGGTCACTCTAAAAAATTAATAATTACGAAATGACGTTGAAAATAATAATCGGAATATAGTTATCACTATTATTACAAAGAAAACATGATAGGTTTTGGTCAAAAAATATACAGAGTGCTCATCCAACAACAAAAGTTCAATACTAGGTAAATGACAGGTGCCAAATATGGAAGGTTTGCGCAAATACCTTTACAAATGTCTACCATGACTGAATTATTTCTTGGGATGACCACCTTGTACATTTTTCAATAAAAGTATAATAGGTGCATATGCCAAATATTATTGCCATCTGTCACATTTTCAATTCCACCATCACATAGTGGAGTGGGAGTATAGTGGTGGTTAAAAAATGTTTCAATAATGTTGGTAAAATAAATTTCAAAGTTTTTTTCTTCTGAAATAGGTTTAGAATGTCATGAAAAGTGGAAATTTTAAATTTGAGCCAAAAGGAAAGTTTCCTTCTATTCTATAGTAGTGGTAAAAAAATATTACAAATTAATTTTTTTTTAAATAGGTTTAGAATGCCATGAAACGTGAAAATTTTAAATTTAAGCAAATAAAAAAAAAATTTCCATCTATTTTAGTGGTAAAAAAATTTCGAAAAATGTTAGTGAAAAAGGTTTAGAATGTCATGAAATGTGAAAATTTTAAATTTGAGCAAAAAAAAAAAATTTCCATCTATTCTAGTGGTAAAATATTTTTCCAAAATGGTAAAATAATGTTGCAATTTTTTTTTCTGAAATAGGTTTGGAATATCATGAAACGTGATAATTTTAAATTTGAGCATAAAAAAATGTTCATATAGTAGTGATAAATAGATTTTTCAAAAAAATTTTTCAATTTGTTTTTGTTGAAATAGGTTTAGAGTGCTATGGAAACGTGGAAATTTTAAATTTGAAGAAAGAAAAAAAAATCCATCTATCTTAGTGCTAAAATGTTTTCAAAAACGGTAAAAAAAATCTAATTTTTTTTATAGGTTTAGAACGCTATGAAAGGTGGAAATTTTAAGTTTGAACAAAGAAAAACATTTTTTTTTGGAATAGGTTTAGAGTGTCATGAAACGTGGAAATTTTAAATTTGAGCAAAAAAAATTTGTTCACTATTTATTCCCTTTAGACGGTCCACCCTGTATATTTTCCAGTGAAAGTTTTAACCATTTCTTCGCTCACAGTAACGTCAAGTACCTACCAAATTTGACTGCTCTCCGTCAAGTAGTTTTTTAGTTAATGCACCAACAGACAGACAGACTAACGGAATTGAAAAACCAATATTTTTGTAATCTACGTGATCTGAAACGTCAAAATCTGAAAAAATCTCGGAGGGTGATTTTTTCTCTACTTCCCTTCGGTATAAGTATGCGAGGGAAGTAAAAATTTCGGTTATTTTTTTTAACAATCCAATTATCAATGCCCCGTCATATTTGGACATGTTAGAAAATTTCTTTTATCCGCAACTTGAACAAAATAATTTGTTGAGGACAGTCTATTTCCAACAAGTCGGTGCTACGCCTCATTATGCGATGATAACTAGAGATTCCCCGAATGCCACCTTTGGAAATCGTTCAATAGGGAGGGGAGGTGCTTCAGCACGGCCTCCTCGATTTTGTTTATTTCTTATTTGTTTAATAATTATCCGATTATACTTTCTTACATTTCGATAAAACGCAGTATTCACCCTTATAAAACCATCACTCTGTACAATTTCCATGAGAAATATAGAACTTTCGGAAAGGCGAAACAATGGGTTTTCCAATTGTGAGAAAATGTACAGAGTGTTCCATTCGAAACAACAAAGTTACCCTATCCCCGAAAATACGCTATGTCATTTCCGGTTAAACCGAAAATGAGTAAAAAAAGACGAATAGGTACTGGGGAAAAAAATTATCAAAATTAAAAGATAACTTTTGAAATAATTGAGATGATGAAATGCGGTTTTCACCACCGCATTTCATTATCTCACTAGTTCAAGTTATGTAGGTTTTGAAAAGGATCAAAATACGTAAACTTATTATTTATTTACGATAAAACTGCGAAGAATATGCTATAGAATGTGCAAAAATTATATAAAAAGTGCAGTTAATCGGCGAAGAATATAATGGTTATCTTGTTTCATTTTGTTTGAAATCTATTTGCTTCAATGTTTTCAATTCTCTCTCCGAATGGCCTCAAATTATGATATTGAAAACCCCTATGGGAAACCCTATGAGGGTAATAAAACTGTCACTGGTATCAAAATATTATCAAATGACAGTTACCATATATGTACAATGCACAAGGATTTGATTTCACAGAAATTTTGTTTATCCGTTGATAATGCAGAACATTAAACTTTGAATTTTTCCATTATCAGTATAGATATTGAATTAAATGTCTGTTTTACTAGTAAACTATAAAAATGATTGCATGTAGGATACTAAATATCAAATTAAACACATTTCCTAATCAATCATATAACACATTACCTTTCCAGGAGGCATGTAGGTAGACATACGTGTTTATTATACCCCTTTAGGAAAATGGTATGGAATTGAATCACCTGTCTCTTTCCTCTGAATATTCATTATTAGACCAAGCACCAAAAGCGTCAAAATGGTCTAGACGTTTGCTGTCTTTTAATTGCTAGACTTTCTGGTTCTGAATGCGTTAGGTACAGATTGACAAATGAAAATCTCTTCAGTCAAAAGTATTTTGTAGAAATAAATTTTATTGCTCAACTTGTTTTCTTGAGAAAATAGAAAGAAATATTAACTTCCCAACATATAGGGAACATATTGTAAGAAAGCTGAAAATAGAACTTTTCATTACGTGCTTACAAAAAAACGGAACGGACAGACTGACAGACAGAGAGACAGGCGGACGGACATTTGAAAAGTTGTTCAGAAATTGATTACCAACACAGTGATATGAAATTGTTTTTCTTTACAAGAGGTATTGTCGGTTTTAGAAACGTGCCGATCAAATGCAAGATAATAAAGTAACCGTCTACCTCCATTTGACGCATTTTGTTGCATTTGTTGCTTGGTCTATATAGGTATACATCTGCTTTGATAGATCGCGAGTGACATAATATTTACGATATTTTTTTGTTCGATTAAGATCAATTACACAAGGTTGTTAACTAAATGTGTATTTTTAACTATAATTTAGTTTAATTGTGTTTGTTTGTCCTTGCTCTCTTTTTGAACTTTGAATAAAATAGACGCAATTTTATTATAGCTTTTAAACTAGATGTGTGCTTCGATTAAGTAAACAGAATGTAGTCACGTATTCTATAATAAATGTGTCAAAAGCTTCGCAATCCTTTGAAGATCTAATGTACAAATGAGTTAAATTGAAAGGAAAAGAGGACAAAATTTGCGTAAAACTCAATAATAATTTTTCAATTTGTTGAAATACCGCTGTTCCTGACGACTGATGATCATGAGTAAAATGATCCAAAGATAAATTAGAATACACTTCCTGCACTTCCTGTTTGCTGAAATTAATACGAATGATTTTATGAATAATATTTTCAAGATACAATAAGAAATAAAATAGAATAGAAAAATGCAATGCAATATAAATTGCCAAAGATAAGATATCTTTTGATGTTTCTTCGTTTGTTTTCAATTATACCATATCCACAAACTTTAGATTATCATAAGGATTTACTCGAATCAAATAATATTAAGCAAGAATTGTTAAAGAACACACGGATCTTAATAGATTTTGCAGGAAGCAACGCTGCTTCCAGTTCAACAATACAAAAGGACTACAATAGCAAACTAATATCTATATTACTTATTTTACTTCCAATCAGAAAACTTTCTTGGAAAAAGAGGGTACCTGTTTGAAGAATCTCATAGTTATTCTTACATTTGATTAAATCAAATAGATATATTACTTCCGAACAAAAAGTACGCATGGGAGAAACAAAAGAAATTACAAAAATATGTTTCGTAATATGCCGGACTCAAATAGCAACTTTAAAATGTCTGTGTGTCTGTAGATATGTACGCGGCTTTGTAGACTGTTTTCTTTTCAAACACGAGAGTATATCAAATCAAATCGTTTATTGATGTTCACAATACTGTATGTGTTTTACACACGTCAATATACACAAAGCACCATACATACATAAAATTTAAAATTTAGAATAATGCTATAAGATAGCAAAAATGGTGATACATAATTAAAAAGAAAATATTACACATTATTACAGTCATTGTTACACTAAAATACTACATATTACTAAAATAGTAAATCTTACAGAAGACCTGAAATACCTATCACAGCGTAGATACATCACAATTTAAAAATTCATGGACATCATAAAATGCGCTTTTGTTAAGGAAATCCTTTATCACATGTTTATACCTCGCCGCTGGGAGACTTCTAACATGTAAAGGAAGCTTATAAAAATATAAAAAATAGGGCCGAAATAATTATATGCATAATCACTTGATTTCAGTCTGTTATAGTCGAGTCTTATGTAAAACTCATGGCTAGTATTATAATTATGATTAGAGCCTTTTCTTTCAAACAAGTGAACATTCTTATAAATGAATAATAAACAGGTATAAATATATAGTGAAGGAAATGTTAATATATTTAAACCGATGAACTTTTGTTTTCCATCATTTCTATATCCTAGATTTGAAATTATTCTAATAGCTTTTCTTTGTACAGAAAATATTCTACTAGCTTGAGGTGCATGCCCCATAGGTAATAGTTAAAATACTCGTTGGCACAACATTTCTCAAATTTCTTAGGATGAAAGTATTTTTGCTCGGTTCATTTGCAAGGAAATCCACATGGTGACACCAATTCAACTTTGGGTCAAGATAACGTCCAAGAAACTTGATTTTTTCTGGATTTTCATAGTTCACTATAGGTCTATGAGTAAAAATCATATTTATTGTTTTATTTTGATTTAGAGACAATTTGTTGCAGGAAAACCGTCTTGCCACATTTGATCGTGTATCCTCCATGTACTGCTGAGGTGCATTTCATGATTCATCCGATCTTAACAACGTGATGTCGTCTGCAAGTAATACGAGGTCTGCCTCCGGTATGGCTTTTATTAAGGGCATTTATATAAATAAAAAATAAAGTGGGTTCCAATACCGACCCCTGAGGTACTTTTCACATCCTTGATATCTGAGTTTATATTATTTACACTAGTATATTGCGTACGATTTGATAAGTAGGATTTAATTAGCTCACTACTTTTCTAGCAGCACATGGTGTGAAACACAGTCAAAAGCCTTCTGCATGGTGATTACCAACGGCGTGCACAATATCATGTTTAACGTAAACTATGTTTTATCATAATTTTAGAGTAAAATGTTACTAGGGTTTTTTTTATTAAGAACACAAAATTACGTAGACTACAAGATATTCAAACTTCAGTGTGTCTCTCTCTGGTTGATGTACCAATTTTGCTTTAAAATATTTATGATTATATTATGAAATTAATGAAAGTTGCGGTCGGACGTTGTCGGCTGCCAGTACTTATTTGGAGAATAAAAATAAAAAATGTATTGACTGTGTACCTAATATCAGTGTCACCGCGTAATTGTGTCGTCTTCGAGTAAGATAGTAATCAAATAGGTATTCACAAGCGGCCACGCCTGGTTGCAATGTACTTGTTCTCTGCAGATTTAAAAAAGTAAACATTTTTTTCATAAATTAACTGTTTTCAATTTGGCCGCAGTTATTTTCTTCATCTGTCACAACACAAAGCTAATTCTAACAGATGTGAAATTGAGTTTATTTTTCCATGTCGTAAAAATACTTTAAGTGTGGCAAGCAGAGGCGCCGTTTTTTAATGTACGAGTATTTATTCTGTAGCATTTATATTTTAGACAAAATTATCCAGACATGCGAGTTTCTGCTCAGACGTCTCAAAAATACAAATAATAATTTCACACATTATTTTAAAAGTTCGAGCTTAAAACAGTACATACCTTCGGTAACCTGTTGCCTGATTTTGGTTTCACGTTTTATTGAATGCTTAGTTTCTTCTGTATCTTATCGATTGTCTTCTCGTAAGAAAATAGGAATTTTTCCTTGTCTAATATCTACTGGACAGGAGATAGACCGCAGTACAGCCCCCCCCCCCCCTCCCGAAGCATGATATATCTACTACGGAATCCTCGCCTAGTATTGCATGGCTTCTGCGCATTAGCTAATATACAAGTGGTACAGGAAAATTAGCCAAAAAAAGGAGGAAACCTGGGCAATGATAGTAAAAATCTGAATTTTTGCACAGACGTTTTTGATGTGTTCCAATGTTAAAGTTGTAGAAAATTAAATTATCTACAAGTTGTATTTTTTATTTTTTTAAAACTTGTAGATAACTTAATTCTCTATAAGTTCCGTATTGGCGTCATGGACATCCAATGCATAGGACGCGAGATATTTGCAAAAAACTTTGACCTTCAGTATCTTGGGTAGCCATGTTGGGGTTTTCGTAGATTTGGGTTTGGGACACTTCAAAGAACGTGTGTTCAAAAATTCAGATTTTTAGTAATTTTGTCCAGTCCAGTGGATAAAGTAAAAATACACCAGAAGCTCGCAAAAAATGATATCTGAGATGTTCCTTCCGTAACTGTTAGTGCGAGGATTAAACATCACAAAACCACAAAAATCGGTTCCGCGGGTGCCGCGCAACCCCCCCAAAAAACCACCCCTTCGGTGAAAAATGCTTTATTTTATTAATAACTCGTTAACCGTTGAAGATGTAAAAAATATTGCTCATCATAAAAAAAAGCTTGACCAACCGCCTAAAAAAAGTCCTTTTGTAATTTTCTCGTATATGCCATGGTTTTCGAGACAATCGATATTGAAAAAAATTGCAAAATTTGTATTTTTAATGCGCGCGAATTTTCGTTTATTTGAAATTTTTTGCGCGCGGCCTATAGAAAAAAATTGAATTGCTCGAAAACCAAACAAGCTAGGAAGAAAAATTAAAATGGGTTTTAAAGGGGATATAAAATACTCTCTTGTGTTGCCATTTTTGAGGGGTATTGATATTTATTACTATATAAAAATAACAATATAATATAGTTATCTCTTCATTTTTTGTATATCTAACTACTCACAGGACCATAAAAAATAACTGACTATAATATACGTTATAAATGCATTATCCTTTAGTTCAAGGTAGTACTTCAATGTAGAAAAAGTTAGGAATAAAAATATTCACATTTAAAAATTTAGCAGCATGTTAAAGTTAGTCAAAAAAAATCCAAAAAAGGCTGCATATTCCATTTTTTGATATTTTTTTAATACACTTTTTTTAACTATTAAATGATTAGAAACAATAATTATATGATACATAAACTTAAAAAAAAAATTGAGCTGAATTTTCAAGATGTTTGGGGTCTTTTTTTATTTTTAGGAAACTATAAAAAATTGGCCAAAATTTGGCTAACTTCAACATGCTGGTAAATTTGTAAATGTGAATATTTTTATTCCTAACTTTTTCTGCATTGAAGTACTACCTTGAACTAAAAGAGAATGCATTTATAACTTATATTAAAATCAGTTATTTTTTATGGGCCTGTGAATAGTTAATAGTGCAAAAAAATCAAGAGGTAACTATATTATATTGTTATTTTTATATACAAATAGATATCAATAGCCATCAAAAATGGAAACACAAAAGAGTATTTTATATCCACTTTAAAACCAGTTTTGATTTTTCTTCCTAGCATGTTTGGTTTTCGAGCAATTCAATTTTTTCTATAGACCGCGCGTAAAAAATTTCAAATAAACGAATATTTGTGCGCATTAAAAATAACAATTTTGAAATTTTTTTCAATATCAATTTTCTCGAAAACCATAGCATATACAAGAGAATTACAAGAGGACTTTCTTTTAGGCAATTAGTCAAGCTTTCTTTTTTATAATGGCCAATTTTTTTATATCTTCAACAGTTAACGAGTTATCAGTAAAATAAGGCTTTTTTCACCGAAAGGGTGGTTTTTTGGAGGGGTTTAGCGGTACCCCCAGAACTAATTTTCTTGGTTTTGTGATCCCTCCACTAATAATTACTGAAAGAAAATCTCAGATAACATTTTTTTGTTATGGAAATCTTTATAATTATTCGACTAAAAGTCGCTATGAGGATGATAGTTGTATTTCCTTGGAAATCATCAAGTGCTAATTACAACAGTTGTTAACTTTTCGTATCGAAGTACCGGCTAAGAATGAGTTGAGCTCATCCGCGAAACAAATTAATAGTAGTATAAAGATCCTACATCTTCTTTAAATAAACCTTTCAATGAAATATAAATTGTTGTTATGATATATCGATTTAAGTGTGATGAAATACTTCTGTACTATTAAAATTTTAATAAATGTACCGAATAGACATTTTTTTAGGAAATTCAGCTATATTATAATTTAATTGTGCTAGGCTATATTAATAACAAATTAATATGACTATACAGCTAAATTAAAAGTGAAACGCACGTAGAAATTAATGATAAGTAACGTGAGGAGGCAGTACGGTAGCAATGGACTTGGACTTTTTAGAGGTCAATTTTAATAATTAGGTATATTATGTATCATTAAGGCCAACTTTAATATAAACATGTATCGTATTTATATAAAATTTACAATAAATACGTCTCGAGTCAAACGTGCAGAGAAAATAAACAATAATATGACAATCGAAAAGTATTCTCAGATATTTCGATCTTCAGAAGTTGCATATCATGATGAATGCTTCTTTAACCTTTGTGTGCATACTTATTTTCCAGTGCGAACTCTGCATTGTGGGGTCACTAGGACTCCAAAATGTAATGCAAATAAAATAATGATTTTTTTTTTAATAACACAATATTGCAAATTTTACTTGTAATTACATGTGGTTTATTCAAATATTACACGTACAAGATTCGAAACAAGACAAACACATGATAACAGAGTGGTCTCTACAGACATGCTTTTTACAGAAGTTTTGATCAGATGTCTTGATATCCTTAGCTCACCGGCATATATTGAATCACTCTCTTGCAATATTAGGTAGCTGAAGACGAGGTTTTTTGATGTTGAAGGCTCAACTTCACAACGTTTCATGTAGAGCCTCAAGGCTGATGCCATTTGAGGCTTCTCCGTACGCCTTGACTAAATCTTCGACCAATTCGCGAATAAATTTCTTCGACCATGCTTTTTATCTTTCAGATAGTTGATTCACTTAATTGAAAATGACCATGTCATTGACAATGGGCCTTTACAGTACATTCGAATTTTGACATTTAAATATGGTGGGTGTCATTTGGGGAAAATAAAATAATTTTTTATCTAAAAATGAGGCGTCTTAGAACAGCAATCTCTGAGAAATAAATTAGCGAAATACAACAACTTTCACGGGGTAATTCAAACGCTCGAGTTTCACGCGCCTTGGTTGCACACGTAATCCCACTAATCATCATCGAGGACACAACAGAAGAACTTCCAAACCGACAACACTGCGATCACCGAGCGGATAACCTTAAACTTTCATTTGAGCTGTCGTCTTTTCTGGGGCATTTTCGGTCGTATTTTCACAGAATGGAACAAAACACTGCTTGCTAGACATTTTAATCGAAATCGGAGGCTTCCAATTTACGCTAACCTCAAAACCAAAATGTTAACATCAACAAGCTGTCAAACGTCTAGTCATGAGCGATACGTCACTGCCGGTGATTAAATCACCGTGACTAAATCACCGTGATTATATAAAATATTAATATAAAGTGTAGTTTACATCGTTTTACTTTCAATTCATACTTGTCCATTGCTGCTTAATGCAGCCATACATTCACACAAACAAATTACGGCGAACGGTAAACATATCAGCTTGCAGATTGTGATGGCGTTAGTTTAAAACCACCGGAAGTGAAAAATATAAGTCGCCGTTAAGGAGTGATTGGAAAATCGCGATATCGCCCATCACTACAAACGTCAATTGAATGCTGATTTTGTACAACGTTGCCGAGTCGCCTTTTACACTATTGGCTTGGGATTGCTGACGTATTAATGGCGCGTTACGGATAATCGTTTAAATTGGACTTGTAAATAGGTGATTTTAATTATTTTTTTCTGGCTCTAATCTGCATCAAAATAGAAATGGAAAAAATACGGGTATTTTAATTTTTCATAAAATTTATGATTCCGCAATAAAAAAAATATGCTGAAAAGGCCCATTATGCTCGTCACAAGATAAAAAACTACCATCGGCCAACGAGTCCCACTTTGAACGCTGGTATATAGCGCAAAGCTTGTCCAAGGTGTCGTCATATTGTAAAATAAAATCTCTTCAGGTTTGTTCTTGTTTTCTGGATCAAGGGTTGGTCAACGTCACATTGTTTTATTTTCATGCCATACAAATATTGCATTGTGGGGTCATAATGACCCCCACAACGCTGTATTTTTTTTTTCAGAAAGACCTAGAAAACCGCAATTTGGACTACTTATTACTCATGTCTAGTTAGAAGGTACACAGGAGCCTTTCAAGAAATATTCTTTATTGTAGATTTATTCCCAAAAAAACAAGGCGCATGGTCAACCTGACCCTAGCAGTGCACTCCGAACGTTAAAGTATCATAAGGACGTCTTAGTTAATAAATAATAAGGTTTGATAATCGAAATAACTTTTGAAAGAAATATTTTTCGGTTGGACTAGGTATGGACAGTACAAGGAATGTACTAGTGATTTTTTAAACTTTTTTAAAAATTTTGCTGTTTTTAGTCAATAAAAGATCCCTGTTTCTATAAGACTAAACGGATTGAGAAAAGCAGATTATGCAAAATAGATCGACGAATATTTATAGACCGGTTAGGTACTTTTTGGTACACTAAACTAGCCACAAAAAATCGGCAAAGGTATTCACACAGAACTTCCCTTTTTATTTGTGCATGGCGGTCACTCTAAAAAATTATTAATTACGAAATGACATTGATAATAATAATCGGTATATAGTTATCACTATTATTACAAAGAAAACCTGACAACTTTTGGTAAAATAAATATAGAGTGCTCATCCAACAGCAAAAATTCAATACTAAATAACAGGTGCCTAATATGGAAGGCTTGCGCAAATACCTTTACAAATATCCACCACGGTTGAATTATTTCTTCGGATGACCACCCTGTATATTTTTCAATAAAAGTATAATAGTTGCATATGCCAAATATTATTGCCATCTGTCACATTTTCAATTCCACATTCACGTAGTGGAGTGGAAGTATTAGTAGTGGTTAAAAAATGTCATTATTTTTGAATTTTTTTTAAAATGTTGGTAAAAAATTTGCAATTTTTTTTTTCTGAAATAGGTTTAGAATGCCATGAAACGTGGACATTTTTTCCAAAATGGTAAAAATATGTTCAATTTTTTTTTTCTGAAATAGGTAGAATGTCATGAAACGTGGAAATTTTAAATTTGAGAAAAAAAATGTGTTTCATCTATTTGATAGTGGTAAACAAATTACAAATTTTCTTGAAATTTTTTTTTTTTTAATAGGTTTAGAATGCCATGAAACGTGAAAATTTTAGATATGAGCAAAACACTTTTTTCCATCTATTCTAGTGGTAAAAAATGTTTCATTTTGGAAAAATGTTCCAAATTTTTTTTCCGAACTAGGTTTAGAATGTTATGAAACGTGGAAGTTTAAATTTATTCTATAATAGTGATACCGAATTAAACATTTTTTCAAAAAAAAAAATTCAACGTGGAAATTTTAAATTTGAACGAAGAAAACATTTTTTTAGTAAGTAGTAAAAAAATTTTCAAAAATGTTGGTGAAAAAAATTTCAAACATTTTTTTTTAAATAGGTTCTAAACCTATTTATTTTCGTTTCATGGCATTCTAAATGCCATGAAACGTGAACATTTTAAAATTGAACAAAGAAAAAAAAAATTTCATCTATTTTAGTGGTAAAAAATTTTTCAAAAATGGTAAAAAACTTCAAAATTTTTTGTTTCTGAAATAGGTGTAGAATATCATGAAACGTGGAAATTTTAAATATGAAAAAAAAATTATTATTTATTCACTTTAGACGGTCCCCACATTGTATATTTTCCATTTCTTCGCTGACAGTAGCGTGAGCTACCTACCAAATTTGACTGTTCTCCGTCAAGCAGTTGTTTAGTTAGTGCACCAACAGCCACACAGACAGACTGACGGAATTGAAAAACCTATATTTTCGTAATCTATGTGATCTGAAACGTGAAAATCCGAAAAAATCTCGAAGGGTGATTTTTTCTCGAATACAATACTTCCCTTTGGCATGCGAGGGAAATAAAATTTAAAGCCAGCAAAAATGGTGTAATATTTGTTTTATTGACAAAATCTTTAAAATTTCGTAAATTGTATTAACGATCTCAGATAAATCTTAACACGTTGAATCGGCCTACCAATTTTCAGCTACGATGGTGCAACAGAATGGCCAAAAAATGTATTTCCATTTCCGTTGAAAGCTCTGATGAACAGCTTATGCTGTCGAAGCAAATTGATTTTTTTTAAATCTGGTACCTAGTAATATTGGCACTGTGTACATGTGCCGAGAGTGATCATACACATACACAATGTTGTTTTCCAACATAATATTCCTGTTTTATTATACCATCTGGATGTAGATGGTGTTCTGATTTAAAAAATATATCACACTTCACTCTTTTCCGTTCATCTTTCGTCAAAATAAAATTGTTTGAGTTCTACAATGGCGTGTCATTTAGAACATTGTTATATCTATTATGTCATCCACGTACATAGAGCGTTCTACTATTGTAGTATAATAATTGTATTTTTTTTCTGCTTTGGATAGATTTACATTTTGTACTCATATTCTACCGTTTCTTTTGTGGTGTACTGTAACTGTACGTTTGATAGGTACAATATTTATGCTATGGAAATATTTAATTTCAAGTTTTTATACTAATTTGTGTTATTTATTTAAACAGAGCAACCTCTAACTGATCCCTTGACGTAAAAGTCACAGGCGTAGATGTTATTTACCAGTAACATACTGGTTAATTGTGATATTTTGTAGATTCCCCGAGCACTGCTTAAACAGAAAAAAATACATGTGGCAGGAAGTCCCAAAGAAAAAAAAATTAAGATAATGCCACAAATAACATTTAGGTAATATTTAGAGAAGTACTTAATTACGGAACGCTCTGTACAATGAACAATGGCAAATATATATCTTCTAAATATTCTGTTAATGTTACCGCATTAGTGCAACTGCAAAGTTTCATAAAAATACATCATTCATAGAACTGGTTTTATCTAATGAATCAGTTTTAAATTGCATGTACCAAGTCTAGTCACGCATGTACATATGAGTACGGCAAATGTATACATTCTTTTAAATATGTAATATAATAACATTAAAGTGGCAGCTTAATCGCAGATAAAATAAATCAAAATTTTATTTATTATGACTAACTGGAAATGTAGTTTTACTCACTAATAAAGCAAAGAATTGAGGTGTTTCATCAGTAGGGTTAAGTAGGGGAAGCTATTAAAATATTGATGTTTGGCATACTAAGTATGCATTATATTATAGATTAGTAAAGGCAAGATTTAACTAAGATAAATAATGTTGTACTTCGGATAGCTTTTGAAGTACGACCTTCCCAAAATTTTTTACCATATTTATCTAACTTTTCAAATTTTTTGAAATGACGTTGCTTTTGGTGATCATACGTAAAATTGATTTCTAATTATCATCAAGTTATGGATGAAATGAAATTAAATTACGGACTTACCGTGAAGTTGTTTAATTTGCACAATAATAATAATATCAATAATAATAATGATAATTTTTATTGTCCATAATAAATAAATGACCACTCGTAAGTGATGTAGGACTATCTTACTTTTTATTGGGTATTTTGCCACTGAAAAATATTTAAAAATTTTAATGAAAAAAACCTCTGCGCCAAACGGATCAGTCAGAGGTTGGTTCTTGAGTACTTGACTGTTTCAAAAAGTCTCACACCTAAAAATATATAAACTATAACAATGTTATGAACTAAAAACTCACAATCAAAGCTATAGGTAGTTAACGTTTCGGAAGAGAATCTACTTCCGTTCTCAAAACTTTTTTGGCCGTCAACCATGACAGTTCTTTGTTTATGTATTTCCATAGTCACGTGAGACATTAAATTATATTTATCTTATTTTTACTTACTTCGTCTCTAAGGATGGGCAACCAACTAGTACAAAAATCTATTGAATAATTAGAAACGCATCTATCCTCGTTTAATAAAATAATCGCGGATTCTTTAAGTTTTCTTTTAGTTCCGTTGCTCTCTTTTTCCAAAATCTTCGCCGAGTCCCATTTAGTTCTATGATTATTATCCCACGCGTGTTCACAAATTTTGGATTTTTCAAATTCTCCCCTTCTAGCGTAATTTCTATGTTCACCAAGCCTTACGTTGAAAGGTCTAGATGATTCACCTACGTAATGTTTTCCGCACGCGTGGGATAATAATCATAGAATTAAATGGGACTCGGCGAAGATTTTGGAAAAAGAGAGCAACGGAACTAAAAGAAAACTTAAAGAATCCGCGATTATTTTATTAAACGAGGATAGATGCGTTTCTAATTATTCAATAGATTTTTGTACTAGTTGGTTGCCCATCCTTAGAGACGAAGTAAGTAAAAATAAGATAAATATAATTTAATGTCTCACGTGACTATGGAAATACATAAACAAAGAACTGTCATGGTTGACGGCCAAAAATGTTTTGAGAACGGAAGTAGATTCTCTTCCAAAACGTTAACTACCTATAGCTTTGATTTTGAGTTTTTAGTTTATAACATTGTTCTAGTTTATATATTTTTAGGTGTGAGACTTTTTGAAACAGTCAAGTACTCAAGAACCAACCTCTGACTGATCCGTTTGGCGCAGAGGTTTTTTCATTAAAATTTTTAAATATTTTTCAGTGGCAAAATACCCAATAAAAAGTAACAAAATCTAAATATGCCAGAAATAAACAATTACAGACAATATCTGATGTAGGACTAGTCAAAAAACAATTTTGCTAATTAACGCACCACCAAAGGCATATTAAAAAATCCTTAGCTACTAAGACATCACATCTTCATATTTCTTAAAAACGTCACATTATAATAATATTTTTAGAAGAGAAATTGACTAACTTTTCAAACAACTTTAAATTAACGACATATGTAAGTTCAGCTGAAAGCCAGTTAAATCACTTTGTTCCCATATCCCTGGGGCACTCCTCATACTGTTAGATAACGCAATGAGGTTCGAATTAAGTGGAAGAACAATATTCACTGAACTCTGCTCTTTATAATCCAATTGTGTCCTATTTGATATACAGATTCAGAAAGTGTTCGTTTTGGCATGGTAATATTTGGCAATAAGAGCAAGCGAGAGCGAAGCAACTAGGTTATTCTTTTCTATCGTATAGGGCAAAACGAGAACTGACGTGTGTAAGACGGAAACAAATTTAAACTCTAGGGATGTCCATTGTCCACACACGTGGTGGAGATAGCAGGTGGCGCTTTGTACGATGTGTTATACATACGATAGAAAAGAATAGCCTAGTTGCTTCGCTCTCGCTTCCACTTATTGCCAATTATTGCCATACCAAAACGAATACTTTCTGAATCTGTATAGTATTGTAACATTATATTATGTGGGTCTGTCTATACATTTATCTATCTATCTATCTGTCTATCTATCTAGCTATCTATTATTATTAATATTATTATTATACTCAAGTTCTCCGGTATTATTATTGTGATAAGAATTATCAGTTTCAACGGAATATTGGTTAGGTTTCATGTACTATAATATTTTTTATTCACAATCACATTATAATTGGAGTTTTATCTACACTTATGAAGCATCTAAAGTGCCACTTTATCCACCAGTGGAATAACGAAATTGATTTATTCCACTAGTGGAATAGTGAAATATACTTCGACCACATGGATGAAATTGCATACTTCTTCAAATTTAAGAAATACTTCCTCATTTATTGTCATTACCCCCCGTTTTTCTTTCCATTCGTTAAATTCGAAAAATACTTTTTCATAATATTCCCTGGACTTCGCAGGCAATAATTGGAGAGTTGCTTCTTCAGCTTCCCGAAGGATTCTCTCAGGAACAAAATCGCTTTCTTGCATTTTTCACCAACTTCACAAATTTTTACAAATGGAATTTATTTATTTATTTATTTATTTATTTAGGTACATCATCCAACAGTCAGAGACCAATTACTGGATGAGAATAAGTGTTAATAATTACATGTCACTTAGGCTAATAATACTGTAATACAGAGATTATGGAGATAATAAAAAGTCACACAAAACATAAAATGGTAAAATAAAAGAAAAAAAGTACACTGGCATATCTATATAGAAACAAAAAAGTAAATGTAAGAATATATACATATATATAAAAAAAAACAAAAATGCATAAATGATTTAAAAAATATATAAAATATATGCATATACAAAGGAGAAAATATTAGAGTTCCAGTTTTTTTATAGAGGCAACAGAGCAATTAAATATATCAAGTATTTCTTGTAGGTAGTTGTACGTACTGCACATAAAATACAGGGGGGAGAATGCTAAAACGTTTGTTCGAGGTGTGGTAAGATAAAAAGTTGTATGATGTCGTGAACCAGGATGTGGTACATGAAACGGTAGTTTTTCAAGTATCGCAGGACAGTTTATGTTGTTATGAATTATTTTATGCAAAAACACCAATGCATGTTTTTTTCTGCGGCTCTCCAAACTGTCTACTGAGAATCTATTTAAAAGTACGTCTTGGGAATAGCCAATTGGCGGATATACCCCATCAATTTTATAAGACAAATATTTTAGAAAACGCCTTTGTATGCCTTCGAGTAAGTTAGAGTAAGTATTATACCCCGGGTGCCAGATTATGGATGCATATTCTAGTTTAGATTTAACGTATGTATTGAATAAGAGTGTTAGAATGTGAGTGTCAGTAAATCCAACCGAATTTCTAATAACGAAACCAAGATTTTTATTAGCAGATAAAACAATATTTTCTACATGCTTATTAAATGATAGTTTGACGTCAAATAAGACACCAAGATCTTTAAAAACTTCAGCTCTTTTTAGTGTTGTGAGATCTAGTTTGTAGTCATATAGTACGGTTTCCTTTTTCCTAGAGAATGATACAACATTACATTTGTCAATGTTGAGAGGCAGACCGTTTTGATTACACCATCCTTGTATTTCTATAAGATTGTTTTGTAGTCGTTGACAATCGGTTATTGTATTTATGGCAGTGAAAATTTTTACATCGTCAGCATATAACAAGACATCTACATTCAACTCAACAACGATATCGTTAATAAATAATAGAAACATTAAGGGACCTAGAACTGACCCTTGGGGTACACCAGAAGTTGCCGAAATTTCGAAGGATTTTTGACCGCGATATTCTACATATTGCGTTCTATTGTTAAGATATGAGTTAAAGAAATTTATAAGTGAATGTGAAAATCCAGCAGTTTGGAGTTTCAATATACCGTGGTCAAGTTTGTCAAAGGCCTTCGAAAAGTCCCAGGTTGATGACCTGGGTGTTTTTATCGAGGTAATGCGAGACGTACTGTGTGACACACATTAAGTTGGTGACAGTCGATCTTTTCTTTATGAAACCATGTTGACTTGATGTAATCTGCCCCTCAACATGAGGGTATATAACTGCATGTATAGCAATCTCCATGACTTTAGCGAAATTGCATATTATTGTAATCGGGCGATAGTTTTCAATTTGAACCCTTTTTATGAACAGGACAGATTCGCGATAATTTCCAGATGTTCGGAAAAGTATTGGTTCTAATTGAGAGAGTAAAAATTATTCTAAGTGGCTCCACAAAAGCATTAGCGCAATATTTTATTGCAAAAGCTGGTATTTCATCAGGTCCTTTGGTGAATTTAGGTTTAAGCTGCTGTAACGCAGAAAGAACATCATTGGAAGTAAACTCACTAAAATGCAGAACGGCGTTATTAGTGTATTCCGTGTCTTGTTCATAACTTTGGGTTGGCAAATTATACGAGGTTTTAAAGAAATCAGCAAAACCATTCGCAATATCCCGCGGTTCACCAAGACACTGGTCTTGGTAAGTAAGATTATCTGGTAACACTGTTGTTTCTTTTTTAGAGTTAATGTAAGACCAGAAAGCTTTAGTATTATTTTTTATGTTGTTTTGAACATTATTTTGGTATTCTTTAAAAGCAATATCAGTTTCTCGTTTTATTTGTGACCTAAGATTTTTGAATTCATTTAGTGCAGTTATACTCCCGGTACGTCTATGAACTTTCAGCTTTCTTGCTTTTTCTTTTATATTTTGCACAATTCGGTTATTATACCAAGGAGGATATTTCCTAGCACGTGGTATGGTTTTAGGTACACAAGAATCAAAGATATCATAGATTGTTTTATAAAATTGTTCACAGGCTAAATTCACGTCATTGTGATTTTTTAGAATTGACCAGTCCGTATTGTAAATTCTTGCGTATAAGGTATGAAAATTAGCTTTCCGGAAATTATACACAGGTTTATTGTCTGCACAGAATCTTTTTCTTTTATTTTTAATACTTTCATTAAGATATATACATAATGCGGGGTGATAGGAATCTTCTTTAAGTAAAATATCATGAGCTTTCTCCACATAACACCTGATATTGGAAATTACAAGATCCAATAATCTATTATTTGAATTCAACACGGTATTATATTGTACTAAGTTAAAATAATTTAAAAATGACATAAGTGATGCAGTAGTACCAACAATATTATTCTGCAGCGAAAATTCTCTATAATATGGTATATTAAAATCTCCAATAAAATACATATTATCCTCGTATAGGTACTGCAGGGTTTCAAGTGTCTCAAAAAATTGATTGTAATAAGCTGGGCTTAACGAGGGAATTGATAAACAATCAAAACTAAATACAACCATTCAACACTTTCCAAGTTTCTTTAATTAATTTCAATAATTTTTGACATTACAGCCGCTGACAGAGCGAAATGTCAAATCATTTTTTGATGAAATCTGATTCTAAATGACCGTGATTGTGGATAAAACGTTGTATAGCATTCGTGTTTTACTCGCGTTTTATCCACTCAAGAAAATTAAACTCTCAAACTTCGTTCTCGAGTTTAAACGTTCTTGCGTGGATAAAACGCTATCTAAAACACTTATAAAATAAATATCTATAGTATGTATATGCATGTTAAGGTTAAAAATTTCAATTATTTAAATACATTTCGGCAGAACACATTTTTTTGCACCTGCCATATTCCTAATGTCTCTTTTCTCTATTTTAAAGATTCTCTCGAAATTGTATGAAACCCACCAGTACAATATGCCTTTCACAGCTCTGGCCATAAAGTTAGCAATATTGGAAATGTTTTATTTCTTAACCAATCCAGTAAAAGTCCGATTGAATACAGATTCTTTTTGGGAACAAAGTTACATATTCATTCCAACTTAGCATAGACATATGCGTATGCGTAGAAATTCTTCTTCTGGCTCAATGAACTTACTATCTACTGTTATCAAGTTTTTATTGGTAAAGGTGAATCTAGGTGTAAAATTGATAGATACGGATTCGCAGATATTTAGCTACAATTTAGAATTATCTCATTGATCATATTTTAAGCAATTACTGATAATTCTGGCGCAGTTTTCCCAGAAACAATTAGAGAAAATTGTCATCAGCATACATTGTTAAGGTTCTTTGATCAACAATTTAAGATAAGCCATTAATATGTAATAAATACAATAAGGGACTCAAACAGGCACTTTGAGGTACCCCAATAACAACATCCAGTCACAAATTTTCCCTCTTTACCCATATTTTGAAAGCTTTTATTTGAGCTAGGCATTATTTATTAAATGAAATACCTTGCTTGGACCCATCAAAACACCTATGCAGTTAACTACTGCTTTTTTCCAAATGACAAAGGTAACTGGAGCTAGAATAGGAGGAAGAAAATGGGCTTGATTTCTTCTTCCTTTTCTACTTATTCCGACGTCTTGGCAGACGCTTCATGTTGGTCACCCTTTTCTGTATGGTGCGTCTAATAGCGTCACGCCATCTATCACTGTTGCATATTAGTCGTACCAAAACTCACCAGTAATGAAAAGAGTTCAAACCTTTGTATTAAATTTTACTTTAAATTGTCTAGCAGGCTCGGAGTACGGATGTCGGAATTTCCATATATATTAAACTGACAATAAAGTTGTTTTGATTGATTGACTCATGTTATGCTACTGATGGGGACATGCTTAAGTCAAACCAAGCAAAATTATTTAACGTTGAATAGTATCATCGAACATGCAATATTCTGGTATTTTTATCTTTGTGTGTATCACGTGTCTGAGATGACAGTAATAAGCTGACAATTAAATCCAGCGTTTGAATTTTCTAGTAGCTAATTATCATGAAGTTTTATTTTCGTATTGTATTCGCTCAAAATTTAAACTGTATATTTTTACACATGTTTCCATTGTTGTAAAAACAAAACAGCAAAGGAACGAGAATTGACATTTAATTACTATCCTATAAGTAAATTTTTGGACAAAACAAAATCAGGCCATTTTCTTCCAAACGCTTCTTTATTACTTAAAGAAATAATAGGAAATGATAATTAATTATTTTTGTTATTAGTTATACAATGATACACCGGTATTCCTGTTCTAAATTCTAAGAGGTGACATTTCTATTATTATTATTCAAAGCACACACTTTCACACAATGGCATATTATTATATAATATGAATTAGGAATTATAGTATTCAAATAAGAAAATGTTTCTCTTACGACCGGGTTTTCCATCTTTAATTAATCGGTTCTGAAAATAGTTTCCTTGCATCCAATTGTATCAATAATTGATTCCATGTAATTTGTCTTCAATATAAGTTTAATTGAGAATGGAAAACCCGGGCCAAGAAACTAGTTTATTATTTAATTATTTTTTTAAACTGAAATTAGCAGAAAACTTTCTAAAATAATTTCTAACTAAACTTTAGTTCTCTATGTTCTCACTTCCTCTTATTTACGAAATCTTAACAGACGTTGTATAATGTATTCTTATTCTAACTGGACTCGCTTGATTATATGGCATGTAAGATGGTATCGCTTCATATGTCGTGGTTGTCTGTTAGGCGTACGACCTCATCAAAGCTGTTTTGTGGCAGTTTCTTAATAATGCTAGTCCAAAATTTTAGCAGGCGTGTTTATCGCCACTTACTTTCGGCAATTTTGCTGACATTTATTAATTTTCTTAACGGAGTTCTCTTTAAAAATGTATTTTCTTTGTACTACTGAGGCACACTAAATTTTTATTTTTGAACCATTTGGTTTTAAGAAATGCACAAAAAGTGGTTTTAAACGCGCACAGAACACAGGTGCATCTAAATTACATCCAATAAACGTTAAAAAACATCTAAAGCCCTCTAAAGGTATAAAATACCCTAAAATATAGGGATACTACATAATATAAGAGTTAAATATATATTCTTTGACCATTATATAAATAATGTATTTATTTCTGTTTTCACAATGACGAAGATCAGCTCTCCTTTTACACTTAAACGAAAACTTGTCCATTTAGATTGTAAAAAAATATGTCTTGTAAAAAAATTATACATAAGTAAAAAAAATTTTTAAAATAAATTTCTTTAATATTTGTATTTTTTTTAAGAATGGCAATCTCTGCTTTCATTCATTTTAAATATATTCATTTTAATTATATTTAAAAACTGACAAATAATATTTAAAACATGGTGGTCATCTCTTAAACTTACCAAGGTATCTTTCGTATTTATATTTTTATTAGACCCAGAATGATCTAGTATTTACTTTGAGTAATTATTATATAGAAATCAAGTTAATAAACCACAAACAAATAATATAACTAGTGGAACTTTCTATGATTTAACCAAGGCCTTCTACTGTGTTTCTCACAACATCCTCTTAGATAAATTGAGGTGATATAATTTTGATCCAAGTAGCATATCTCTGATACAGGCATATCTTTCAGGTTGGACCCAATATGTTTCGTACAATAGTACTAACTCTCAGTATGCCACGATAAAACATGGCGTACCGCAAGGCTCGGTACTCGGCCTGGCATTATTTATCAATTATATAAATGACCTTTCCAACTGTGATAGAAACACTTCTCTGATATTGTTTGCTGATGATACCACCGCTATCAACTGTGACGGAGACCCAAATCAACTAACAGAGAAAGTTATATGAGTGCTCAATCGAACAACAAACAATAGTGTCTTGCTAACAAGCCGAAATTAAATCAAGAAAAGAAGCAAACAGTGAACTTTACCCTTCGTCATATAAATGTCAGACAGACCATGACTGATAATGTAGTCAAGTTTCTTGGAGTTTATATTAACCTCCAAACTTGGTTGGGATAAACATGTTTCTAATCTATCAATAACTCTTTCAAAAAAGATATTTCTTTTAAGAAATTTAGCAAATACTTTTTCTAACAATATTCTAATATCAGCTTACTATGGTAGTTTTAATTCTAGCATTCTTTCTGTACCATCGACTTATATACTGGAATGTCTACTGTATATCAAACGTAACATCAATAAGTTTGACAATCATAGGAATTATATACTTATCCTACGCGTTTTAAAAGTAATATAAAACATAAATTTCTTCGACACAAAATTTAGAGACGGCACTAGCTATCATTGCATAAATGTTTAAAATAAATTACCAGGCCGAATAAAAGTTCTAGAATTATACAAATTTAAACAAAAAATTAAGCAGCACCTTAAAGGAAAGCCTTTTATAATTTTAATGAATATTTTAAAGAATTATTTTTGGACATCTACACCTACTGTAATCTGTATAACATTCCTCACAATCTGTAGAGAGTTTTATCTATTTTATTTACATTTGCTTTTTAAGAAAATCAGTGTTGTTGGTGTATTATTTGTATTTTACTGAAACGTACTTATATTTTTATTATTCAATTATTTGATATTATTGTGCTTATCTATATTTACTCAATTTTTCTGTGTTTGGATTTGTATAAACACTTGTATGTATTGACATTAATAAAGGATATTATTGTTACATATTTCTGAAAATAAATAGTTTTCGTTTTTTTTATTTGTTTTTAGACGTTCTTTAAAATTATTTAAAAAGTAAACAAAATTAAAATAACAACGTCAAAAATAGGCGTCTAAATGCAATCACATTTCAGGAAAAGTTCAGATACGTTCTAGGAATATATTCTTAAGACTTCTACAAAAATGCATTTTAAATACGTCTAATTATGATCAAAAATGGACATAAATCTAACAACGGACATTTTTAGAAGTCATAGAAACACTTTTCAACGATTTTCATCATGTTTAAATTGTCTTTTTCTTCTTAGTTCTAACAAACATATCGGGTTGATATTCGGCATGATGATTTAGTTCCACTGGAATCATATTTTTCTAAAGTTAGGTTTAATTAAGTCCATTATTTTTTGCAATTTCAGCTATGCAACTCAATGTTGAAAAATTCTCTTCTTGAGGATGCTCAACCAGGACTTAGTTCAAAACTACTGCTGCACTTTCGTTTAAGGCTACAAATTTCAGTAAAAAAAAACTTTTGTCGTAAGATAATTCCGTTTTAGGTGATTTTAACCATTATATTTACTCTATTATTAATAAATTATTTTGTTAGTATGTTATTCTTTGCATTTTTTCTTCTAATCTATATTTGTATTTAAAATTTATTCTATTGTTTGAATTCTGTATAAGTTTGTAATTTGTAACGATTTTCTATCCTCTTTTAAGCAGCTTTGTCTGTTGTATATCAATATATTATTTGTTAATTTATTTATCTATTTCCTCAAGAGATGATTTAAGTGTATTTATCGCACATAATATCAGTAGTGCCTTAGAATTTTATCGGTGAATTTTTTTCGAGAGCATTACTGCTGTACTGAGCAATACAGTGACAGTTTATTATCAGAATAATGTACCCACTTGGTTTTCTGATTCTCTAGATTTAATCATATTTGCCTGACATATGTTTCGGCTTAGCAACTATTATCAAAATATTTCAATAACTAGCCTAGTCTTTAGTAAAGTTATTAAGCCCCTTTGATAATGGTAGCAAAGCCGAAACATATGTCAGTCAAATATGAATAAAACTAGGAATATAGAAAATCAAATAATTATTATATTTAATACATTTCTAGTTATATTAAAAATCGTTGGCAAGCACTCCATGTGAATGAAACAAGGAACAATAAATATGCCATAAATGCAAGTGTACCACAGGGATCCATACTAGGGCCAGTTATTAATTTTGTCTTCGCTAACGACCTCGCCTTACATATACGAAAAAAACACAATGTTCATATTACATGTTACGCTGATGACAAATTTTTTTATTTGTTCAGAGAAATCCTAACACATTAAGTAAGACTATTATTTGGTCAGAGAAAACTGACTTACACTTAATAAGAAAAAATAATTACTGTCATTTAGGTATAGTACGGAGCCGAGTTCTAACGACGAATTTTTTCTTTTCTTTCATATTTCTATTAAAGTTATGTTCGGCCACAGTTTGATGAGAACTGTTTACATGGACAGTGTGTGTGTAGCACTGTAGAGGTTATGGCACGCGCCACTGTAGTAAATATGCTCTACTCTCATTTACCTAATCGAATGTACATTAATTTCTATCCGCGTTATGAGATTATGCTGTAGGGATTGAGTACTAGTTATATTCGTCAGGCATTTATTTTGATATTGCGTATTATTAGGACTATGAAGTGTTTACACCCCCCCCCCCCCGAATCGAGCAGAGAATCATTTAAGATCTTAAATTTAAGGATCGGTTAATTCCTCATTAGCACCCAACAGCATTATATTAAGAAAATGTAATTTAATACGGTTGTAAAATTTATAATCATCTCATCTGCTGATATAAAATTTCAACAACCTATTAAATTTTAAAAAGAGAGGAATTTACTAATTTGCTTGTGTAATGTCGGTGAATTTGGCTTTGTCTACCCATTAACTTATTATTTCCACATCTACGTAGTATAATAATCGAAAAAAGAAATTCAAAAATGTTTTTTCCTAAAATAGGTTTAGGATGTCATGAAACGTCGAGATTTTAAATTTGAGCGCAGAAGAAATTTCTGTCTGTCTATCGGTCGATCTGTGTGTCTGTCTGTCTCTATCTTTTTTTTTGTGCGCAACGTGTATATGTTGTGTGTGTCTATGTTGTTTTGTTTTACATTATGTTATGATTACATATGGCCTATACATCTATTATCTTTAACATGTTTTACGTATTTCTAGTATTTGCGGGCAATACTTTATGAAATAAAACAACAACAAAGCATTATATAGCGATAACTGTTTTTGGTGTTCTACAGGGACATGGTTGATCACTAATAATGTTTTCTGCGATGGTTTCAAAAAATTGACTACTGTATTAATGCGTGTTATAATTAATTTTCTTTAATACAGACAAATAAAAAGTAACTTTTTATTTTACAAAATTTCGGTAGCCTTTTCTCTATCTTTCTTCATTGTTAGACATATGTGTATGCTATTTTAAGAATAGGACAAGACAAAATACTCATTTTAAGAAATAACTACTTGAACTTAGCTCTTAGTGAGAAGTTTAAGGTTCTATCCTCGGCTGTGAACTTGAAATGTTGTTATAAATAAAATGTTGGGTGTGCGTTTATTGTTTCTGAATATATAACCTGACCTGCACAAGGTACATTTAAGGATAAAACGTGTCGTAATACATATAGTGTTCAATACGTTTTTTTCTGTAATGAGCTAACATTATAGAATGATTCATAATATTTCACATTACATTATTTAAAATAATTATTTCCACATTACGCTCCCTTGTTCGATGGCAGTAAATTGATGATTGTTTTCTAGGAGTTTCGCAATGATGTTAGTTTACTCATCAAATTTAACAGTACATGTCAAAGTTATTCAAGGAACACAGAAATTATCAGTTTTAATTTGCATGTTTATTAAGGTTGTAATATTTAGACAGTTATTCGTAACACACGATATCTAAGTATTTCAAACGGTAAGTTTTCAATTAGAAATCGGATTTTTAAAACAGATTCTCAAATTTAAGCATAGGATTGCAATTTTCTTTGATAATTGAAATTTATAATTTTATAAATGGCTATTATCACAATATGTCTTAAAGGACACCACGCCCATTACAAGGACAAAAAGGTTTCAATCAAGCTGGCTGAATTTTTATACTGTCTCGCACCGCTCCGCCTACACACTCTCACCCCTCCCCCTATACTTCTCAGTTTTTTTTTTTTCAAATCAACTTCAGTTATTGGCCAGAATATTTGCCAGTTATGTAATCAAAAAAATTCATTATTGTTTTGCCAAAGAAACTACTTCGTCGATCGTGGCCTACTGAGAATAATTAAAAAATATGAAAATTTACAAAAACATAGTAGTTTAATCGAAAAATAGTACAGGCAAATGAACCATTTAGGGTAACAAAAATTAATGAAAGGATCATCTCCGAGATTTAAGTAGATAATAACCTGGATAATGAGATGATGCATTCTTTGCACTTCCAAATTCCGGGAAAACTTTTTGATTTTCGATTTCTTTGCTTCAGTGGCAAAAATAATGAAAATAGAGAAACAGTTTTCTACGAAAGTTGTAGCTCGTCTCTTTCTCTACAAAAAGGTATTTACAGATATTTGTCTTACTTAAGCCGTTTAGAAGATAAATCGAATTTTCCACTTATAGTTTTGAGTAGCTTCGAAATGCGCGAAAAATTTGAATTCTCCGGGAGTTTCGTACGACCGAGCTTATCGATCGATAACTCTTACTATTCAGAGCCCCTGAAAAAGTGAAAATAACATAAAATGTAGAGAAAAGTCTCAGCTTTAATGTGGAACTAATCACAAAATTCATAGAGAATTTTATCATAGAGAAAAAGTGTTAAAAGATTTGTGCACTTAGTGAACTTTGTAAATTTGATCCACAGATTTATTCATATCTTTGCTGGGAGTCGTTAGAATGATAATTCATTTTGCTAATATATTATTATATAGTGATATATTGAGTTCAATTCGCTATACCTTAATTAATAATAGTAGCGCAGCCTTATTTTTTGGATTATAAGTACAATAAAACATATTCATTGGAGTGACTAGTTTTTTAAATGCATGCAGTACTTTTTGAATTTGTCTACATTATTCATACACGTTCAGAAAATGCACAGTTATGCAGTAAATCATATACAACTTATTTGTTTCTTAACATTTTTCGATGGGATTTTCACGAAATATAGACTAAAGTGCGTCGAATCGAATCCATGCAGTGAAAAAGCATCCACTGTTACGGGAGAAATAAAACTCAAAGATATGAATAAATCAACTGTATAAAGTTTACTAAGCCATCTTCTAACACCTTTTTCTCTATAATAAAAATTTGTACGAATTATGTGATTAGTTCCACATTAAAACTGAGACTTTTCTCTACATTCTGTGTTATTTTCATTTTTTTAGCGGCTCTGAATAGTAACAATTATCGATCGATGTATTCGGTCGTACGAAACTCCCGGAGAATTCTCATTTTCCGCGCATTTCGGAGCGGCTCAAAACTATAAGTGGAAAACTGGATTTATCTCTCAAACGGCCTAAGTAAGACAAAAATTTGTAAAGACCTTTTTTGTAGAGAAAGAGACGAGCTACAACTTTTGTTGAAACATTTCTTCTTTATTTTCATTATTTTAGCCGTTGAATAAAAGAACCAAAAATCAAAAAGTTTTCCCAATTTTTTTAAAATTTTCCCGGAACTTGGAGGTGCAAAGAATGCATCACTCCGTTCTACAGGTTATTACCTACTTAAATACCAGAGATGATCCTTTTATTAATTATTGCGAGGTTTTTACAAAATTTTGCCTTCATTGCCTGTACTAAAAAAAACTTTCAGAATTGAATGCTTTGTCCATATACAAATTTTTGAGAAAAAATTATTCGGCGAGCATTCCAAGAAATTATTTATTATGTTAAATGGTGGTTTGGAAGAAGCTAGGGTCTCCAGTTCTGGGATTTGGTACCGGAACCATCGCGGGGTTTTGTAAGATGGTCAGACAACAGGAGAAGTCCTGGGACCTTAAAATATCCCGAAATTGATAAGACCACCTCTATTTTCTACCGTACTGCAATATGATACATAACATTTACCACCTACCTATTTTACAATAGAATAGAATAAAAAATAGAATAGAATATAATGGAATGGAGGTAAAAATACAGCATTTTCTTCCACTGCCCCTAAGAATATACAAAGCATAGTACTTACTGAAAATACATATTTGTAAAATAGACTAATAAAAGACACACTAATGAAGTAAAATAAAATTTCAGTAAATTTATGATTTTTACATTTTCTTTAAATGTTTCTTTTGCCAAGGAAATGATATCTATAATCTTATTTAAAATCGTGGGTGCCATGTAAGAGAAGCATCTCTCAAATTTTGACATATGTGTTGTGGCACTTTATAATTGTCTTTACGTACTTTCACATTATGCACATCCGTTCTTTTTACTAACTCATTATACAAATATGGTGGTTTTTTGTGTCCATCCATTGTGTCCATTTTTTCAAGAAAATGCAGTACAAATAGTTCGTCCTATTTATTATTTTTAGTTCGTCATTGAAAAATGGGGTAACATGTTCATATTTTAGTGATGGTCTACATGATATCTTTGCCTATCCAGTGCATTCAACGTGTGGATAGGAAAAGAGTTTATATTTTGTCCAGGAACATTTCGTATAACAGTTGAGCGGCAAGCGTTTTTAAAATTATTTTCATCATGCTAAACAGGAAAATAAATATTCTAATGTCTTAACTATTTACAACACAACATCAGCGTGGAATTAGAGAGCACATTTTCAGTGGATGGTTTTTCCTTTAAGAATGTGCTAAATGCCTTTGTGGTTTTAAGGTTCCGTTTTATTTGAAAATAGGGTTGTCTATTTTTCATTAACACCTGCTTGTTTGGTGTTTTAGTTATAAACGTATTGCTTTTTGAACTTCATGTTTCGAGTATATTTTATTGCCAGTATTTAAACAAACATCAGTAATACAATCCCATACTAATACAGTATGGCATTGATGTCAGTAATATTAGCGTCTTTGTAGAAATGACTAGTTGATATTTTAAATACCTGGATGAATTCAATACTAAAAATGAATAATCTAAAAATTTGTATATAGAGAAAATTTGCAATTCTGAATTTTTTCGACTAAGCAAACCTTACTATGTGTTAAATTTTCTTATTTTTTAACCGTTTTCAGTAGGCCATGGTTGACGAAGTACAAAAAAAATTTATTGATTGCATAACACGGAAATGTATGTACACCATACGTAATAGTACAATAATACAAAACAAGGTTCATTTAATAACTTTAATATTATATTTCGTGTGAAAATTTATTGTGTTGGACCTTGAATTTATTACATCTGTAAATAGGAAATAAATAAATACTTTTAAAAAAATCGTGGCTTCCGAGTTTACAAAATATATTATTACGCCAAGTGGACGGGTGCATGCGTTTCGAATACATGTCGGATGCAGTTTTTTTGCTGGAATCAGTTCAATCCAAGTAACAATTATTGTTAATAAATTAAACACTGCTTTTAGATGAATCAATCAATATATTATAAATACTCTACATATGTTTCGGCTTATTAGGCATTTATCAAGAGTATTACATAGTGAATGCAGTATTCACTATGTAATACTCTTGATAATTTGCAATTTCTATAAATAGTTATACAATTTTAGGTATTCAAATGATATGTTTATCTATTTTCTTAAATAAACATGGAATTAGACACAGAAATAGTTAAAATCTATCTGTACGTGCATAAAAAATTGTTCAAATAATTGATTTTAATACAATTTATCCTAATCGAGTTAAGTGTCGTTATAATGAAGTTTGGCATTATCTGGGAGGTGCGTCACAATCGTTTAATATTTTGTCTGATCCGGTTTACTTTTTATTGCCATTTACATATTTTCAATGTTATCAATTTTTAAAAATTGGAAAATTGCCAGTTTCTCGTTTTTTGACAAATTAGGAAAGTTCACGAGGAAGACAGTGGAGCTTGAAAAAAACTGTTTCGGCACGTTTAACCCTGAAAAATTGCCAATTTAAAAATTTTGACGTTTGTAACTTTTATATAAACAAACAAAAGAAAAATTTATTTAAAAAATTGGAATTTTTTTAAGGGGATTAAAAGAACACGAGAAATATGAATTTTTCGATTTTGTACAATTTTTTGAATATTCCATTCATTCCCTAAACTTTATACGGTTTTACAGCCAACTATCAGAAATAGGATGCAAATACATATAACCTTTATTAAGCAAAATTTTAAGCTCTACAATTTTTATCTTAAACTTTTTTTTATATCTATCACCGGTGTCGAATTATACGCAAAAATAAACTTTTTTTTCTACCCTTAAGGAAGGGGTGGCTTTTTTTCCTCATAACCCAATGCACCTTTTCCCGAAGAGATTACCCTTTGGTCACATTTTGCGGTTTAACTTACCTATTTGCTTGCCTAAAATATAATAAAAGCGTGTGAATATTAAAACTGCCCGTATTTACTTCCAGGAAGGAGTTTTTGGTATCGTTTATCAACGAACTAGTAAATCGGTTTGACAAATCCTAATCCTTTCAGATTCCATTAGTAAAAGAAAACAAAAAATATGTCCTTCCTTTCCATAAAAACAACAAGACGCATAACTTTAGATTAAGTACATAGTTCACAAAATGATTATAGATGTTTGTCTACGTCAAACCTGACAATGGTCGCGAAAACTGAAATAAAAGTTAGGATTCCATTCATATTTTTGTATCAACAAGTGTAATAGCAGTCATTAAGACATTTGAAACAATTTATAACTAGTTAATATATGTCGTAATCTAAGAAGGATGTAGTGATATAAATTGCAATAATAGAAGTAAATACTTTAATAGATACGGAATAAGCGACTCAGATATTACTAGACATATTTTCTGTAGTGTTTAATAGTTTTGTTTACATTTTTCCATTTCCTGTATTTTTTAAATCTAAAAAATGAATTAAATTGCCTTGTTGTAAACGTATGTGTGCACCGCTGTAGAATATAACAATCAAGCCGATTAAAGTTTATATTTACTTGTATTTTTTTAATTTGAAAACTCAAATGAGACACATCTCTCTTGAACTATTTGAATTGTAACAATTTGTTTTGTTCATACCGTAGCAATTACATTGAATAAATATTTATACTAACTGATATTTAATGGTTTTGACCCTCGTCAAGAAAATTTCAATAATAATTTATAAATAGAAAATGTATGGTCACTTTAAAACTTATCTATTCTGTGCCTCTAACAAACACTAAAATTAGTTTATTAACATTTCATAAATCAATAGTGGGAACGCTTTAAATCGGCAGATCAACAGAATTACTTTGAACCATATTAGTTAGTTGGTTATAGTTAACAAAATTGTATGGAGAAGAGCAAGGAGCAGAAAAAATAATACATGAAACTTAAAAGAAAATCTATGAATGAAATCTTCAAGAACTTCGATACCCTAAATCTGCACATTATGACGATTAAACTAGAAGGTGTATCAGCGGAGTTGTGAAGGATTGTTTGTAACTCGTAGAAAACATTGTTGATAGTTAATAGATTCAACCATTACTTGATGAAAATCCATATCATCACTAGATAATGAAATAATAACTTAACCATTATCAGTTGAGCTTAATATATTGTGAAAACCTAGGAAACAGTTCACTGTTTTTGTTTCATTTTCTTTTCTGGTCCAATATTCTCCGATATTGCTATCTATGGTTCCAAAAACGATCTCATAATGTGCAGTTTCGCCAAGAATAATAGGTTTCCAATATATTTTGATGTGAGTTCCATAGTATTCAATTTCGCAGAGAGATTCTTTCAATCTTTTGGGCAACAGTCCCATAAATGATTATTCGGGTGATTTTAACTATCTCTACAGATAATTATATTTATCTACTTTTTCAGCATGTTCAAGTTCCAAGTTATTGTTGCTAGGTAATAGATACATCAATCATCAACAACTGAGATATCAAATTTATTACGTTGGACGTAATATCTGTTATTAATATCTTGTATACTTTAGCATACTCATTCTCTACTACAGGCTGCAGTTTATAGACCTAGTATGAGCTTTCATCTTCAGGTGAGATCATCAGTATCCAAAGAATTTTGGTACTAGCTAAGATCGGACGGCCAGACAATATATGTTCAATTGTCTCAGTGTTGATTATACTTTCTGCAGGATCTTTTCTTTAATAATGTACCTTCTATATTCTCTAGGCTAGGCCTATAAACTGAAGCCTGTAGTAGCGAATGAGTATGCTAAAGTATACAAGAGATTTATAACAGATATTTGAGTCCAACATAATGAATTTGATATCACAGTTGTTCATAATTGATGTATCTATTCTTCTTCTTCAGCATACTCATTGTGTACTAGAGGCTGCAGTTTATAGACCTACTATGAGCTTTCATCTTCAGGTGAGATCATCAGTATCCAAAGAATTTTCATAATCGCTACCTTTTTTGTGCCTGACAAGATACTTGGTACTAGTTAAGATCGGACGGCCAGACAATATATGTTCAATTGTGTCTTAGTGTTCATTATATTTTCTACAGGATCTTTTCTTTTATTATGTACCTTCTGTATTTTCTGCTGTTCACTACTTGATCTTGAATATTTCGGCTACTGAGGCTGATCACCATAATTCACAACGTCCTACAACTGTGTCAAGTTTCAACTTTCCATCTCAAATAGTCTGTAAGAGGAACCTGTGACGGAGAGACACCGAAGTGACTACATAAGCGTTATGTTTTGCGAATTTTCCTATGATACACTGATTATTAAAATCGGTAATTAGTACTGGGGTTCTATTTTATATGCCACTTGTGTCTGCAGGAACGAATTATTTCAAACAATGGCTTTGAATTAAATATAGAATGTACCTAAATCTATCTTCAAATCCGAGGATGTTATTGTATAGTGATATAAATTACTTTGATGTATGTCTTCCTGAACTAATATATTTTATTTATAACGTAGGATTCAGTTTAATTCAGTGTTAATTTATTCGTACGCACAAATGCCAGGGAATTTAAACAATCGCCTATGTCGATTAAGTGAATGAATATTTGGATATCAAATTTTGTGTAGCTTAAGGGAAAGCCTAAATACTATATAAACAAATTGGATAGATGATTTATAAATAATATTAATTTTACTTCGATTTAACAGTCCTGGGAGGGCTGGAATTTGAGATCTGAGGCTACATCTGAAATAGTTTCCGCAAACAACAAAAACTCAACAATCAACGCCCATTTCGCCAACCTTGTTGGTATCATCGGGAGACGATTAAAACATTTAGTCAACTCCGCCGAAGAACGTTATAAAGGCTAAGCATTTTCAAGAGATAGAATGATAGATATGATACTTCCGAGAATACTTCCTTTTTAATAATAATTGTTTCAGACAAATTTTGTAAATAAATTCAGTTTAGAGAACTTTGGTCTCTAACACGACCAGATGTGGGTTGTAAGAGAATTACAAAAATTAATATTGATATTTTAATTAGATTTTCATTTTTGTTGAATTTTGTATGTAGGTATAAATTCATTTTAGAATTTTTTTATTTCCAGCATAATCGCAAGTAGGCTATCGACAAAACGCAGAGATTGGATTAATGTTTTTATAGACAGATTTTATTTTTATTTTTCATGGATTTTTTTTTGCCGTTTGCGAAAAAATCCCATAAATAATATATTTAATATTAAACGTCTTGTAACTTCCAGTATTCACATCTTTTGTTTCGAATATAAGAGAGATTTGCAGGTAATTTATAAATATACGTAAATACACAGAGTATTGAAATTCTTCTCGAGAAATCAATTAAATACTAAATACTATTTAATAATTTATAATAATGTAAATATAATTAGTATTCATTGCAATATTAGCAATTTGGGTAAACAAATATGTATAGGCATTTTTGTGATCTTCGTTTCTCTTCGAAATGCTAATATTTTCGGATTTGTTTATTGATATCAAAGCTTGAATGATATGTCTAATGTTTGTTCCACCATATCGTGGAAACTGCTCAAAACATATTGATAAAATTTTGTACATATGTGGACATCTTTTACTTTTTTCATTGCCTATATAGCGGCCCCAGCAGTCGCGCGCTGATGACTGATTTTCGATGCTAGAAAGTGGGCTTCGTTCTCTATAATTTTCTCGTAATGTTTGATTTAAAAATAAATATTGAAATATAAATATTGTAAATGACTAACTGCCTCTTCTGAATAATTTTTTATATTTATTATATAGGTCAAAAAGTATATTAGTGCTTAAAAATAGTTTTAAATATTTTTTGGTATAAAATATATTTCCTCAACTTTAGACAGTTGTATCTTCAACCTGGAAATCACATTGCGACAAACTAAAAATGTAATTAAAGATTATCTCATGTATTTCTATTAACGGTGATTTATAAATATATGGTTCTCATAGTAAAGATGCTTCAAAATGTATTAATTTTATTTTTTTACCCATTGGGAATATTCTTCATACAATAGTTATTCAATTTTGAGCAATTTTTCTAAATTTAGCCTACGTTAAAATTTATTAAAGATGCTATAATAAAGATAAGGGACTGAGGTTGGACGGAAAAAGCATCCTTTTTAGGGTTCCTTTGGAAGTAAAATGGAATCCTTATTTTCTTTCCTTAAACATCCCATAACTATTTTTTGAAAATTTGTGGTAGACAGTTTTCGAGATTTTTTTAAAATGCATCTCAAAACTGATCCTCCCTCTATTCCCAAAAACCAAAATTTCGAAGAACCTAGTACTGACAGAGATGTACGATTATTTACAGAAAAACTATTACGATTTAAAAATGAATTATTGTTTGTTTGCTTATAATTGTATTGAAACATTCTTTATAGGATTTTGCAAACAGCAGAAAAAATAACTATCTGTAACTAAAAGAAAAACTTTGTGTAGAAATATTAATGAAATATTTGCATTCTTTCGATAACCTGAATTCTGGTTATGCCAGCAAATTAAAATCCTAAAATGAATTTAAATAAAATAAGAAATTAGACAAATTCATTTTAGGATTTTAATTTGCTGGCATAACCAGAATTCAGGTTATCGAAAGAATGCAAAGATTTCATTAATATTTCTACACAAAGTTTTTCTTTTAGTTATAGATAGTTATTTTTTCTGCTGTTTGCAAAATCCTATAAAGAATGTTTCAATAAAACTATTACGATGTTTCCAACAGCTATAGTTTTTGAGAAATTAAAAATAAATGATGACAAACAAATTAAATAAGAATGCGGTTGGCAAAGTTACTTCTAATATATGTTATTAAGTTATAATGGAGCAAGGAAACCATACATATGAAAACTTCTCACAAAGTCAAAATGTTTTTTCTTTTTTTGCAGTCCTTAATTCAAAGGCAAATAATAAGGTTGATGGTACGGAAACCTCGGTACGCGGTTGTAATTCGCAGTTGTCCGGCTTTTTCATAAAAAATAATTTTTTAGCTTATAATTTTAATGAATATAGTATATAGTCCAGTCGATAAAGTAAAAAATACACAAGAAGCTCGCAAAAAATATTATCTGAGATTTTCCTTCCGTAACTGTTCGAGGTTCGAGTGCGAGGATTAAACATCACAAAACCACAAAAATCAGTTCTGGGGGTGCAGCGCAACCACCTAAAAAAACCACCCCTTCTGTGAAAATAGCCTTATTTTACTGATAACTCGTTAACCGTTAAAGATATAAAAAAAAATCATGATGAAAAATATAGTCTGACTAATTGTCTAGAAAATAATCCTCTTCTAATTTTCTTGTACATGCCATGGTTATCGAGAAAATCGATATTGACAAAAAATTTGTATTTTTAATTCGCGCGAATTTTCGTTTATTTGAAGTTTTCTGCGCGCGGCCTGTAGAAAAAATTGAAATGCTCGAAACCCAAACAAGCTAGGAAGAAAAATCAAAATGGGTTTTAAAGGGGATATAAAATAAATACTCTCTTGTGTTGCCATTTTTGAGGGCTATTGATATTTATTAGTATATAAAAATAACAATATAATATAGTAGTTATCTCTTGATTTTTTGTGCATCTAACTATTCACAGGTCCATAAAAAATAATTGACTATAAGTTATAAATACATTATCTTTTAGTTCAAGGTAGTACTTCAATGAAGAAAAAGTTAGGAATAAAAATATTCACATTTATAAATTTTGCAGCATATTAAAGTTAGCCAAAAAAAGATCCAAAAAAGGCTGCATATTCAATTTTTTTATGATATTTTTTTAACATATTTTTTAAATATTAAATGATGAGAAACAATAGTTATATGATATATAAACTCAAAAAAAAATTTTGGGTTACATTTTCAAGATGTTTGGGTCTTTTTTTAATTTTTATGAAACAATAAAAAATTGGCCAAAATTTGGCTAACTTCAACATGCTGGTAAATTTGTAAACGTGAATATTTTTATTCCTAACTTTTTCTGCATTGAAATACTACCTTGAACTAAAAGATAGTGCATTAATAACGTATATTAAAGTCGGCTGTTTTTTGCGGGCCTGTGAATAGTTAAAATTGCAAAAAATCAAGAGGTAACTATTTTATATTATTTTTATATACTAATAGTTATCAATAACCATCAAGAATGAAAACATAAAAGAGTATTTTATATCCCCTTTAAAACCCATTTTGATCTTTTCTCCTAGCATGTTTGATTTTCGAGCAATTCAATTTTTTCTATAGGCCGCGAGCAAAAAATGTCAAATAAACGAAAATTCGTGCTCATTAAAAATACAAATTTTGCAATTTTTGTCAATATCGGTTTTCTCGAAAACCATATACAAGAAAATTACAAGAGGACTTTTCTAGGCAATTAATCAAGCTTTCTTTTTCATCATGACCATTTTTTTATATCTTCAACGATTAACAAGTTATCAGTAAAATAATGCTTTTTTTACCGAAATGGTAGTTTTTTGGGGAGCTTGCGCGGTACCTCAGAACTGATTTTTGTGGTTTTGTGATATATGATCCCTCCACTAACAGTTACTGAAGGAAAATCTTGGATAACATTTTCCGTTATGGAAATCTTTATAATTATTGGACTAATATGCCACTTGATCAGTCTTCTTAATAGAAACTATAAAACAGATTAAAATTGTTTTTCTGGATTTTCACAACACCGTCCATCTTTTATTATAACTTCGCCGATGTTTTTCGTAAAAGGATAATTTTCAAATATATCATTATAAATGTATGAGAAAATCAAATTATTGAAAATGGATGAAGAAGCTAGATTCTTTTTAATCTATCTCTGTTAATTTCTATCGAAATGGTACGAAGTTGGTCTTAAATGAAAAATAAATCGAATATGCTTTTTTGCTATGTCGATGTTTTTCGGTAGAATCAACAGTTTTCGAGATATTTGCATAAAAACCGGGGTTTCGCCCTCTCATCCCCAATTGCGAGCTGTCTGGATGCCTATGACTCATTCCAGAAATAAAACCATATGCCCAAGCTATCTTCATTCTTTCATTTTTTACTGGTCTAATATCCTTCAATACAAATTAATCTCGATTAACTTTATATTCATTAAAAGCAAAATGTTTTGTTAAACCATAGTGCCAGATATCCTTTATATAACTTGATATAAAATTTGAATAGTCGCTTAAGTATAACACAAATAAGATGTCATGAAAAAATAACATCTAACAGTGGGTGTGATTGTTTAGTAAGTAAACAAAATTCTGTAAATAATAATGTTTTTTCATCGAGACAAACTATATATATGACGCAGGAAAAATTGCACGGAAAGCGCGACAACAAACAATAATTAAAAACTAATACGTAAACGAAAAACAGCATCCGAAATTATCCAATTTTCCTTAATCGTCATAATCAGCCGAACAACTGAGCGTAGATTTATTCGATAATAAACAATACAACATCGTGATAAATTGGTTTCGCGTATGCGCGATGTGACACATTCTGAGTCAATTTTAGTCTGTAGTATAAACTTCGGGATAAGCGGAAAAGCGCACTCGCCGCGTATTTAAGAAAACGCTGATATCGTGCCAGGCAGTTGCGCTACACTGTTCTACAGAGCAACATACTGAGTTTTCAAACACACTGTGTGAACCAAGTGCTTACTGCATTCACTCGTGTCGAATAGTTTTCAGACTTTTAACTTATTGTTTTTGTTGGTTAATTCAACTATTTTATAAACTTTCGGTCAGGTGTTTGTTAGTTGATAAAAAGTGCCGACCCTGGATTTTTAAAATGCTTACTTCGGATGAAAATCCGACCGCCCGCAGAAGGGTTTTGAAAAAGACATTATCTCAAGAAGAAGTTATCGATAGGGTGCCTCCAAGTTCGGATAAACTTCTTGAAAACCTGCCCTGGCTTAACATCATGGCGGATATTGCCCTTACAGCAGCTATTGCAGAAATTAAGGTATATTTCCTACGACTTATAAGTGAATTGACATCTCGTTAAGATAATAATGACGAAAAATGTGTACATAAGGGTCCTCACAATAATAGATTGTACCTACTATACAATCCAAATATAATTGTAAGAAATAAAAAAGACCTTTATAAACTTTCCTCGTCATTTATCTTCACTTCGCAGATAGGCTGAAGTGTGAAAAAAATATAAACGTGGTAGAGCATAATTTTTTTTAAAGAGGCCGAGTGTGACTTTTTGTGTTTCGGATACTAAACAGAAAAGCTATTGAACCTAGGGTGGCTCAAAAAAACTAAGTTTAATTTTTTTGCCTCACCTTTCAGACTTCTTGAAATACTGAAAAATGTATCACCATTAAGCAATATCGAGTAATCTGACTTGTGCTTCCGAAATCATGAAGATCATGTATTTCTTATGTGTAGACACATTTTTCGTAAAGTGATAAAATCGTCAAAATGTAATGAAATAAAAATTAAATTTGGTCAGAGTCGATGAGCAGTTTAAACATTTTTAAAAGATTAAAACGCTCTGGCTTTATTATGAAAAAGAATGTTAATTATGAATGGATATAGTACAATGTTATTGTATAACAAATGTCTTTTTCTCATAAGAAATACATGGGAAACTTTATGATTTTGAAGGTACATGTTAGTATCGCTCGACTTTGCTCCAATTTGAAGGACTTTGGGTTGATTTTAAGTTAACCCGGAAATAGTAAACACTATAAAATATCACTGAGAATTCATTACGTTCAAACTTTTTTTAACTTCATTATTTTCACTGTTTTGAGTTTACATGTTCCAAATGCCTTGATCCATCTCGAACATGTTTCCGAACTTAAAAATTAAATTAGCTAATTACAATGTACCCCATCTGTTTTCATGCAAATTATATAAATGGACTCGATAGCTGTTTATTACACGCGTCTAGAAAATACCATTAATTACATTTTTTATAATTTAAAGCGTATAAAGATATAATGGCAAATTCATTATGTATTCCCGCCACTTATCTATTATCATATTATTTGTAATAACATTAAAAATAATTAACCTATCACTTCTGACGCTTATACCTTCATGTCGCCAGATAATTAATGTATGTCATGTCAAACTCTACCAACATATAGGTAATTGATAATATAATTAGACATCGTTTGTGTCCCACTTAAAACCACAGATTAAGTAAATTGGATTTGATTAAACGAATTGCAAAATGAAAAGAAATTCGCGATAATAACCTGCGTCAATATCACTTGTTACATTCATGTTTCTTTATTTTAAAACAATTTTATCGATAATTTAAGTCAAAGATTAATGCATATTCATTAGTTACATTGACATTTGTGTTTTGTATTTAACTTTATTAATCACTTAGTCTGACTTCTAACAATGAAATGGTAATTAAATGGGGATAATTTTAATTAGCAAAGTTACGTTGTCAATATTTACATATAAAACCAATTTGATCCCTATTTATTTGCCTAAAAGGACAATTAGAACTGATACTTTAAGTTATGTAATTAAAGTTATCTTGATCTAGATGTATTTTTAAAATTTGATCGTAAATCAAAATTGTGCCTATTTATTAATAGATAAAGGACTTTAGATTAGATCTAGGGTACGAAAAAACAGCTGGATAATATGTGCTTAATTTTGTATTCAAAGTTAATCCCAACAAAGCAAATTAAACAAGAGTGTTTTGCTTTTTGTTTCAACTTTTGTTGAAAGGTTTTTGGTATTAACGTCGGATTATTCTAAGACTGCTAATCGACACTTTCCTTTTTTGAATTCTATGTCGGGACCATGTATAAAAAATTGCAGCTAATCGTGTCCTTAATTGGAAAATCATTTACATATTTGCATTCTCTTTGTCACCTCTTAAAAAACGTGTTAGTATTACATAATTATTTTAATTGCTTATTTACTACAAATAGTAGACTATTTTGTTTACATTTGTGCGTTGTTTATTTGCTACACAATATTATATGAGTATAGCCTCTAGCCATATGTGTATTGCATGTAATTTTTATTGTCTTTTGTCAATTGCACTCACGTATGATTCTTTTTTTGCAGTTCAAGCGTATGCTTAATAAGGAACTATCTCATTTCTCGGAATCAAGCAAATCTGGGAACCAAATATCAGAATATATCTGTTCAACTTTCCTTGGTAAGTTTCTTAACGAGTCTATAACAACCAATTGAGCAAAATTGACATAATGTGACAATTTTGAATTTGCATAATTTTAGTGATAGCCCTTTGAAATTATCAGATGCAAAATTGTTACGGATTTGTTATCGTTTAGCCCAATGTCTAGAAGTTTCACAATAATGATAACAATTATTTAAAAATATGTTTCACAATTTTCAAATCCCACAATTCTAGATCAGTCAAGCCATAAGGATACTTCTATAATAGGCGTGTGGGATTATTTTCTTAGGTAATATGAGATAGAATTTCCGATTATATGATGTAAATATTCAAAATGGCCGACTTCCGATTTCGATGCAACTTACATAGCAATACAATTTTAAATTGGGACAACCTGTATATGTATGCATATTTGAAACCTACTGGTCATGATATATATGATCCAACCTTTAGATATTATTTTTTACGACGGCCTTTTGGCTCTTTACATCATATAATTAGAAATTTTATCTTATAACATTACACTACTAAAGAAAATAATCCATTTGCCCTTTCAATTGTTTCAAAAGTGTACCTATAGTATATATCAATATCTTACCCACAAATTGATAAATTGGAAAAAACTGTATGATAACGTTTTTATATTCTATTTTAGATATAATAGCGTGTAAAAAGATGTTTAAATCATTGACACAAAATTAGAATAAGGATTTAGATTTTTCTATTTTGTGTTTTTTAATTTTCGTGTTTAAAATACTATAATATTGCTGCTAAAAAGAATACATTTAAAGCCTTAAATTAAAATAAAGATTATTTTTCTAATAAAGCATATGCTCTTACAAGGATTTTTGTCTCTTGTAGGCAAGATATTGATAATATATGATGGGTTTTGAAAGTCAGGAAACATATTTTTAATCATTAATTGCATTATCTATCCACATTCTTATAGATAAAACTTTTTAATAGTATTTTACAAAAAATCCGTTGCATCCGCGGCAAATTAAATAAGAAACTTTGTCTTTGGACATTGAGCTAATAACATAATTAACGAATGTTAAAAACAGAATCAGGAAAAATGATATTGCCTTGTTAATGCCTTAAGTAATAATTTGGATATTGCGCTTCTATTCAAACGTATCCTTAAGGTGGCCATTCCCTAGAAAGAGACATCCGATAGGGAAATATTTACTATTTTCGGCTATAACTTTTTTTTCTTAGTACGTATTTTTAAAGAAACTATAAGACTACCTAAATAGAACCTTAACAAGAATATTACTATGAATTTTCACTCAATAATTTCAGTGGTTTGCAAAAGAGTTATTCATAGTAATAGTCCTATTATGGTTCTACTTAGGTAGTCTTATAGTTTTTTTAAATAAACGTACTAAGAAAAAAAGTTATGGCCACAAATAATAAATATTTCCCTATCGGATGTCTCTTTCTCGAGAATGGCCAAAAAAACTGTTTTCACGGAAAAATGTTTCGTCAACTATAATTAGAGAAATATAAAAATGGAAAATATATACGTATATTAAAGATAAAATAGAAAATATATACAAACAACAAACGTACAGATTGTACATAACAAAATACTATCTTAATGCATTAAATAATCTGTCTAAAAAATGTGTACTTATAAAAGGTAAAATAGAAGATATATACAAACAACAGACGTACATAAATTGTATGCAACAAAATACGATCTTGATGTATGAAATAATCTAAGTCTAAATTCAATGTGATGAACATACTCTGTCATTCATGAGCAGAATTCGTCAATATACCAGAATGCAATGTTGCGAATTTTTGAATTGTAGAAAACTATAGATTCTTTTATATCTACATACAATGTAAAGACCTGATTCTGTTATTATATGCGTTATAAGCTTGTCTTCATATTTGAAAATATAAAAAGCAAATTACTAAATTTAATTTCTTCTTGCAGATAAACAACAGGAATTGGACATCCCAACTCTTCGCACAGATGAGGCTGCAGAACCACCAAAGGGGGCGCAACGCAAGGAGCGCCCCAGAGGGCCTCACACCACCATGTCGCAGATATCAGGCGTTAATCGTAAATCGTTATGTCATACGAACTCGTTTACTGGCGAAAAATTACCTCTACATGGTGTAGAAACTCCATTCGAAGAGGATTTAGGAAAAAGTTTAATGATAATAGACCACTGGGGCATTGATATATTCCGTATTGGGGAATTAAGCAATGGAAGGCCCTTGACATGTGTAGCTTATACTACGTTTAGCAATAGAGACCTGTTGAAAGCAATGGGAATCCCAGCCAAGACGTTCATCACGTTCATGATGACGTTGGAGGATCATTACGTTAAAGATAATCCTTTTCATAATTCACTACATGCAGCGGATGTTACTCAAAGTACGCATGTTTTATTGAATACTCCGGCTTTGGAGTCTGTCTTCACTCCATTGGAGATTACTGCAGCATTGTTCGCTGCGTGTATACACGACGTAGACCACCCTGGACTTACTAATCAATTTTTAATCAACTCTAGTTCTGAATTAGCATTAATGTATAATGATGAAAGTGTATTGGAAAATCATCATCTAGCAGTCGCTTTTAAATTACTCTCAAACGAAGGGTGCGATATCTTTTGCAATATGACTAAAAAGCAGAGGCAAACTCTCCGCAAGATGGTCATAGATATGGTTCTTAGTACTGATATGTCTAAACACATGAGTCTGCTGGCAGATTTGAAGACTATGGTAGAAACCAAAAAGGTAGCTGGGTCAGGTGTGCTGTTGCTGGACAACTACACCGACCGCATCCAAGTTTTAGAAAATCTGGTACATTGCGCGGATTTAAGCAATCCTACCAAACCGCTGGCGTTGTACAAGCGCTGGGTGGACCTTCTCATGGAAGAATTCTTCCAACAAGGGGACAAGGAGCGTGAGGCAAAAATGGACATCAGTCCCATGTGTGATCGCCACTCTGCGACTATAGAAAAATCCCAAGTAGGCTTTATCGATTATATAGTTCATCCTCTTTGGGAAACCTGGGCCGATTTGGTGCATCCCGATGCCCAGGACATCCTAGACACCCTCGAAGAAAACCGTGATTGGTACCAAAGTGCAATACCCCCCAGCCCGCCCGCCGAAGAAGTACCTGACCCGCAACGCCCGGGGATCCGCTTCCAAGTCACTCTAGAAGAAGGCGAGGCCGAGTCAGAGGCCGAGGCTCCGATGTGACGGAGGCTGGTGGGCCTCTGCAGGAAGCTGACCGAAAAGGTGCAGCAGTGGTGGCGCGTACGGCAGTAGGCGCTGGCGTCCTGCCTTCATGTGTCACTCCGCGCTGGCGCGGCGTTTGTTATGTTTGCATCGCTTGACTGAATCTTATGGGCTGAGGCGCAGCCTGTCCCCGCAGTTCCTGGGAGTGTATGTTACTTTAAATTATATTCTGTTTGGCCTTTCCACGACCCTTTTGTCATGCCTTACTTAGGAAGACACCGCCCCTACTGACTATACATCTGTACATAGTTCATAATAATATTTGTCGGTGTAATACTCAGCCCCCTGTATGTATAGGTACTATGTGTCATGTCAGCTATGTTACACAAGTAAAGCTCTCTCCATTTTAAAGCAGTTTGTCTTATTTATATTACCTTTATCCCTATTCCCACACCCTCTTTGACAGGAAACACACCTGTAAAAAATTTGTTTATTAACCGATGTTAAAGGATTTTTTTTAAATATAGGCTATCAAATCTTTACCTACTTTACAAAACCTTTTTGTCATAAAGTAGGTAAAAGTTTTGATAGTCTATATTTAAGAAATCCCGTTAAAATCGGGTAAGTTGATTAATTTTTTAAAAGGACATTTCCAGTCAAAATTCTGCCTAGATTAATTTTGTCATAAATCTATCATTATTCAATATTTTCTTACGAAATTTACCCATTTAAGGGGGTTTTGAACCCAATGGTGATTTAGATTATCAATCAAAAAAATCGATAACCATATTTGTTCACTTCTGATTATAAAGAAAGTATAACATAGGTCTTGAAAATTTCAATTAATCTTTAAATTTTTGTCATAAAGTAAAAAAAATAAACACATTTTTCACAAGAGTGCTTCCATTCAAAGTGGGTCACACGTCACACTGTAGATAAACTTCAGGTCAATTGAAACGGAACAAGCATATTTTTAAGTCGCTTTGAAACTCAAATTTTTTAGGAGAATAGAAATACGTTACGTTCTACAAACTGTGAAAGAAAAAAGTATGTTTTTTATTAATCTTTAAATGATGCATATTTTTTTTAGTCTCTGGTTTATCGAGATTCAACCAATATCTCGCATATTGATATCTGTGGTTTAAATTCAACCTAAAAATACTTTTAGTCCGTTTTAATTAACCAGCAGTTCAGTTACAATATTTATAAATATTTGTAAAAAGGAACACTTAAAAACTGGATGTTAACGATAAATCAATCAAAACCACACTGCTGGTTAAAACCTCAATACATATCAAAGTGAATTAATAAACTGAGAAACGATCAATATGAAATGAACATTTACTAATACTCTTTGCCAAAAGCAATTATTCTTGAAAAAGGCGGATAATAATTTCTATTTCATTTATTCTATTCATGTGGTAGGGAAATATTATTTAACAAAATATTAATAAATAAACTATTATTATATAATTATAAATACTCTAAGCGACACCAACCTATTTAAGATGGGTAATTTAGTTTGAAAGTGAACTAAGTTTTAGTAGAACAGAAGCACTGGCGGTCCTAGAGGGGGGGGACATGGGTGCTATGGCCCCCTAGAGCTCTGATCATAACAAAAGCTGATAAAAACTTATTGACTTCAACTTCTTTTGTTAAATTATAGAAAAAAAGCGGTAAAATAAATAATTTTTTCTTACAAAAGATGGGTCAGTTTGGTCTGGAAGAAGTTTGGGCATGAAATGTGAAGAGATGTCAAAAACGTGTAAATTTTTTAGATGATCCACCAAAATTTTGGGAAAAAATGAAAGTGTCGCTAAAAATCCGAAAAAATTCCGGAGTACGTAGGATGGTGAGAAAAAGCGAGTGGCGCAAACGTCTATAGCTTTTTTGCTTTCCGAGATAGAGTCTCGAGAAGTGGGGGAAAAAGGAGATTTTCACGTTCCGGTGACTTTGATCGGCCCTATCTCGGAAACCAAGTATCGTAGGGATGTCTTGTTTACGCCATTCGATTGCGTATCTCTGAATTTTTTCATAATTTTATGGTCCCTCCTTCGGATGCAATTTCTCCCGAGGCGGACCCATGTCAAAGATTAGAGAATTAACAAGATAGGACAGCCGGCGGAAGACCTTTTATCTTTTAGCAATGGTGCCATTGACATCAACATTTAAATTGGAGTTCTCGCGCAGTTGCCACAATGTGACAGTGACTGTCAGTACCCAAGGTCACTAAAAAACATGTTGCTTTGTAATAAATGTCACATGAAGTATTTCTATGTTTATGTATAAGGTATTTATTTGGTGAGGATAGAATTGTACATTGAAAGGATAATTTTGAAACTTTTTTCTATAAACTGAGGAAAAAACAACCACACGCAGCTGTCATCGAGGTCTATATGTGACGTAGCACTTGCCTATTCTAATGAGTTAACCTATCTTTTAGTAAGCTTGGTCAAATTCATTTAATGCGTACCCGACTAATCCCGAAACCGTTTCCGCTGGATGTCGTGTCCCTTTAAATTGGAGTTCACAACTGTCTTCGTCTATTTCGTCTTCTCCGTCTGACTGTCCTATCTTGTTAGTTATCTAATCTTTGCCCATGTCGCCGGAGAAGCGAAATTTTCCTCGTGTTTCTTGCTGGACTGTAGCAATATCAGTCTTTGACTTATTTTTCTGATCACTCATTGTTATTGATGAATGGGGCAATTCATTTTTTGTTATCAGTTTCATTTGTGCCCGAACCTATATACCTACAGTGTCCGTTATAAAGTTGGCTACATATGGGAAAAATTTGTATTATTGAGATTTCTAAAAAATACTGTATTGGGGGTTCGTTTCTTTTATTTCCCTCGCATACCCTAGGGAAGTATTGTATTTGAGAAAAAAAATCACCCTCCGAGATTTTTTCGAATTATCACGTTTCAGATCATGTAGATCACGAAAATATAGGTTTTTCAATTCCGTCAGTCAGTCAGTCGGTCTGTCTGTCTGTTTGTCTGTATGTCTGTCTGTCTGTTGGTCTATATGTCTGTTGGTGCATTAACTATAAAACTACTTGACGGAGAACAGTCAAATTTGGTAGGTAGCTGACGCTACTGTCAGCGAAGAAATGGTTAAACTTTCACTGGAAAATATACAGCGTGGACCGTCTAAAGGGAATAAATAAAAAAAAATGTTTTGCTCAAATTTAAAATTTCCACTTTTCATGGCATTCTAAACTTATTTAAAAAAAATTTTGAGAAAATTTGAAATCTTTCTTTACCACTACTATAGAATAGATGGAAAAATTTTATTTCGTGACATTCTACGCCTATTTCAGAAGAAAAAAATAGAAAACTTTTTTACCAACATTTTTGAAAAAATGTTTACCACTAGAAGAGATGAAAAAACATTCTTTTTGCTCAAATTTAAAATTTCCACGTTTCGTGGCATTCTTTTTTTTTACCACTGCTATAGAATTGATGGAAAATTTTGTTTTCGGTGAAATTTGGTTTCCACGTTTCATGACATTCTACGCCTATTTCAAAAACTTTTGAAAATAAAAAATGTACAAATTTTTGCTCACTGCAAAATATAAAATAGATGACAGAAAAAATTTGTTATTGCTCAAATTTTAAAATTCCACGTTTCATGGTATTCTTTTTTTACTTTCGAAAATTAAAAATTTGCGAATATTTGCCCACTACAAAATACAAAATTGATGACGGAAAAAAATTGCTTTTGCTCATTCTAAACCTATTTCAAAAAAAAAATAATTAAATTAAATTTTTAAAAAAATTGTTAAACATATTTTGACCACTACTGTAGAATAGATGATCAAATTTTTTTTTCACTAGAATACATGAAAAAAAGATGTGTTTGCTCAAATTTAAAATTTCCACGTTTCATGATATTTTTTAAACATATTTAAAAAAAAAATGACATTTTTTAACCACTACTACTATACTTCCACTCCACTACGTGAATGTAGAACTGAAAATGTGCTAGATGGCAATAATATTTGGCATATGCACCTATTATAGTTTTATTGAAAAATGTACAGGTTGGTCATTCCAAGAAATAATTGAACCATGCAAATATCTTTATTCAACTAAAATACATAAAGTTTTTCTCGAAACTAATCAAATATTTGCGAAACAGACACAAGAGTTTATGATTCTTCATATAGTAATTAATGGTGGGAGTAGAATTTGCACTTTTTTATTTTCTGCTTCAAATTTGATATATGGGGTGCTTGTTGTATTCTATGCACTTTTTCTTCATAAAATTTTTCGATATCTTAACAATTTGACCCATTTTTCGGTACCACCGTCAACTATTTTTTACAGTCCTGTCAAGCCGGTGATCACATGACATGTGTCAAAATATAATTTTTTGTTATTGGACATGCATAAACGAACCCCCAATAGTTTTTTACAAATGTCAACAATACAATTTCTTCCCATATGTAGCCAACTTTATGGCAGACACTGTATAATCAGAATTCCACTAAAATGACGAAGTTAATAAACTTATAATCTATTTAGGGACGTCAATGCTGTTAGAGGAGAACAGAATTGTTTGAGAACTACTGGATTTCTTATGCAACAAATAAAACCTTAGTTCAGACGTTTTAGCGGCCATGACACAAGTCAGCTTAAATTGTACCCGACTTTAGCATCTTGAACTAAGGTAAATTTTATGACTCTTTTTAAAATGTATTTTATTTTGTACAGCTGATTTATTTGCCATCACGTCACGTCAAATTTCGAGAAAGTAAAAATGTCGAATTCCAAAAAATCTAGAGCTTATATACAGATCAAAACTACCTACAGATCTGAATTCCAGTAAAATCAAATCAAGTAAAATAAAGTAGAAGTTATAGAGTTTTATAATTTCTTACACTTCATATTACCATACGAACTTTCAGAAGAAAAATCATACCTATCAAGTTTTGAGGGACTCACTAATGTTGATACATATTTTAGTAAGGCCACCCTAGAAGCAAAGCGTAGGATCGGTCTAGAACAGAAGATACAATTTTCTCTAGTAGGTACATGATACGACAAAGCTTCTAATTGTTTACCATCGCCAATAAGCAAGTAAGTTACGCTTATACATATATAATAAAAGAAACTAGATATTGAATGGGTAGTAACATAGGTGCCTTAAATATGGACCCATTGACTCAGCAGTACTTAATTAATATTTGTATTAGACACGATTTTTTCAAATGCTACAATAAAATTTATAAATAATTAAATGATTTATTGATGGAAAGGCTATTGAGTCTTTTATTGGCTGAAATTTCATATGGCAAATTTGTAATCAAAACTTTTCAATTATTATAACAATAAACAGGCTTATAGCCAGAAGTGGGTGTAAACCAACAACCGCGTGATATGCAAGTCCATGAGGTGGTGAAAACGAAAGCTTTGAGAGAGGCCCGACAGAGAGTAACAGCGTCCGTGGGCCTCATAGTCCCCTCAAAATAAAAATTGAGTCATTAGTAACCTCATTGGGTGTTAAAAAGTAAAAAGTTTGGGTACGAAGAAAAAACTTTGTCCAAGGAACTATTCAAATCATGAATTTTCTAATGCATTTTTAAGTAAAAGTAGTAACTGAGGTGTCCGAGGAAAAACAAATCATTCTTTGGGCCACAAGTAACTTATACTTTGAGTCCAAGGATTTTCCAATATTCCAAACCGTTGTTAAGATAGAGAAAACGTTGCGTATAATTATCCTCCATTTGGTTAAAAAATAGGAGTCCGTAGAAGAGGTTAATTACGAAAAAAAATCCTTGGATTCAAAGTATAAATTGCTTGAGACCCAAAGAACGATTTATTACAGATTATACGTCATTTGGTTAGATTTACTTGATTTTATGATTTTAAAAATTTCCCCTGATATGCAAATTTCACATCACCAGCAAAGGAGAGTAAAATGCCAACTGAAAACATGAAAGTTTGTTGTTTATGTTTAGGTGCGAGACTTTTCGTAACAATCAAAGAAGTATTCAAAACCAACCTCTGTCTAATTATTTGAAGCAGAGGTTTTGTTATCAAATTTTAAATAATTTTAAGTGGCAAAACACATTGACCAAGAAAATATGAATATGACAAATTAATAACTGTACCAGGAGTTTATGAGAATCTTTCGACTTATTTTTGATGAAACCCCTTGAATATAGATGAGAGTGGTAGAAATGCAGATGTAAGGTTAAAAAACAGAAGACTTTTTAGATAATAATAAATCTACAGACGTTCTTTAACATTACCTTAATTACATCTTTAATAATAAATTTTAAACTTTTACATCATACAAATAAAGAGAAATTCTTTTAAAAGCGCTTCAAACTAAGAAGGTCTTATAAGAAATAAGGAAAGTCAGAAACACCCAAATTACCTTCTTTATCGACAACGTTATTAATATTCAAATCCAGAGATTATAACACAAAACTAGGCAATATATAATTTGGAGAGATTGAAAAATATCAGTAAATCTGATTAATAAAATCTATAAAACAAAAAGCCAAGCGTTGAAGCATTAACGCTTTTTAATTTTATTTAAGTATGTTTCAGGAACCAATAAGACTAACGATAACATTTAGTAATATAGAAAAAAAAATAAAAAACATTTTAGTATTTATTTTAAACATAAAAGTACTGGCTTTATAACCCCTAAAAAAAATTATTCCATTTATTCTATTTTTTCAGCCATTTTATCAATCAAGTTGAAGCATCGCTAGATAATGTAAGTACCTAGGTATGTTTTCAGAAAATATCTGTGATCTCCATCAAAATCGGTTATTCCGCATTGAGGTAACTTGTGGTATGCGGTTGTGCAAACCCAACAAAAGATAAACTCAAAGAAATTTAATATGCCGACTTGATTTCCATGCATTTAGTTACCAGTAATCACGCCTTAAAGCTAGACTTCCTGACGCCTATGGCAAAACACTAGTTTTTGTGCCACTCCCACCCGTCTGCCCCCTTACAAAAGCGAAAATTTAACTTCAATTTTTGCCATGCCCTAGTTACGTGTCTGAATTTTTAAACAAAAATATAGATTGGGATAGATAAGCTAAGCTTTACACTTATTTTGAAAACACAAATTCGCTTTACACGATTCCTATTTACCAAATCTTTTACAAGAGTTTATTGCACAGAGAATTAATTATGTATCTTCAAATTAATTTCGATTAAAAAATAAATTAGAAAATATCACACAGTGATTAAAAGTAAATAATGACCAACAAAGGAAGACGAAGGAACGCTACAGAATAAAACTTAATAAACAGAGACACAAAAAAAATTATAGAAATTAATTAACGTTTGCACATTGCACAAAACTCGATCATTATATTGCTTTTATTGCCTGTATATTACCATAACGAACATTCAGTGACATCTGGTAGTGAGTATCGAAAAATAATTATAGTAGGACAGGGAAACTTTTTAGTATATGATGCAGCTTTGAAAATATCTGTAATTCGACACGGGTCTACAGCTACCTTCAACTAGATGGCGCTACCGTGACGTTTCATAGTATTTTCATTTACCACATAGATATGCGGTTCAACTGAAGATTGCCAAGCCAGACCTACTGCCACAGAGTAATGAGAACGTTCACTTTTGTGAACCCCTTCCCTCCCTCATAAACGTATTTGTTGAACGGCCCCCCTATATATTTCAAGGGATGTCTTTTATTACATATTACAAGATCCAGTGACTAGCAAAAGTTTCTTGCATATAAACTGATCGTCATTCTTATAGGCCGATTCAGAAAGGTATCGAGATACTCTGTTGAAAATTAAAAAGTGTTCCCTATCAACGTTTCCTTGTAGTGGGGATTATTAAAAGTCTACTTTTTATACAAATCCCAACTGATAGGTAGTTGTGAAATATCTTCAAGTTAGGAAACTTGAGAGTTTTGGTAAAATTGCCTGATTGCTATACAAGAGTGATTCCATGTAAAAGCTGAAAGAAAAAAGTTATGTCATACTCCAAGCACTTGAAATTGGTGTCATTTTGACGTACTTATTATCCTCTTACGCCAAATCAAGCGCCTGCTCGATCGATTAACCCTTTGTTCATTTATTCAACATTTTATGCGATAAAGAATATATGTTTTTTAAATAAATAGCCCCCGCCCCCTCCCGGGTACGAAGGGGGTTGTTGGTAAGGCACTTGAAAATTATCGTCGCTCAGCTTCTCAACAACACTTGTATCCAAATGATGTCTTCCTCTGCATTTTAACCGCATTTTTCAAATTTTTAAAAAACCTTTTAACAAAAATTGAAAAAAAATTTCGAGATATAGTTTTCATCATCTACAATGCCAGCGCGGGTTACATGATGAATGCCATTTATTAAGACTTTAGACAACGTTGCAAAATAGAAATCCGGATTAAAGATAAAGACTTAATTTTATTTCTGTTCTGTTCAGTGACGTAATTTCAGCATTTTTATTGGGTATGCAGGAATTTTTCACAGATAGCCTAATAGATGGAAGCAAAGCGAAGACTGTAATTCTTAAAAGATAACCCGATAAATCCAAATGAGCGAGGGAAAGCGAGTGCTACAAAAAGTTAAACCATAGACAGGAAACCCTAAACCCAAATGAGGTAATATTTAACTCAAAAGAGGGAAAATGAATGGTGTGAAACAACAATTTGGTAAATAAGGCTCACGTAAAAATCGGAAGACTTGATTTATGATCGTTCACCAAACGGTTGCATACGCTGGTGCGCGTGAAAAGGGGTATACGTCGAAAATAGTGGAAATCGACCTATTATTTGCACCAATTGCCTTGAAATGTTAATACAACTGTGTGGGAGGGGAGGAGGGATGTAACTCTAAACACATTCCAAGAAGTATAATATACTTGGAAGTATCACTCTTAATTGAGACAGATATTCTATTTTTAGGAGTATCTCCCCTCCGCTTTTCAAAATATGGATTGAGATAAATATTATTTTAAGGAATGTCACCCCCAGCTCTTCAAAATTTCGCTGCTGAGAAAAATATTAGATTGTAGGGAATAATCCTCCCCCGCCCTTCAAAAGTTTAGTAGAGGTAAATGATTATAAGTGCCACCTCCCGCTCTTTCGAAATTTATATTGAAGATTGGTGGGAGTCGTATGTTACTACCCCCCCGGGCCCCGATTTTCTGTCGACGGCCCTGAATACTCATTCAAAATATTGGTGGGGGGGGCAGTTGCCTACCCTTGCCCCGAATTACATCTATGGTTCCGTTGTGTTGATTTTAATAGTCTTTTACAAAAATCTGCTATTTTTATACATACCTAGCAACCTATTTTCCGTTTCTATATGGCTGTTGCGCTGTTGAACTGAGAAACGATCTAGCGAGACTGGTTTAGTTGGAAGTAGTTTTAGTCTGAAAAATAAAATAAATGAAACTCTTTAAATTGATGTTTAAAATTATCCGAAATTTCTTAGCAAAAATTGTGGTTTTTTCATGTATAAGCAATACAATAAGTTTAGAATGTAGTGAAACGACGAGATTTTGAATTTGAACTAAAAAAAAATGTGTGCCTATACTGATCGGTCTGTAACTCGTTTTCTCTGGAACGGTTTAAGATACTGACTTAGAATTTAGTACACGTATTACACGTATATCATAATGAGATCTGGAACTATAGATTATATTTTGAGCTTACTACGGTGAAGCTTTGGGGGTGAATAAGAGTAAATAGGGGGAAATGAAGTAAATCAAGCCCAGTAAGTCTTGGGGTTTGGTGTGTATATTAGAATGTTTATAACATTGGCCAACCCTCCACCATTCCCACTCCCTTATTAAAGGGGTTAATAAAACAAAATTAAGATATTCACTTGAAATTTAGTACACGACATATGGAATTAGATTATATTTTAAGATGATTTCCTTGACGAGTTGGGGGATAAATTGGGTTTATTTATCCAAGGGAAAACAAGTACCTAAAGTAAGCTAGTAAGAGGCCAGAAACTTGGGATTTAGTGTATATACTGGAAGCACATAGTCCTCAAATTTGTTTATAACATTTGACAATTTGCATTTGCATTCCATCTGGTCAATTTCATGCAAAGTTATGGAGGTTGGTAATATAACGATAGGGAACTGGATAATATTTTGAGAATATTTTCTTTAAGGGTTGGGGCATACCTAAATAAGGGAAAATAAGTAAAGCAAGCTAATAAGAGTAGAGAAACTTGAGATTTGGTGTATATACTAGAAACCAAGCCCTTAAATAATTTTATAACATTCAAGATGTTTTTGTTTAAAGAAACTTAAGCCAGGGTTTGCTCGAACATTCAGTCGCGGAGAACCGACAGTCAGTCGACCGACAAGGGTAACGATTTTTGGTCACAAGTGGTTTGCTAGAAATGGTAGATCATCTAGTTTCTTTTTATTCGTTGACCTGTACGTTTGTATTCTGCATGGATAAAAGCATGGATATAAATTAAATAAAGTATGAAATTAATTGGTTGAACTTTTAATGTTAGAAGAGGGCGCTTTTTTCATTTTATCTCCTATTACAACTAAATCTTTGTAACTTTTAGCATTAACAGTATATAATGCTGGATACAGTCTAACCAAGTCTATTAAAGTTTCGTCGTCTTCAGCTATAACTTTTTCACCCATATTTTCTTATAATTTCACAAAACAAAAGTAACAAAATTTATTCGCTCATTTGTCGGTTCAGCTGAATCAAGCTCAACAGATTCGGGAGGAAAGGTCGGTGTGGGTTGCCGAAATGCGCAGCTGAACGGACTTCAGCAATTCGATTATTATTTAAACCCTCACGTTGAAATAAATCGTCAAATCGCAGCGGTGGGCAGACTGTCGGTGCTGCGCGACTGAATGTTCGAGGAAACTAAGCTTTAGATGAGAAATCTGGATGTGGAAATAGTGATTTCTTAGGCGGCGGTTTTCAGTGTGGAATATGAATATGTGTAGAGTGTGCACGAATTTTGGACACACTCTGTGTGTGATGCACAAATAATTTCGACATTTAAATTAAAATTTCAATTGTTTTTCGTCATGACCTTCATATGCTTAAAATGGAACTGCTAGAACCATTTTATTTGTCCATTCATTCATTTAATTTATTTTACTTTTTAATTAATTTGTAAATCGCCATAAATTCAAATTTATATTTTTAAACCAAAGAAGTGAGGTGAGAGGTGACCCAGATTATGTTTGCGTAAATTTCATATAAATACATTGAAAATACTACTACTACTTTATGTAGTAGACAACGTATAAAGAGCGGGTCATTGCAGTGCTTGCTCTTAGTGACTGAAGTCTAGTAGGTATTGATTTTGGTTTTCTGAACCCAGACAAACTCGAGTCCTTGGCATTGCGTTGGTATGATTCGTTGTTCATTACACTGAACTTTATATGTGATTTACAATAATTATATATAGAGGTACCTAAGTACGGCATTATTTATATTCTGAGGCGATTTTAACAAGACGTTCAACAAGAAAAAAAATTTCTATAGCAAATATGTTAATGCAAATGTTTACATTTCTGTAGAAGGCAAGAGTAGTTTTCATATCTTATTTCCACAAATGAACAAATTTAAGATGATTGTTATCAAGTTATTTAGTAATAGGTTCTATGTATATTTTTCACAATAACTTAATTTTTGCTTGACAAAGCTTCGCAAACGTTCGAATAGTTTTAAATTGGCAGACATTACAGACAATAGGCAACAGCATTGTATGGCAATAAACTGATAATGAAACATATTCTTTATAGGATTTTGCAAACAGCGGAAAGAAAAACTGTCTATGAGAACTAAAGGAAAAACTATATATAAAAATATGAATGAAATGTTTGCATTCTTTCGATAACCTGACTTCTCTGGTTATGCTAACAAGTAAAAATTCTTATTTGCCATTCTCATTTTATCACTAGCATCCAACATAGTCCCCTATGGCTAGGCAGCTTAAACTAGTATCTACATGATCCCCTACGATATGCAAATTCAGTTAAAAATGATGAGACCAAAGGCCTGAAATTAATTTATTTACGTACCTTGTCTTTAAAAAAATTTTCATTCTAATGAATTACATTTTCATAAAATCTTTATGATGGCTTTGGGCTTTTCTGATGAGTCCACAATAAGGACGAAAAACGTTTCAAAGGCATTGCCAAAAAACTGAATGAGATTTTATGATTTTTCAGACGTATGCATTGAGGTCTTCTAAACATTTTTTGTCTCTTGAAATTTTCTTGTAACTTGCTAATTTTCCGAATTACAGGCAGCGATAAATAATGTACTACATTTTCAACTTAAAAATTATATTTTGAACTTTTAATAATGGTATAACTATGTAGGTTTTATATTTTTTTTATAATAATATATACAGGGTGTCCCGAAAATGGTGGGCAATATCCCGGATTTGGGTAGAACTAGTGAAAATAAGGTCACAAGTTCGTATAATTTTCTTTCCCTCGAGGTACCCCTACAAAGATATTCCCTCTTGAAGTAGAGGGGTAAAAATCAATTTTTCGCGATAACTTTTTTATTATTCAATCGATTTTAATAATTGTTGGGTCAGTATCATATTATTTTTATCCAGTTAAGTCAGTAGTGTATTAGAATCTTGGATAACATTCTTGGGGGCTCGGAGGCACAGCACCCATTGCCTTAATAAATTGTAAAAAAAAAATCGGCCTACTTTGTTTTATCTCTAAGGTCATTTTCAACTTTTTCAGCCCTTTTTACGTAAAAAACGTATACTTGTTTGATGTCGGTAATATGAACCATTTTCGAGATAAAAGCACTGAACGATGAAATTGCGATTTTCAATCGCACAAATAATAGCAATTTTTACTTTGTCATTTATTTATTTATTTATTTAAATACAACCACCCAACAGAAAACCAATTAAAGGGTGGGTCATATTATGTATGACCTTCCCGTCAGTTATTTGAAAAAAAAAACGACAAAAAATGGTGCCGCACATGCTGAAGCCCAAGTTCTGGGGTCCGCATTGAACGTGTTAATATTAATTTTTTTAAATATTAAAAAAACAGCTAGGTACATCGTCTCATCTCTAGATAAGACGATGTAGCTGTTTATGTACAAAACCAAAGCAGAAATAAAGACAGTTTATGGTTACCATTGATAAAAATAACAGCTAGATGATAATTGGAGTGACATAATTTTTCAGTATTAGCTAATCCGACTTTAATTTAGTAATTAATGGGTTGAAATATGGCTTACAATAACAATGAATATGCAGCTATGCATTTAATGTATGGAATTGGCTTCTTGTGATGCCTTGCAAGCAAAAAGACTATTGGCTCGACGGTATCGCCATCGAAGGGTTCCTGATCGCAAAACTTTTGAACGTGTTAATCAACGCTGAGAGAAACTGGTAAAAAATAAGTCAATTTTTTTGAAAATTAAAAATCTAAGAATTCTGTCTCTACTTAGGTCGATTTGCGCCAAATAAAGTAAACAGAGGGGTGCTCCGCGTACAACACGTACTGTTGAAGTAGAAGAAAACGTGTTGGATGCAGTCGCTGCGAATTCATCTGTCAGTATCAGATCATTATCATTACAAATGAATGTCCCAAAATCGATCGTTGGAAGAATTTTGAGAGAGGAACTGCTTCCACTGTACCATATACAAAAAGTACGTGCCTTTAGTCCAGCTGATTTTCCTGCTAGGGTGCAATTTTCGCAGTAGTTCATACAGAACCATGAACAAAACCATATGCCTTTATTCGATCGGCTTTGTATACGGCTGAAGCAAGCTTTGGAAGAAATGGAGTTATTAACTCCCATAACGTACATGTTTGGGCCGGGGAAAACCCACATGCCACAATTCAAACGCTCCACCAAAGGCAATTTCATATTAATGTGTGGGCCGGAATTATTGGCCGGTATTTGTTGGGCCCATTCGTGTTAGCAAATCGATTGAATTGGCATTTTTATCTTGAATTTCTCCTACAGCAGTTACCACAACTTTTAGAAGACGTTGGCATCTCGACAAAACATGTGGTTTATGCATGATGGGGCGCCCCCGCATTTTAACCTTATAGTGAGGGGTCATTTGAATGGAGTATATCCAAACTGGTGGATAGGTCGAGGTGGGCCTGTTTCTTGGCCTCCCCGATCACCCGATTTAAATCCCCTTGATTTCTTCCTATGGGGGCATTTAAAATATGTCACACCAGTAGAGACAAGAAAAGAACGAGAGAATTATGTATCATTCAAATGCAATTAGAGAAAACGTAGAAATGTTGTGGCGAGTCCAGCGATCGTTAGTTCGTCGTGGCCAAGCATGCATTAGAGAAGGAGGTGCTCGTATTGAGCATTTGTTATGAAATTTCATAAATCTTAATTTTTCCATGTCCCTAATTAGTTTTCTACAGTCAGGTTTCAAATAGTGTGTTCAAGATTTTTTGTTTTTATAAGAGTGTAGGTAAGTAATTACTACCTCCTAGAGAAATAAATGTTGTTTTGTACATAATCCTCGTGTTTATTTATCTTAAAAAATTACTATTATTTGTGCGAATGAAAATCGCAATTTCATCGTTAAGTGCATTTATCCCGAAAACGGTTCATATTACCGACATCAAACAAGTATACGTTTTTTACGTAAAAAGGGCTCAAAAAGTTGAAAATGACCTTAGAAACAAAAAAAAAATAGGCTGAAATTTTTTTCACAACTTATTAAGGCAATGGGTGTTCTGCCTCCGAGCCACCAAGAATGTTATCCAAGATTCTAATACACTGACCTAACTGGATTGAAATAACATGATACTGACCCAAAAATTATTAAAGTCGATAGAACAATAAATAAGTTATCGCGAAAAATCGATTTTTAACCCTCAACTTCAAGTGCGAATATCTTCGTAGGGGTACCTCGGGGGAAAGAAAAATATACGAATACTTACTTTCACTATAGTTCTACCCAAATCCGAGATATTGCCCACCATTTTCGGGACACCCTGTATAAATCAGCGCAGTTTACAGAAAAGTTGCAAATAAAAAGTCTTGTATTTCGATGATACATTCATCTGATTTTTTTCTTTTATATTTCCACTTCCCCACAAGAATTTTCGAGCGGCCATATCTCGAAAAATATGCATTTTTCTAAAATATTCACAAGAGTAAAAACATCTTATTTCGGGCAAAAAAAGGAAGATGTAGGTAAGTATTGTTTTATTTTTTTCATTTTCAACCTAATTCTACAAGTTACGGAACCCGTGATAATAGAGATAGTTTCTACCCCTTCCGATCATTACCTACCCTAATCTATTTTCAACTTTTTTTATTAACGTCATTATAAACACATTGCACAAAGTCTCATCAAAATCCATTCACTAGCACTCAAGTTAGCGATTTTTTCATTTTAGGGCTGCGTTGACTGGACTAATATTAAAGTATTTCTGATACTGTGAGCGGCCATCTCTAGGGCGGCTTAAATTCAACCGTAATATTGCCTTTTTCCATAGGTGGCTCCCTCTCTTGGTGACAATTTGGCTAAATGTAGTTCGGTACCACTCATCACTAGATGGCAGCACTAACGTTTGAAGTCTAAATTCGGCACTCGCTTTAAGGCTTGCTATTTTCTATTTCCTACTGCCAATTCCCAATGTAAATGAATATATCCACTTCCTTTTGTTCCTCATATTTTTATTAAGGTGGTTACGAAAATAAAATTATTTTATTCGGTAAGTATATACCTAGACCTACATTTAGACATCATTCGCAGGTCACAACTGAATTACAGCGTAAGCAAACCATTTGAATACTCAAGTTCTACATATATAGGAGCGTTAGTTTTTTACTGATATAGAACACGTTTTGCCTACCAAACTTTTGAGGGGGATTCATCATGGGTATTAATATACTTACCCCGACCTGTACAAATAATAAACCTATAAATAAATATTTATGTAACATGCACCGCACACCAGCAACTGCTATAATAAAAAAAGTTAATTTCGTTAGTATACCATCAGATAAGTGTAAGCATACAACTTTACCTGACCTTCAAATTATATAATAAGTATGTTACATAGAAATTGGTATACCTATACAAATTCATTCACATAACATCACAAACCAATATTTATAAAATAATTCTAACCGAAGAATTCTGCAAAATTGCTCATACCTTAATCCAGATATATTTGCTGCCAAATAATTTTGTCCTTATTTCTCTCTTTTCAGTCAGTCCCAAAACTACATTTTAGAGACTGCATAGTGGCGCATTTAAGCCGTTTAGTATCTTATTATTATATTCTCAACCGTCATTGTTGAGGTACCTATAGCTGGGGGGCTTATAAACAAGTTACCTAGGCGCTGTTAGTGTCAGAAACTGGTTAAACAAAGCAATATAATTTTATATGTATTTAAACGTTAGACGCTAGCATATAATATATACACTATTTAAAATTTAAATCAATACATTCTCCTCCATATTCGATTATTCTGAACCTACTTGGATCGCCTCTGATCCGATCAGATTTCCGTAACCGCCTGCTTACAAGCTCACAAACATAAAATGGTATCGTGTGAATCGTGCATGCCTGTAACTCATCTACTCTACTTGTTCCAGTCTAGTTTGTAGGCTGGGTATATCCGCACATCGCAGTTTTGTATTTGTCGTATGTTTAGTAAATAGTAACTCCGGCGTTTTACGGTGTTTGTAGTGTTTTTGAGAACGAAATATTTATCTAAAGAGAACGTAAGATGAGCACCCCGGTGAAAAAAGTACCTATTCATTTACAGGTGAGTAAGAATAACAGGTGTATTGAATAAGTCAAATTGAATATATTATTATACCGGTCATATACCTACTGATGAAATAATATATCCTGCGCGGTTCTTCCTGTGCTAAAAATAGTCGTATGATCCCTTTAGAACAATAATAATAATAATATAAAAACAAGTTGGTATAAATATATGAGACAGACTGCTCTCTTGCCATAATTGTATCGATTGGCCTCTTTTTTGGAACCTAATTGTTAAAATATAGTGTTCTATTATTTTAATTTGTTTGAATTAGCGCGATTTTGAAGCTGCAAAGTACCTCTACATTTAATACATGCAATTCCTGCGTATTTAAATTACGGTTGTTTGCAGCCAATGTACCGACCTACGTAAAGGTATTTTTGTACTGTTTGTGTCTAAGAATAAATAGGTAATAGGTACCTACCGCAAAATATTTTTTATGTAACCATTAAAATAATAGGTGTAGTTGAACATTGCCCAAAACCGCAATTTCTTTCTTAATAGATAATATACCCTATTATAGATTTTTCGTAAGATTTTAAAATGTATGGGGATAATAACTAGGTATCGTGTTTGAATAGGTATTGAATAAAAGTAAATAATTAAATGACAATACCTATAAGAGCATAACTGGAAAAATTTTAAGTTCACACTCGTATCACAAGTGCCTATTTAGATATCTTAAAATAGTTATGTCTACCCCTATATTCTCTACGAGAGTTTTAGGATTTCCGACGGTTTTTGTTTTTAAATTAAGTAAGTACCTACTTAAGTACCTACCATATTGTGGGAGGTAGGTAGGTATAGTTCGTCAGTTTATACAGCGTTCAAATGCGCCAACTTTTGATCTTTACCGAATTTATCGTCGGTGTGCTTGAACGCTGTAAACTGATGAAGTACCTAACCTAGATGAGACAAAATTTATTCAAGATAGAGTTCCGCGCTTGCATTATACAGGGTGTCCCATGACTATGGGGCAATATTTCGGAAGCGTATAGTTTATCCAGTGTCAGTTTGAGAATCATAAAGAAAGATCGATAAAGAAATACTTCATAACACCAGCGATGTCATAAACGCCGATCGACAATTTTTAGAATCACTTTTTAATTATTGGAAATATTATTTCACTACACTTTATTTTAATCGATAGGTATGATGTAAGTTGTTTATTTATAATACATTATTTATTTGTAATAAATAATGTTAGTTTGATGCATAACTCCACAACTAATTCAATAAAAGTAAATAAATATCATTTAACCTACGGCTATGCTACCTGCAATATTAAGAATGAACCATGAGCTGGTAGCGGACTTGTAATGGTGAGCTAGGTAAACAAACGACTACTTTCGTTTGAGGTAAGCGCATAACATATCTGGATAACTATATTCGTATACGTATATTGTCTATAGTATTCAAGCACGGTTTCGGTGATATTCTATCACAAACAGGCTTTGTAATGATTTATTCTGGCTGCAACGCTTTCTGAATTTCTAAATTGAGAATAGAAATACTGTATCTGTACATTTCTTTCTTTCGGAGCTATTCGCCCTTAAAGGTTAAATTTTGAAAAAAAATTTGCTGATATCTTGGACACTACTTTGTCGAAGGTAATAAAATCTGGATAGTATAAATAGTTTCTTGACAACTATAACGTCCATTGGCCCACAGAAGCTAGAAGTTCTCAAACTTTTCTTAGGTAACTATTCAAATTATTGACCTGGATCAGTATTTCTGAAAGTATCACTAAAGGATATGTTGTATGGGTTATTTGTCTTGTCATTCCCTATTGCCAGTTTTTTTAGTGGTTTTCTTTAGCTCGAAATGTGTGTGGGTATGTATGTATATATGTATGTATCTATGTTCAAATCTGGAGAGCGAATTTTTGACCACTTCCCGATATGCAATCATGCTGAAATTTTGCACACAATTTTGGTTCTGAAGACAATGCAATATAGTATATTCATTATTATGGTAGATCCAATATGGCGGCCACCACAAAATGGCGGATTACCTGTTTTTTACAATCCCCTTGACATGGGTATCAAATGAAAGGGTATGACAAGTAGAATACAATAAGCTGTGTGACGTCATTCTAAATCTAATATGGCGGCCGGCACAAAATGACAAATCACGTCCTTGGCATGGATATCAAATGAAAGAATATGACTAGTAGAATACAGTAAGCTGTGTGACGTTATTCTAAATCCAATATGGAGGCCGACACAAAATAGCGGATTACCTATTTCTTGACAACCCCCTCGACATGGACATCAAATGAAAGGGTATATAAAGTAGAATACAATAAGCTGTGTGACGTCGTTCTACATCCAATATGGCGGCCGGCACAAAATAGCGGATCACCAATTTTTCACAACCGTCTCGGCATGGGTATCAAATGAAAGGGTATGAAAAACTGTGTACACTAAACTGTGTAACGTTATTCTAAATCCAATATGGCGGCCGGCACAAAATGACATATCACGTATTTTTTTACAACCCCCTTGGCATGGGTATCAAATGAAGGGATATGACAAGTAGAATACAATAAGCTGTGTCACGTTATTGTAAATCCAATAGGGCGGCTGACACAAAATGGCGGATTACCTATTTCTTGACAACCTCCTCGACATGGGTATCAAATGAAAGGGTATATAAAGTAGATTACAATAAGCTGTGTGACGTCATTCTAAATCCAATATGGCGGCCGCCACAAAATAGCGGATCACCAATTTTTTATAGCTCCCTCGGCATGGGTGAAAGGGTATGAAAAATTGAGTACAATAAGCTGTGTGACGTTATTCTAAATCCAATATGGTGGCCTACACAAAATGACGGATTACCTTTCCTTTACAACCCCCATGATATGGGTATCAAGTTTGACAAGGATAAACGAAATTATGGCGTTTGAATAAAAAAAAATGAGGCAGACGGGAAACAAAAAAGTAAAAAATAAATGAATAAATAATTTTTTTTTAAACAATGTTTTTCTTTTAAAACTGAATTACACTAAAAAGGAAAAATAATTTTTATTCAGAATTACAAAATGATGAAAGAGAAATCCATTGGGCGCTCATAAAGTATTGCTGTTGCTGTTACATTACAACATACTATTCATAATATAACGCTTTATCACAATGCTGATTGTTGATAAAGGTAATATATTTTATGAGCCTCCAATAGTTATCTTTTTCATCATCATTTTGTAATTTAATCACTGAACAAAAATGGTTTTTTTTTGTTTTGGTGCAATTCAGTTTTAAAAGAAAACCATTGTTTAAAAAAAAATATTGATTTGATCTTTAAAGAAACTGAATTAAATGAATTTCACCCTGTGTATGTCTATAACTGACAACTCAAATTTTGCAATATTTTTAGTTCAGTTTATTTTTGAGGACGATTTGATTGACTGGTTCATATTAACAAATGCAGATTTTTCTATACATTTAAACATTAAAGGTGTGTTGAGTTCTCTATGTACTATTTGGTACCAAAACAAACAGTAGTATGAGTTGTATAGTTGTAAAATAGCGTGAATTGATAATTTTAGTTTTTTATACTAGTGGACTGAAAAACGGGGAAAAGTCGCTTCCTTCTCGACTTTTTTTTTTTTAGGGTACAACCACATGGAATCTTTACAAAATTATCGATTGGGTCCCTGGCCATCTGAAATCGTCAATTACAACATTTTTTAGTAGGGACAACATTTTTTATTGCGAAATTTGTCAAAACTATGTTTTATTACTTTTCACACATACCTCGCGATATCTCCGGAACCAATTTAGATATTATTTTTTTTTTTTTTGCAATCGATAAAGGAAGTGTGGGCGAAGATAACTGCGGTATTGTCGTTAGTATGAAAAATTTAGTTTTTTTGTGAAACTAGGAAAAACTTTGATATTTACTTTTTTGCAGCACTATTTTCAGTAAGCGAGAAACTTTTTTGTTTTAAGAAATTTTGCTATACTATCTGTGTACCAAACAAGGCCAAAGCTTCAAAAAAGTTTTTAAAAAAAGAATCACTATTCTATGTCTTATAGTTTTCGAGTTATAGTCAGTTAAAGTTGAAAGTTTCCGCAGCCGCCTTTAATTATTGTGCATCGCCTTCTAAAGAACGCACCGCGCTGGCCGGCGAGCAGACATATCCGCATCCGCATGCTACTTATACATGATTGATTCACTTTGCTAATAAGTTACAAACTGTCTTTGCGTGTTAATATTACTGCGATTATATATTATTGTGTATATTTGGAGGTGTGTGTCTACCCATATTTTTTTTTGTTAACAATGCAATGGAGTGTTTATTTTGTGAGCAGGCTCTACAAGAAAATGACAAACATGTGACACAAAATCCGAGATTGCAAGGATTAAAAACAATTATAAGTGCTGCAGAAAAAAGGAAAGACATTTCTGCTCAAAAGATTTTACAACAAAAGGAAGACATTCTAGGAGGAAAGGTTAAAGTAATATTTCATTTAACTTGCAGACAAACATTTATTAGTTCGCAAAATATTGGATATGTTTCCCAAAGCAGTGAAAACGAAAATGCGTCATCGTCTCGGGCAAGATACCATAAAGACGCATTTAATATTTGGAAAATGTGTCTAATATGTAACAGATCTGGAAAGAAAGTTCAAGAGCGCTTAACATCTGTGCAGACAGGTAGGTTAATAATTTTTTTTGGGAGATTTTGTGAAAATATAATTCTTAGAAATATAAAAGCCAAATTACGTCTGCTTTAAAAATCTTGCTTCACTATATTATGAATTTTTATACATTTTTAAGGGGTATTTATTTACTAAACTCAAAAATACTTGATCACATTTAGGCAAAAAACTTTTTTCCTCGTAGGTATTAGATTTTTTTTCTCACAATCCGTTAGCTGTCAAGTGAAATGCTGTTATCTGTTGTTTTTTTTTTTTCTATTTAGGGACCGGAAAAAATACGTACTCTAAGATAATCAAAGCTGCCCAAAATCGACAAGATATTGATGATGCTATATCACAAGAGCTGTTATTGTCAGAACATTGGTAAGCGAAACATCAAAGCTTGTGAAAATAATTTTGATGCTACCACAACTTCCCAACCATTGAGAGATCAAAGTGTTTTATCAGAATCAGGGTCAACTAGCTCAGACTCAAATGTCTCTTCTAAAATAAACCCAAATGAAGATTTCCAGGCTATTAAAGAGAACGAAATCCTTATTTTACACAAAGCGGCGGGTATTTTAAAGAAAAAAATTAGAATATTTAAGACCCCACAAAGCAAATTTAGGGGCAGAAATGTGCAAAAAACTACTGGCAATTCATTGCTTAACTGGCTGCGACACAACAAATGCAATGTATAAGATAGGCAAGAAAACAGCATTTGATATGTTATCCAAAAATATTGATTATTTAAAAGATTTAGAAAATCTTCCCTTTTTATCAGAAGATAAAGCATTTGAAGTTAGTACTAAATATATACTTTACTTGTATAGAAACAAAAACAAAAATAGTTTCCTTGAATCAATTACGATGGTACCTAACAACGGAATCAAATCGCCCAGCTTCTGAGTTGCCTCCTACTGATCATACTTTTAGACAACATGTAAAAAGGTAATAATTATTTTTCTAAGTCGTTCATGCTTAATAGAAAATATCTACACATACATCTATTATTGTTTTAGGTGTCTGTATCAATTAAAAATTTGGTACAGTAGCCACATTCAAGAGATGCCAGTAGAAGATCCGACTCTATACGGAATAAGAACCAGTACCCGATGATATAAGAAAAACTTTGTCGATACGATGTTCCGACAAAACTTGTAACAATAATAGGAGTACTTGTGTTTTACAAGGGTTAAAATGCTGCAGTGACTGCAAATATGCAAACTGCAGTAACAGCTTAATCAACGAAACTTCATCAGATGGCGAAGATTGTTAATCTAAACTGAAGTAATAGCTATAATAATATATTTTTAAAATGTTTAGGAAGTTTTATTTACAGGTATAATCAAGTTGACGCTCCCACAATATCGCTGTACCAACAGTATTTACACCTAGCCGCACGGCCCGGCCGGCTAAACCAAACCGGCCTGCAGTTAGTACATGCTTAAACGGAGGCGCTGGAAATTTCAACTTTAACTAACTATAACTCGAAAACTATAAGACATAGAATTATGATTCTTGTTTTAAAAACTTTTTTGAAGCTTTGGCCTAGTTTCGTACGCAGATAGTATAGCAACATTTCTTAAAACAAAAAAGTTTCTCGCTTACTGAAAATAGTGCTGCAAAAAAGTAAATATCAAAGTTTCTCCTAGTTTCACAAAAAAACTAAATTTTTCATACTAACGGCAATAACGCAGTTATCTTCGCCCACACTTCCTTTATCGATTACAAAAAATAAATAAAATATATCTAAATTGGTTCCGGAGATATCGCGAGGTATGTGTGAAAAGTAACAAAACATAGTTTTGACAAATTTTTGACAAATTTCCCAATAAAAAATGTTGTCCCTATTAAAAAATGTTGTAATTGCCGATTTCAGATGGCCAGGGACCTAATCTATCATTTTGTAAAGACCACATGTGGTTGTACCTTAAAAAAAAATTTTGAAACATTTTTGCTGCTTTTTCAGTCCACTATACAGATATCGGCTCCGAATCGGGGTTAATGACAAATATTTCATAAGATTCTAAAGCATCTGATCGACAGTATACTTCTAAAACGTATAGAGGACCGAGGGTGAAGAGAAATTTTGGCATGCTGCCTGAAACTGAGTCAACCTGCGACAAATTTATAATCGAAACTTATTTACATAATGTCGTTATACATGCCGGTATCTAATGAAATAAGTTTCATTTCTTTGTGGCGGGCAAATTATTGCTGTTCAAGTTGGTATTTGTATTATTCATCATTATACTCTAATTAGTTTCAAAACGGATAATTTTCAAAGTTTGTTGAATTAATACGAAAGAGTAAATGGTGCCGGTTACAAAACTAAAGTCGTTTGTTGTGAATGAAAACAAAAGCATTCCTTTGAAATTAATTTAAGTTGGCCCTATCTTAAAATAGCTATTCTACCTGTTATAACATTAATTCATAGTGTTGACCATGAATCTTAGTTATACGGGGTGGGCCATTAAAAACGAAACACACTTTCGTACAGTTCAAATTGATTTTTTAAAAACACTCAGACACGTCAATTTTATTTCTGAAGGGGATATCTTTTGCAACATAACTCACCTTCAAATCGCTTCATCCCTTTAAGCACAACCCCTAAAATTTTAAATTACTTAATAAGGCAAGTATTGCCTCATTTGAGCATTACACAATTAAATGAAAATATTCAAATCTGATCGATTCGTTTTAAAGATTTTCAAAATTCAAGTCACATTTATTCAGATGAAAAAATTCAGAAGGTACAACTGTCAAACGTTTTCATAAAAGTTGTGGAGATGTTTCTGATGCAAATTTTATAAAACAACGTTACTTTCAGAAACACTTTCATGACATTTTTATAGCAGCTATAAATGCAAAATTGGCACCATCTTATAAAATATTTCAGTCGCTGTTGATATTTTGTATCGCCTATTGGAGCCGTTTTAAAACAATTATATAAACATTTCCGCAGGCCTTACGAAAATTTAGTACCATCACTATATAGCAGTTTTATTAAAGTTTCATATAAGTGTACTATAAAACACACTTCACTGTTTGTCAAATTACTGCTATAAAACAACTAAATAACTGTTTTAAAAGAGCTTTTGAATAATCGTTATTTTGAAAAAAGGCTGTTTTATACATAGTAATAAATGATTTAATACTAGGTACCTACCCAATAAACACAAATACATGCCAGAGATGTCTTCTTTATATAACTCAGTTTACATAGGAAGTGTCTGACATATCAAGTGTAAGATAAATGCAACTTACATGTGCCTAGAAATTTCCTCCTCTCCTAATATGTCATATATGTAACAAACATAAGTCATGTAATAACTTTTGTTCTCTTAGTGATATATAACAGATATATGGCATACACCAGTTTTGTTTCACATTTATTATGTGTCAGACAATAAGTTATTTGTCCTCATTTATGTATATTATGTATATATGTTTCAGATACATGAAATTTGGCCAATTTGCTCTCCCATACTGATTTAACATATAGAGTTCCCCGATTGGTATAACAGTACACGATCTGTTATACCAGTCTGGGAACTGTATATGTTAAATCAGTATGGGAGAGCAAATTGGCTAAATTCCATGTATCTGAAACATATATACATATATATTAGCAAAAAAACAAAAATTGCGGCTTTATATATAATAAAGGACTGGTCTTGCTTTGTTTCAAATTTATATATAGTATATCCCCAAATATTTTGAATCAAGTGAGCTTTAATGGTTAACCATAAACGTTTTTTTCCTTAGATAGTACCTTCTCAAAATAAAATAAAGTTGCATGAAAAAAGTTGTTTGTAAAATACAAAATTATGCTTCTAAGATTTAAATCAGATTAGCCTACTATGACAAATATGTTTCATGAAATATTGTCACATCGAAGGAAAAAAGTTTTTGAATATAGCTATTTGCTATAAAAGCACTTGATTTTAAGAATTCAAAAAATATACTAAAAATAAATTTCCTGCAAATATGAAAAATAACAATTCTAACTTTGTAAATCAACACGCTTTATTGTTCTAATAATCCTGGGACACAGTGATTAATAATGGAAATACTAGTGAGAACTTTAAAGTATACCTACTTTGATACTTGATTTTCAAATATTTTATATTATTTCGAACTTGTGTCATTAGGGAAAAAATTATACAATAATTAAACAAAACTTATTAACTTCGTCTTTAAGGAAATAGTTTTCTGCATCCAACATGGCTATAAACTGTACTTGAGCCTCGGAAGAAGTTTCTACCTTGAAAGGAGTTTCTGCCTCTGAAGGAGTTTCTGCCTCGACTTCTGGCTTGGCACTCGTTGTTTCAGATGGTGCTGTGGTATCCATTTCAATTGGAGTCATACTTTCTTCTTTATTCGTTATTTCGCCTAATATTTGTCTGCAAACCCGATGGCCCGGCTTCACTGTCATCTGCTTCAATAGTCTTCTCCCTGTGATATCACTATTTTACTTTACATACAATAGGTAAATTTTTATGTTACCTTCAAATTTTGCTTTTCTGTTCCGAACTCTAGAATTTTTTTGCCACACTAAATCAAAACTAGTTGGTCCGTTGCTTCGATCACCATTAATGAAATGTCAGCTACAAATACGGGAATGTTTACCAGGTTCTCTGTCTTTGCGCCTAAAACATTTTCCAATACATGTCAAGAAATTTATGAAAAAATAACCATGTTTATGGTATCTACCTTATTAATTTAATCCACTTTCTTAATTCCTTTCTATCCTTTGGAAAAACAAAAAAATTTACATGTATGACTTGTGCTGCAATGTTTGCAGGTTGGTGCAAAACACATGACCATTGTAACTGATGGTTTTCCAATTATTTTTTCCTAAAAAATATAAAAACATCTCTTCACATAACCTCAATTCATTTCACATAAGGTAGTCAAATTGTAGGAAAATTATTTTAGTAATAGATATACCTTATATCTCTAAGAACAAGCAAATGTATTTACCTTAAAAATGAAAGCTTTCATATTATAATCACTTTTAAAAATCACATTTTATGTATGGAACTCGATTTCTATTTGTTTGGAACGGGCCGCGTTCCAAACAAATCGAAATCCACCTGAACCAAAATGGCGATGCTACCAAAGTCTGCATCATATTGAGAATCATTTACGTATCAGCCACATATAGAGGGTTGACATATCAAGGAAATTTCAAAAAATGTGACATGTTCGTATCAGACATGTAATTATGTAATATGCCAAGGTTCCTCAGTTGAGCTTCATTTGATATATGGCATACATATGTGTGTTTACTGGGTAATAACCCATAATAATTATTTTAAAGACTTGTTTTGATACAATCACTGCAATTCTTGATGCGGAGGAAATTTTAGTGTGAACTATGACGATGTTTTTAATACATTTTTAATGCGCCCCACATTTATTAATGATTTCTAATAATTTTTGACACTTTTATAAATATAGGTTTTATGAATTCGAGTTTTTTTGCAATGTAACTTACACTAATTTGTTTTAGTAGTCCTTACTGTATAATTAGCACGTTTCTGACTCTATAAATTCTAATAAACATTTGATATTTTTTAAATTTTCATGCCTTGTCATATTTACAATTACGAACGCCTTTCAAGATGGGTTCTCCCCATAAAAATACTTTTGTGTTAGTAGCCAGCATTTCAAGATATTTAAATTATTAGACGATTCCTATAAAACATCTATAAAATAATGCGCCTTATTGTAACTTTTACGTGAATCTTATAAAATAATTCACTCACTTTCGCGATACTTTTGCAGCTCTTGTGATAAATCTGTTAGGGCTGACTCGCAAATGCAACCATGGAAACAGAATTGGTTCAATTTGCATAAATATAACTTAGAAGTTAGTGGCAGTAAATCACCTTATTTACAGAGCTGTTTATTTATGGTTTATTTACTGCCACAAACCCGTAGATATTTTTATTAGTGGAAGCATCAGTACTTTGGCATATGACCTGATACGTTAATAGTGAGTGGAATGCATCATGTTTCATTATACAGGAGTATAAATTGTGTCTTATTGCCAAAACTACTATGCTGTTAACACATTGTCCTAATTCTGATATTTTTAGTGTCGCTGTTATATGATCTGGCAAGATCCGCACCGCTCTCTAAATGTTGTTAACCAAAATTTTGAGAGAATTTTTTTTTATAAACTAGCATACTATAATTATTATGACAGACCTTAATTATGAATAAATACAAATACACAGCTAACGTAGGAAATCAAGTTTTTCTAATATGTTTTATTATATTGTTAGCTACCACATTTTTATGCTCAAGTAAACAATTTTGTTTTGTAATGACTTTGTTGCTATTTCCATATTACAGCAAATACAATGATGTATAATAATTACATAACACACTTTGAAATAACAATATATTCTTAAAAGCAAAATTGTCACAAATAGACCTTTAATATAATTGTTTTGTAGGATGATAAGAAATAACTATAAAATAATTCCCATGTATATTTATAACGGTGCTAAAAATGCTGCTGACGTTACTAAGAAATCGTTATAAAACAGTTTAGTTCTATAAGCTGAAATGTTTTATAACTTAGTCACGAAAACATTTATAAAATAATTTAACTGCATTATAAGATATTTTATAATTTTGCTGTAGAAACGTTTTAATGATAAATTTATTAAATAGTTCAGTTGCAGACAACAAAATAGTATTTTCTGAAATTCTGATATAATTAATTAGCAGTTGGAAGTATTAATAAAATAACAATAAAACAAAATAATCGTGGAATATTTAAATTATAAAACAAATTTGCTGGTTGGGCAGTCAATTAGATTTTGTTGCTAAATTTATTAACTAGCAAAATTGAAAATACAAAATGTATTTTTAGAAATGTTCCAAAAAATTCGTATTTTCCGAGAAATGGCGCTTCGAATTTTTCCAAAAAGGGGAAGGGGGAATAAAATGTGACAAGAAAAAATCCAGAACATTTCTGGTGAACGTGAATTTTTCCAAAAAGGGGAAGGGGGAATAAAATGTGACAAGAAAAAATCCAGAACATTTCTGGTGAACGTGTTATTAAAATACGAGATATTTTTCTTTTGTGACTTTTTCCTAAAGTGCCGAAAAAACACGAAAAAAAGACTCATCGGAAAATGGAGAACCAGGTAAACCATGAAATTTAAAAATCTGGAAGAATTCAGACATATAGGTTCATATATTCTTTAAAATTTTAGTATCTTGTAATTTTTTTGTTACATTTATATTTTCATTAAACAACTTGGGTATTATGTCGGCGGAATTTAGATGTGTCCTTTATTCAGAAACAAAATTAATAACCAAGAATTAATAATGTAAACGTAAAGCATTTTTGGGTCACATTAAGTTTCTTTATAAAACTTTTTTAGTGTTATTATATTAAATAAAATTTATCGATTTTTAGTCGACATACTTTGAAACTGGTAAGTTGAATGAATGTTTAGTTGTAGGTAGTTGAAATACACATTTACCTACTTAGAAATTTTGGCACTCAGTAACAAGTCTACCTATTCAAAATGTAATAAAGCTCGATAAGTACAATAAGATTTCCGGTTATTATATGAAAAAAATGTTTTCTATTTAAAATCAATATCTCCACAAAATAACACTAGTCTGACTAACTGCTAGAAATAATATAAAGGGTATACCTTCTCAGATATCTGCTATTTAATGGTATTGTGCAAATATTTTTCCACTTAAAGAACTGTCAATCGTACACAATATCTTATAAAAGGATATCGAATATCATGAAATGTACATTAAAGTAGTACTAACTTAAATATTAAATATAATTTTAGGAAAACTTTGTTGTAGAGACGAGTATAGACCAATAATAGGCCTAAAGAATACAACTTGTTTAAATAGTCGACGTTTCGCCAGAACGTCCCATTTTTAGAGAAATAATTGACTTCTATTTTGGGGGGCTGAGGGGGAAGTGTATCTTTCTGGCGTTATGCAAATTTATTATATAGGCTTTAAACAATAAGTATGCCTTTTTCGATTTTTACCTCCCCTCCGTATCTCCGGCCTTGTCCATTTCGTAGAGGAAAAATAGTTTCAAAAACAACTTAATAAACCAAATACCAAATGTCAAACATAACAGCAATCGATGATCCTACTACGTACCATTGCTCTATCACACATTTTGTATAAACTGTTTCGTTATAACAATACAGGAAAATATTACTGAGGTTTTTGATTAAGCAGACAAAAATACGAAGATGTACCTACATAATATTTAAAGTACAATATAGTGTGTTTTTCATCCTTGAACTAACTTTACATAGATGTGTAGGTATTTCAAATTCGCTTTAAAATGTTATTTGCGACATAGTTTGTCGACAACAAATATAAATTTGAACAATAAAAATAAATAATACATTAATTTTGTGTCTAATGTCAGTGGTAGGTAAAATGTAATCAAACTGATATCAGTCACCCAACTAACTTTTAATCGTTATTTGACTACATTTTTGTAGAACTTAATCAGATAATGAATACAAAAATTATTTTGCTAACTTCCTAACAATATAAGGGTTCGTCATTCTCTATTGTTAAATGTCTGTATATCTTATCGAAATGTTTTTTTAAACACACTTCACGGTACAGTGCACAGATTACTTAAAATGCAAATTTTATACGGGCCTAGGCATAGCTAAAATTATATTATTATAATATATTAATAATGTAAAATTATAACTGTGACTAATTTCTTGAGAAAATATCTCTTTTAGGCGCGAAACGTCGTACTGTATAAAGTAATAATGTATACAGGACGTTTCTAAGAAATACGTTGTAGCATCCGGTTCAGGGGAGGAAAACTAAGTTATACAGATTCAGAAAGTATTCGTTTTGGTATGGCAATAATTGGCAATAAGTGGAAGCGAGAGCGAAGCAACTAGGCTATTCTTTTCTATCGTATGTATAACACATCGTACAAAGCGCCACCTGCTATCTCCACCACATGTGTGTGGACATCCCTACGTCAGTTCTCGTTTTGCCCTATACGATAGAAAAGAATAACCTAGTTGCTTCGCTCTCGCTTGCTCTTATTGCCAAATATTACCATGCCAAAACGAACACTTTCTGAATCTGTATACTCATTACCTTTATACAAAAACATACTCAAGAAGGAATAATATTTTGCGATATCTACTGAGGTATTTTTAATATACGATTGGGATTATATATGTATTTATCTAATTGTTTGGTGTTTTAAACAAATTCAGCTCACTAGCTCTACATTTACAGTTTGAATTGGAGAGGTAAGAAAGAGACCTGCGCACCTCAATTTTTTTAGTGATACGCATATACCCCCAGATTTTTCCGGAATGTCAACATTTTTGCTAAATACTTCAACGCTCTACACAACGAAGCCAAAGTTTTAATACGTAAACATTTTATGCTTAACTGTTCAAATGAGATATAGGGCAACTGTCAGATCTTGAATGGCAAATGAGCAAATAACTAAAATTTTAACAAATCGCGTTTCTTATTTTAGAATTTTGTTTTTCAGTCTTCATAATATTTTCATTTTAAACTTTTGTTAACATTTCTTTAAAGCACTATATTTTATAAAAATATACGAAAAGAAGCATATGAGCTGCAATTAATTTAAATTAAGTACTTTAGATGAGCATTTAGTCTAAAATATTTGAGGCAGGTTTCTTGTTTACACTTTTATTATAGACAGTTTATTGGTAAAATAATGTTGAACTTTTCGTTACTTAGAAGAATACTGGGAAACCTTTCTCAATAGAAACACGGGCGATTGATACCTACCAAAAATTTACATTTTTAAAATTAAATCTCAGGAAGTAACCGTTTATTTGTTGTTTTATTCCTGTTAACACATTACAAGGATTTCGTTTAAAATACCTTAAACACTCAGACCCAGGCAGCAATGTCACGTATTATTGACGTCATTTTTTGGTCACTAGCTGGTCAGATTAACGTCATTTTTTTCGTCATTTTTACGTAAAAATGACGGCCTAATGTCACAGCCCAATGACGTCAATTTTTTACGTCAAATTAACGTCAGCTAATGACGTCGTACAGACGTATGAAATGATACAAATATGACCTATTTTGAAATATTTATTATACTGTTAATTGGAAATACTTTAATACTTACATTATTGAATCAATTATTTGAATGAACATATTTCAATAATTTTCAAAAAATAGAACTATTATACAGTGTGTCCTAGGATAGACGTAACAAAAAATTTTGGAATTTTGGAACGGTATTTGGGGATTGAGTCCTGGTTATTGTAAAACTAAAGTATACCAAAAATGTCTTAATTTGGTGTTCTACAGGGTGTTTATAAGCAAAGTTGTAAAAATCACAACTAATAAAGTACCTTTATTTTTCAAAATATGAAAATATTCCACTAAGTTATTTAGAATGCAGTTTTATACCCCTATACCAAATTTCAGGAATATAAAATTATTTTTTTTAAACTTCCCATTTTTTCAATAAATTAGTATTTTATTTTGAACCATTCAATTAAAACTGCATAGAAATTATTTTTTTTTAAATTAATGTTTAAAGTTATGTAGAAGCTAAAAGTAGGCTACGAGAATTCAATTTTTTATTTACCAATAGCCTACTTTTTGAGATGATTAACATTAGCCCCTACACAACTTTAAATATGAATTCAACTCTTAATTTGCAAAAAATGGAAAGTTTCAAAAAAATAATTTTATATTCCTGAAATTTGGTATAGAGGTATAAAATAGCATTCTAGATAATTTTTCTTAGTGGAATTTTTTCATATTTTGAAAAACAAAAGTACTTTATTAGTGATTTTTACAACTTTGCTTATAAAACACCCTGTAGAACACCAATTCAAGTCATTTTTGGTATGCTTTAGTTTTACAACAAGCAGGACTCAATCCCCAAATACCATTCCAAAATTCCAAAATTTTTTATCCATTACACCTCTCGTTACATCTAGCTGTATATTGCCATAATTAAAATAAATATTCTATTTACGTGTAGAAAAAAAATTCCAAATTCCATGTAATTAAATATAATTTAAGCACCTGTCCCAAAATAGGTGAATTTCAGCTGCTCATAGGTGATGAATAAGGTGGTGTTGCTGTACTGCTCAAAAAAGATGTTTTGGGTGAATTTACACACCTGTTTGGAACAAAAAATTAAGTTAGACAATGACTATCATTAAAAACAATATTATTTACCATTTTCTTTATTGCTGGGGGACGTTCAAGAAGTCGGCCTACTACATCCACATCGCTGCTACTGCTGTCATCCAATTTTTTACTTCTTTTTTTCCTCTTTGGTCTCTGGGAGGTTCTCTCATCTAATTCTGATTGGAGGTCAGAAGTTACTTCCGCATTTTTTATTTTTTTTTAGCGCTTTTTCATACTCATCTACATAAGAAACACAAATAAATTAAATCAAATCTGTAATAGAGAAATAAATAATTTTATATTAATAAAAAATAATAAATAATACTACCTACTACTTCAATTTGAAAAAAATATTTACTAATATAAATAAACATTTGGCAACAAATTCTTTAATAAGTATTTATTTTTTACTAACCAACTGCAAAAAATGTTCTCAATATCTTGTATAAATCCCAAGTGTTTTCATCTGGAGTCTCCTCACTTTTCAAAGCCTTATAATATCTCTCCTTGTTTTTGAATGGGGGCAAAATACATCAGATTTTCGGGGTGTTATCCACTCCTGTGATACTAACGCGATACCACCACCATCGTTTTCTTGGAATTCGATTCCTACGAAAGCCATACCTGTGAAGTTTAAATAATATATATAACAGACCATTCTATATGGTCTATTTGGTTTCAAGTTATTTTATCACTGTCTATATAAACAGCTCTTAACAACGGATATGAAGATATTTGTCCTACCTACCTATACCTAGCATAAGTATTCTTAACTTTTGTTTATACGTCGTATAATCGAAGAATAACTCTGGGTATTTCAGGCATTGCAAGGAAAATACCATAGATTTAAAAAATTCAATTAAATAACTAGCAATGAATTTCTACAGATTTCTTAAGGGGTAATGGGAGTGCCGTTTATTGTAGAGTAATAATAATTGTCAATTATTAGGGTAGTCATGAAGAAAGTAAGATGGGTAGGTATGTGTATTTCATTATTTTTGTTGCATAAATGGCTTCATTGAAATACAAACTTAATGAAAAATATAAGTGAAAATGTGAGGTTACGATGTTTAAACTTTTGTCAAGAATATGATAGTAAAAAATAATAATTTTACCTGAATGAATCTCAAGATTTATTAACATCACCTTTTTTTCACCATCACAACACCACACAGAAATGATATTTAACTAAATTAGATCTTAAACACCTCCGTTAAACAGTAAATGACGCCGACAAGACAATGGCGACAACTGCGACAAGTGGGTGCAGCATGCGGGCGTTCACAGCGCGGGCGCAGACCATTGGGGCGTGTAATCTCTTTTAAGTGGGAGAGGCCGGGAAATTCAAAAGACAAAAAAATGACGTTTATAAGACGTCTTTAATACGTTACAAGTATCACGTATGTAATTGGTCATAATTATGACGTCAATAAAGACGTGATTTATAGGGCATATGACGTTAACGACCAATTATGACCAAAAATAGACGTGAATATAACGTGACGTTGCTACCTGGGGAGTTATCCACAGAACTTTTACTACATGATGGATGTGAAAAGTATGACACGTCTCTAGTACTTACGTGCAGAATTCCGTCTTAAAGCGTGATTATCTCTAGATCTACATTTATTAATTAGGATGTAAAGTCATGTTGAATGCACAGCGCACTACCTGTCTAAGTGAGGACCAGGTGCCATGGTATATTTTTTTATACAAACTTTTAAGTGATAGGCCCATTTAACCATTTCTTAAAATTGCATTTTCTGACAAAGCTTGATGAGTACAGTAACTATGCGCAAAATTAAAATTGTCCGACTGCTCCTTCACGTATAAAATAACTGTTGAAGTCGGTGCTCTCAAAAACGCTCGGGATACGCAGATAGTCCAGTTATGACGTAACATAGCGCAACCGCTCAGAGAACACGGCTAGTGACAATGTCTGTGATGCGTCTATTTTGTGATTTATCTCTTAATACCGCTTTGTAAGTGTAGTAGAGTGAAGTCGTTTATTTTGTTGTAGGAAATATTAAGACTCCCATAATTAAGATTTTGTACTAACATGATTAAAAAACGCTTATATTTATCCTGTAGTGAATATAGTAGTGCAATTTCTGGCCGTAGCGCGTCGTCAGTATTAGTCGAGTCGCTGTATCGAAATTTATAAGAAACCCAAAAAATATTCAATACTTTACCGATTTTTTTGGAACTTTGGAAATATCTTCTTGGGTCCATAAATCGAAAAGTTAAGAGTTTTTGTCGGTCGAACCTCCGACATTGTTAAATAAACAAATTAAGAAATTGATTGAGCAAATATGGTGGTAAAAAACAAAGTAGTGTTTTACTCGATTTCGTCATAAACAAATAAAGTTAAAAATTGAATAACTTCCTGGATAATTATTCAAAATGGCTGAAATTTGTTTAGGGGGGTTTTGAGGGTCGCTGATTACATATATAAATTTAAAAATGCATAAAACGTATTTGTTTATTAACAAGAAATTTATTAAGATACAAAAATCCGCGCGCATTTCCAAATAAACGATGATTTTTACGAAGTATAATATATTATCATAGGCATATATTTACGTGAATCTTATAGATACATCGTATGTAGGTATACACCCAAAATAGAATTCCACATATACCACATATTCTGAAAAATATATAAAAAAAAATTTTCGTTGAAAAAATGAACTTAAATAATTACAGAACTCAACGTGATGAATTATAACAACAACAAATGATAAAGATCTGCTAGAAACTAAGAATACTCGAAGGTACGTTTATTAGAAACATGTTGTTTTTTGTTTCACTCAAAAAATCGAATCCGTTTTCCAAAATAAAAAAAAACGGAGCTGTTTTCCAGCTGTACGCTGGTGGGATGGGTGCTTATGAGGGGTCGCATTTGAAAACAATTACACGTATTGGCTCCAAACAAAAAACAGTCGATGTACTTTTATTGGCTACTAAACAGATTTGGATGAAACTTTGCATGAGGGTTTCTTTAGTGCTCCAGAAGACCTGAAAAGGTCATGGTTGAGATGAAATTACGTGTAGTGCCGTTATGGCACACAATTTAGTGCTTTTTTCGGATCCAAAGATTCATCGGGTAGAGAGGTTCCAGCCGTTTCCAGTAGCTGCCGATTTTTTCTTCTAGTGAACAGTCAATTAAATCAGCGTAGACCGGTCAACTGCACTGTAATTGCGGCAGAAGACGATGGCGGAAAATGACGTATCTTGCCACCTTCACCTGCCCTGAACCACTGCACTTGGTAAAACAGAGCAGCTGAAAAGAATTTGGCTTGGTTGCATTCTTTTACATGACTCATTGCAGGTGCTAAGAACGAAGCGCTCATTGTATACAATACATGAATATAACTATCACATTTGACTAGAGAGAAGGAGCTGGCTGCTTGGCATTAACCACCGCGACTCTTGTGGATCTAGTTTTCCTTAGAGCACCATAACCAGCTTGATAATGGTCCATTAACAGCTAGCAGAATTTGGTTTTTCTTCTTCAAGTAGTAGGAATCTCGGACTAGTTAGGACCGAGGATTCATCTTCTTGGCAGGATCTGCATGTTCCATCATCTGCCAGATCCATCAAACTCATGTCTATTAAGTCGACAGTGGCCGGTTTGAGGGACTCAGTCCATGAATTTGTAAATTTGACCATAGATTTAGTGTGTACCCATAACAATAATCAACACACAATTCCCTACAGAAGCCTGTCAAATACGTGTGTTCATGTTAATATTTTGTTCTTAGTGTCTGCCTGTTCGTTGCAAAAAATCATGGTAGATGGTACTCATTGCAAGTTGTTTGCATATGTCCACTGAACTTGCATAAGTAGAGAAAAATGTACTTACATGGAGCTACTTACCTTGTCTGAACTTAATATGGCCAGTAACTCAGCCAGAAATTTCAGTATACAGAGCATAATTCTATTATTATACGGGAGTGCAAATATAATAAAAATACTTTCATTTAAAGAGACTTTGATGGGAAATCTGGATATGGAAATAGTAATTGCTTAGGCAACGGTTTTATAATGAGGGTCAAACCTGAGGGTCTAGACAAAATGTTTTGTATATTTAATATATGCAACGGTCAAGAAATCTGTCAATAATTGGGTGTGACTGGGGATACTTATATGTTCCGAAACCACTAGAATATGTGTACCCAATTTTATCCTACACAATACTCGAAGAGTCCTAATATAGTGATATATAAATAAAACGAGCCTTTCCCTAATTTACTACATTGTTGTCAAATACCTGATCGTAGCGTAGGTGACGACGATCTCCTCAGACAAATATAGAAATAAGTGGATGTGTTTGTTTACTTTCTGCCCACATGATAGAAGTGTTAATTAAAATATATTGTTAATAATTGTAGATGATCTCACTATAAAAGCGATTAAGATTTATGCATATTTTAGATTATGTTGCAAATCAATTTTGAAATCTGACTAAATGCTAAAAATAATAATTATGGTCAGGTCATCAAATTGTTTCTGAAATAGCGATAGCTATGGAATTATGACAAAAGTACTTTTTAAACGACTTAAAATGAAAAAAATTAAATGAGAAGGTTCTTAATTTGTATCGTAAGTATGTTTTGTTTTCATGTTTGTTCAAACATTTCCCTGAAATGGCGTAGACGATTTCTATGAAACTTATTCGTAAACTGTACAATATGGCTCGACGGTGACCCCATGTCAGTTTCATCAAGCTATGTCCAGTACAAGGTCAGGAAAAAACTAAAAGTGCATTTTCGAACATTTTAGGGATTTTGGCGGAGTCGCCAGGAACAAATGTCCATCAATATGTAGTCAGATATTTTAAGAGAAGCTAATACTGAATCTTATGTCAAAAGTTTAATATACAAACTGACAAATCCATTAGGTCAGTGATAATTGCATAACTATTGCAGAAATGAACAAATAACAAAATCGATCGAATTTTTACCCGATCTTAATTTCGATATTAAGTAACAAGGTTCAATTAACCGAACGACTCCGACGCGCGACGGTGACATTTTATTTCACAATTTTTAATAACCGTTTTTTCAAATGCAGTAAGTAAATTTTTTCAAAAAGTTTTTTTCCTTGATTTATTTAGATGCCGTCCTTGCGAGGTTTAGCCATGGAAGCCGAAATTATCAACATGATGTAATCCACTTTTCAAAATTTAAAGTTTGATTAGTCTTAATGCTGTACCTGTATGAATTCCCTCCAAGATTACGGGACATTACTCAATGTGATTTTTTTCTGGCCTTTTTTAATATGTATTACGTTTAGAGCAAATGATTTGTAAAAAAGGGGTCTAAATTTGGGCTGTTAACAAATTATAGTTCTTCTCATCTCTATAGTGGGCTGAAAAAAATTGCAAAGAGAGCGAAAGCTCCGCTTCTCGCTCTGAATGAGGGGTAAATGATTCATTCTCATATGTAATTTGAAATATGAAGTGTGTTAGTGCCTCAATTTCGTTGTGAAATTTTACAAACTGGCCATATTATTGTAAAAAAGAATAATTATATTGTAGATTACCTTTATAGCTTAAAATACGCGACGAATTCTGTTATATTTTTACTGCGAGTTATTTTCAATAGTATTGCGCAGGTCGTCCTTATCTCTCGTGTCACATAGTGCCTTGTGTACAAACAGGCACATGCTAGCGCAACACAGAATCGGCTTCCGTTCATACGTGGTAAATGGGGCAATTAAAAGATTTAAATTTTTTAAATCAGTTTCAAATGATTAAAATTAAAACTAAACGTCTACAGTATTAAATAAATCAGTAATTATTATTTGATATAAATAATTAATTATTGAAGTATCAAGTATGGTTCAAAGTTAATTGTCAATATTTAGGCAAAACTAAAGCCAGCCCTGTCCCTCCTCGAACACTTCCCTAAGGAGCCGGTACGCCGCTGTTAAGTTTTTTTGCCAGTTTTTTTTTCATCTCATTATACAGGGTGTTTCATGAGGAACTGTACATACTTCCAGGGATGGTAGAAGACCTCTTGGGCATTCAGGAACGGCCATTGAAATTTTCGTCTCGCTCTTATTTTCTGAGATACAGGGTGATAAACTGACTTTGGCTAAATTTGTTTTGGCCAAAACGTTCTTACTATTGATCGAATTTCGTTTAAATATTAGACACTTTATACACTTATTACAGCTGATAGATTGCTATTATACATTTTTTTAAATTCCAGTGCCGGACTTTTTTAATTTGAAAACCAAAGTTTATTTAATTCCAAAGAAAGTGTAGCTAGGTACATTTTATAAGAGAAATCATTAAAAAGTGTTCTATTTATTATTACGTAATTGTTAGTAGGTATAGTTTGACATTTCTTGTTTGTTATCATAAATAGTAGAACTAGTGTTCTTGGTTATCTTAGTCTGCAACTAATGATGCCTTATAAATTTACAAACGAGGAATATGACGATATTATTTTTGTTATGGACTTTGTGATGGTAATGCTAGACAATTCGCAGAGGAATACAATATTCGTTTTCCTAACAGAACACCAAATCATCAGACATTTTCAAGTGTGTAGCTCTTTTTGTTTAAGAACACCTTGAAATAAGTACCCGACGAATAAGTGCCCAATTAGGAGTTCCGCATGTGCGGGATTGGAGGACTCTAAATAAAGAAATATTTACATCCGTATCATATTCAGCAAGTGCAAAGGCTTCAACCGGGTGACAATATAAATAAGTTAGAATTTTACCAGTGGATCACAGACCGACTACATATCGAACTTTATTCACAGGCGAGGCCCAATTTACGTGGGATGGCGTATTTCTGGCATGCTGAGCAAGAAGGCCGTAACTGACATTTTCATAAAAATTGCGTTATTGCCATTTGTCGCATCTACAACCACTCGGGCAACTTCTGGTATATTTTTACGGTCATATCTTCATAATGAACGATACAAATCTAATTTAAAATTTGTCATATCCACAAAGTATACTGATTTTACTAAGCGAAATTGTCCTATCTGATACTATCAAGCACAACTGTCGCATCTATCTGAGTCACTGTAGTAGATACGACTATTGAGCTTAGTAATAGAAAATGAACATGTTCACTTGTCTCTCATGTGTATGCCTGATAAAGGTGTATTAATATTTGAAATCTATACTGAATATTTCATAAGAAGGTGCGTAAAACATTTCTTAAATATAGTAGGTAATTTCTACTAATCAAATGTCACGTTTCACATTTTAGTTCACGGAAAATGAGGAATCTGAACAAACACAAAGAAATTAAACTTTAAAAATGCAGGGGAAAGAAGAGAATTTTTTACAAATATACTTTATTGTATTATCTCAATTTTTTTCTTAAAAAATGTCGTATCTGATTTTATTTGAAAAACATTTAATACTTCAAAGAGAAACTTAACTAAAAGAATTGTTTTGATAAAAAAAGCGCACTCAGAAAATTATAAATTTCCGATTGAATGTGAATGGCATAGTAATTAATGGAAAAGTGCGATTATCTCAAAATCAACACAATGTCAGTTACGACCTTCTTGCTTAGCAAGGCAGATTTAATTCAAGAAATTCGCATAACTGGACCGAAAACAATCCTCATGCTATAAGAGAAGCCCATTCTCAACATAAGTTCTTGGTAAATGTTTGGCGTGGTATGATTAACAGCAACCTAATTGGCCCACATACTCCTCTGGCAAGACTAACTATAGAGATTTATTTAGATTTCTTACAAAATATTTTATTATATTTTAATGCAAGGTAGTAATGTTAGAGGAAGGCATTTAGATAATGAATATCCAAACAACTGGATTGGACGTGGGGACCTCATCCTTGGTCGGCTAGATCACCAGATTTCAACCCCTGTCGATTATTCTCTATGGAGATATCTCAGCACTGAAGTGTACAGTGTCCCAATAAATACTAGAGATCGGTTACTTCAGCGAATTATCCTCTGTGGTGACCAAATTAGAAACAATCCTGGGCAAATTAGAAAATCTCTTAGCAATTAAATAAATGCCAACAAAAATGTATGAAAGCTGGAGGTTCTCATTTCGAATATTTGCAATAAAACATATAATCAGCAAACAAAAAAGAATTCACTTTTAAATATTTGTAATATTTTTAAATAATTTTTATAAATAATTAATGAGACCATTTTTAATTATTTTGGACAATTAATGTAAGCAAATAAAGCTGTTTTTCTTCAAATTCCCCTTTCTGTCAAATTCAATGGCTTGTAAAAAAATCAACAAAGGTGCGACATAAAATTTAATTACATGTTTGTTTAGTGATGCATGGACGTTTATAATTGCCACCTGATTGTTAAAAAAAACATTACAGGGTTATCTTTTTTACAAGAATCGGAAAAATCAAACTGAAAAAGTCCGGCATTGGTATTAAAAAAAATAGCAATCTATCAACTGTTATAACTGTATAAAGTGTCTAAAATTTAAACAAAATCCGATCAAGGTCGTTCTGTATCTCAGAAACTAAGAGCGACAGCAAAATTTCAATGGCCGTTCCTGAATACCCATGTTGCCTCTACCGCCTTTGGAAGTATGTACAGTTCCTCATGAAACACCCTGTATAGAGAAAAACTATACGTACTATAATACGAAGTTGTACCTTAAAAGGCTAAAATGGGAATAAGAAGTAAAAAAAGAACCGACAAGAATATACTAACAATGATATTTCTACGTACCTAATTTTTAAGTACGTACATCAAGCGAACAACCGCTAATGCCACAGTTCAAGCTAATTTTATTTTAATTGCAACACATGTCGTAAATTGGTGACATTACAATTTATAGTACACTACATGACTTCTTGCAATAAACAGTAAAGTGCATAAGGGTTTAGGATTAGCATTTCCTGGTATATATACATTAAAATTTAGTTCGCCAGTATGAATTAATTAAATGGGGAGTTAAGAATAGCCGCTGAAGTGAATTCACATTTATTTAAGGACAGATGCAGCTGCATTAAATATTGAAGCATGATATCTTATCTCAAATTGTATTTACTTTGGATTGATTTGTCACCCATCAATTTCCGTATGTTGGTGACGTATGGGGGTTCTCAGTGTATAGATGCCACTTTCCACCTGTTCCATACTGATGAGGATAAACAGCCTGAAACTGGTGAACATCTTCCTATACTGGGAGCTACTTAAATCAAATACAAATCTTCTCTGTGGGCTTATTACAATCAACGATTTATTTTCGTTACCGGCTGACGAGCAAAATAATTATCCTGTACGCATGTACTCTGCTTCTTGTAGTTAGGGAGCTGTAATGGTAAAAGTCCGAGATGCCATGGACGTCCGTCGACTTGATAAATGGTGCGGAAGGTCCCCCTGAACCACTCGGTACCTTTAGTTTAGCTATTGGTCGTGACCTGTGGAATTTATAACCCCGAGAAGGTCACTAAGAATGGACGAAATTTGAAACCTGCCTGTCGACTAAAAAATTACATTCTAGGAGTCATCAGAAACCCGGTGATTTTTTTTTTGCATTCGGTCCACGAGGTCCAAAATTATGGGCAACTAACCGAATTTTTCGTGAAACTTTTCTGTCCCGAGATGTGAAGACCCTTCAAAATCTTGTTCAACCTGTTCTCCCAGATGGAAAAAGTACCAAAATCCAATCGACAGACAAAAGTATTCACCAGATTTTTTTTAGGCGTCTTTGAAAATTAGGAAAATTCCAAAATTTGATGTTTTTCCACCTAATTTTCTGAATGATATGGGAAAATGTCTGTCAAATATTTTTCCTGCTAATTGGAACCATAACCAGTGGTGAAAAACGATCGACAGACAATTTCATCCCTCGTTTCATCCCTTAAACAATTTCCAAAATTTGCCAATTTATAAAATAGCGGAATAAAGTGTCTATTTATCTAAAGTGTCATTTGTGTTCATTAATATGTTGACCAGAAACCAGGAAAACCAGAAAAACCTAAAGAAATACAAATTCTGCACCCCAAATCCCTGCAATCCCTGAGGGGGTTGGAACCTCAGGGATTGCAAATTCGCAAAATGGCTAATTTGTCAATGTAACGTAGAAAAAATATTATATTGTCTATCCTCATTCAATAATATTATCGCGGATTCTTTAATTTTTCTTTTTTTACTATCTGCCTCTTTTGTTAAAACGGACATATAATATAAACTGGGACTCGGCCAAAATTTTAATAAAAGAGGCAGATAGTAAAAAAACAAAAATTAAAGAATCCGCGATAATATTATTGAATGAAGATAGATGCGGGTCGAATTGTTTCGTAGATGTCTCTACAACTTGGTTGCCAATGTTAAAAGAAGAAGTCACAGGCGTAGAGGTTATTTACCAGTAACATACTGGTTAATTGTGATATTTTGTAAATTCCCCTAGCACCGCTTAAAAAAAAAGATATACATGTGGCAGGAAGTTCCAAAGAATTGAAGAAGGAAAAAAATTATTCCGCTATTTTATAAATTGGCACATTTTGGAAATTTTTGAATGATGGCCAAAAATTGCTTAAGAGATGAAATTGTCTGTCGATCGTTTTTCACCACTGTTTGCGGTTCCAATTAGCAGGAAAAATAGTTGACAGACATTTTCCCACATAATTCCGAAAATTAGGCGGAAGAACATCAAATTTTGTAATTTTCCTAATTTTCAGTCTTCTGGTGAATAATTTTGTCTGTCGATTGGATTTTGGTACTTTTTTCATCTAAGAGAACAGGTTGGAAAAGATTTTGAAGGGCCTTCACATCTCGGACAGAAAATGTTTAAAAAAAATTCGGTTAGTTGCCCATCATAATTTTGGGCCTCGTGGACCGAATGCAAAAAAAATAGCACCGGGTTTTTGATGAGTCCTAGAATGTAATTTTTTAGTCGACACATAGGTTTCAAATTTCGTCCATTCGGAGTGGCCTTCTCGGGGTTATAAATTCTACAGATCACGACCAATAGCTAAACTAAAGGTACCGAGTGGTCCAGGGGGACCTTCCGCACCATCTATCAAGTCGACGAACGTCCACGGAATCTCGGACTTTTTACCATTACAGCTCCCTAACTGTTGTACGATATGCCCTTTGTTGGATTGGAAAACCTGGACTGATAGTATTGCTACGCAATCCCAGTGGCATCCAGGGAACTAGGTACTGCTGACATGTAGAGATCTTAATATTATAGAGGGCAGGCCACAAGCTACCACTTTAGAGATGGCCCTTTTTTAACGATATTTAAAAAGGGCTTTTTTGGCCCATCTGTGGTAAAATGTGGAAACCATATTTTTTTTTACTAATTTTGGGATGCTAAATACGAATCTGTCATCCCAATTGACTAAAAACATCGGGAGGGTAGTAAGAAACAACCCTTATTTGGGGGTGGCATTGAAATTGATATTAGAACTTGCAACAAATATTAAAAAGTAAAAAAAAATTCTTTGGTGCAGGACATTTTTTCAAAATACTTAGCTTGTAGAAGTAGAGAAAGAACCGAACATTCTAAATACCCCTGTTCTTTGTCTATTTCTGTTAGAAGAGTATTAAAATCGCCAGTAATCTAAAATAAAAATGTACAAAAGTGGCATTAAAATACATTCATAATAATCATTATAACAATACCGAGACGTTTGTCTTATGGTTGTAGTAAAATTCGTTTCTTGATCCCTATCTCCCACGAAATCCAGTTTCGCGCTTGTTCACTATAACAAACTTGGCATGTTACAATCTGTATATTCGATCTATGCTGGGACTCATTACACATAAAATTTAAATTTGGCACAGGTCGATTTACGATTGTGTCAATGGCCTTTAAAGGAGTCCATTAACTCCAATATGCCATTTTCCTTATTTCATCTATGAATAAAATTCTCATTTTTTTTCCTTTTCTCCAGGACAAAGTTTTACCGAAATGCAGTCATTTGAACAGACTCATGATGTTTTTTTATTTTAGTAAGAAAAGAGTTGTAGTTGTTTGAAAATAACTCGAAAAATATTTTCTCTTGATCAAGAAATATTGTTATTTTTGTTATAAAATAACCTTCGATCTGCTTTTTGTTTTATAAAGTAATGCATCGTGAACCACGTCCAATTAAATGTTTGTTCTGTATTTTACACTATCTGCTGAGCTCAATCTACGCTGTCCTCGTCTAGCTTTAGAGCTCGAATTTCGCCTGTGACAATTTAATACTTTAACTCTTGTTTTATTCATCAAGTACTATATCCTTGACTCCAGTGTTCATTTCACATCTGTTTATTTTAGTCTCCCTTAAAAACGTTACCGTATCAATGTTTATCAGGGTTTTCTTGTCGGTTTTTATAAATAACTGTTGTAGTAAGCTTTGCGTGGGTGATACTACCCTTGTTAAAATTCATGAATACACCTTTACATGGATAAGTGTTTAAGAAATAAAATTTATAACGGCACTGGGTGAATTATTCCTAATATGTCGTTATATATAACTTAATGTTTTTTAAAACCATGATATGATAACGGAAAAATCGTTAAATTAATTAAATTTTCAGTAAAACTTTTTATTGAGAAATGTTCGTGTGATGTGACATTGCCAATATGGCGTCCACATACAGCTTGCTCAGTATATGTAGCTGCATATAAAGTTATAAGAAGCAAAGATGGATATAAAACGTTCAACGAAATTGGTTTATTTGTCAACGCTTCTCCTTGTAATTTTATTGACTGGAAAGTTAGTGTATAATAACTCCTAAAGACTCCGGTGTCCCCTAATTTGTCATAATCGATAATACTAGTAGTGTAATAGGGTGGTCCTTGTGTTCAAAGGTCAGAATTTTTTTCGTGGAACCCTTCAGATTTTGAAAAAAATTCATGTAAAGTTTCAGCCCGACAGAATAATGAGAAGGGGTGCCTCCGGGCCCTTAAATATTAAAATTAACATTTATGTTCTGTGATATTTGTCCTTTTATGGTAAGCATATACGTTGAAGCGTGGTTTTGTGCTCCTTCGACTGTTAAATCATTTATGTTATTTAAGCAACGAAGCTGTTGCATTCACTTTTTTTGATCCAAGTTTGCCAATTGAAAGAAAAATGTTTAAACCTTTAAATCGCGAACCTGAGTTTGATGAAGATACAAGTGTTAAACGAGCAACTATACGAGACGACAGAATCTCTGAAATCATTGAGGGTATTGAACAATTCGTTTCAGATTGAAACGAAACAATTTTTCAAAAGATTTGAAATCAATAAGCATTTTTTGCAAACTGCCAACATGAAAATTACAGTTTCAGTAAAGCGCTGAAAATCGTGAATAAATTGCGAGTTATAAACGATGTGATAGAGAGGGCAGTTAAATTAATGGAAGATTATAATCAGTTACTTACAAAAAATTAACAAAAACAATATGTTCTTCAAGTTGTCAACAATTACCGCCGTCAAAAAAATAAACTTTATCACAGCGACAAAATTGTAAATAGAATATATTTTTTTTGAAATATAAAAAAGTTTTACATTAAAAATATTGTCCTCGACCAGATCTACATAGATAGTTTTCTTTCCCTGATGTTTGCAAAATCCTATAAAGAATATGTTTCAATACAGATCTACAACTTTTGATTGACATATTTTTCTATAAAATCAAAATTCTACAAGATATTTTTCTTTTAGTTCTCATAGATATTTTTTTCCGCTGTTTGCAAGATCCTATAAAGAATATGTTACATTACTATAAGCAAACAAATAATAAATAATTCACTTTTTTAAACATGCATAAAGTATATAGGCTCCAATACTAGTTAGCTAATAGATAGGTGAACACCTGTTGTTTTTTATCAGTCTATGTCAGATATAAATATTTCATATTTATTCATGGATATTGCCTTGGTTTTGCATGAAACATCATTATGAGTGGCTTTCTGCCTTTCTGATGAGCTCAGAATAAGGGCGAAAAACGAATGTCAAAAATTATTTTAAATTTTGATTTTCTAGCATAACCAGAAGTCAACCTAACTTCGAAAGAATGCAAAGATTTCATTGATAATTTTTACGTATAGTTTTTCTTTTAGTTCTCATAGATAGTTTTTTTCCGCTGTTTGCAAAATTCTATAAAGAATATGTTTCATTTCCCTTTATCTGAACGAGCCGAAACTTAACATGATTTATTATTTCATCAAATAGAACCAATCCGGGGAGTGCCGCAAAAGAAATTCTGAAACAATTTTCCCCATGTAGTTAAGGCATCCTAGTGTGTAAGTTTATGAAGACGATATTGCAGCATTTATTCACGGTCCTATTACATTGTCTCGAAATTTTTCACGTTTTCTTTATGGGAGAAGGAAGTAAAAGTAAATTTACAGTAAAATAATCATTATTCATTCCTCCTACAGGATTGCTGACCTATCATGATGTTATGTTATTATAAGGACATACATGCAAATTAATTATTCTATTTATGTAGTATAATATAAAGTGATGCAAATATTTCAAAGCGTGCTTATGTATTTTAAGTGGCAGCTTTGTTAACCACGTGTTCCGGTACACAAATGACATACTAATATTAACTTTTCTAATATCAACTTTGTTTCAGTTCAAATATGTTTTATTTCAAACGGTATGGACTTAACCCTTGATTACATATACATGGTATATAAAATTTCTTTTGTGTTCACGCCTGTGTACACCAAGCACAGAACATTTTACCCCGAGATCAGGATACAGTAATTGCTGAACCGTTGAACATGAATTTGGGGTCTAAATTGCGAAATTTCGTGCCATTTTTTTAATTCACGAAAAAAATCACATACGTTCATACCAGTCGAATTGTGAACATCCTCCTCTTATGAATCTCATCCAACATTTGTCGTCAAAACGAGAACAAATTACCTACTCAAAATAAAGACAAAAGCTTCCAAAAATTCTCCTGAAATCATGGAAGTCACGAAATTTCATGTTATTAAAACAGTATCCTCGTTCTATTTTGTGAATGCCGAAGTACATAGTAGTGACTGTTTCCCCTTATTCTATTTTTAATTTGGTAAACCAACTGTGAAAGATCTCGGTCGTAGAAAATATGTAACGTACTATCATAATTTTACTCTCGATTCTGTTAGAAGCCGTCAAATCCATGCCCTTCTTTCTATCAAAATAAAAATCTAAGCGCATTTCGAAGTACAGGGTGGTCCATCCAAGCGGAAACGTTGACATAGCTGCTTTACGGTTGTAGTAGCAAAAAAAATTGAATGCTGAAAAGATGGTATTTTTTCCGGGCATTCCGAATCTGAGGATCAAATGGTGAAAATATTCGCGAAAAATGTTTAAAAAAAATATTTCGTATGTTTCTACTGGAAATGAAATGTTGTGATGTTATCAATGATAATAAGTATTCATATTCAATATTTGGGTTCCAATTGCTCGCAAAATCGCAATGTATTTCGTATTTTCTGATCAACCCTGTATAACTTTAACAAAATCAGATTTAGATTTTTTTTTCTGATTTCAACGATACTATATTTGATATACTTGCTACGTATAGTTCCTGAGATATTCGAGAAAACAGTATACAAAATTTTATTAAGAACTAAATTAAGTGGTTTATTAACATTTGTAACATTGTGTTAAAAGCTTAAAAAAATAGTAATTGTTTTATGAAATTGGAAAACGAACAGTTAGACGTCCGAGATACGATAACAGAAAATAGTTGTGTATTTTAAGTTAGGAAAAAATCTGATTTTTTTAACGAATTGAGCGCATAATTTTTCCCAATCAGGTATCGAAAACTAAAAATCAAGTCTTTGGTCTCTATGAAAATCAATGTAAACAATAATAAACAGATAAAAACAAGACAACGAATACTAATAATAATAATTATACCTTTAATGCCCAATAGGTAACACCCAATAACTGAACAATTCTTTTGAATTTTTTACAAAAATTGTTCGAAATGACCTCCATCTCCACGTATACACATTTCGGTACGTCGAACTAATAACATACTTACTCCGTTCAACACATTTGGTAAATTAGGATCATTTTTTATGGTTTCTGTGCACATTGAAATACGTCGTTGCAATTGTTCTAAAGCTCTTCCGCACCAGCTGCATTTCCACCACTTTCTCCATGTACCAAGTTCATATTCGCGAGCTCTAGATAAGTGTAATCCCCCATAATGTCCAAAATCTGCGTTTTAAAACACCACAGACAAAACCAAGGAACGGGTACGTCGCGTCATGCGTGCGTTCTTTACCAAGTAAGGACAAAACTGAAATTTTTACTTGAGAATATTACAAGGGAGAGATAGCACGCCTAATAGGATAATTGGCCGTGAAGAAGCAAATAACATGACGATGTCCTCTGTCGGTCGCTTTTAACTGCTTTGTCGGCATAGTTATTTGCAGGAATATCAGAGTATCTCGTGCTACAAGATGCGAGGCAATAAGACCTACCCCAATATTCCAGCAGTTCTCAAAAAATTTTATTAAAAATTTGCGAAATTTTTGTTTATTTTTTTCTCCAAAACTATGAGTTTTAGACCCCATGTTATATAAGGTTTTTTTGTTTGTCTTGTCGTTCCCTACCACCAGTTTTTTTTAATGACATGAAACTAATTACACCCTGTATCTATATATTCACAAAATTCATATCTTTGGTATGTATCATTTGTCAAAAAAATCCTCGAACAGCTCGATGTTAGTTTTGTAAATGCTACATTTTGTCACTATACCAAAATTTATGACGTCATTGGTTTTTGAGTTATGACGCCATCATACATTTTTTTAAATGGAAACAGACATTTTTGTTTACTGTTTTTGGTGGTATATTCCTTTAGCTTTCGCCAGCTTGAGATTCCTCTGGAAAGTAACTCAGTAGTTGTTCTTTTCAATTTTGTAAACCCAGAACCATGTTAGGAATGTGACAACTAACGTCCATTGTTTGATCAATTAAAATCTCTTTGACAATCTTTTGATCGGAAGGGAATTATTCAAACATTGTTGCTAGAGATGTGAACAATAAAGATTTTCTTTTTATAAGTCCATTGATTTTCTCTTTGGCTGTTAGGATGTTTTACTGTCGCCCGTAAATATTCGGATTTAAATTATTAAGATGTGTATAAATATCAGCAAGATATGATACGGTTATCAACCAAACAGGGACAGAAAAAGGGGCAACATAATCAGATTTTAAATTTTCAATCATTAAATAGGTACTACAATGCAATGATTACATTTACATTTTCCCGCTCGCCACACAAAATCACATCAAAAACCATAACAAGAAATTTGAACATTTATTGCATTTAAGATTTTATATAATAGAGTTCCAGATAGGGGGTCGCGAGAGGGTAAACTTGCCTATTTTTTTTTGAAGGGGGTCGTGGCTTGAAAGATGTTGAAAAACGCAACTTTAAATGACAAAAAATGACCACCTGTTACAGAATAGGTGGTCATTTGTTGTCATTTAAGTTTGAATCATAAGTAAGTCATAAAGTTGTTTGAGGCTTGATCTCTTTTTTTTTCGCTGTAGTTTGATCGATCACAAACTTTTCTTTCACAGCTGAAGAGGTTTCACCACGTACTTTTTGAGAAATCAATCTTCGAAAATGCAAAACTTTACATGAAGTCTCATGGGGAAATCAATTTTCACTACGAATTACTGGAGAATTTGGAGAATGAAATTGAAGACTCAAGTTATTTTAATAAAATGGAGCAGCAGCGGCCGATAGTGGCATTAGTTATTCAGAATTTTGTCCGAGTTCAATCATGTTTGGTTATTTTGTACATGTGACTAACTAACCTTCATTTAATGTAATTTTATGAGACAAGCTGGGCCGACAGTGTAGGTCAGTGAGATTACCGGGCCGGATAATTTTAGCATTTTCATTGACTGCATTCTACGATTACGGTGCACTTGTTCATTACATAATATCGTTAAGTATACATTGTAAAAGAAATTACTTTAAAGTCAGCATATACACAAAGTTGAAAGTATGGGTACTTTAAAAAAACCTTGCTGCTTACCGATGTGTGAATGTAAATAATGCAAGCGCTTTTCTGGTACTTGAATTGTATTAAATTTTAATATTTGTGTGATTTTCCTACGTTTAATGTTCCACATTTTTTACTTTCATTTTGCTTTGTTGTGATATGGGCATTGTTTTAAAACATGTGGGATTTGTTGGAGGAAAAGCATTTTAAATAGAAATATTACACTGTAGAATAGGTATAACCGTATAACGAAGTTTTGTAGGATAATATGGCGCCGATCGAAAAATTGTAAATACACTCGCTATCAACGATCCAAGAATCAAATTGTTTGAAACATATTTGTCGTTGATAAGTTCTATTATGATTGTTTACTTTATTGGTCCAATCATATAATCTGAAAATTAAAGGGGGTGTGGGCCAAATTTCTCACATTTCCGATTCTAAAAATTTCAAAACAATTTGATGAACTCTATTAGCTATTTTCAACGATGTCACTCGTGTAAGTGTGGAATAAAGTTATTTTTCACTTTTGGATACACTCAGCACACGAGCCACTCCATTTAGTGTGGGCGAGTTGGCTCATCAGGGACACAGATCTCAGACAAACTGCAACCTCAGCAAAAGAAATACTCGCATGTAGTTTACGATGTCTTGAAGAAGATGATATTATTGTGGAAAAAAATCTTTGGTGGAACTTGCAAAAAGAAAAAATTGCGAAAGGTTGCGAAAAACTATTTTTTGCGTTTTAAAGGAAAAGTTGAATTTATACGAAAAAAGTGTTTAGGTAAAATATATGCGCAATAAAATAACGAACAAAATGAGCTCCGGCGGAACTCAATTCGACCGGTGGTTCCCTACCAAGTTGCAAAAATTTCTAAAATCGCACGTTTTTTAAAAAATTCACAACTCCGGTTCAAATACATATTAATGGCTAAAGTTTGCACACATTGGAGTTTTAGTACTCCTTAACCTACTCTCCAAATTTTATTCGAAAATACCATGATTTTGCAAACCGTTGCTTTTTCCAAAACGAGGCATTTTTATTTAACCAAGCGGTTGTATTCTTCGAGATTTACTACAACGTGTTTTTTTTGTTTTGCCAAAAGTCGATTGGAAGCATGCGAAAAACGCGGTGGAACACCGTTATTTTCAGCGCTGTGGAAGAGGCCAAGAATGGGGGTAGCGAGAGCGAAGGGGAACTCGTCAAAAACTACACGGAATTTTCTACTGAAATTTTGAGAGAATTTTTGAAAAAACTTGTAAATTTAGAGGTTTTTTGGATTTTGCGAGGGAACCACTGGGCCAATTGAGTCCCACTGGGGCTCTGATTGTTCGTTATTTTAGTGCGCACATTTTTTACCTGAAAACTTTTTTTTGTATAAAATTAACTTTTCCTTTAAATCGCGAAGAACCGTTTTAGCAACCTTTTTTTGCAAATTCCACCAAAGAATTTTTTACCAAAATAATATCTTCTTCCAGACATCGCAAAGTACATGTGCGTATTTTTTTTTCTGAGGTTGAAGTTAGGTTAAAACCTAAGTCTCCAACACTATTAGTGCATTCGAAACCGTAGCATTTACTGTTTATAAAACTTGGACGCCCGAATGCAAAACATTTTTTATTGTTCAAAATGAAGGAAATTGTCTAGTTTTGACAAGTAATATCTCAAAAACAGTTTCATTATTTGAGATTGTCTTCACTGAGAATTTTACTTAATTCCATCCAGAGTTAATTTCCATGATAACTGTGCTAATTCTTTTATGATATACATATTTTTTAATTGTCTGATAATTGAACATGCATTTACGGCTATTGATCTTTAACAAAAATGTTTTAGGTAGGTATGCTTAACAGAATCGTACAGATACAAATTCACATTTAGATTAATAGTGATTCAGCTGATTGTGGAATTAACGGAACTTGTTAATAAATAGTAAACGTAAAAATAAATCGATAAGCACTGCAAAAGATAACACAAGATAAACGCCGAAAACTGTTATATTGATATATTTACAATCTACTTGTAAATTTATAATAATCAGCAATATACTCAATAAAGATAGTACCTAACAAAAAGCATAAGACAGAGGAGAGAATAAAAACGAAGTCTCATTTTTTACTTTATTAACCACGCGACGCCAAAAAGGCCTTAGTCAGTTAAGATGGGCGAATTAGCCTCCGCATGGATGGTGCTCAATTTTTTGCTTGGGCTGTTATCAATATCACTTACAATTTTGCTAATTTTCAGCCCTTAATATTAAACCGTTTTCGAGTAAAAAAAAAAATCGAAAATTTTCGAAAATAATTTGTATCTATTGAACGGCATAACCGATTCTAATAAAATTTTGACCAATTATAGATACTACCCGAACATAAACGTGGAATAAATTGGAACAGAATCTGACAACGGGAAGATTGGAAAAAAGACTCATGAATTTTTCTAGAATTTTTTAACCCCTATGAGGTTCCCATACAAACAATTTTTTCCCTTCTTGGGATGGGTTTTTACCACACATAATTTTTCTAAAGCGATCAAATGTTCAAATGGGTACTTGGTACTTGAAAAATATAAAAAATATCCTTTTTTATTTTTTTTAAATTATGATACGCTAATGCTAAAATTATCATATTTTCTCGTACCGTCTTAGGATAACATTTTTTAATCCCTAAATGTTAGCATCATCGTATCATGATTTAAAAAAATAAGAACGGGCATTTCATTTTTTAAAGGACTTTCTACTGGTAATACCGCTTTAAAGAAATAGGGTAATTGGCTGCCAAAGGAATCACTACTTCCAGATTTCCCATTCAAGTCTCTTTAACCGAAAACATCTTGATACTATATTTGCACTCCAGTACTGTCGTGAGCAAAACAAATAGGACAAGACTTATAACCTATTTTTTCTAAAATCTAGTTGTGTACATCTAACTTTAATTTTTGTGACATTGTCAGTTAGTTGTCAAAATTCATTACAAGTGCGCCAAAACTAATATGCCTCATATAAGCATTTAGTTAAAGCTGGAGTTATTGTTAAAGCAAAAGTCAATCGGTCACGATCAACGGAGCACGACGAATGTGCAACCAAGCGTAGCAGCGCCCAGGTATATAACGAGGAGCCGAACTCAACAACTTCAGTCTTTGGAACCCTTCTGAAGAAGCTGACAGCATGATCAGCGAAACGTCAAGTCAAGTTCGACGACCGCGGCAAAACCCGGAAGAAACTACTTCATATTTTAATTAAGATAAGTTTTTATACCATTTCTCCAATTTTTCGTTTTGGCACATGGTTCTCTGTTCTATAACGCTATCCAAACTATAATATTAGAGACTATAGTTCAGTATACTTTGACTTGACCGATCCAAAGGGCGCTTTGTCGACTGAACTAAGTTTTGTCGACATACGTGAACAATTTTTTTAGGCTATGGCTTTGACTTTGTCTGCAAGAGAAAATGAAACCGTACGCGCACTTATCAACTCATGCACAAGACAGCAAGTTAAAGTTTACTCGACTCTATTGAAGAAATAGTTTTGAAAAATTTTTAACACTTCATATTTCGGAAACTAAGTCATTTCGTACTGACACAATGAAGGAAACTATTAAAATAATCCAAAGAATTACCCCTTGAAATATGCTTGGCGTCGTTCATTGTTTATAATTCCAATGTAGGCTAAAATATTTCTATGACGCTCCCTGACTACGGCCCTGAGTTGACATATTGCGGTACAGTTGCAATACTAGGACCGTGTGAAATTCGATAATCTGCAGAATCGCCCGATGCATAGGCGGCAATTGATGATTTCTCTGGACTTCCGCAGAGCCACAAACCACAACCATAATTGAATCATTGTGGTTTACCTGGTAGAATAGGCAATGACCGGACTAGCCATAGTGTCCTCTCAGCAGTCGGGTATTGCTGGAAGAATATTTTATCGAATTCGAAACAATTCATACAAAATTTAATAAGTTCGATGTATGTATTAGTGGAGTCAATGGAAGCGAAGCGAAAAAATCATTAAATCTTGTAACCTCTCCAAAACTGATCCGATTTTGACGGCTTAAAAAAAAATGGTTATATTCAGAATGAGAAACGTGAGTGATGGGGCAAATAATTTTTTGGACACCTTTAAAATTATTGGAAAAATTTTGTGAAATTGGAGGTTTTTATATATTATTAAGTCCGGTTTTCGAAGAAGAGATATGGCTGGCGGGTTTTCGGAGCGACTTATACGAATACATTGTCAGTTAAATTATCCCTAGGAGTCAGTCTTCATTAATCAACAGTGGAAATCAATATCTAATCTTTGTTCTGACATAATAACCGACACTGATTATGCAAGGCACCAAAATGTTCTAAAATGAATTTATTTAAAAAAATACTCATCCCGAAATTTTTTTGAAATACAGAAATCACTCGCTTACACCTTGAAACATCTTTTGCCTTCGTTGTTGTGATTCTTATAATTTAAACCATTTTCTGTACAGGTACTTTTTGTACATACATTCATTTTAAGCTTTTTGTGTCTTGCGTAATCAGATGGCTTTGAGGCAACCACCTCAGGAAGCCAGACTCCTGGTGTGCCAAATTGGTAGCTCAACTTTTTTCTTAATTGTGTAGAATAAAAATAAATAATAACTGTATCTAAGCCAGGACTGTATTTTAATAAATAAATTATTATTTATGGGTAGCATCTTGAACTAAATTTAAAATGTAACTTCTCTTGCGCAACTGATTTTTTTGCCATCATGTCAAAATTCGAGAAAATGAAAATGTCGAATTCCAAAAAATCTAGAGCTTACAGATCAAAACTACCTACAGATTTGAACTACAAGTAAAATTAAATAGAAGTTATAGAGTTTTATAATCGACTACACTTCATATTACAATACGAACTTTCAGAACAAAAATCATACCCTTGAATTGTAGAGGGGTTAAACAATTTTTGTATATATTTTAATAAGGATGACCCCCTTTGTCCCTTACAACTTTCTATAGTTTTTCCCTGGGGTTGTAAATAATAAATTTTATCTCCAGAACATTAGCTATTAATATTACTACGATTTGACATGGTGTTGTAACTGACGAATGTATTTATAACTTGTTAAGGTTAATTGATAAAATGAAAATATATAAATATTACTACATTATCTTATCCTCATTTACATAATCTTATAAGTACGTATTTGGTTAATCTGTATTATTTTTAAGTGCTATAAATAAAAATACGTACTTGCAGAACTTTGCTTAGATCTGCCTAATCTAGTATATTCGAAATCATGTGTTTTTAGAAGAGTAAATACCGTTTAGAGAGTTAATTATGTAGCGTTAATTATAATTTAAACTAAATTAAATTCACATTTAATTAAAACTATTTTCCACGGCCAAATTATGTTAGTTTAAAACAGTAAAATGCTTGCTTATACTCTTCGCATAGACGAAGCTGACGAAGAGTATTATCCACTGGGATGCAATCCTAACAGATCAACTTTTTTTTATCGCTTCATTTACTGTCAATCAGCTGTCAATTAGCAAAGAACTACTGGCTGATTTCTTTAATCTGAAACTTTCAAATATCTCGAGTAATAAGCGCTCTACGAAAAAATGTTTCAGACAAAAGTTGTAGAATTGGATGGTGGAAGTTCAGCGGTATACCGGGTGAGTCACGAATTGCGCTCGCCCCGATATTTCCTAAAACATTTGGAATAGAAAATTGAAATTTGGAGGCCTTATTACACGACTAAAATGCCATCTTGTCAATAAAAAATCAAGTTTGGTGCACATCCGGTTTGACCGGAAATGCCCACAACTTTCGATTTTTAAATGGAACACCCTATATATTTTTACATTTTTGGAATCTAGAGGAAATTTTGAATATGATACATCCATTTTGGTCACTTTTTGATAAACATTAAAAATTTTATTAAAAAATCTATTTCTGAATCGAGAGTGCTGTGGTGCCCAAAATATATTTTAGTTTGTGTGCTACGTTACCATAAAAATAAAAAGAGCAATATGATTGCATTACTTAATTCTCTAGAGGCGTTTAAAATTTTTAAATGTGATTTTTACCCACTAACTCGGTTTTTTTAAAGGGGAATTTAATCGTTCACCAACATTTTTAAATACCTCATTTTCATACGAATCTAATGATACCAAAATTTTGAAAATCCGCTCAGAAGTATTTGAGATTTCAGCCAAAATACAATGCAACCAAGCTTTTAGAAACATGCGGCTAATAGATAATAGATTAGTGGGCTTTGGAAACTAAAATGGCACATTTCTGTGTAAATCTGGTAACCTAATAACATTGGAAAAATCATAGTAGCCATTGAATGTAATAAAACAATATCAGCTGTCAGACAGATACAAAATAAAGCGTTGCGTATTTATGTTCATTTAAATAAAACTCTGAAAACCGAACTGATGTCGCATTCTATTGCAAATGTCCTTGTGTATGCAATTGTGTTTACCTCCACATACCTATGCTAAACTTAATTGTAACGTTCTTTGCGCTCACAATTATTAAATGTTTGATAGCTCAAGATTGCCTATAACTACACGAGTCTGTCTGACAGCTGATATTGTTTTATTACATTCAATAGCTACTATGATTTTTCCAATGTTATTAGGTTACCAGATTTACACAGAAATGTGCCATTTTAGTTTCCAAAGCCCACTAATCTATTATCTATTAGCGGCATGTTTCTAAAAGCTTGGTTGCATTGTATTTTGGCTGAAATCTCAAATATTTCTGAGCGGATTTTCAAAATTTTGGTATCATTAGATTCGTATGAAAATGAGGTATTTAAAAATGTTGGTGAACGATTAAATTCCCATTTAAAAAAACCGAGTTAGTGGGTAAAAATCACATTTAAAAATTTTAAGCGCCTCTAGAGAATTAAGTAATGCAATCATATTGCTCTTTTTATTTTTATAGTAACGTAGCACACAAACTAAAATATATTTTGGGCACCACAGCACTCTGGATTCAGAAATAGATTTTTTAATAAAATGTTTAATGTTTATCAAAAAGTGACCAAAATGGATGTATTATATTCAAAATTTCCTCTAGATTCCAAAAATGTAAAAATATATAGGGTGTTCCGTTTAAAAATCTAAAGTTGTGGGCATTTCCGGTCAAACCGGATGTGCACCAAACTTGATTTTTTATTGAAAAGATAGCATTTTAGTCGTCTAATAAGGCCTCCAAATTTCAATTTTCTATTCTAATTATTTTAGGAAATATCGTTCGTGACTCACCCGGTATGTATGTCACTTTGACTTTGGGTGGCAGGTTAAGGTCATTCAAGGTCAAATTTGTTTTCTAAATCGGAACCCCTATGTTTTATTGCAAATTCGGATTGTCTGACTAAAAATAGACTACTTGTTCGAAACTTTTTTTTCTGAAATTGTCATTTTTCTTTTAGTTATCCGACGAGGAAAATTCAAAATTTTAGAAATTTGCGGTTTTTTTTACTCGAAAGAGAATACTTATGGACAAAAATTGCAAGAGGCAAAACAGTTTGGAATCATCTCGGGAATGTTATCAATTTTTTTCGAATAGTCCAATGCCCTTTGCAGAAAAGAGTATTGTGGAGTTTTCATGTGCATCAAAAAGGGCATTAGACAATTCCAAATAACATTTAGAACATTTACGGTGATTCCAAACTCTTTTGTCTCTTCAGGGTTCAAACTCATATGGAAAACCTGGAGAACCTGGAAAATCCAGGGAATTTAAAAATCTTTAAAAAAAACGTGGAAATATCAGGGAATTTTATAAATTATGTAAAAAATCATGGAATTCTGCATCTCGATATGGAAAATCATAGGGTTCTTAAGAATTTTTACTGATTCAGTTCAATTCAAGAAATTATTTTGTCAAATAAAAAATTATTTCGCTAAAAAGTGTATGGAAATTAATAATTTTGGTTATTGAAAACCTGGAATTTTTTCAGCTTTGCTTGCAATGGGCTTGTTCGGCTTTTTTTAAATTTCACATATCGAAAGTGAAAGTATAAATTAATGGATCTGCAAAAAATCAGAATCTTATTCGCACGTTTAGTATCTTAAAAACTATTACAAATTTCCATGTCGCGAAAATGGGGCGTGGCCAGGCGCTACGTCACTATACGCATAGACTCGGCGATCTCAATAGACTTGATGCTCCTTATTGGTTATAATTATAAGTGTTTTCGAAGTATTGTTTGTTTTGCTTACTACTTGACAGTAGGGGAATACAATTTGGTGAAATGTCAAAAAATTACAATTTTCTCTCGCTCCTGCCAGAACGAATTTTCGATTTCGACCCTGCAATTTACGATTATAATTCATTGCCGACCTTCTCCTTTCCGTAGACACATAGAACGAACTTCCACTCCACTTATTTATTTAGTTACCAGCGTTTAAAAATTCCATGTTTTTCTACTTTTCAGGTTAAATTTGAAAGGTCCCAGAAAGCCATTTTTCTTACGTCACTTGCGTATAGTGACGTCACAAATGAGCGCTCGGTTTTTGCAACTATTACTAAATTCAACTCCTTATATCTCGAGAACGGAAAAAGTTAATAATACGAAATTTTAAGTGTATAATGAGAACATCGAGTACTATATGAAAAAGTATAAAAACCATATAAAAAGAATATCATGGAGCAAGCCCATTTGTATCTAAACTTCTTCTTTTTCGAGTAAAAAAATCGCAAAGTTCTAAAATTTTAATTTTCCCTCGCCGGATAACTAAAAAAATTACAATTTCAGAAAAAATGTGTCGTACAAAGAGTCTATTTTTAGTCAAACATTCTAAATTTGCAATAAAAATAAGGGTTCCCATTTAAAAAAACGAATTTCACCTTGAACGACTTCAGCTCTTTCATGCAAACAAAAAATTTCAAAGAAGCCGCAGTGATCCACTATTCCTAAAAATAAATCTAGTCGATATCTCAAAAATTGAGCCTTAGAGCGAATTTTGTCCATCCTGCCACACTGTGCGGCGTATGTACCCGGTCCGGGGGTATATAAAAACATCCTAATTAGATATACGGAAGTGGCAGCAATGCCTACCGTACGCTGACTAATAAATGAATAAAAAAATCAATTTCACAAACGGCAGAACGAATAAACTACAAGAAATCAAAACAAAAATCTATTTATGAAAGTATTAACTTCCAATATTTGCATTCTTTTTATAACCTACATTCTGGTTATACTACAAATAAAAATCTCTAAATTTTTGTTTACAAAGCACATATCTATTCAATCAAACATGAAAATCTAATTAAAGTATCAGCGTTTAATCCATACAATTATCTGACAACCTTCATCTGGTCGTGGTTGAATACAAAGAACTCTAAAATCGATTTGTTTACAGAAACTTGTTTTAAATATTTATATTTAAAAGGACTCAACTTAAAGTTTATCTGTCATTCTATCTCTTAGAAATTGTTTAGCCCTTCAAACGTTTTTCGTCCTTGTTGTATGAGATTTTGAGGACATAAAGCCACCCTCAGGACATTTCTTTAAAATAAATCGAATTTACCTATCTAGTAAGTAATGAAGCCTATATACTCTATGAATATTTTAAAGTGAGTTGTTTTTTGTTCTGCTTATAATCCAGTCGATAATGTAAAAAATACAGCAGAAGCTCCCAAAAAATGTTATGTGAGATTTTCCTTCCGTAACTGTTAGTGCGATGATTAAACATCACAAAACCACAAAAATAAGTTCTGGGGGTGCCGCGCAACCCCCCGAAAAAAAACCACCCCTTCTGTGAAAAAAGCCGTATTTTACTGATAACTCGTTAACCGTTGAAGATACAAAAAAATTGCTCATCATGAAAAAGAAAGCTTGACTAATTGCCTAAAAAAAAAATCCTCTTGTAATTTTCTTGTATATGCCATGGTTTTCGAGAAAATCGATATTAACAAAAATTGCAAAATTTCTGTTTTTAATGCGCGCGAACTTTCGTTTAGTTTATTTGAAATTTTTTGCGCGCGGCCTATAGAAAAAATTGAATTGCTCAAAAACCAAACAAGCATTTACAAATTTAGCAGCATATTAAAGTTAGCCAAAAAAAATCCAAAAATGGCTGCGTATTAAATTTTTTTAATACAATTTTTTAACTATTAAATGATTAGAAACGATAGTTATATGATAACATAAACTCAAAAAAGAATATTTTGAGCCAAATTTTTAAAATGTTTGGGTCCTTTTTAATTTTTAGGAAACAGTAAAAATTTGGCCAAAAGGCTAACTTCAACATGCTGGTAAATTTGTAAATGTGAATATCTTTATTCCTATGAAGTAGTTTCTTCCGGGTTTTGCCGCGGTCGTCGAACTTGACTTGACGTTTTGCTGATCATGCTGTTCGCTTCTTCAGAGGGGTTCCAAAGACAGTCTTTGGAACCCTTCTGAAGAAGCTGACACCATGATCAGCGAAAAGTCAAGTTCGACAACCGCGGCAAAACGCGGAAGAAACTACTTCATTGGACTACGGCCGTGAAAACCTGCATTGCACTATCTTTATTCCTAACTTTTTCTGCATTGAAGTACTATCTTGAACTAAAAGATAATGCATTTATAACTTATATTAAAGACAGTTATTTTTTATGGGCCTGCGAATAGTTAAAAGTGCAAAAAATCAAGAGATAACTATATTATATTGTCATTTTTATACACTAATAGACACCAATAGCCATCAAAGATGGAAATACAAAAGAGTATTTTATATCCCCTTTAAAACCTATTTTGATTTTTCTTCCTAGCATGTTTGGCTTTCGAGCAATTGAATTTTTTCTGTAGGCCGCGCGCAAAGAATTTCAAATAAACGAAAATTCGTGTGCATTAAAAATACAAATTTTGTAATTTTTTTCAATATCGATTTTCTCGAAAACCATGGCATATACAAGAAAATTACAAGAGGACTCTTTTTTAGGCAGTTAGTCAAGCTTTCTTTCTTATGATGAGCAACTTTTTTATATCTTTAACGGTTAACGAGTTATCAGCAAAATAAAGCTTTCTTCACCGAAGGGGTGGTTTTTTGGGGGGGTTGCGCGGTACCCCCAAAACTGATTTTGTGATGTATAATCCCTTTACTAACAGTTACTGGAGGAAAATCTCAGATAACATTTACTGTTATGGAAATCTTTATAATTATATTGGACTGTTATGTTTATAGTAAAAGATATTTTTTATAGGATTTTACAAACACCAAAAGAGTAGTTTATGATTTGCAATGTATTGAAAATCAGTACTTTCATAGATAGATTTTCTTTTTTGATATTTCATGAATTACTTTTTTCGCTGTTTGCAACATCTTACATATTTTTTACTATTAAGACATCCAAAAAAATAATTTACTTTAATGTGCTCAATTGCTCAACTATATTAGTATTGAATTAAATAGTGGTAACGGGCAAAAAATGAAATTTGGATTGTGGATTTTTTAAAACAATCTCTGAAACTTGGATCATAGTTATTTGGCCGCACTAAAAATAACATAAACAACTTTTAGTAAATATTTCGTTGGCATTTTACGCAAGTGGTTTTATTGATAATTAAAATACGAAGTGCTGATGGTAATAGAATAAATATTTTATGTACCTACACCTACTTCCTCTCTACGTGTAAGGAAGTAAAAATAGGATGTTAGTCAAATTTGAACAGCACATAAATGGACCTTAATTAATTAACAAGTCGTGACCATCTCATGACTTCATTTATTAACTAACAACACCCATTGCAGTAGTGAAGTAGAATAACATTATATAACATACCGTAGCCGCATATTTACAGTTAATTTGAAACAAATGCGTATGTGAAACTGAAACTGTGGGCAACTGGAACTGTTTTAAATGGAACGTGTACTTAAAATGCTTAATTTTTATATTAGTGACTGCAGTAAAAATCGTTAGTAAAACCAAAACTGCGCACCCCATAAGCTGTTTTATTCGTTGGGCAAAATGATTACGATTTTCTCGAAAACTGCTAATCCTAAAGAAAAAAGTTTCAAGTAAAAAAGTTACGTCCATTCTTTATCTTTACTTCTTCTAATTGTCTCTGGTTCGGAATAAGACAAAAATGTCTCCTGTGCTTGCTATATTTACCCCTCCAAATTATCACGCTTCATCAGCAGCCAAAAAAAACAACAATATTTTCATCACTTATTAAAATTTAACCTTCATAATATTAACAAAATGTTATTAATAAATAGGTACCTATGTACTGATATTACGATATAATTTTGAAATCAATCATGATTATGCAATAAGAACAAAAGATAACGCCTCTGTCACATTATCATTATTAGTTAAAGCCGTGCCCAAAGATTTATATTTTACTACTGGCCAAAATTTAATATGCTTCCAAAAATTTCAAAGAAATTAAATACACTTCTCCAATAATTAACGTGCCACCAAAAAATAACTAAAAGTTTGAAGTTAATTTTTGTCTAGACTTCTTGTCCGATTTCGGTGAGTTTTTATTGTATGATAGCCTCTTTATTCAAGAATGTGAATGTAATATTGTTTTTTAAAGAAACTTTGTTTTATTCATTACAGAGTGTAACAATTGCAAGTTCAACAGTTAATCGGCAAATTAGAATTCAAATCCTACTCTAGTCTTATCTTTTTTTAACATTCTCTTTTTTGATTCACTTTATTATCTGTATTAGTACCAGAGAAACACAATTTTATAGCATAACTTGTTTTTATTCATTTCATTTTGGAAAAACAAAAGTAGCATGCTATTTAAAAAAGAAGAAACGTGTAGATTAAATGTCAAAAAGTATTTGGAAGGAGTGTGTTTATTGTGGTAATAGCCGTATTTTTTTTTTTCAATATTTTTGTCAATAAACGTGAAACACGAAATCTTAGTGGTGAAGAATGTGCTAACGCATTAATATTGGTTGAACTAGAAAAATTGGACAGCGATTTAATGTGACGCTTACAACTGTTTCAAAAGTGATACAAAGATATAGAGAGACTGGAAGTCATGTTCGCAGACCGGAACAAGGAAGAAATCGAGTAGCAACCCCAATAAATGACCGATATTTGACACTCTCAACTGTGCGACAACGTTTTGTAACAGCGCGAAGTTTGCAGATACAGCTTCGAGAAGTAAATGGTTTACAAATTAGTGGGGAAACCATTTGACAACGAATTAGAGAATGTAACTTGAGACCAAGAGTTGCTGCTCGAGGTTCAGCTTTAACTAGAGATCACCGGAGGGCTAGGCTAAATTTTTCCACAGAGCGTGTTGACTGGACCGAGGCTCAATGGGATCGTGTGTTATTTACGGACGAGTCCCGATTCCGTCTTTATGATAATGGTAGACGTCTCCGTGTATGTAGACGTCCCAGTGGATGATAAGCTCAGTGCAATACAAGATTAGTTGGGGGCGGTTCTGTGATGGTGTGGGCGGGAATTTCTTAGACTGGTCGCACGGAACTTGTCATTAATGGAAGCCTTACAGCTGAACGGTACATACAAGACATTTTAGACAACCACGTGGTTCCATATGCGTCATATATAGGGCAATGCTTTATATTAATGGAGGATAATGCCAGACCTCATGTTGCTCGAGTTGTTCAACATTATCTGGAAGAAGTCGGAATTGAAGTTGTGGCATGGCCAGCCAATAGCCCGGACTTAAATCCAATTGAACGCCTCTAGGATAAACTTGGTAGAAAATTACAAGAGATACGTAATCAATTAGACACCTTAGCAGACGTTTGGCGGAAATTGGTTCAAATTTGGGAAGAACTGAACCAAAATGAAATAAGGTCGATTATTTTAAGAATAAATCGGCATTGCCAAGAAGTTATTCGTGGTAGAGGCGGAAATACTCCCTATTGACATTCCTTTTTTGCATCTTGTTCATTTCCATTTAATTTTTTGTTTCGATATTACCTTTAAGTAAAAACATGTTATGCTATAAAATTGTGTTTCTCTCGTACTAATACAGATAATAAAGTGAATAAAAAAAGAGAATGTTAGAGTAGTATTTGAATTCTAACTTGCTGATGTAACTGTTGAACTCCACAGGGTGTTACAAATTTTATGGAGAAAACACGTCGCAATTGTTACACCCTGTAATGAATAAAACAAAATTTCATTCTTGAATAAAGAGGCTATCATACAAAAAAAAACCTCACCGAAATCGGACAAGAGGTTTAGACAAAAACTAACTTCAAACTTTTAGTTATTTTTTGGTGGTGCGTAAATTTTTTGGAGAAGTGTATAAAACTAAATTGCAGAAAAGCCTAAGAATGTGTATTACTGAAAATATTGAAATCATTGAAAAATATGAATTACTAGTCTAATATAGGTACCCAACATCTAAAGAGATACATTATTACTACAAAAGCTATGTTTCTCTTAATCTGCTATTATATTGAAAATTAAATAAAATCTTTTATAAAATAAAAATAAATAAATATAATAATTAGTACATCAATTATGTTTTTTTTATATTTCAAATGTCCTTGTATACATTAAAATGTTTCTTTTCCTCTGTGATATTGCAAACTAATTTAACTACTTCGGTGGATCGTTGTGAAATTGAATAGGGTTCTATATCATATTAGTCCCAAGAATTGAGAAAAATTCAAACAGATTGTAACCTGTATTGAGTCATATTAAAAACCTGTTCTATTTCGTAACCAATCAGTTATTCGACAGGAAGTACGTTACATAATGTGCCACACAACTTCTCTAACGGTTCATGATATTAGAGATGAGTTTCAAAGTTGATTCTAGTATTGTCAGAAACAGCGTGGAATGTTGAACATATTTAATTTCGCAAGTTAGTATTAAAAAGATATTTAACTAGTTGGTGTCTTTTTGCTGTACGGTACGCCTGACAGCAACATGCCACCTGTCGTGGTTGGCTGGTAGATGCACGTCTTCTCCAAAGCTGTATCCTACCAGCTCCTTGGTGATATCAGCCTACCGTATTGTCGTCTCCCGATATTGTGGCTGGAAAATGAGAGGATTCCATACAATACAATGTAGGAGACTTGTCTTAGGGGATGCATTTCTTGGAGTTCACCAAGATTATAAATAAAGTAGATTAGAAAGCTAGATGCTACATTTTGTTGGTAAACACGGTATATGATGTGTAACTTAATCATCGCCATTACGCTATATTGTGACTAAATTGAACTTAATATAATAAGCAAACAATGTTTGTGTTGCAAAGTACACACAACCATTGGGGGAAAATATATTTTTGCTAGCACATAGTCAATTGTATGGACAAATTATCAAATACTGTTTTTTTATAATGCATAGACAGAATATCCTTGATTTTATTCTATTATACGAACAATCTCACCAATGTTACTGGTTAATTTTGCTGTTTGTCTTTTGATTTTGTTGTACATAACTGATATTATATAATATTATGTATATTTTAAATGTATCTTCTGAACCTGTAAGTACGATAGACTTGAAATAAAATCAATATATTCAATCTTATGATTCGTGCTATAACTTGTCTCCTTTTTACCATTTGTTGTGACGTCAACGATCGATTACGCTAAAAATTATATTATAATTTGGCAATTCTTCAGTTTGCGTGTATATTCTTTCAATTTATAAGATACATTTTATTATACAATATAAAGGCTAAAGTAATGGTTATTACTGCCTACACGCACAAAATACTGTAATAATATTTAGTTCCATGAAAACAGTAAATACAAAGGAACAAATTCGATGAACAATGAGAAATAGTAGTCACTGGACGCAAACTGGTATTTGTTTTGGCATCAATGCGCGAAAGGTAGCAGCAATGCATAATGATTTAATGCACTTATAGATCATAAGAGTATTATTACATGGTATTCACTATGTAATATTCCTAAGTGAGGCCTAATAAGCCGAAACATAATTATATGTAGACTATGTATATGTGTTTGATTTATCTAAAAGCAGTGTTTAATTTATAATTAACAATTATTTTTTAATTTAGGCTCTCGATGGAGTCTGCCCTTGTGCTTCGATCTAATATTCAGTAGCGTTCTGCTTTGTGTGTCCTAGATCTTATATCTATAATTTCATATTTCCCTATTCAACCACATTCGAGAAAAAGTTATCATCCACAGGCGGATAGACATACAGATGGCATGCCTATTCGGATGGGCTTCAAAACGTTCATTAAAATTTGGAATATTAATTTTTGTTTATCTACAGATAAGAAAGTTAAATTAGTTTGATTCCGTCTTGTATGCTCTAAACTAATATTATCGAGAAGATACAATAATTCGAATAACGAATAGAAATAAAATGAGAAATTTTAAATCTTAGCCTTTTTAAAAACACTTGAAAGACCCATATATGATACACTAAATCTAGAGTGACCATAATAACTTTTCAGAAATTTTGCGAAAAATCAGGAAAGATTTAAAGTCCTTTCTATTACTGCCACGAACCATTGGGATCATTGTTAACATCCAGTCTGATTAATTTCAGTCTAAAGAGGTGCAGATCCTTAGAAGGGGCATTTCGATATTCCTTCCTATAGTTGTGGTGAAATATAAAAATATGTAAAAACGGGTTAGTGCTATATTCTCATTAAAATAACCTTTACGATTTCACATCTTTTCATGTTTCTTTTTTACATTTTCATGCTTTTTTTTTCAAACATTTTGCAAGATCAACATTTTTGCTAGAACATCCAGTATCTGTTCATTCTGCAATGCTAATTTCGTTAACTCTCACAGTCTGGTACCTGTGCATAATCAATAATTTAGCATGTTGTTTGCAATTATTCGTTTTTCTTTTGTTATTGCAGTTTTTTATTTGTATATATTATATAAGCAAATGCCTTGACTTTCAAATTTAGAAATGATATCGAGTTTATTTTAGGATGTATTTCATGCAATTTGTCCATAAAATTTCAGAAGGGGCAACATTTAGACAGGGTTGGATCTAGGCGACATTTAGGGGGCATAGAAGAAATTGTGATTGATTTTTTTAATTTAAAGTCTTCATAATAGAAAATCATTTATTGTAGACTTATAAAACATCACTTTCTATATGTGAATAATTTTGAACTTCACACACCTAAAAATATTCATAGTAATCACTATTGCCGTCTGTGTTAGCTTGTCTGATTATAGAGGACTTTTCACCTGATTACAGCGGAGCCGAAAAAGAAGGGTTATAGTTTTGGCAGTCTATGTATGTACATGGGTGGATGTTCTATCATAGCGGCCAAACAACTCGATCGATTTTTATAAATGAGGTGGCGCATGTCGTTGGATTCGTCTCAATGTTAAGAGTGACATGGGCTGTAAAAATTGCAATATGACGCCTACCAGCCACTATGTTGTCTCGGATGATACAAAATGTCCTTTAAACCATATCGAGATAGGTATCAAAGTAAAAGTTTCGATGGGAGTACATTGATATTGTAACCAATAATTTCATAGTCGAGTTTTAGTTTTAGGCTACTTATTCTTGTTAGTACCTGTTACGTGTTTAAGAGGATATATAATTTCACATTGCTGCAAAATTTCATCTTTGTTGAAATTATTTCGTAATGATAAAACGGCTTTGTATAATAAATACTTTAAATGTTTATGTTTGAGAAATATGTGAATGGTCAAAATACAATACGTTTCATTTTGAGATGGTTTTTGTAAAAAAAATATTTAGTTTAAAAATCATAATTGGTCAGAGTAGGCACTTATTTTAGTTTTTGTTTCAGAGTGCACAGAATCGTCTGCTCATCAAAAATGGCAAAATTGTTAACGAGGACGAAGCTGTAGAAGAAGATGTATACATTGAGGATGGTGTCATCAAACAAATGGGAAGGAATCTTATCATTCCTGGTGGAACTAGAGTTATCGATGCCAGAGGAAAATACGTGCTTCCTGGGGGTATCGATCCCCACACTCATTTCGAATTAGAATTTATGGGTACTAAAAGTGTTGACGACTTCTATCAAGGAACGAAAGCTGCCATTGCTGGGGGAACTACGATGATCAGTGAGTAAAACATGTGTTTTTTGTGGGTATTTAAGTGGTAATGACATAACAGGTTGAAGAAAGCTGAGTTAACTTTATATTTTTCCAGTTGATTTTGTATTTCCCAAGAAAGGCGAGTCGCTGATCGATGCCTTTTACGAATACCGACAAAAGGCCGATGGAAAAGTCTGTTGCGATTATAGTTTACACGTTTGTCTACCCTACTGGTCAGAACAAGTTAAAAAAGAAATGGAGATACTCTGCAAAGAGCATGGAGTTAACTCATTTAAAATGTTCATGGCTTACAACTTTATGTTAAACGATGGCGAACTCTATAGTGCGTTTGATCAGTGCCAAAAGTTGGGTGCTCTTGCTCAAGTTCATGCCGAAAATGGATTAGTCATTGCCAAAAATGCCGAAAAACTTCTAGCCAAAGGTATTACGGGACCAGAAGGACATGAGATGTCCAGACCAGAGGAAGTTGAAGCTGAGGCGGTTAATAGGGCATGCGTGATCGCAGAACAGGTTAGTGTCTTTACGTAAATACGTGCAAAATTTTAATTCAGGGCTGTGCATGCGACATTGCATCCTCACATTAAATATATAGTACAGGGCTTTCATAAACTATTGCAAACCAGGCGATCGATTACTTAGTAGTGCGTAGTGCTACTTTAAAGTTTATAGCTAATGTCATTGATAAATATTTTAAATAAAGGGGGTCCAAGCACAGACCCCTGAGGAGCACCCGATGCTACTGTTATTTCACTCGACTTAAAACCACAGTATTGTACACTAAGTTTCCTGTCAGACAGGTAATACCAGAAAAAAGTTGCTAAAGGTTTCGGAAAGTCCGAAATTGAACATTTTTTGAGACAAAATGCCATGATCAAGTGTATCGAAGGCTTTAGCAAAATCGGGTTATATGACATTAACTTGACTCTCTTCATCTGGCGCCTTCGATATAAATTGACTTATACTTGGGCACCTTGTTCACCAGATATTAACCCTTTAAACTTCCAGATCTAAAGCCGCTTGAAGAATTCGTTTAGAAAATGGTGGTAAATATAAGGGAAGAGTAACTCTTTAAAGGCTTGTAATTTTACAACAAAGGCCGATCAAATTCACATTCCGATAATTTTGTTTTCATTTTTCATCTGCCAAAGTTTGTTATAGATCATCCTGTGCTCATACGATTATAATATTTTATGAAAACCCTGTACATACATTATTGTTTAATAAGTAGCTGACGCCTAACAATGTGCTGTAAAATGGTAAATTTTTATAATAAAAAGAAAATAAGGTTTTGAGTTTTTACTGTCAAAACAGAATTTAGTAAATTTCAAAAAACAACTAGAATCAAAATAACTATATTATTTAAATTCTTTTGTTATGAAGTGGAATTGTATTATATATATACTTCGGTTTGCAGCTCGAAAAAATCACTGAAATAAATAGATATCTTGAAATATATTAGGATGTTCATTAATTAGCTAATTGACCTATATGCTCAATTAATTCACTTAACACTGCTGTCGCTCATGTCTTGATGTTAATCTAATACATTTCCTGTATACATTTAAACTTCAAAGGAAAACTTAATAAGCCGTTCTGTACAGAAGTGCCTATACAGGGTGTTTTCGAGTAAAGTATACTTATTGTAAAGCATATAACACATTATTGAAAACATGTTTCTTTAAAGTTTTCCCTAATAAAAAATATCATTAAAATTCTGTTTTTTTCATCTTTAAGATGGTGAAAATATAAGTTTTTTCGTGACCTTCGAAAATTGGAAAAATCGCTATAACTTTTAGTTAATTTACTGAATTATTTAAAGAATAAATTGAAGACTAGAATGTCGTTGCAAGTGACATGTCAGCTTTTTCAAGTAGTGTCCTAGTCTCGAAAATAGCCTACACCTTGAATACTGGTGTACTAAACAAAGTAAGATAATTGTGTTTGTTGTTAAATATAAACATATTTTTCACAGGTATATTATCAAACATTAAAGTAGATTAAAGATTAAATACAGTAATATTATTAATAGATCAATATTTATTTTGGGTGATAAGTTCAGCTACCTTTATCTTTGAAAACACATCAAATCAATTCCTTTCTTTGAAAAATGTCGTTAAGCGCGGTAAATTTGAACAAAATACATATATCAGATATCTAGCAGTGTATCAATTTAACTGTGTTTGCTAAATTTTAAACGAGTATTGAAAATAGTGTGTTATCAGTTTTTATTTAAACATCTTAAAATTGGTAAAAACTCATCAGTTGAACACTGAAAGTTGATTTAGCTAACTGTAAATATGTTAACAAAAATAATAAATTGTTTATGAGTACATTTGCTAGGTGACTAAAATTTGATCTTAACTGTTTTCAGTAGGTGTGCTTCTTAATTTATAGGTATTTGTATATATTATTTTCTTTCGACTATTAATAGGTATACCATTTCAATCGGGGCTAATAAAATATTTTACGGGAAATGGTAGCAATGATAAATGTTTTAATACTTTTATGGGGATTTGGCTATAGCATTGTTAAAACACGTTGCTATGGATATAAAAAATCTCAAAAAAATTCCTAATATACCTTTAAGTTAGGTACTTAGTATTTTCAGTGAAAATTGTAATGTGCGAGGGAGGCAACAGTGTTTTCTGAAAAATTTGGAAATTTTTGTCAAAATTAAATATCTCTTAATACGTAGGCATATTATAACAAAGATTAGAGAACTACAGATGGACAGTCAGACGGGGAAGACGAAATAGACGAAGACAGTGGTGTACTCCAATTTAAAGGGACACGACATCCAGCGGAAACGGTTTCGGGATTTGTCGGTTACGCATTAAACGAATTTGACCAAGCTTACTAAAAGATAGGTTGGCTCATTAAAATCGACAGGTGCTACGTCACGTATAGACCTCGATGACAGATGCGTGTGGTTGTTTTTTCCTCATTTTATAGAAAAAAGTTTCAAAATTATTCTTTCAGTGTACAATTCTATCCTAGCCAAATAGATACCTTACATATAAACATAGAAATACTTGATGTGACATATGTTACAAAGCAAAAAAAAACTTGGCGTTGTATAAAAAAAAGTTGAATAGCAAAGTTGTGTAACTTTTTAATACGTATCGAGCTGGCCCGGTCCGGTCTCAAAAAATTTCAAAATTAACTAGTTATTGCAAAAAAACCGCTAAAAATAGCAATTTTTTGAAATACCTGTATTTCCGTGAAGAAAAGATATTCTTTAACGAAACTCGGTGCAAGCGTAGTAAAAGAAAAGTCGAATAAGGGGGTTTTTACAGATCTGCAAAATATTGCCAATTTTTTGCAAAAATCGACCAACATTTTTTTCAAAGTCCAATAGCTCATACAGGCCATCATATTTTGATACCGGACCCGTCCGAAAAGTTTCTTCAACAGTTGCACTAATATGTGCAATTATTGCGCATATGACGAAACGTTCCCTAATATGCAAAAAGTCGGTCAAAATATCGTTTTTTTACGCGTTTTTTTCGAAAAAGTAGACCAATCTCAATGCATAAAGTTAGGTATTTCAATAATCAAAATATGCATTATAAAAAGATTATTAAGGTTCATATTCAGTTTTCGGCAAGCAAACAGTCATCTTCAATGAGCCATAAGTCTGTTCTTATTGCGCCTACAGAAATAATGAAATACTAATCGATTTGTTATTTTATAAGCTTCATTTTTTTCATTACTATAAGCAAACAAATAATAAATAATTCACTTTTAAGCTTCATTTTTGCTTCTGACGTTTGTTTTTTTTTATGATAAAACGTAGGTTCTCGTGCTACTCGTGAAAAATCACTCTAAAACTTGCATTTTTTGGATGATAAATCAACATAACACAAAAATATTGATTTATCGATAAAACCTCAGAACATTTTACTTCCCTCGCATACCGAAGGGAAGTATTGTATTCGAGAAAAAATCACCCTCCGAGATTTTTTCGGATTCTGACGTTTCAGAACACGTAGATTCCGAAAATATAGGTTTTTCAATTCCGTCAGTCTGTCTGTCTGTCTGTCTGTCGGTCTGTCTGTCTGTCTGTCTGTCTGTCTGTCTGTTGGTGCATTTACTAAAAAAACTACTTGACGGAGAGCAGTCAAATTTGGTAGGTAGTTGACGCTACTGTCAGCGAAGAACTGGTAGAATTTTCACTGAAAAATATACAGGGTGGACCGTCTAAACGGAATAAATAGTGAAAAAAAATTTTTTTTGCTCAAATTTAAAATTTCCACGTTTCATGACGCGCTAAACCTATTTCAGAAAAAAAAAATTTTTGAAAATTTTTTTCATTTTTGAAAAAATTTTTACAATGAAAAAAAATTTTTTTTACTCAAATTTAAAATTTCTACGTTTCATGACACGCTTAACCAATTTCAGAAAAAAAAAATTTTTGAAAATTTTTTTCAAACATTTTTGAAAAAATTTTTACCAAGATGAAAAAATTTTTTTTTGCTCAAATTTAAAATTTCTACGTTTCATGACACGCTTAACCTATTTCAGGAAAAAAAAATTTATTCACCAATATTTTTGAAGAAATTTTTACTACTAAAATGAAATAATTTTTTTTTCTTTCTTCAAATTTAAAATTTCCACGTTTCATGGCATTCTAAGCCCGATGCAAAAAAAAAAAATTTGAAATTTTTTTACCATTTTTGAAAATTTATTTACTAAAATAGATGGAATTTTTTTTGTTTCTTCAAATTTCCATGTTTCATAGCGTTCTAAATCTATTTAAAAGATAAATTAGAAATTTTTCTTACTATTTTTAAAAAATTTTACCACTAAGATAGATTTATTTTTTTTTCGTTCAGATTTTAACTATCCACGTTTCCATGACATTCTAAAATTATTCAAACAAATTTAAAAATGTTTTTGAAGAATTTTTTTAAAAATTTGAAAACATTTTTAATCCATTTATGTATCACTACTATAGAACAGAACAGCTCAAATTTAAAATTTTCACGTTTCATGATATTTCAAACCAATTTCAGAAAAAAAGTTTGCAACATTTTGTTACCAGTTTGGAAAAAAATTTAACACTAGAATGCTCAAATTTAAATGACATTCTAAACCTAGGTATTCCAGAAAAAAATGTTTGAAAATTTTTTTCACCAACATTTTTCAGAGTTTTTACCACTAAAATAGATCAAATTTTTTTTTATTTGCTCAAATTTAAAATTTTCACGTTTCATAGCATTCTAAACCTATTTTAAAAAATAAATAATTTTTAATTTTTAAACTTTTTTTAGCATTACTATAGAATATAAGGAAACTTTCCTTTTTGCTCAAATTTAAAATTTCTACGTTTGACATTTTAAACCTATTTCAGAAGAAAACAATTTGAAAATTATTTTACCAACATCTTTTGAAAAATTAAAAAAAAAATGAAATTTTTTAACCACCACTATACTTCCACTCCATTACGTGAATGTTGGATTGAAAATGTGACAGATGGCAATAATATCTGGCATATGCACCTATTATACTTTTATTGTAAAATGTGCAGGGTGGTCATCCCAAGAAATAATTCAGTCATGGTGGACAATTGTAAAGGTATTTGCGCAAGCCTGCCATATGTGGCACCTGCTATTTAGTATTGAACTTTTGCTGTTGGATGAGCAATCTGTATATTTTTTTGACCAAAACTTATCAAGTTTTCTTTGTAATAATAGCAATAACTCTATTCCGATTATTATTCTCAATGTCATTTCGTAATTATTAATTTTTTAGAGTGACCGCCATGCACAAATAACGAGGGAAGTTCTGTGTAAATACCTTTACCGATTTTTTTGTTTAGAATTCATCATATTTTGAGTTTACTAATTTCCACCTCCGAGAAGGGGTGACAGCCACCCCGAAACAATATAAATAATTATTTGCGCCACTAATTGTAATGAAGCATATTCTTCATAGGATTTTGCAAAGAGCATATATATTTCTTTACAGATAGTTTTTCCTTTTAGTTCTCATAGATAGTTTTTCTGCTGTTCGCAAAATCCTATACTCAAAGAAGTAACTTATGATGGAGACTATTGTTCAGGATGATAAAAGCTACAATATACCAAAAATTCAGACGATTCGCTAAAACCCAATTTCCATAGGGTTTATTAATACAAGTGATTACATCGGAGACTCTAAAGGCACTGATCTATTTACCATTTGTCTACCTACATTGCCAGCTAATCCGTAAAAAATTTTTTAGCCCCGACTGATGTGGAGATCACATTTTATTTATTTTTCTATAATTTATGTTTTGTTATGACGTTATGAGTTCTGGGTGATTATAGGTAGAATGCCCATTGTATATAGTGCATGTGATGAGTAAATCAGCTGGACAAGCTTTAGACCGAGCATGTAAACGTGGCGTTACCCGAGTGTATGGGGAGACATTAGCAGCAGCTCTAGGCACTGATGGTTCTCATTATAAACACAAATGCTTCCAACACTCGGCTGGGCACGTTCTTAGCCCTCCACTAAGACCGGACCCCACGACACCTTTAAGTTTAATGAATTTCTTGGCACAGTAAGTCTTTTCTTTTTATGTTTTTGCAGATCAAGTGTCAGAGGCGAAGGAAGATCAAAATGCGTCAAATTGAGGTAAAAGGTTGCTGTTTTTTCAATCATTAGATTTTACGATTTTGAATAAATACCTAGATGGGCAAATTAAAATCTCTTCTGCTTACTTTTGTATAGCCAAGAGAATTTTGCAAAGAAAAACAGCTTTTATCGCCATATAATTTTTTTCTTGAAAGGATAGAAAACATGTTTCAGATAAAATTGTAAATAATAAATATTTAAACCCGAATGAAAAAATCGAGATAATTGGTATAATTTTTTTGATTGGGCGTCAGTGCATATGTTCTTAGGTGTAAATTGCTGGTTTTTATCTCTATTTTCAAGATCCATAAAGGAAATATTTTTGATTCAATTTTTAACCCTCTTTTTTCATCTTGAGATGTTTTCTCACTCTTATGCCTAGGCTGAAGAAAACGGTTATCGCGAAAAACCCTGTTTTTCAAAAAAGTTTTGGTTGCAGAGATTTAATCAGAACAGATTTTTTATTCGCCAATTAGGTGCATGTTCAGATTGTTCAAAATCGTAAAATCTATCGATTAAGAGCAACAGCTGCCTTACTACCTCATTTTGACGCAAAAAGTTCTCTGGCCCTTGGTCTATTCTGTTTGCTCTAAGTAGTTGACTTGCAACCCGATTAACACCTGTTTGTGGCACCTGTTATGACTTCTATGCAAAATACTAACCCGTTGTGTTCTCATTCATTTTTAAATAATTTGAAATACAGGTAAACGCTCCGCTTTATTTGGTTCACATAACGTCAGAAAAGTCAGGAGAGATTATCAGCGCGAAACGCTCTAGTGGGCAAAGAGTCTTTGGAGAGGTCGAAGCATCTTCTATTGGCATTACTGGACAACCTCTTAATGCCAACATGATTACCTCACCACCAATTCGCTCTAATTCCGACTCATCTCGACTCTTGGCTTTATTATCATCGTAAGTGTGCATCACCAACCACTAACATGCTTAGTGGTACATAGAATTAAACAACATGGTGTTTAACTGTATTTTTAATTTTAAACCAGTGATTATTCTATTTAACCACTATTATATAGGGTGAATTTGAAAAATAAGCAAAAAAAGGTAATATCATTTTATGATTTTTTGCATATTTTCCAAAAAGCATATTCAAAATTCAGCTTGTTCTTTATAGTCCAGGCGATAAAGTAAAAATTACACCAGAAGCTCGCAAAAAATGTTATCTGAGATTTTCCTTCAGTAACTGTTAGTGGGAGGATTAAATATCACAATACCATAAAGATCAATTCTAGGGGTGCCACGCAACGCCCTCACCCCCCCCCCCCCTTTCCCCAAAAACCACCCCTTCGGTGAAAAAAGCCTTATTTTACTGATAACTCGTAAACCGTTGAAGATATAAGAAAATTGCTCATCATAAAAAAGGAAGCTTGACGAATTGCCTAAAAAAAAGTCCTCTTGTAATTTTCTTGTATATGCCATGGTTTTCGAGGAAATCGATATTAACACAAATTGCAAAATTTGTATTTTTAATGCGCGCGAATTTGCGTTTATTTGAAATTTCTTGTGCGCGGCCTATAGAAAGAATTGAATTGCTGGAAAACCAAACAAGCTAGGAAGAAAAATCAAAGGGGATATAAAATGCTCTCTTGTGTTTCCATTTTTGATGGCCATTGATATTTATTAATACATACAAATAACAATATAGTATAGTTATCTCTTCATTTTTTGTGCATCTAACTATTCACAGGCGCATAAAAATAACTGACTTTAATATAAGGATTGTCTTTTATTTCAAAGTAGTACTTCAATGCAGAAAAATTTAGGAATAAAAATATTGACATTTACAAATTTACCAGCATGTTGAAGTTAGCAAAAAAAAATCCAAAAAAGGGCTGCATATTCAATTTTTTTATGCAATTTTTTAACTATTAAATTATTAGAAACAATAGTTATATGATATACAAACTAAAAAAAAAAAAATTGACCTAAATTTTCAAGATGTTTTGGTCTTTTTTTTATTTTTGGGAAACAATAAGAAATTGGCCAAAATTCGGCTAACTTCAACATACTGGTAAATTTGTAAATGTGAATATTTTTATTCCTAACTTTTTCTGCATTGAAGTACTACCTTGAACTAAAAGATAATGCATTTATAATTTGTATTAAAGTCAGTTATTTTTTATGGGCCTGTGAATAGTTAAAAGCGCAAGAAATCAAGAGGTAACTATATTATATTGTTATTTTTATATACTAATGTATATCAATAGCCATCAAAAATGGAAACACAAGAGTATTTTATATCCCCTATAAAACCCATTTTGATTTTTCTTCCTAGCTGGTTTGGTTTTCGAGCAATTGAATTTTTCTATAGGCCGCGCGCAAAAAATTTCAAATAAACGAAAATTCGTACGCATTAAAAACACAAATTTTCTAATTTTTTTCAATATCGATTTTCTCGAAAATCATGGCATATAGAAGAAAATTACAAGAGGGCTCTTTTAGGAAATTAATCCAGCTCTCTTTTTCAAGATGAGCATTTTTTTATATCTTCAACGGTTGAGTTATTAGTAAAATAAGGCTTTTTTCGCCGAAGGGGTGTTTTTTGGGGGGGTTGCGCGGCATCCCCAGAACTGATTTTTGTTGTTTTGTGATGTATAATCCCTCCACTAACAGTTACTGAAGGAGAATCTCAGATAACATTTTTTGTTAAGGAAATCTTTGTAAATATTGGACTATTATCGAATTTTAATATCCTGAAATTGAGTAAGATTTTCGAAAAAATGCGTATTTTCCGAGATATAGCGATTCGAATTTTTCCAAAAAGAGAGGAGAGAAATAAAAAGTGACGAGAAAAAATGCAGAAAAATTCTGATGAATGTGTTATTACTTAAAATACAAAACTTTTTTTCTCTTTGACTGTTTCCTAAAGTGCTATACCGTTATATCTTGGAATATATGCATTTTTTCGAAAATTTTAGAAGAGTAACAAGTTGTCTTTCATCAAATTACCTAAAAATACATTTTATTTTTTTAATTTACCTCAATTTTGTTAGTTAATAAATTATCAACAAAATCATAAAAATTGCGGGGCAATAGGTATAGCGACCAATTCTTTTTTATTTGGCACTCTGTCCAAATTTTCCCGGAAATACACGAAAAAAAGACCCTGAAAAAATTCAGGCATAGGTATGCAGTGTGTGTCACTTAAGAGTGTAACAGAGTAATAATTCTTTTGTTTCTGTCCGACTTCAATCAAACTGATCTTAAAAGGTAGAGGTCACCAAGGTCTATTTGACCACAAAATCACTTTCCATCTTTAAATGTAAAGTACAACAATACTAAATTGTATGAAAAAAATCAAAAAATTATAGTAGGCATTTTTTAGTAAAAAAAATGTTAACAAAACTTGTTCGAAATCATTCAAAAACCCCGAATCCGAACTTTAGTTAAATTCTGAAAAAAAAATGGATCTACATACTTACATAAATATTGAGTATTTGTTATGAAATTGATTGTTATTTTATTACTAAGAAAATATGTTGTCTCTTACACATTAAAGATTCAATAAACAATAAGTTTCAAATTGAAATTCTAGGTTAAAACCAATGTAGAAAGATACCTGATGCACGAATAAGAAAATAATTTGATATCGTTACATATATCATATCACCTACCTTTAAAGTTCTACTGGCGACCCAAAACATCAACGAATTGTTGCACAATCACATATATAAGAAAAGTTTTTTATTATAGCACGTCAAAAGCTGCAAAGTATCACTCTAATCACATAAAACTGAATATTGCGGGCGAAACAAAAGACGATCGACACCTAATATTTGATTGTTGGGGATTCAGTCATGGCTATCTTTGCTAAATAAAACGGGGCAGCGTTGCAATTCTGTTAGATTTCAAACAAAGTACCTACCTATATAATTTTTTACGACTTTCCTATAGGTGTACCTATTTGTATACTAAATATTATTTTGATATACCTACTTGTCTATTTACATGATTATAATTTGTAAATATGGGTAAAGAAATACGAGCAAGTAATATTTGTTGATGAAACCTTAACTTGTGATTGAAGTCTGGTATAAATTGTATAATTGACTTAACAGAAAAGTAGGTGTATATCTCTGAAAAATTCATTTGTGCTTTGCTTATTCTGATTCATTTACTTACAAGACTTCAATTTTTTGTACAATTTTGTTGAATAATTATTTTCGTGCATGTTCACTGCAGATTGGATAGTTGTAACTACCAAACATACAGTAGCATGTTTCAAACAGATGTTTTTAGTATTTTGGCAAAAACATTAATAGGTTAAAATTACATATGGTATATACTTCAATCTGGCAGTCTTTAAATGCGTAATCATCCATTGTTTACTGCATGCTAATACGTTATTAATTTTTTACTTTTCCGTGTTAGTAAATTGCAGTTAGGCCTGAAAAGTGCCTTATTTACCAAATAAATTCGTAGCAATATATTGTTCAGCATTTTTTTTTAATTTCATAAATCGAAAGTGTAAGTATAAATTAATGAATCTGCAAAAAATCAGAATCTTATTCGCACGTTTAGTATCTTAAAAACTTTTACAAATTTCCATCTCGCGAAAATGGGGCGTGGCCAGGCGCTACGTCACTATACGCATAGACTCGGCGATCTCAATAGACTTGATGCTCCTTATTGGTTATAATTATAAGTGTTTTCGAAGTATTGTTTGTTTTGTTTACTACTTGACAGTAGGGGAGTACAATTTGGTGAAATGTCAAAAAATTACAATTTTCTCGCTCCTGCCAGAACGAATTTTCGATTTCGACCCTGCAATTTACGATTATAATTCATCGCCGACCTTCTCCTTTCCGTAGACACATAGAACGAACTTCCACTCGACGCATTTATTTAGTTACCAGCGTTTAAAAATTCCATGTTTCTCGACTTTTCAGGTTAAATTTGAAAGGTCCCAGAAAGCCATTTTTCTTACGTCACTTGCGTATAGTGACGTCACAAATAAGCGCTCGGTTTTTGCAACTATTACTAATTTCAACTCCTTATATCTCGAGAACGGAAAAAGTTAATAATACGAAATTTTAAGTGTATAATGAGAATATCAAGTACTATATGAAAAAGTATAAAAACCATATAAAAAGAATATCATGGAACAAGCCCTTTGCCTGTAACCTTTTACAACATATATTAAATGTCAAATAGAATGTTTATCTATCAACAACACTTGCTCTCCGATTTTTCAGAAACCTAAGAAAGTAGCTATTTGTGCAAAAAATTCGGAAATTCGTAATTTTGTCGCGAACTTTGACAATTATTGGGTGTTTTTGAGGATACTGACATGAATTTGATACATATAGGTACATATTTAGTTAATGGGTATATGATTTGATGAATATAAAAATTATGGTGGATTAATTATAGCCAACTTAGAATGAAGCATAACAGAAAATGCATTGAAAAAATAATAACATCGTAGTTATAGGTTTTTGAGGCCATTGAATTTAAATTTTATATTCAATGTGGTCGACTTAAATTGATAGATCAAAATTCGTTGAAAAAAGTTTAATAGTAACATTTAGGTTTTTGTGGTCATTGAACACAAGTTTCATACTTAAAATTCAAAATGAGGGACAAAGCAGTTATGACTGATTTAAAATGAAAAGTCATGCAAAACCCATAGGAAAATATTAAAATGTGATTTAGGCATAAGACCCCTAAGCAGAGCTATCACCATTATCTGTTGGTATTTGTCAGCTTTCTTGGGTGCGTTGTAAACTGTAATCTGTCACCATACAAATTTATGGCCATGCATATATAGAGAGGAAAGTGCCAAATTCTGAGAGTGTATACAGGGTGTAATTAGTTTCATGTCATTAAAAAAACTGGTGGTAGGGAACGACAAGACAAACGAAAAAACCTTATATAACATGGGGTCTAAAGCTCATAGTTTTAGAGAGAAAAAAATAAACAAAAATTTCGCAAATTTTCAATAAAATTTTTTGAGAACTGCTGGAATATTGAGGTAGGTTTAGATCTAGATCTGATCTGAAGAAAACTATACTCTAACTCTCCCTTGTGCAGTATTTCAGTTACTGTCCGTGTTTTGTTATGTACACACGTCCAACCTGCCGTTCGTTGCTTTTGTTATTTTTGAATTTCGAGTCATTGTGTATTTGTAGTTAAGATTTATTTTATTGACTTACCGTTCAAGTTGTCAAATTCTTGATTACGTACAGACACAACTTACTTGTTCGTTCGTTTTGTATTCCTTTTTGGCTCTTGTACCAAGTTTAGTGTGTATGTATCTAATTCGACGTACCGAACTGTGTATTGATACAGACGCAGAGATTTTGAATCATTTAGGTAGGTAGTAAGTTTGTAACCCAGGACACTCATTTATGTTACAAATGTTAATAAACCACATTTAAATTTTCTAAATTATAAACCATCCAATATAGTGTCGCATTTACCCTCTTTATTAGGGGTGTAAGACCTATTCTTGAGTATTATATGCGATGTCCACAGGTATCTCCCATACTGTTCAGTTACCCGGAGTCCTATCGGCGATACCCATGAAGCCACTTTAACTCGCTTGGCATACGAGAGGATTTTAACTAATTATTGAATGAATACTTTAATAAATAAAACATAGAGGTAGAAAACAAAGTACAAGTTTATTAGATTGAAACAATACAAAAAAAGAGAATACTTACATTTTGTTATTACAACCCCTGGGGACGGACCATCCTGGGGAAGGAGTTGGGCCCACGCAGTACCCCGCGAACTTTCTATTTTCGAACTCAAAACCTAATTGACTTTTTTACTGCACGAGGTATTATTATTAATTTAATTGACACAGCACTTTTGCCCCGGCGACAATGTAGTGTAGTGAACCTGCTTCCAGCTAACTCAGCTTTTTCGAAACAAAGTAAAATGCAAAGAAATACGTTAAGCCGAACTAATGTCTCAAATCATATCCGTTACCCACAAACGTTGTACCAGGTGTCCCAAATAAATTTCAAGTACTGCGTGACAATTTTGTTCCAAATTAAAAAACACACATGTAAAGAAATGCTCTGTTTAAACCTCTGTGGCCATTATTTGCTTGCAATTGTGCACGAAGAGAGAACGAATTATTTACCTCTTTATACTTGCCTCAGTTCAGTTGAGGCGGTATATCAAAGGTGGTCGATGATCCTTTGACACCACGTGTGATGGCCAGCACTTTTTTATGACAATTTAAAAGTTGTATAATTAAGTACAAGTCCATGGACCAAGAAAAGCAGTGGTTCTCAATAGTTGTCTACCATAATATTAAATATGTTAACCTAGATCAGTGTTTTTCAAAGTGCCCCTAGAGGGAAAAGTCATAAAGGTTTTTTGTTTGTCTAGTCGGTCCCCATTACCAGTTTTTTTTAATGACATGAAACTGATTACACCCTGTATTTATATTTGTATAATATGACTAAAAAAAACCCCAAAAGTTCTAATCCGATTTTTATTCCTATTCGAATTAAGGCGCCTACTCTTTATAGGTTTAATCAAATAGGCTAGCACTTTTAAACAACTTTCAAAATGTCTGCCCGTCTGTCACATTATTTCTTATAAGCACGAATGAAAGTTCGATTGTATTGAAATTTGGACAGTAAGTTAGTGTTAGCTAGAGGAAGAACCCTATTTTCTAACAAAATCAGTTAAATAAAAAAGTTATTATTTAAATAAATTTAAAAAATGTTGTATGTAAAATTGGTACCTCTGCCTTCCAATTTTTTGCTAACGACTGGATCGTTATAAGAACTTCCTCTTAAAATTTCAGCATTTAACGATCTGTTTCCACATAGAAAACTAATTGTATCCTCTAATTGTCCTGAAGCTTTACTTGGCTGTTTAACAATAGACCACGCGGGCAATTAGTGGAAGTATAGGCTATAATAATACTGGGAGAAATTGTAGTTTAGGAAAATCATATATTCAGAAGTGAGGTTATAAAATTAGTTATACTAAATACCAATAGGTACCCTGTTTGCATGCGAAATTATGTTATATCTAACATACATTTAATACGGCTCTTGTTTCTATGCCTTCAATAACTAACTCAAATATTAATTTTATAGTATACATATTTTCTGTGCACTAATACTAAATATGTAATGCAGAGGAGTCCTTCAAGTAACTGGTAGCGACAACTGTACATTCAATCAGTCTCAGAAGGAGTTGGGAAAGAACGACTTCACAAAAATTCCAAATGGTGTAAATGGTGTTGAGGACAGAATGTCCGTAATCTGGGAGAAAGGTGTACACACTGGTATTATCGATCCCTGCAGATTTGTAGCCATAACGAGTACCAATGCCGCAAAAATATTCAATTTATATCCCAGAAAAGGTTGTATTGGTGTAGGATCCGACGCAGATATAGTTATCTGGAACCCAGTAGCTGTTCGAACTATTTCAGCGAAAACACATCATCAAGCTGTAGACTTCAATATTTTTGAGGTAAATATGAGTAGTGGTCATTTAAGATTTATGTTCGCAAAAATAGGCTATATTTGTAATTTGTGATACCCCCTTTACTTGAACGTTTCATTCTCTAGTACCGCAGTGACCGCGCTTGAAAATGTAGAGTGTATACTACGAATCAACAGTCGCAAGCAAAAAAAATATACTTAGTGTAAGCTTTCAGTAACTCCCTCCTTCCGTAACAGCTAATAGATTTGTTGAATAGCCCTGTAAATAAATATTCTAGTCTAAATTACACAAGTAGAGAGTACTAGCTGTCATCTATTCAGTTTAGTTTAATCCTAACACTGGTTTACACAGCCACACGCGCTAAAGCTGTTACTATCACTCTCACTGTTCAAGTCGACCACAAATCGCAAGGGGCCCACTGTAGTGGGAACTTGCATCGTGTTTTGGTCAATGGGAAGATGGAAAATAGCTTTCTATATAAAGAAAAGGCTTCATTCTTAAAATGAATGGAGTATAGTTAAAAATATATCAAATTGCATGTGATGCAATGTGTGAACTTGTGGATCAAATAACTACACATCTCAGTATCGGCGAAAAGAGCATTGCTGTGTTCTTAGACCTGGCAAAGGTATTTTGACACCGTACCTCATGACAAACTTTTTAGTATACTTGAAAACTATGGGGTTAGAGGTGTCGTGTTGAATGTCTTTAAATCATATTTAACTGATAGGAAACAAATGGTAAAAATTCGTAACTCGTATAGTGATTCTATTAATGTCGAAATAGGTGTTCCCCAAGGAACAGTTCTTGGACCCCTTCCATTCATTGCGTACATAAATTCACTAACGAATCTTGATATTAACGGCACAAAAGTTTCATATGCAGACGACACAGTACTGCTCTTTTCGGGAAAAATCAAGCTAGCTTACAATAAAAAATTGGTTGGATCATCACAAACTAACATTAAATTTAACTAAAACTAACTGCATTGCATTTTTAATTACATCTGCTAACCGTCCTAGTTTTTCCAGCATCTCTATAAAAAATTTTGATAATAGCATTAAAGAAGTTTCAAATATAAAATACTTAGGTATAACAATTGATAAGCACTTAAAATGGGAGGATCATACCTTTAGGTTAAAAAATAATATTAAAGAATTAATTCACAAATTTTACTTGTTACACGGTATATGATGTCGAAAAATCTATTAATTATGGTATATAGAACATTGGTGGAATCCTCAATTAGGTATGGTATAGAAGTATGGGGCGGTCTGTACAACAATGCATTAAGACAGTTAAATGTTATACAAAATTTTATTTTAAAGGTAATATACAATAAAGGAAAGTGTTATCCAACAGCTTTATTATACAATGAAGATATATTTAATATAAGATCATTATATATTCTAACGACATGTCTATATGTTTATGAAAAAAGAATTAAGAACTACGTAAATCATCAGCATGAAACCATCAGGAGCAAAACACAAAATAATCTTCAAATTCCTATGAGCCATAAACATATTAACCAACGATTTTTGACTTTTCTTGGACCTAAATTTTACAATTTGTTGCCAGTTAACATTAGACATATAAAAAATTACAAAAAGTTTACCAAAAAATGCAGAACCTATATTACTGAGAGTTACAATGACTATAAATATTCTATAAATATATTTATATGAAAATAATTAACCAGCATTAGTTTAATTTTAGTTTTAGGTTATTTAGTTAGTTAAGGTGTATTGATCACCCAGTTATTTATGTCAATAAATAAACTGTTTATTGTTTTACAAAATGTGTTATATAGTTGTCATTTATACTTAGTTTAATTATCTTTTGAGCACATACAGCTGTTTAATCAGATAGGTGCTATATAAGAAAAAATCCCGAAAATTAATGACAGTATTGTACATTAAGAAATCTGTAACTATAATTAAGTGAATTTTGAATTGAATTGAATTGTAAATGGTAATTGTTTCAGGGTATGCAGTGCCATGGGGTACCTGAATATGTGGTTGTGAACGGAAGGGTTTGTGTAGATGAAGGTCAGTTGAGAGTGGTTGAGGGTCATGGACATTATGTTGAAACTCCTGTTTATGCGCCATATGTGTATGATCCAGAAAAGGTGGCATCTTTAAAGCCTGAGAAAAATGGCTTGTCCGAAGATGTAGAATACATACAAAGACTGCAAAAGGTACGTATTTTAGCAAAATAAATTTGAGTGTGAGTATATGTTAATGTAATAATCGCGAATTAATGTCTTTGGTGAATATAATAAAAATAATAATAAAATTTACGTTTTATTTTTTAATTGTCCTGCACTATAATCTGTTTTTAAACCAGGAGGAGTGTTTTAAATTTAACGCGCTAAATCATACATCTGTGATTGGATACGCCCTCGCCTGATTTACAGAAGGCAATAGTCGTAAATTTTGACATAATATTGTAAAAATTTTAATTTCATGTCATAAGATATTTGGTTATAATTTCTATTTTATCCTTTGCACATTATATATCAGTTTTTAATCCCTTTTGTATAAATCTAAAGGTAAAAGTGGCTAATTACTTGATGCCTTTATATTACATAAGTGGTATGGATGCAGAGGTCGATGTGTTATATAATGTAATAGAATACATACAAAAACACTGTAGTCATGTATTGCCCAAAACGCCAAAAAGGTTTTAGTGTATTTTCTGGTTACTTTTATGGTGCGAATTGGAGTTCCATGTTTAACTCCTCCTGGTTTAAAAACATGGATTTAATATTAGTGTTTGAATCCTTTAAATATAATAAAATACAAATGTGTGCTTCAAGAAATTTGAAATAAATGGAGAACCTTTTTGTTCAGTTTCTACAATTTTATTCTTGGGAGAAATTGGTGCATGCTGTCAATTAAATTAGTTGAAATTGGCTTAAGCTTAAACTACCATTATTGTTTAAGAAATTGAAACATTTCATTTAGAAATTTGTTCCCATTTTCCAATGGTAAGACTAACTTGGTGTGGTGGACAGGATCGAGTCTTCGTAGCCATATGTGCTTCTATCATCCCGATGATGGTGAAAATGGTTCTTCTATACTTTAAAATTGAAACTGGCATTCAAGGCATTTGAAGCCGATACTCTTTGAAACAAATCCACATCCTTAAAGCAAGCAAGGAGCATTTTTATTGATTTCAGTTTAACACTTTTGAGCCATATTTCTTGCTCTTCATTAAGTTTTTTCAAAATTGCGTCATTTTTGCTTCTATAAGTTGTAGTCTGTGTTCTGATTAATCATGGTTATACGTTTCCTTGCAGGTACATTTACAAGAAGACAATTTATGTCCAACACCAACTCTACCTGAGTCAGCGGTAAGCACACCTTCCTGTAGAGGAGCCAGACCTGAAGGGCAAAGAAATATACAGGAATCCACATTCTCTGTTAGTGGTATGTATAGTTTCCAAAAAATATGTGTAATTTCTAATGTATACGGAGTTCCTCATAAATAGTTGGTGCAATTCCTCTCGTGAGATTATTATTGGAGACTGTTGAACGATTAAAAAAATTATTCCTTTTCTAATTTTAGTTGTTAGAAAGAATTTAATTTTAAAGTTGGCAACATAAATTCGATTAGCTCATGCGTTTTTGACAGTTAACAGCCCAAGCGGTTATTCTCCCAAAGATTTAGGAAAATGATAATTTTAAAATCCAACTGTTTGGAAAATATTTCGAAAAGATCAAATTTTTCAATTGGGGATGCTTAAGAGTGAGAAGGTCCAAGAATAGTGGGAAAGGAGGGGTAACGTGCTAAGTGAAGTAAGATCTACCTAAGAAGCAAATTTTACCTAAAAATATTCTTCAACAATCCTGTAGTATTTATTTATGTTCAACTTACACTTATCTTCGGTCAAATATCATCCATTTTGCTAAAAAACAGCTTATTGTTAATCATAATTTTAGTACAAATGCTGGTTTAGTCAATGGAACCACTTCGATGCAGTTTAAAATTCAAGATAAGGCTTTCAAGTACTACTTCATTCGCACTATCTTTATCCGTAATATAAAACAAACTTTGATATTTTACACTTATTAAATATACTTTTAAGACTAGATAACCATTGTAGTCGCTATCGCCATCTAGGCGCAAAATTTGGGATTTATCTTAATGAGAAGAATAATATTTAACTTCAATATTGAATTTTTCAAAAATCTTATTTAAAAATTTATCTTCACCTGTTAATATCTCGAGAAATAATTTAAAAAAAGCCCTGCATGCCGATTTTTCGGACGAAAAATTATGAAACCATATTAATGCAATTTTCGGTAATTTTTTCACATCCTGTATATGGTGTAAACATGAGGGTTTTTCAGGACCCTGCCTTACCCGACCGGTAATTTGAAAATTTAAAAACATGGATTTTTCAATCGTTCATAACTAAGTGAATACATGAAATGGCATCTCTAGTAGAAACTGAAAAAATTCTTCAAAAATTCATTACTAAATAAATACATTGAGTATGAGGGCCCACGATGTCTGTATGGAAAGAGGAAGATTGGCACTTTATCCTGATACCAAATTGTATCTGCAAAATCGAAAATTCGGCTCGGTAGGAGTGTAAGAAAAATGGTCTATTTGGGCTCTCAGAAAATGTTGAAATTTAACCTAAAAAGTTGGAAAACGTTCATGTAATTAAATAAATATTTCAAGTCGAAGAAAATGAATGTTCACTCCTTTCGCGACACTTTGGGACTTTGCTGCAAGGAAAAAAGTTATTTTTATTTTCATGAATTTAGTCATGCCGTGATTTCACAAAATGTTGACGTTTCGATTTTGAATAATCAAAATCAAAGTAATGATTTCGTATAAACTCCACTCATGTAAATCAGAGAATTTTTAAATTATGACAATTTTGTATTATGATGCATGTACATTTATATTGTATTGAAATCAATTTTGCTGTTTATGTACTATATTTTATCTAATCCCGTTATGTAATGTCAAATTTTAAATGCATTTTTGACCTTACGAAATGTCACATTTTTCTTAACTCTCAGTTTCATTACATAACTAGTGATTTAATGAATTTTTGCGTAAATGATAATTATTAAACCCATCATTTAGAGAAAGAACTTTAACTTGCATATTGTTACGCATTACCACCCCCAAAGGCCTGGCGAGTGATACGCCCATGACTGCTAATAGCTGGAATTAAGTACCAATGGTTAGGCAACCAGTAATACACGCTATCATCTCTTCTGGAAGTTTGTAGAAAGAGATCGAGTTTTCTGGAATGTGGTGGAAGAAGATTCTCGATTGTGTTCTAGATAACTCTGGAGGGGCAATTTTGGAGTGTATAGGGTGAGGTTCCCAGTGCAGGAAGGAGAAGTTTTTACTAAAGTGAAGTTGGTAGCTATAAGTGAGGTTAAATCCGAAGTGTAAATATAAACATTGTAAAAGTTAATTAGAAGTATTGTGTAATCAGTAAATTATTTAATAAAGTGTTAGTGGTTTGCCCCTTGTTAAAATTATTTAGAACCCACGGATTCATACAGGGTGTTTCCTAGAGGCGGAAACACGTAACAATATTTTCTCTTCAAAAATGCTATTAATATGATATATTCTTTATGTCAGTGTTTCTTTTATATTTAATTCTGCCTTTATATTGAGTTGGTAGTTCATATTGTAGATGCTTTATAGTTTTTCATCGTTTCGAAGTACGTTAAGGAATCTTTTCACATTTTTTTAATTTATTTTTGTTGACACCAGTTTTCAAATATTGTACCTATATGCTTCATATATGCGTTTACTTTACCAGGTATTATTGAATTTACTGCTAAATTAGCTGATTCTTTTTATATCGAATGGAATATCCACATCTGTATCAATCATTCTTGACTTAATTTGCTTCAAAAAATTTAGTAGATTGACTGAGGTTTACACAAACGTGAACCTGTAGTAATGCTCGGGTAAAGCGGTAAACACAAAATTTAGTTCTAAGACTGCAAGCATAGCTATGTTTGGCACCGTAAAATATAATTCAAAATAAATTGCAATTCTTTTCTATTTTAGTGCAGGATTAGATAAAATTTTGTACTGAACACATTATGAAAGAGTAATTTTACTTGATTCACGTAATTTGCAAAACTCGCTCGCTCGTTTTGGCAAATATTACATTCGTCAAGTAAAATTAGTCTTCATAACTGGTTACGTAAATAATAATAATTTTTTTCTTAACTCCTATCGAACCTGTAATATTATATTTTACTTGTATCTTTATTGACTATTTTGGTGACAATATTCTACACTTGTATCTACAAGTCTTATGAAAATAAAGTCTATTATTATTATTATCGTGTGGTAATCTAGAGCAATGTAGCAGTTTCTAGAGTAGTAGTACTACTAGTGTCTCATAGAGGGCGCCCAGAAGTAACACATTAGGTACAGGTTTCCAGGTGTAGAGACATGCTACTTAATTCTGGCAACTACTCCTATGTAAACGTCTAACATTGCTTATTATTAATCCATTTTTCCTTTATTGTAGAAGACCTTGATGTGGAGAGAAAATCCTGCATCCGTGTGAAGAACCCACCCGGTGGAAAATCATCCGGCTTTTGGTAAAGACAACAAAAGATGCGTATGCTTCAATTGCTTAAGCAAACTTAAACAAAACAGTACCAAAGTTGACTATATTTACTTTAATTTTATTAACAGCAAACTGTACCTGTATTATTTATTACGTTTTGTAGTTTACCAATTTGTAGTGTTTATTTTATACCAGTGTTTAAGCAACTATAATCAAACTAAATTATTTTGTTTTTAAATTTTTGTTGACTTAAGTTTGGTAGTTTATTTCAGTTACAACTGTTGGTTATTTATTGATGTTATTTAGAACATGGTAGGATAAGCTGGAGTATATCGGGCTTTTTCAGGCCTACGTTTTTTATTCTATGAATATTTTGTTATTTGTTTCAATTTTGGAAATATTTCCTGTAAAATATGAAACATGAATCGGTACAATAATCGTTCCCTTCTCAATTATCATTATAGAAATATTATTTACAATAGCAAGATTGGCATTAGCCCTTTACAGACAATTTATAGATTGGTTGTCCTGAGTAAATATAAAAATTTCGTCATCTGGACACATGCTTCGTGAGAAATCAAATGCCAATTCCATGTTCATATAGTTCATCTGTACAGATTTTCTCATCATTGCTACTACAGTTGTAATATCTCTCTCAGTGTAAGATTTACTATGTAGGTTCAAAGGCATTAGTTTTCAGCATAATAAAGTACTCATCCTTGAGAGCTTTTTACATACATATCTGCCTAGGAACTGCAGGATTATAAGTGAAAATAAAAAGCAGCCTCTCTACATCACATACCTTTTTGTCAAAATGGACCCAGCCTGCCCAGTTTCAGGAAGCATAAAGTCCACGTTAGTACGAAATTACATTTTCATGAAGTTTGTTGCTGACATGGTAAAACAAAAACAAAATTTTAACGATAACGGAAACGCTATTTGGTGATATTTCAGTACACGGAATATGCATATACCATAAGGACGGAGAGAGTAGGAAACATTAAAATGTGTGCGACAAAGATAGGACTATTCACAAATGATAAGTGTTAAAACGGCTCGAAATTCCAATGTCTATCCACCTCTTAGCTTGGGTTTCCTATTACTAAAGTTTCGGCAGTGTGATTTAAAAAAAAAACTACTGAGACTAAAGTAGAAAACCAATACCCATTTCTTTTGTAGTTTTGAAAAAACAAACATCAAAGACTACTGGGAGCAGACAAACATCAAAGATTGAAAGAAAGTGAGGTTAAGTTTCAGCATTAAATTTTTCCGCTAATAATTGACGGTCAGCATATTTTCAGTTTTGTCGTTTAGGGAACCGCTGTTTGGAAAGTTGCTGACAGTTGCATTTCCTAAACGCACCCAATGAGTCGAGTAATGTGCCGTACATAGCAGTTCCCAATAATGGAGCAATATATATGACTAACATAACCTCAAATGTTACGTTTTTGTAAGTTTATTTTCATTTTTAATGTTTTCATTTGCTTTTCTAGAATGGAACCAGTGTAACATTAATACACCCTCTCATATAGAACACATGTAGTTCTTTAATATTGTTAAATATTAAAAACAGACTGCCAATTATAGGTTAGATTTCCAACCTGTAAATATCAGTACATTATTTAAAATGAACAATGTTAAAAAATTCCATGTTATTCTATATGAGAAGGTTTATTAATGTTACGCTGGTTCCAATCTAGAAATGCGAATAATAAGAACATTAAAAATGAGAAATGAGAATACACTTACAAAAACGTAAAATTTGAGGTAATTTTAGTCATATTGCTACTTCTCTCAAGAATTCAGCCCAATTAACATGGAAATATTTTGAGAGCCTTTATTCATCGTTTTGCACCCTTCCAGAATTTGTCTTGAGTGAGTCTACTATGTAGATGTGAAAACGACAGCTCAAATACAAGAATAAAAACAGAAAGTTAGGAAAATTATTGTCAACTTTAAAAAATTATACTGGCCAAATTTCGTGATTTTTGGCGTAATTTCAGTAAAGAATTATTTGTTCTATACCCCGATTTGTATGAAGTTGAATCAACCACAGCTGTTTTTAAAAACGAAGTGGTAACGCAGACAGAGACAAGAACCACCTTTTTCAATTTCCTTAGACATCACAAAAATAACTAGGCTATATAATTCATCAGAAATATCAATCGATAGTTTTACTGATCATATTCAAATAAAGTTTCATAAATAACGAAATATTTCCAAAAATATCAAAGCTAGATAATAATATTAATATGACTAATATCTAATATGTTGCGTTATAGAATATTCTTATATTCTCACTTCAAACAATTACAATTTTTTACTAGTCTGATACGTTTTTTATGTATATAATGGTAGTAACATTGAGCTCAAGCAAATTACTATTGTAAACTGCTTTAAGGGCTTATTAATGTCTTTCACTTTTAATACACCAAGAACTGGTGCATTTTTCGACTGTATCTGATAAATATCACCCGTCCTATGTGTCGGATACCGATGAGGTCAATGGAAAAATTGTAGAGAATTAATTTATCTACAGGTTGTCTTTTATTTTTTACCAACCCCCCCCCCCCCCCACTTTTCGAGATATTCGATATTTAACGTCACAGTTTCAAAATTATGGTTTTTCACAAATATCTCACGCCACGAAAATCGGACAGCAATAGTGTTAACATGACAGTTGTAGAGAATTCAATTATCTAAAAAATGTTTCCCCAAAGCCGCGGAGATATTCATGGTCGATGTTTAAAAAAAACGATTTTTTGCAAATATCTCGCTTCCTATACCCCGATACATCCGATGCATAAAAAGCGAGATATTCGTTGGAAACCCTTTTTTAAACTTCCACCTCGAATATCTCGAAAAGGGTGAGGTTTTGGGAAAAACTGCACAATACCAATCTTGTACATAAATGAATTATCTGCAACTTTCATGTTAACTTTATGGCTGGCTGATTTTTTTGGCGCGAGATATTCGCGAAGAAACATGTTTTTGAAACATTGACCTTGAATATCTCGAAAAGTGGGGGTGGGGGGTGGACTTTATTGCTGTCCGATGTTTTTACCTTGAATATATCAAGGGGGGGTGGGGTGGCATAAAAACAAAAAGGACAGCTGTAGATAATTTAATTCTCTACAACTTTCACATTGACCTTCACTATCATGGGTAGTCATGTTGGGATTTTTGGGATCTTTCTGGATTTGGGTTTGTAACACCTCAAAGAACGTCTGTGCAAAAACTTGGACTTTTGCTAATTTTGTCTAGGTTTTATTCTTTTTTTGCTAATTTCCGTGGACAATCAAGTAGAGTTGTATATGGTGCAACTCTATTTGAGATAAATTTTTGTTTCTTTGTGCAAGGTTTTCAGATATGGAAAATTTTATTTTGAAAATGGCCATTTTGCTTTCTATTCTGAAACCCACACTAGACCCACTATGTTGGTCTTTCATAGGAATACAAGCATATCATACTTCAAGAAAGGATAACTTTGGTTGGTATAGTTGAAAATATGCACCAGCTTTTGGTATTTAGGATCGAAACATTAAATTAAATCTCCAAACAATAATATGATTTCAACTGGCAGTTTGACATGTTCTTGTTAATTTTTGGACGTATAGGTATTTTTAGTTATTTTTTATTTTCATAACAAGGTGCCGTTTGTGAGGCACAATTTGTTTATACCCTGCAAATCTAATTAAATATCCTGCTGTAAGTGCTTAAGGAAGAGCTATTGCTTGTTGTAAGTATATCATTATTATATTTTAAATGTTGTAGCATTTATGAAGGAAAGTGTTTTTAAATATTGTAAATTATTATTTAAATTTAATTATTTTGGAAACTCAAGCATACATAAGGATATTTGAGCGTTTATTTTATCAATTAAGAGTTTTTGTTAGAGATAAAATGTATTAGTACGTAAATATGAGTAAGTTATTAAACTAATTGTTTGCAACTTTAAACTGGCTTAACAATACAGGGTGTTTTTTTAAGTTTAAGTAGTTTCGTGACATTTCAATACAACTCCAAATATAATGGACGAACATACAAATTTCTATGGGATACATGGACAAGTTAGTTTTAGAGTAATAATTTTTTCATGGTATTGACAATTGTTTACATGCACTACGATTTAAAAAAATGTTGAAGTGTGTATACAACAGAATAAAATATTGATTCGAGTCATTATATAGGATTTACTATATGAGTAGTGCTCAGGGCCAATCAACCATTTGCCTATTGGTAATAAGAACATTTATTAAATGAAACGAGTTAATGAAGTAAGACACTAGAAGGCCTCTGAAAACATGACAAACATATTCTAATAGATCACACCTTTACTAATCGTTATTGAAAGCCTTGTTTTAGAATCTATATTGATATTTACTGAACTTTTAAAACACCCTGTATATAACACACCTACTGGTGTATTTAAATAATAAATTAGCAAATTAATAATTGTTCTCACTGCCAACAGATTCAGATTATTTACAGTAAAGCAAAAATATCTACTGGCAGTTTATAATTGTGTTTGATGAATTTATATCATATAACAATAAATAAATAAATAGGTAATTAAAATAATTTGTTGATTTAAAGATTTTTAACTGTAATAAGCCTGAAAGTATATATTAATAAATGCAAAATGTGTGTAACAAAATAGTCCATTATTTAAATGAAAATTGCTTTGTAAAGCATATTGGCAGATATCATCACATCACAACAATAAATTAAATTCTTATTGTCTAGGAGATAGCTGCATATATGGGGCCTGGGATATAACATGTTGGCATTGCTTATGTTTTTGCAAATTTTATCTTACTCCCTACCTGTCCATTTTGGCGCTAGCCGCCCCAGAAAATATTCAATTTTGGAACAGAGCATAACACTTTGGGGCTTGGTGCTAGTTGGAGAGGATATGTTGAAGATCATCATTCAATATATGCTAAAAAAATTTCCGTGCAATTGGCACCACTGGCGACATCAATTATGGCCAAAATCGGAACGGTATAACACTTTCTGACCAGGCGGAAAATTTTCGTTGTCAATGCTCATTGCTGGAAAACCATATGCCAACATTTTCGAGATTTTTGACCATCTTTTGGAGTTTTGGCCAAAAAAGGGCCAAAATTTGTGCTTTTCAAAAAGAAATGTTGGCACATTCTGTAGTTTTTGTACCAAAGAGTAGTCTCATCTGCGAGTGCCAATATTTTTTTCTCAATGTAACCGCCCCAAACAACCCCAAAAATTCAAATACAGATAATTATGCCAAATAGGGTACAAAAATGACACATGTACAAGTATTGACCGAGAAATTATCCTTTTTAACATTACAAAGTTCAAAAATCCCCCTCCTCGAAAAAGCCGCCGAGATTAACGCTATTCCCATTTTTTATGCAAAAAAACGTATATTTTCGAAAAATGGGATAGGGTTGATATGAGATTTTTGAACTTTAGTATGTTAAAAAGGATAATTTCTCAGTCATTATACTCGCTAAATGTGTCATCTTTGTATCCTTTTTGGCATAATAATCGGTATTTTAATGTTTGGGGAGTTACATTGAGAAAAAAATGTTGACACAGACTATTCCTTAATATAAAAACCACAAGTTTGGGATGCCAACATTTCTTTTTGAAAGGCACCAGTTTTGGCCAAAAGTCCAAAAGATGGCCAAGAATCTGGAAAATGGGCAAGCAGAAAATGTTGTCATATGGTTTTCCAGCAATGAGCATTGACAACGAAAATTTTCCGCCTGATCAGAAAGTGTTATACTACGTTAATTTTGGCCATAATTGATGCCGCTAGTGCTACTAATTGCACAGAAAAAAAATGTTGGCATAAATCAAATGTTGATCCCCAAGATACCCCCTTCATATACTCAGGAAAATATGTGCTAAAACATAACAGCAATGCCGACATGTTATATCCCACGCAGGCCCCATATATGTATAGCTATCTCCTAGACTATTAGTCTTTGTACAATCACATATAAATCCCATATGCGACACTCCTTTGGTCTAGCAGAAATGCCGCCGATGACCTCGGACTTTTACTGTGGATTTGACACGTCAAAATTAAATACGTTCGGGATGATTCGTATAATCCGAATGGGAATTATAGTACCCGATTGAAGTGGTAATAGAGGATTTTAATCGTATAATTATAATATCTGCATCACATAGTACATTTACCTACATCGCATAATTCCATACATTACCTATTTGTATCATTTGTATGGCTTATTTTAAAATAATAGTAAATCTGTAAGTCTTACGAAAATTCAATCTTTTATTGCAGCTAAACTGTTTAATTGACGCTCAACTGTGTATGAGTCTCGGCTATTTAACCTGGATATCTGCTAGTGTTGCACAAAATATTGCTGTCCTCTTCATTGTTGCATATGGGATTTATGTGTGGTACAATAATAGGTTACACAGAATCCGAAAGCTATACTAGAATAGTATAATCAATATGCTTCTCACCAACTGTGTTAGCATTCGTCATCTGATGATTACAACTAACAAATCTAAGACTAATAGATTTTATACTAAACATTATCATAGATTGGTTGATCAGTTATCTTTACATTACTGATACATAGGCATTAGACTTTTCAGTTCTTCCATATTTGAGATGGGAAATATGCTTTTTAAATCTAGTAACAGTTGATTGAGTTGTTTGTCCAACATATATCAAATTACAATCCCTACAGATTGTTCCATAAATGTTTTTGTATAAAACTAAATTTACGAAAAAAATGCAAGAATTGTAATTTGTATGGTGGACAAATGAAGACTATAATAGATTTACAGAGTATATGGTCTATCTCAAATATTGAAGAACGAAAAAGTGTGATGTTGCCCAGCAAGCCTTTAACAACAATTATAAAATAGATATCAATTATAAAATAGATATAGTGACAATACGTATATTTCAATTAGCCTTTTTTATTTGTTAATACATCGCTGCTTGCCGGAGATAACCCCATGTCGTATTCTAATGCAATCAATCAAGTTCATTTAACCATGAAATTAGTTTAGTATAATTGTAGGACACGGTCTTAGATTGAATATAACTTTAGACAAGAGAAACGTAAATCGGGTGAAATGTTTAGTGTTTGAGAAAATGACTACCATCAGTACACATCAGAACTTCCAACTCAACCGTCTTATCATAATTCACTGCAACATTGATCCGAGGATATCAAATAGCAGTTTTTATTTAAAAAGTGGATCCATTATGGATTTCTAAGAATGCTGTATATGTCTCGAAATTTACTTTTTATATGTATTCTGTAAAAGTTGAATTTTATATCAATGTCAGTTGCCATCTTAGAAACCCATAATTTTATTAAAGAATCATATGTTGGACATGGTCGTTAGTTTTTAGCCGTTGCATGTGAGAAAGTAAATTTAGCAGGTATAGCACATTTTTGTATTTGTTAAGCTGCACATTATATTTTGCAATAATATTTAAACTTTTATAGATTTATTGTAATCTATTTAATAATAAAATTTATTACTTCTACATTTACTTGTTTTATTTGATGTCTGAAGATGAAATAAGTTCCACAAACACTTTCCATATGAATACCTACTATAAATCAAACACCAAACATTTTAACACCACACTAATATATGTACTATCAATTGACATGTATTTCGCCAACCATGTTGGCAGCATCTGGAGATGACTAAAATATTCACCTTCAGGAACAGTGGAACAAAAATCGAATTAAGGGTAGTAAAAAGTACAGCGCTGTCGTATATCGTGTCGTGCTATTTTGTTATATTTCAGTCCTCGGTAATCTTTAAAGGGTTGATACTGTAATCCATTGAAGTAACAAATACTAATCATAGAGCAATATCTAAATTATATATGTTGTTTAATTTTTTTCGGTTTTGTTAAATATTTGAAAATTACGTCCTTTTGACTTGCAGTATTTTATTGAGGATCGACCCTTTGAAAAAATCCCATGGAAGAAATCTAAATTATTTTATGACAACAATTTGTTTTGCTACAAGTTCTTCTAGGAACCGAGAATATTCAGACAAATGTTTTCACAGCCCGGTTGATATAAAATATGACAGCGCGTCACGTCGTAGGGCCAAGGTAAATTTTCAGGACCAAGGCAAGTTCACAGAGCATTCCAGAAAATATATATAATTTCGTAGTAAAATTAGATAGTGCACTAAGGTAGGTTTTCCTTGTATAATAGAAAAGTAATTGACAAAGGGGTTTTTTCATCTGCCTTATTTATAGGCAGATAAGGTATAAATATTAGATAGGGCAAATTAGGATATTGTTACTGCCACTTTTGGGAAATACCCTGTAAAATTTTCGTGGGTTCCAAATAATTTATGATAAGGGAGAACACCAACACAATTTATTAATTTACTGAAATTCCACAATACTTTGTTAAACTAAAATTAGGCCGTTGGAATTAATAAAAAAACGGTGATTTTCAAGAAGTTTCATCTCCAAAAGATTTTATTGCATAGAATGCATCTTTTAGTTATAAAAACTTGAAAAATCATAGTCCGTACGCAGAGAATGACGGGGAAAGTACCTAAAAATGCATAATTATGCAAAAAAGTGCATTTCTTGCTGTTTTTGTGCATTTTTCAAGGGTTTCTCAAAGATATTCATTTGAGATTCATAAGAATTTGAGAAAAATGGTTTGTCTTAGTATTATACAAGCCTTAAGTAACATATTGGGTCATTATGGGCCGATTGTAGCCATTAAACGCATCCAAAAGTGCATAATTTGCATCTGTTTAAAAAAATTCTTAATAGCTCTAAAATTAATAAAACATCCAAATCTTATACTCGGGGGTTTTGGAGGTCACTAATTACGAATTTGAAGAGATGAAGATAATGGCGTGAAATTCAATTTTAAAAGTACATTTTTCCTTTTTTTTTTCACAAATGTATACAAAGTAAATAAAAAAATTAATTTACGTCTTTTTTCAACTAAATTTTCAATCTGTATTTTTCTTCGCATTTTCCCCTCCTCCCCTTTATTATTATTATTTGCAAAATGTTTTAAATTTTTTTTTACAATAAAAATTGAAAACTTAGTAAAAAAAAGACAAATTCATTTTTTTGTTTGCTTTGTATTCATTTTATGTGAAAAAATAGGAAAAAAAAATGTACTTTTAAAATTGAATTTCGCACCATTATCAGTCAGCCATTTGGAATTTTCCGATTTTCTCTTCAAATTCGTAATTAATGACCTCGAAAAGCCCCGAATATAAAATTTGAACGATATTTTATTATTTTTAGAGCAATTATTAAATTTTTTTTAAACGGATGCAAATTATGCACTTTTGAATGCGTTTAATGGCTACAATCGGCCCATAAAGGGTCTTAAATGATCCAGTATGTTACTTAGGCTTGTAAATGTACTATAACAATCAAATCCTACACTCAGATAACTGATCAAAAGTGGTATGGAATATCATAAGTTCTTCAAAAAATAGTAATAGAGTATTAAATGAAGTGGAAGTTGTGGATAAGAAAGAAATTGCTAATGCGTACAACAATTTTTTTGTGAATCTGCCGAAAGAAATAAGCATGAGTAAACAAAATGTCCCCAATATTAAAAACTGTGCAAAGAAATCCAACTTTACGGACAAAACTATCTTTCTTCATGCAGTCACTGAATCTGAAGTCATTAGCAGTATAAATGACTTAAAAAATACAAACTCAACTGGTCCTGATCAATTCTCCACAGCAATCATAAAAAAGTGTGCTATTCATTTAGCTAAACCGCTATGCCACATAATCAACATATGTATCGCCGAAGGTTGTTTTCCGAATATGCTAAAGATCTCTAAAGTCATTGCTCTATATAAAAAAGGTGATCAAAAACTACTTTCAAATTATCGTCCAATTTCACTTTTGTCGGTATTCTCCAAAATCATTGAGAAAATTCTAGCTAAAAGAATAACAAAATTTCTTGAATCCAACAATCTCTTATCAAACTCCCAGCACGGTTTTAGATACAACAAATCAACAATGTCAGCCCTACTAAGTATTCTTGATGTAATTTATAGGAATATAGATAAAAACAACAAAGTGGTAGCCCTCTTTGTGGATTTGTCAAAAGCTTTTGACTGTGTTGATCATGAAATTTTGTTAAAAAAAATTGAAAGTTATGGTATACGTGGAAAATGTAATGATTTATTAAGGTCATATCTGAACAACAGAAAGCAGTTTGTTAACTATTTCGGTGAAAATTCTGATGAACTTATAATTGATGTTGGTGTACCACAAGGCAGTGTTCTAGGCCCATTACTGTTTTTACTATATTGTAATGATCTGGATCAATATCTCTCTATATCTCACTTCGAATTCGCTGATGATATGACAATGGTAGCATACAACAAAGACCAAGTCGATGTAAATTAGCAACTAAACAACAATTTATGGGCATTTTATAATTATCTTAGTAGTATTCACTTAAAATAAATCAAGAAAAAACACATTTCTTACAATTTCACCCACTTACTGCTAGTTATACGAGTAGCTCCCTAATTAGGTTAAATGGTAAAACAATTGAACAAGTAACAAGTTTTAAACTACTGGGAATCCACATAGACATATCACTATCATGGCGGGATCATGTTAATCGTGTTTGTAAAAAATGTGCAAGTATTTGTTTTGCACTAAAGAGGCTTCATGCTATTACTAGCAAAGATATCACAAGGACTTTTTATTACTCAAACTTTGAATCTGTTATAAGGTATGGAATTATTTTGTATGGACATTCAACAGCAGCAAACAGGGTATTTATTATGCAAAAAAGAGCCATACGATACATGTTTGGTTTAAATTACAGAGAGTCTTGCAAGCAAACTTTTATCAGACAACAAATTCTCACTTTCCCTTGTATTTATATCTTAGAAATTTTAAAACTAGTTAGACACAATATTTCCAATTTCAACCTGCAAAACGAATATCACGATTATAATACTCGCCATGGCCAAAATCTGCAATTTGATTTACACAGATTAGAGCTCTATAAATCAAGCCCCTATTACATGGGGGCGAAATTATATAACAAATTACCTACTAGTATAAAGAATCTCAGTACAAACAAATTTGTTTCCCATGTCAAGAAGTTGTTAGTGTCCAATGCTTTTTATTCTGTAAACGAATATTTGTCTCATGTTTTTAACTAAGTGTCTGTAATCTTAACTATTAGTCTGTAAGTCTGTAAAAGAATATTTTTGTCCCATGTTTTTAATTAAGTTTCTGTAATTTTGATTGTATTTCAGTGAGCGTTCTTTTGACGTACCCTATTTCCTGTATTTGTGATCGTAATGGGTTAATAAAATTTTTTTATTCTTTATTTATTTTATTTTATAATACTAAAACAAACAATCTTTCTCAAATTTTTATAAATCTTAAATGAATATCTTTGAAAAAACCATTGAAAAATGCACTTTTTCTGCATAATTATTCATTTTTAGGTACTTTCCCCGTCATTCTGTGCGTACAGACTATGATTTTTCAACTTTTTATACCTAAAAGATGCATTCTGTGCAATAAAATCTTTTAGAGATGAAATCTTTTTTTTTATTAATTCCAACGGCCTAAATACACTTTTCACTGACTAAAAATAATCTTTAACAATGTTCATTACTTGATATTTTTTACACCTTGTATTTACTTCGGCTTTCTAACCTCTCACTTGTCACTTTTGAACTTTTTTTTCCCGTCTGTTTATATTCGTTTATGTACTCTAAAAAGGCCTCCAATCATCTAGAACAAAATCGAGAATCTTGTCCCACTGGATCCAGAACAGGATATAAATTTTGAGAAAATATTTGCATTACCGGTTGCCTAACCATTAGTACTTAATTTTGGCTATTTCTCATGGGCGTATCAGCCGCCCACTCCTAGAGGGCACAATTCATAACAATATAATAAAAGATTAGGGATTATACACAGCATCATGTAGTCATTTTCCATAAATATCTTGGTCTGTCCAGCAACTTTCAAATTAAGTGCAGTTTAGTGAAGGGAACGTTTTAATTGGTAGAAATTTTAGAGTGTACCACCCCTACTTTTAAGAGCTCTTATTTCGAGGCAGTAAAATTGGCACTTCTGGCTTAGCATCTCTCTGATCAACATCTACAGGGGGATAATAAATACTTATATCGCGAACTCTTTTCAGTTTTATAGTTTTTGTAAATTTGTTTGGTATTTTGTCCGTTATGGCATAAATTCATATCATGAAATTAACCTGAGCCTTTGGCCAGCGATTCACCTCAAGATTTGCTGCAGACCACTTCATTTTCTTATATTGCGTAATTATTGTTTGTTAACCAAGGCCGGCCCTGGGTTTGTGAATTATTTAATGGTAAATACCCTGATCGACCCATTACACAATCGACTGTTAGCATAATAAATATCTGGGTGATTCCCCTCAAAAAAAAAAAACATTTAGGTTTATTTCACAAGTTTATTTAAGTCAAATAATGTAAAAAATATAACATGTTCTTAAGATGGACGGACTTAAAAAATAAATGACTAAATAATATCTTTTATAAATATACAACTAAAGTGCAGAACCCTCACCAGTTGGTCACCAAAACTAGGCATATGACAAATAGCGTCTCTCAAGTGAGCTTTACTAAACTCCATATAGAGGAATGCCACAGTGACACAGTCGTTCAGTCATATGATGCCGCTGCTGGCACTCGAGTGAATTTGAGGTATTTTTGACAAAGGCATTTTTCACGTTCAATTCTTACAACCAACTGGGGATAATTATACATTTATCTGATTTATTTTGTACAATATTACGAGAGTATAAGTAAGAATATCTTTGTAGGATGTCGCAAACTTCTAACATCGAAATACTTGTTGTTATAAGAAATCACATTTTTCAATTCATGGTAAAAAGAGTAAATTTGATTTACCTACGAAGATCACACCTTCGATTGTTCCAAGTTTGCGATATCTCTAATTAAATGCTTATATAAAATGGAATGTCAGCAGTCAAATAATGCGTCTCAATGTCAGTATGTATGAATCTAAAAATATTGTCTTTCTGGTTGTTCAAAAATTCCATTTACGAATAATGTTTTTAAAGTGTAGAGTAAAGGCGGTGAATGTGGAATAGATCCGGTAATGTGGAATAGTCGTAGTTCTCTAAAGCTACTGGCGCCATCAATTTTGCAGTAGCTAAAGCATGTCCCGCGTATAAAGATAACTACTTTGCTGTTGTATTAACGCTGCTAGGTTCAACATAACCTTAAAAAACTGTGAAAACATAGTCGATAAACATTGAGAGTTTTTACACTGTAGTGCCAAATTGTTTTCTGTCTTTTCCAAGATTTGGTTTTAAACATTTTATTACTACCTAAGGTAAGTAAAAAGATGAATGCATGTATCTGTATCATAAATTCTACTAAATTAACATGTAAAATATTTTATATGGTAACGGCTAGTTTAAAGTGACAAGTGCCGTAATGTGGAATACTATTGTATATGCTAATGTGGACTATTCCACATTAGTAGATCTTCATAGTGTAAAATATTATGTATTGTTTTGTTACAGAAACATGCCCCGAAACGTAGTAAAAGAGCAAAAGTGGTCATTAGAAAACATGCGAAGAGCAGTAGAAGCCGTACAGCAGAAAAGAATGGGTTATTTAGCTGCATCTAAACGTTTTAATGTTCCTCGCACCAGTCTCCATAGATACTCTAGGAAAGTAGAAAACATTGACCAAATGAAACAAGCACCTCTAGGTAGGAAACCAGTTTTAACTCCAGAATTAGAGCAAGAGCTTGTGGATTATCTACTTATTATGGAGGCAAAACTTTTTGGCTTAACAAGAACAGATGTACGTTCTCTGGCATATCAACTAGCGGTTCGCAACAATTTACCTCACCCGTTCTCCCTCCTTCATGGAACCGCAGGCAAAGATTGGCTTCGGCGGTTTTTGAACAGACACCGAGACGTTATAAGAATACGAAGACCGACAGGAACTTCAGCCGCCAGAGCGACTGGATTTAGTCGAGCAAGTGTTAATGAATTTTTTACCCTTCTGGAGAAGGAATTTGAAAAAAATCATTTCCCTCCAGACCGAATTTTTAACGTGGATGAAAGTGGTTTATGTATAGTTCAGTCCAAATGTCCAAGTGTAATAGCAATGAAAGGAAAACGTCAGATAGGAGCACTTACGTCTGCCGAGAGAGGGTCTCTCATAACTGTTATGTGTATGAGCGCAACTGGGAACTTTATTCCGCCACTGATAATTTTCCCCCGTAAGAACAGTAATGAACAACTAAAAAAAGGCGCTCCATCTGGATCAATATTTGCTTTCCATCCCTCAGGATGGATACAGACAAATTTATTCACTACCTGGTTTAACCATTTTGTAGAGAAAACACGTCCAAGTAAAGACAATCCCGTCCTTTTAATATTAGATGGCCATCATACACATGCCAAAAATCTTGATGTTGTTAACATAGCCAGAAACTCCTTTGTCACTATAATAAGCATACCTCCCCACACGTCTCACAAAATGCAACCCTTGGATAAGACCATTATGGGTGCACTAAAAATTTATTATAATGAAGAAATCCGCACGTTTTTAAGAACTAATGCACGTGCAGTAACACTTTTTGATGTAGCCGAATTATTTGGCAGAGCATACCTAAAAACGCAATCTGGAGAACGAGCTGTTAAGGGATTTTCAACCACTGGAATATACCCTATTAACAAGAATATCTTTAACGACGAAGATTTTTTGGCAGCAGAACAGGCTGAGCAACATACAAATAATGAAAACCTCAATAATCAACAAGAACAAGTTGAACAAGACGTTCAACAAGAACAACTTGAACAAGACGCTCAAAAAGAAAATGAAGAACCACGCCCCACACTTCGTCCACAAGACATCAGTCCAATACCAGCCATAAAGAAAAGGAGAGGAACTCGTGGAAGACCTCCGGGAAAATCAAAAGTTATAACATCCACACCAAATAAAGAAGAGTTAGAAGAAACAATAAGGAAAAAACAGGAAGCAGAAAGAAAGAAAGAAATAAAAAAGAAGAAAAACGTAAAGCGGAGCATTTCAGACACAGAATCTAAACCAGGATGTTCGAAAGAAAAGCGGGTTAAGCACAAAGAAAGACCTCATCCAATTTCACCTGAATCATCTTCAGAAAATGAATCAAAAATTTCAATACACGATGATTCATCGACGGAGGAGACATTTCCATTAGAAACTCCAGTAGATAATGCTAACTGCATTTTCTGTGATGGGCAGTTTTCTGAGGACCACCGTGGAGAAGTATGGGTCATGTGTGTGATGTGCAATTGTTGGGCTCACGAAGCTTGTGCCGGTTCAGAGAAAGAAACCTACATATGTGATTTCTGCAGATAAACACGTCGAATTTGTGAATTTTTAGTTGCAATATTTTAGAATTCAGGTCTTTTCTGTTTCTGTATGTTATATTCGAAATAAATTTATTTCTAAGTAAATCTGAACATAATTTTTTTACAGAAACGCCTATTCCACATTACCATGCTAGTGTATTCCACATTACCCTACCACTTCTATGATAGAGAAAATTGCACATATCTCGAATATCTAACAGAAAAAAATGTATGATCTATTAAATTAATGTATAATCTTGCCCACAGGCGTAAAATAGTTTAGACCACCTTAGTTTTATAAATGAGACTATTTCTTACACTTTTTCAATTTTTTTCTAATTTAAAACAAAATGGTATTCCACATTCACCGCCTCTACTCTATTATTTTAATACCCAAAAAACATTTCATGGTACCAATGGTAACAGCTAGTTATATAAGAAAGGTTTTAGGCACATAATGAAGTAATATAAATAACTTTTATAAAATCTACAGTAATCCTTACCACAATATCCAGGTCGTCCGTTTAAATGGAGAGATTAAAATTTCAGTAACATTTGAAAAAAATTGTTCAGAAAAACAGTTAGTTTCCAGAGCCAATGAATGATTCTGTGGACAACATTTATCGCAGTATGTTATTCCATGAAAAACAAGTTAACCATGATACTCTATGCCAAGCATTTATGACAAATTTGTTACATTTAAGTTTATAAACAATAATTTTTTTATTGATCAATTTTTTTCAAAAACAATAGAGTTCTTCCTCTACCTGACACCAAATTTGAATACAATCAGATTTTTCATTCTTAAGTTATCATGTTTACAAGAAACGTGACAGACGGATGGACAGACAGATGGAAGCACATTTTGAAAGTTGTTCAGAATTCGATCACCAACATAGTGACACGAACATTTTTTTTCTACGAGCGATATTACCGATTTTAGAAATGTGCCGATCAAATGCAGTATACTCTTCGTTTTGTATTTCCGAAGAGTATAATAATACACAACTTTCATCTGAAATATTTCTTTCCAACTTCAATTTTGGTATATATAACAACTCAGAGGTTGGGACCCCAAGTATGATCCCGACTTGGGCATAAATGTTTAGTAACACTTTTAATGCATTACTGAGATGGTAGCAGTGGGCATAACCATGAACGAGTGAAACAAAACGGCTATTCACTGTTATCTCTCTTAAGTTCAAACATTAGCTGTGGCAGATGGCAATGTCGCCAAGAATGGTTGTTTGTTCTGCAGTCGTCTGTGTCTACTTGTGTTCAGCCTGATGGGTGGTGGCATAGGTATGACTTTAACCCACCAGAACGTTAATATGAAGAGGGCATTGAGAAACAGATGAAAAATGATGAACGGATATGCAATAACCTATATGCGCATGCATTTGGTTTCTGGAGTAACTGCCCACGTTTGCTACAATTGGCATTTTTCTATGTTTAGGAGGGGTACGGCTAGAAGTGATCTTCTTCCAATGTGGCGATTACAGTAGTAGGATTTCTCATAAAACTGGAACGGGTATTTTATTTCTCTCCGTTTAAGAGGTTATAAAGGTAACAGAAATAGTACCATTACTATATTATATAAATTAATGTTATTTTAAGCGCAAAATGGTTTCTTCATGTAACAAAAAATGTTTCTTGGGTATGCTACATAATTCATAACATAAAGCAAATTAGATTAGAAATGAAAATCACAATACATTTAAAAAAATATAAAATAGTTGTTAAATAATCAGTGCCATAGATATGTGCATTGAAATGTGGGATTACTGTTTAAGCTGGCGCTACACGATGCGTCAAACGTTGAATCCAACGTTAAAACCAACTGGCATGCGGAAAATGGCAATGTTGGAAAAGAACATTAGATCCAATATTCGCAATTATGCCTGTTGTAATACAAAACACAAGAGATTCGTTAACCATTTGTGTCACTGTAACTATACCTGCAAAAGCCGGAACGACAAACGGCCAACGATTGCCACATGGTATTCATCACGTGTTTGAAGGTTATCATGCATCCAACGTTGAATGACACCCGACGTATTGTGTAGCATCGGTTTTATCTTAACTTATTTCCAGCTTTACGTATAACGCATATAAAGTTCACGACAACATGACGAATTTATAGAGTACGCACTATGACTTCATGTAGTGCGAATTGTTTACTTTCTGCAGTTCTTTGCGTCATAGAAATAGACAGTAAGGTAATAAATAATTAATATTAAACTTATAGTACGGCAGCCCTTTACCAAAGACTCCTATCAAAACAGCGAGCTTTATCGCAGGGAAATTCTGTAGATTATGAAATTCTAAATTTTTATACCGTGGCGAGGCAGTTCTCGATTAATTTTCATTAAAAATGATGAAGACATGAATTAATTGAGAACTGCGATTTTTCATTGACCAAAGTTCCAATAATATCAATCAAAGTTGTATCAAATTGGAGGCTAACATCAGAGCAGTGAGGCTAAAACTTTTTGAAATTTATAGAGTGGGGTGTATAAAATGATAAAAAAAATGTGAACTGCAGTTTTCCATTGGCTGTAGCTGAGCAAAATCGGATGGAGTCGCATATACGTTTCGCATGCTGGCATGGTGGTGCACGTTAGTTGGAGGATGGGATCGTCTTGTCCCGGCAGCTGGCGTCGTTTATTTATGTGCAGCTTTGCTCCGATATAATTTGTCTCCACCATTAATACTCCGTTCGTGAATGTTTGTATAAATCTGTTACGGCAAGTCCTGTTAAAAAGTGTCTTTTCTCTAAGGAAGAAGATGCACATCAGAAAATCCTACCGCCATTTAAAAATAAAGCCATCGAAAAGTGCCGGGTAATGCATATATTAAGGCTGATTTCTTTATTTATTTTAGAAGAAGGTGAAGAAGAAGGAGAACAAGAAGAAGACGTGGACTATTGAGACAAATCAGATAATGAGACATATATGAGTGAAAGCTCACCAGATGACGATAAGTTAAATGTTTGAAACTATAATAATAAACCTGACAATTTTAATCCTTCTTCTATCATTACTGTATGTCCCGAACCTTGAAATTCAATTCCAATTCCATTTAAACAAATTCTCTGAGAGCTTGTGTGCTTACAAACAGCCTTAATATGCCTTTTTTTTTTTGTTGCGGTAGAATAATTTTCAGTTCATATTGTTTTCATCTTCTTAATGATATTTGGAATAGCCTGAAGTGGAAAACTGCCTCGCCGCGATGACTTGATCAGCCCTCAAAATTAAGCAACGTGCGAATGTAATCATTCATAACCGAAGTAGCAAAAAGTTCCGTTCAAACTTTCTTGTGGTCAAGAGACCTGGAAGCTACTCGATAATGAGCAGAACTGCCTCACCACAGTGACCATAATTTTGACCGGTGGCTATTTATTATTATTTCGGTCTTTGTAATGTGGCAGTTCACAATTTTTCCTCATCAAATTGCTTTCTTCCACAAGAAGACAGAAGAAACTGCCTCGCTGCGAAGACCGAGAAGCCCGGTTTTTCTCCACATGTTCAAAGCTCGATATGAACCCTTTAGGACAGGTAAAACATACCGCCACCCTGAACTTTTCATCTCAGCTCTCCCAGAATTGATGAGAAATTATCTTCACTAAAGTAATTCGGAAATCTTGGTAGCGGGCTGCCGTACTGTTACAAACATATTCAATAACAACAATTAAATGAAAATACAAATACAAAAAATGTATAAAAAAATTGTTACAGTGAATAAAGAAACACCCTAATTAACTCAGATCTTTGTTACAAAACAACTAAGCAGTTATTTTAAAAAATTTAACTCGTAGAAAATTTTGCACCTACCTACGTTTACTTCTGAACATTCAACAATTATTTAACTAAAAAATCAGCGGCTATTAATATCAAACACAAACATAAAAGGCTTGAAATAAATGCTGTATTTATCGAACTCGATCCACCTTTGAAATAACCGAAGTTAAACACTTGAATGGTATTTTCTGTTTCCAACCACGGATCTGATCCATCATCAAAATGCATTGGACACTGGTCTCCTATGATAAAAAGAACATTAGTAATATAAAGCAATACATATTCTTTACATGAAGAAAGTGCAAAAAATAAAGCAATTAATGTGAAAACATTTTAATACATGTCTGAGTCCGCGGTTCACTAATTTAGAGGGCAGCTATATTGTAGGACCCTTCCAATGTAAAAAGAATCTGTTAAAAATCTCGATGAAAGTTGGTAGGTCAAAAAATTCTGTGTAAACTGAGGTGTCATAATAAAAGACTTCGTCCAATAGTTATACCTAATACTCAGCTAAAAGAAAGTGAACACGTGCAACTACATCTCCGATGTATTCAGAATCTAAAACTTACGTTCTCTTTCATATTCTACCATTTCAATGGCGACAGTTGCACCTTCGGTGTAGTTCGTGGAGTAAACAGTTTGCTTCAAATCACAAAACGGACCAATAGCTGAAAAACATAAAAATCAAATATTAATAGCAAAACACCATCACTTAAACGATGACATAAAATTTCAAAATTATTGGATTCCTTAGAATTCGTAGAGAAAATGAATAAGCATTTTCAACCACGCAGTCTGAGAATTTTGTCATACTTTTTATAAATCAGTGTTAATATGTATCCAACATTAACTACATACGTATTTTTTGTATTGTAAATTATATGAAAATTTTATACTGAAGTATTACAAAAACTGATCATAATTGAAAAAATAACACTTAGGAAGATTTGTTTATGATTTAGGTGTAAAGTGTAGGCTTAAAACACTTTAACGTCAAATAATGATAAACTGGATATTGATAAGTTGTAATCAAACAATCCCGATCTGATGGTATTCTAAGTCGGATTTATATATTATAGTTGTCAGGATTCGATCCATCGCCTTAAGTAAATATACATACCTTGTGACATTAAAACTTTATTTAAATCTGCTCTTTGATAAACCCAACAATGATATTTAGATATTGGATCTAATTCGTCGTAAGTTATCAGATATGATTTTAAATTTTCTTTCCAATAACCAATGCACTTCATTTTATAATCAGGGTCACCTAAAAAAGACAAGGTTTTATTTAGTTTCCTTAACATTCACTAAGTAATATACATAATGTTGCATTAGTAGATAAATAGGAACTTCAAGCAGATTTTTAAAATTTAAAATATTTGCTGAATTGTGAACCCCCATATTTCTTCAATTATTCTATCCAATTAGATTAAATTTGCTTTGAGGTTAATGTATTATTGGCAAAAGGGAGTAATATTTATTACTATTATTTATTAAAGAAACTGTGATGAATAGTAAGGAAGTTATGACCAAGGAAATGTTAGCTTTAAGTAGACTATCGCCCTATATCACAATAACTAAGAGACAAATGAAACACCCTGTATACATATTATTTGAGCTTCTTTTTTGTAGATTTAACTCTGTCATCCATATTATTAAGTGAAACAAATATTCTCCAAAAACACACAAATAATATGAACTATTAAAGATAGTCGTATTATTTTCATAATCTTGAACAAAATTTTATTTTAAACCGACCAAATGCATGCCGCAATTAAAGTTTATTAAAGGTATTTAAAAAATGCTGCGTCCACCTACGAGAATACGATTAAAATTATAGAGTAATATTGATGATACTTGTAGATATAAAATAGCTCAATGTTATAACTTACTGTATATATCAACTGGTTTTCCGTTATAATCAACTGAGAGGCAATAGTTTTCATCAATGGCAATTTCTTTCTGCTCCGTATCACATACAGAAAAATCCGATATGTTTTGTTTGCAGTAAATATTAGGCCTTGGACTAAGTGTAACACCACCAATTATACTAGAAAAACAAGATTTCAATGCACTTTTTCTAAATGCAAGAAAAATAATTATACCATACCGTGTGACAAAAGGCATATCTCCCTTTTGAGTAAAATTAAATTTGCCCGCGACCGGACACTTAACAGGAACAGGGTTCTTTTTCAAGTAGAGGTCGTACTTCCATTTGGCATTATTTTTGAATTGGACCCATGAACATACTGTGCTGAATTCATCTTTTATAACTGCGACACCTCTTCTATAACGAATGATGTTGTGGTGTTGTGGGACGAAATCGAAACAAACGTAATCTTTTTGGCTGAAAATGATCATATGAGATTAGCCAAAGAGCAAATAACTGAGTATGCATTAGGGTTTTTAATTCCAAAAATACAATTTCCCGTTTCGGAATTAGAAACCCCAATATGCATCAAACATCACAGCAAAACTCAATAACATTAAACGTCAAACAGATACATAACCTATATATTTAAGAGCTTGGGCGAGAGGGGACTACACATTTGGAGACGAAAAACACATGTGAAGTACACGAGGGATGTTTGAAACAGTTTGTGGCTCGGCAAAATGTTTCTATGATTTTAATCTGTCATCTTCAGTATGAATATAGAAGTTTCATAAGTTTCATAACTGTCTCTTTAATGAAAACAGTACCAATATATAGAACTCTATTGATTTACTTCAAAATTGATTTTCATCAGATAAACTATTAGTAAATGTTGATTACACTTTGGGGTTCGTGGCAACCACCCCTGTATGGAATTTAATATAAATGAGACAGTGTATGGAACAGTAAATACAATTACATTACCGAGAATGAAATTAAATCAAAAACTTGATTGGAAATCACATATTTATTTGATTATTCATACTGTACATAAACAGGATATTCCCTAATCACATACAGACTGTCTATTTTACGAGGGCCACACCAAATATCTCGCTTAATATCTATTGTAGAAGAATAAAGTTTTAGAAACGGTTATCCCATTTTTTGTGAGATATATTTCAGTAAAAAGAAATTTGAAATCCATAGCCTACTTTATGAGATATATTACAAAAACCTGAAAAATAGGAAAACCACAAACGGTTATAGCTTCCTTATTTGAGGAGATACGAAAAAAGTTAAAGGAATGAAAGTTGACGGCAAAGACAATAAGAATAATAACGTGTAACAAAAAAATCGAAAAATGCAGTTGGCTTTGACATACGCTATTGTGCAAAAATGAAAAATACATATCTCAAAGTAGGCCATGACGCCATTAATTCCGTTATTTTTTTCTCATTCCAACGATATAAAACATGTCACAGAAATTTTAACCGATAGTGTCAATATTTAATATTTTACGAATACCACAATTCATATAATTGAATCGTAACAATCAGCTGTGCCATAATAGTAAAAATTCACTTTATAATAATTATAATTCCGTAATTATTTATTACAATTTAATACAAACCAATAAATATCTCATAAATAAAAATACAAGTACAAAACGAACATCCAAAGAAAAAAACGAAAAACTATGTATAACAGTACTACCTACTACTATATTGAAAAGAAATTGTGTGTATTTATTTTTCTAACTACAAATGCTCAAATTGTGCACCATGCATTCTGACACATAAACGTGCTCTACGAGACACGTCACGCATTACATTTTGGAGCATTTCAGGAGTAATTGCCTCACATGCGTTTCGAATTCTGGTTTTGGTGTCCTCAATATTTTTAGGGGCAGTTTGAAATACCTTGTCTTTAATGTAACCCCAGACGAAAAAATCCAAGGGAGTAATATCTGGTGATCGAGCTGGCCATAGAATGGGTCCATAGGTGCCTATCCAGCTATCTGGCATAACTTGATTTAAATAATTTGTACATATTACAGCAGTGTGAGGTGGAGCCCCATCTTGTTGAAAATATGAATAATTTAATCTTTCTGCCACTGTTAATTCATAAACAAAATCTTGAAATTCGTTTTGCAGGAAGTTAAGGTATCTACGAGCGGTTAATTTGCCATCATAAAAATAAGGTCCAATTACTTTAGTCCCTAATAGACCCAACCAAACATTCGTAGAAAATCTTTCTTGGAAAGCAGTCTCTCTGCACCAATGTGTATTTTCTCGTGTCCACTTATAATGCATATTTCTATTGAAAAATCCATTATTAGAAAAATTTGATTCGTCCGACCAAAGAATTTTGCTACATATCAGCGCGTCATTCCTTTTCTTATTTAATAACCATCTACAAAATCTTACTCTCCTTGGCTTATCTCCCTCATTTAAATGTTGAACTTTCCTCATTTTGTAGCATCGAAATCCGTTTTTTTTCAATATTTTTCTTGCACTGTCTTTTTTTATGCGACAGTTTCTCTGAATTTGTCTCAAAGAGGTTTCCTCAATTTGGTTAACATAATTCATTACTTTATTCACTTTTCTTACATTATCCGCAACATGCGCTCGCCTTACTCTTTTTTTGAAAATGAACCGTGCGTTTTTAGATTTTGAACTAACTTCCTAAACATAGTTCGATTTGGCTGCGGAGCATCTGGAAATCTATCTCCGTAAACCGTGACTGCCATTTCAGCGTCAAAATTGCACTGACAATAAATGCTAATCATATCGAATTTGTTATTATTGGTGTACACCATAATTACTGATATAAAATTTGTCTTAGAACTCGACAACGCAACATACAACAGTGACAATCTGTCAAATTTATTAATAACTGTATACATTGTTTTCACTAATTATGGCACTGCTGATTGTTACGATTCAATTATATGAATTGTGGTATTCGTAAAATATTAAATATTGACACTATCGGTTAAACTTTCTGTGACATGTTTTATATCGTTGGAATGAGAAAAAAATAACGGAATTAATGGCGTCATGGCCTACTTTGAGATATGTATTTTTCATTTTTGCACAATAACGTATGTCAAAGCCAACTGCATTTTTCGATTTTTTTGTTACACGTTATTATTCTTATTGTCTTTGCCGTCAACTTTCATTCCTTTAACTTTTTTCGTATCTCCTCAAATAAGGAAGCTATAACCGTTTGTGGTTTCCCTATTTTTCAGGTTTTTGTAATATATCTCATAAAGTAGGCTATGGATTTCAAATTTCTTTTTACTTAAATATAGCTCACAAAAAATGGGATAACTGTTTCTAACACTTTATTCTTCTACAATAGATATTAAGCGAGATATTTGGTGTGGCCCTCGTAAAATAGACAGTCTGTATATGTTGCCTAGTTGTGTAGTTTTTCAGAGAAAACAACTTTTATTGACTTGCATAAAACTTTCATTGAATAAAATTTTTTTAGCTGGAGGCAAGAATAAAAATATATTAAAATAAATGCGTTTTTCGCTGACTATTTCTTAAAATTCCATGACTTTTTCCTGATTTCCCTGACCAACATGAAATTCCCTGACTTTTCCCGGTTTTCCCTATTTTACCGAAAAGTGGCCACCCTGTAAATATAGCTTCATTAAAAAAAAATTCATAACACCTTACTCAGGCTAATGTACCCCTCCAAGACGGCAAGACAGAAGTTTGTCAGAATTAGATTTAATACAGGATAATCTGTAATCTTCTCTGTTATTATTTATTTTGTGTTTGTTGACGTATTTTTACATTTTATACATAGGCATTTTTTAATTATGCATCTAATACTTATTGACATCAGTTTTTCCCTCTTTTCTAAACTATGCCCTTTAAGGTGTTGCAAAAATAGGATTAAATAAAGCATACAATCTTAAATTAAAATTTAAAACAACTTGTCTTAATGTTTCATCGCCCTCAAACTTTCTAAACATCCCTCATAAAAGTAGTCAACACTTGCACACGACAAATAGTATCTACCTTGATAGATTAAACAGCAACGATGTGTAAAAGTCAGCAAGTTTCTACAGAAATGTGCACCAGTCTAGATCAAATGGAACTCCATGGTTTAAATATCAAAAGAAACAAAAGTGAATTCATATACTTACTACATAGTGTTTCTGTACTAAAAGTAATAAAAAAAAGTGCAATGATCTGTTCACAAAATTTACAATTATTAAGACAATATTCGCAAATTATTGAAATCATATTTAGACAAAAACTTACCACCCATCTACAGTCAATCGAGCCATCATTACACGTGTATCTCTTTGTTCCCTACAAACGTAAATTGTTCTGCGGTATCTACCTTCATCTGGATACCAAGTTTCAATTATATGTGTTTCATTAATGAAAATATCAGCATCTATGTTCGCAGTATTAATCCAATCGCCAGAGAAGTTTTGTGGCAATCGACAACCTGGTTCTACCATCTCAGATTTCACTGTAAGAGAACAATTGTTTTATGCAAAACATTAATTTAATAATGAGCAAACCTGGCTTAATATGTAGTCTCTCGGGGCTTTTTTCAACAGTCTTCAAAGTATTGCACTCAGCAGTTATAGAAACTCCAATATATAAATCATCGTCTCTGTTTTTCAGGAAACAACGGTACTTCTCATCTTTTCTTGATTCCTTTGTATTAGCAACAGCAAAATAATGATTTTTATCAACAAACCAGTCCCCTAAACAACTGTATTCGACAACTAAAACACATTTATTTAAGTATGTAAGTACCTACACATTAACATCGAAGTTATGACTTGCCTCCATCAAAAGTTCCTGTCATTCCCTCACATTTCTTATAAGTTATGTTAAATTTTTGGTTTGTAATCAAAAACTGTGAACCAGGAGTTTGACAAGATTTTATTTGAGCATCGGGATTCCTACATTCACCAGTGAATTTAAACCTGTTTTGATAAGCAAAGTTCCATACACCTTCTAAGGACGACCGACAATTTACAGGAACATAATTTTCAGAGAACAATGTTACCAGCTGTTGATGGGGATCTAATACTCTGCAAACATTTTCGATGGTGGCTTCATGCTCAGGCAAATTAATACAAGATGCTATAAATTAAAAGATTAAACTACCACAAGTTGGCGCTGAAGTAAATGAACTTACTTTCCATTTTCTCCAAGACGTTTACTGTCCTTACAATAAATTTTACACAAGTAAAGCATGAATCTCTTTTAAAAACCATCGTGTAATTCACATGATAATCATCCTTGATGTCAACACAAACACCCCTTCGGGTCATTGTGGTTGGATCTAATTCAGTAAGTGTATTTCGTCCATTCTCCCAAGAAAACCAAGCGCCTCGTACTATTACAGGTATTGTGCAGTTGTATGCTGAACATTCTGACACTAAAATGAAATTTAATAAATAAATGAATAAACAATGCTGTATATATATTTAAAACAATTTATTCCTACTTACAGATAGAGATTATAACAAATATACACGGAAATAAAACAGATTTATCAAAAACTGATAACATTTTTATTTATTTGGAGGCACGCCCATAAACATAAAGGCACAGGCACACCCACCAGATGGTTGTCTCTGCACCCACCCAATATATATACACAAACAGAAGTTAAGAAATCAAGAAAACTAATTTGTTTGTTATGTTAATTACGATGACACTTCAACAGGTATCAACGATGATTCACGAACGAGTTGACTATGAGAAGAATATTCACTATACATATTGTCAGAAAAGGTAACGGCTCCATGACGTCATAAACATTGCTGAGTGCTAATAAAGAAACGTTTTATTCTGTATAATATTTACTATATTGTTTACTACTTAAAATAACTGAATCAAGATATGAAAGAGATAGTGTCCATTTTGCTATTAAAAATAAAAAAGTTATGTTAATAATACAAAAATTACATCATGAATTGTAAAAAACAAAACAAGCTATAGTTATTGCTAAAATCATAAATGAAAGTCCAAATGAACAAATATTATAGCTATTATAGAAAATATTCATTTGTTTATGGACAAATATTTTAAGAGTCGCGATACTCAACAACGGCATCGATATATCATACTAATAAATCGCACGCAAAATATATAAACAAACTTTGCGGTAAAATAATACTGAAGTAAAAGTAGACCAGGTTCATAGGACCATAGGTCGCAAAGAGTGACTGTCTTGTGAACTTGATTCGCGTTTTGGCCAAACAGCAACTATCAAAGCGTTGGTTTTAAACAGCGAGCTATACAATACCTAATACCAACACACGCATTATTCTTAAAATGTATGAACTATGGGTACCAAAATGGGTACTCGGAGCAAACTTTCATAAACTCCCCAGTAAACTCCTAGTACATATTACACATAATGTACCCTGCTTGATAATTCTTGATTCTCGCAAAGAATATGACTTAATTTATGTGTTCAGGGATTTAGTCTAGTAATAGGCCAAGCTAGCTGTGGTGGAGACACTAAAATTTTTAGGCCACCATCTTGACTTCTTGACACAATATCGATTTTAGTTTCACATATAACAACTAGATGGCGCCACTGCAGTTGTTGCCGTGACCTGGGAGAGAATCATAGAAATCTATGATTTTTATTTTCCGTAGGTACAATCTATAAGAGCTAGTATTGTATACTTTTGCACCAGATGTCAGCACAACCTTAGTTTTGAGAATGGTATTAGTCCTATTGGACCATCTCACACAAGACGAAAATTTGAATGGTTTGTAAACGTTTTATGATTAGGGCTGATTGTATGTAACAACTACTATATAATAGTCAAATCTGGGTGGTCCAAAATCTTCATGCCGTTTAAGAGTTACCAAAAAAATATAGTACTTAATTTGTTATCAGAGTCCCTTTTGCCAGATTTAAAAATATTAAGTAGGTATTCATTATGGAATACTTATTACCTGTGAAATACGTACATATGTTTTTGTCAGAATCTTATCACTTTATTTTATAGGTAAAATACCTAATATCTATAAAAATGTTCAAATCCAGTTTTGCATTTCCATGGAAGTACCTATAAATCAATAAAATGAGGGTTTCATCAACATTACATATCTAGGTAGGTACTTCTTTCTTTTACCTATATTCATACACATATATGATAATTACTTAAGTAAGTAGGTACCTATACATAGGGATATCCAAATAATACACCAACGTATATACATCCTATCTATCGTAGAAAATATATGACAAATATTTATTTGTTCAAAAGTCAATATAGAACAGAAATGTAACGCTGTACTTGGCTGTATTGTATTTTACCTAAAGATAGCTATGAGAATTTACTATAACGAAATACCTATTACCGATCGTCTTTTGTTTCGCCCACTGTTTTGTGATAGCGGTGCCATTTTGCAATATTTTAACTGCTTGTTCCTCAATAATAACTAATTAATTACTTTTAAATCATGTGGTTGTGTTTCAATTTGTGAAAATGTTTGGTTCGAGCTTTAAAGGTAGGTTGTAACGATATCAAATGCTTTGTAGTATGTGTATAGGTGGTAGGTATTATACCTACTGCTATTCACTTTGATAAACGTAATCTAGAATATGTACCTATGAATCAAAACCTATCAATTTTAAATAACGTTTATGAGTTGTTAATATCTGAAAAAAAATGTATTTTCTTAATAGTAAAGCAACCTAACAATAATAATATAGTAGGTAGGTATAAATATTGTTTCAGGATATGACAAAAACTAAATTATATTCTTACGATTTACCTATCTGATTGTTGTAAATGACTGAAATGATTTGTGAGGTACCTATCGTACTTACATATATTTCCTACAATTGAAAGCAGGTCATTAAAAAACGTTTTATTTACATTTCAGCTATTAGGAAAGCTTCGAGGTTAATAAAATATCTACTTTATAAAATTGATAAAGGTAAAGGTATATATAAATACCTACTTTTTCAATATTGATAACATACCGTGAATTCAGATTTTAGTGTGAAATTAACAAACTATTATTCAATTTGTTAAACTCTGCTATTATATTATTACTCAGATTTAAGTTGGATGGAATAGTTAAATAGACAGTGTGTGTATTCGTTCTTGTAAAAAAAATATTACGTACAGTGTCCAGTAGGCATTAAACAAGTTAAAAAACGGAAAAAACACTAATAATGCATGACATTAATACGACGGAAACTAATAGGTATACAACTATATTTAACTACAGACTAGGACACATAGTCCATTGAAATGTTTTATTGACCTTGCATTTTGGGTAGGACAAATTTTTTTCTTTTGATGTTTAGGGGGGGGGGGGTCAGTCAAACAGTTTTTCAGCGATATCTTGAGAACCGTAAGTCTCACAAAACATTTTTTTTTACTTCTTTGTAGATAATTGAATTTTCTACAATCTTGGTCTTGATACTTTTTACCATAAAATTAAAAATGAAAAAGTTATAATTAAAAATAGACTAAAATTTTCAAGAAAAATGTCATTCAAGGGTAATAACTTCTTTTTATTGATTTTATTGAAAATACACATCAGCTGTTTTTCGTACATCATTTTATTGCAAACAATTTTCTCTTCTCATTTTTTAAATTTCTCCTCTTTGGAGAGGTGTAAGGACGCTGAAAATGGATCAAGTGCATCGAAAAGGGCATTTAGTACAGTCGATAAAGTAAAAAATACACCAGAAGCTCGCAAAAAATGTTATCCGAGATTTTCCTCCCGTAGCTGTTAATGCGAGGTAAACTTAAACATCACAAAACCACAAAAATCAGTTCTGGGAGTGCCGCGCAACCCCCCAAAAAACCACCCCTGCGGTGAAAAAAGCCTCTCTTTAATCGTTGAAGATATAAAAAAATTGCCCATCATAAAAAAGAAAGCTTGACTAATCGCCTAAAAAAAGTCCTCTTGTAATTTTCTAGAATATGTCATGGTATTCTAGAAAATCTATATGCCAAAAAACGGAAAATTTGTATTTGTAATGTGCGCGAACTTTCGTGTATTTGAAATTTTTTGCGCGCGGCCTATAGGAATAATCCAAACAAGCTAGGAAGAAAAATGGGTTTTTAAGGGGATATAAAATACTCTCTTGTGTTACCATTTTTGAGGGCTATTGATATTTATTAGTATATAAAAAAACCGCTGCCTAAGGAATCACTACTTCCACATCCAGATTCTTCATCCAAGTCGTTTTAAAGGAAACATCTTGACTATATTTGCACTCTAGTATGTGGAAATTATTGGTCATAGAATTTTAATAATTTTTGGGGCAGATGTCATAGAAAAGTTTGAGGAGTTGGTTTCTACCATATACGTTAAAAATGAAGTTTTTAGTTCACCCTACTTATTTTCTACTATTCACCTCCCACCCCTTCAATGGAGGCATCTCAATCAGATGTCACTACAATACATACGTGTATACTAATCTCAAGTGAATATCTCAATTTGATGTTATCAATCCCATTAATAATGAAGCGGAGGTGGTGGAGTTTGAAAAATATTAGAAAGAAATCTGAGGCCTTGGTTTCTAGTATATACACCGAATCCCAAATTTCTGTACTCTTATCACCTTGATTTACTTATTTTCCCCTAGTCACACCTATTAACCCTAACCTTTCTACGGAATCATCCCAAAATATAATCTAGTTCCAAATGTCGTTATAATACATACGTCTACCAAATTACAAGTGAATATCTCAATTTTATTTTATCAATCCCTTTAATAATGTAGTAAGGTTAGTGGAAGGGTTGAAACATATTGTTAAAAAAATTGAGGTCTTGGCTTCTAGGACATACACCGAATTTCAAGTTGCAATACTCTTACCAGCTTGCTTTACTTATTTTTCCCTATTTACCTCTACTTACCCCCACTCCTTCAACGCAATCATGTCAAAATATAATCTAGTTTCAGATATAATTATAATATATAAATGTACCAAATTTCAAGTGAAAATTTAAATTTAATTTTATCAACTCTTAATAAGGGAGTGGGGGTGGTGGGGAGAAATAGAAAATACTAATAAAAAAGCCTGAGACCTTCGCTTCTAGTACATACACCGAATTTCAAGTTTCTGTAGTCTTACCAGCTTGCTTTACTTATTTTCCCCTATTTACCCCTATTTAACCTCCAACCCTTCAACGGAATCTCAAAATATAATCTAGTTCCAGATGTCGTTATGATACATATGCGTACTAAATTTCATGTGAATATCTCAATTTTATTTTATCAACCCCTTGAATAATGGAGTAGGGGTGGTGGGGGGCTGAAATAAATTATCAAAAAATCTGGGGCCTTTGCCTCTTGTACATACACCGAATTTCAAGTTTCTGTAGTCATACCTGCTTGCTTTACTTATTTCCCCCTATTTACCCCTAAATAACCCCGAACCCTTCAAAGGAATCATCTCAAAGAATAATCTAGTTCCAGATGTCGTTATAATTCATACGTGTATCAAATTTCAAATGAATATCTCAATTTTATTTTATCAATCCTTGTAATAATGAAGTAGGGGTGGTGGGGGTTGAAAAATATTATAAATAATCTGAGACCTTGGCTTCTAGTATATATACCGAATTTAAAGTTTCTGTAGTCTTACCAGCTTGCTTTACTTATTTTCCCCTATTTACCCCTATTTAACCCCCAACCCTTCAACGGAATCATCTCAAATTATAATCTAGTTCGAGATGTCGTTATAACACATACGTGTACCAAATTTCAAATGAATATCTCAATTTTATTTAATCAACCCTTTTCATATTGGAGTAGGGGTGGTGGGGGTTGAAAAATATTATAAAAAAATCTGACGCTTTGGCTTCTAGTACATACACCAAATTTCAAGTGTCTGTTCTCTTACAAGCTTGCTTTACTTATTTTTCCCTATTTTCCCCTATTTAACCCCCAACCCTTCACCGGATTTCCTCAAAAAACAATCCGGTTCCAGATCTCGTCATAATATATACGTGTACAAAATTTCAAGTCAATATCTCAAATCGTTCCGGAGAAAATGTGCGGACAAAAAAGTTACAGACAGACAGACAGACCGACAGACAGACCGACAGACAGACAGAAATTTTTTTTTTCGCTCAAATTTGAAATCTCGACGTTTCATGACATTCTAAACCTATTTCACGAATAAAAATTTTTGAAAATTTTTTTGCGATTACTATACTTCCAATCCACTACGTGGATGTGGAAGTAATAACAATATAATATATTTATCTCTTGATTTTTTGTGCATCTCACTATTCACAGGCCTATAAAAAATAACTGACTAATATAAGTTATAAATGCATTATCTTTTAGTTCAAGGTAGTATTTCAATGCAGAAAATGTTAGGAATAAAAATATTCATATTTACAAATTTAGTAGCATGTTAAAGTTAGCCAAAAAAAAAATCCAAAAAAGGCTGCATATTAAATTTTTTGATGATGCTTTTTTTAATACAATATTTTAAGTACTACATTATTAGAAACAATAGTTACATGATATATAGACCCAAAAAATAAATTTTGAACTAAATTTTCAAGATGTTTGGGTTTTTTTTTATTTCTAGGAAACAATAAAAAATTGGCTAAAATTTGGTCAACTTTAACATGCTGGTAAAGTTGTAAATGTGAATATTTTTATTTGTAACTTTTTCTGCATTGAAGTACTACCTTGAAATAAAAGACAATGCTTATATTAAAGTCAGTTAATTTTTATGGGCCTGTGAATAGTTAAAAGTGCAATAAATCAAGAGGTACCTATATTATATTGCTATTTTTTTATACTAATAGATATCAATAGCCATCAAAAATGGAAACACAAAAGAGTATTTTATATCCCCTTTAAAACCAATTTTAATTTTTCTTTTTAGCATGTTTCGTTTTCGAACAGTTCAATTTTTTCTATAGGTCGCGCGCAAAAAATTTCAAATAAACGAAAATTCGTGCGCATTAAAAATACAAATTTTGCAATTTTTTTTAATATCGATTTTCTCGAAAACCATGGCATATACAAGAAATTTACAGAAGGACTTTTTTTAGGCATTTAGTCAAGATTCCTTTTTTATGATGAGCAATTTTTTAATATCTTCAACGACGAGTTACCAGTAAAATAAAGTTCTTTTCACCGAAGGGGTGGTTTTTTTTTGGGGGGGGGGGGGGGGGTTGCGCGGTACCCCAGAACTGATTTTTGTGGTTTTGTTATGCATAATCCCTTAAATAACAGTTACTGAACGAAAATCTCAGATAACATTTTTTGTTATGGAAATCTTTATATTTATTAGACTACTAGACCAACATTGTAGAGGATTCGATTCTCTACAAAAAAAGTCTTAAATAATATTTTGTAAGACTTACGGTTCTCAAGATATCGTGAAAACACTGTTTACGTCCCCTTTTCAAGATGGCGGCGAAATGGGGGGTCTTCAACCCCGAAAATCGAATTTTATACTCACACTGACCGTGACATTGTTATAGTCTAACATCACTGACTAATTTCACTGACTAATTTCAGAACTTCACTATTTAGATTAAATACATCTATAGCTTTGCTATTTTTTAGTTCAGATATGACTTTTTTAATTTTTAAGACACACTGGAGAAAGATTTGTTTACTTTCGGCACTTTATTCAAAAAGTCTGTGAACTTTTTTTCATTACCTTTATGATGTCCGATAATAGTGCTATTGATCTATAATTATTTAATTCAATTTTGTTGCCCTTTTTATAAATTGCTTTGATATGAGATGTTTTTAGACTATCTGGGAATAGATATTTTACATTAACAAATAGATATAGTAGTAGTAATAGATAATATAACACCTCCTAAAGTGATAATGAAAAGCGTACCTAAATGGTAGATCTATTACACCTAATAAACATTTTCCATTGATATATTAAAATAAATACTAATCTTTTTAGCGCGCCATTGGCGAATATTAACAAAAACTATCCTGTTGGCTGGAACGCAACATTAATAACTGCCATAGCCAGCACAGAGTTCGAATTGTAATGTCAGTTTTTTTCAAAAAATAATTAATTGCCTTCAGATAGGCCAGGCCACGTTTTTCTGATTATTATCATATTCTCATAATTATATGTATGTCTTGTTTTAACTATTGGACTTCTGTTTTGGAATTAACCCATAAATATAAATAATAAACTCTTCTACGTTAATATAAATCAGGTGATTAAAAAAAAAGTTAAATTGCAATTTCGTTTTCTTATTCACTACCCCTTGGCCTTATTGTAGTTGGTGTCCCTTTGTTGAATGGTAAATGTCTGACAACGTCACGCCAATCGTCGTGGTTGCGTTAGACACACGACCTCACAAAGTTCTTTCCCACTAGCTCCCTGTTAACAGTTATAATATTAAGCAAGCATTGTGCCATATAAAGTTCATTTGGAAATAAAGACTCATTATAAACGCAATTCCTATAAGAACATAGTCAGGATGCTTATTAGTAATTTCTACTTAGTACTAAGTGCTACAAATTTCTACTTGCTTCGGTTGAATTTCTGGCAATCTATCGTTGTCTCTGCCGTTGCAATCTCTCTGTTGATCTCTCTCGTCACCAATTATCATATGCAAATTCAAACATCATAGCCAGGTTTAGGGGTTTTTTCGTAGTTTAATAAAATTATTAATTATACTGACCTGCAAGGTTCTTTCCTTAACTCAAAGAAGTGAAGTTTTTGACGTGCTTAACACACTGCCGTTGGCCGTTTTGCGCCATCACGTCACAATTTTGAGAAAACCTGACCTTGAAGGATCGAGGATCGAATCCACCACTCCATTGCGCGTCAACTCTCACTATCTTCACGTTACGGGAGAGATTTTTTAAGGGTCAAAAACGCGTATAACTCTTCAGGGATTGAATCTTTTTTGTAGAACTTTTTGTGGTTGATGGAAAAACTTGTTAGCTTTCATTTGCACCGAACCTCGTGTCCAAACAGTTGTTAATAAACAAATTAGAGCCTCTCACGCAATATCACTTTTACTTCCGGTTCCGGTTATCCGATCAAGTTGTCTCTGGTCTCAAAATGTTCCTCTTTCCAAGCACTTTCATATGCATAAAACTCCATTTCGATACGCTTACCCAGAGCCGAGATATTCCATTTGTTGATTTGCAAAATTAATTTAAACTTTAACAAAAGAAAAAAGTTGCATTCGTGCAGACTTCTATGGGGGTTATGCCCGACATCAATATTTATCGTTTAAAGTTGGTTTGAAGTCGACCAAACTTTCGAAAAAAAAAGTTATTTGCTAATTAACAAATTATGCCAATTATTTAAACAATCAAAAAGCATTGAAGATATGGGGCCAAAAAAATATGGTATATTCTTTGGTATAAAATGCATGTTTTTTGAAAAAAACAATATCCTGACCTCATTAGTTTCGGAGTAATCAATTTGTTAATTAAGAAATTAATTTTGGCTGTAACAAATGAACGGGTTGACAAAATGAGTTGTGCCTGACGGCAAACGACGCATAATGAAAATATCTTTCGATTGAATCGAGATCTTTTCGGATCCGTCAAACCGTTTTCATTTTATTAAATAAAAACAAACAATTCTGTTTAAACAATTATTTGACTATGAAGCTCACAGTTTAGGAAAAGTTTTCATAAGAGAATCTTGTTTAGCGGAATTTTTCCTATAAGAATTCGTGACTAACTCAAATGGCATAAAAAAATTTTGGGAAAAATCCCAAGCAGACTCGCCTACTATATTCATGCTCTAATAACTGGATTGCGATACGAGATTGATTAAAACGGACGAGACCATCTTATTCAGCTGCCCAAAGTCTTTAAAAACCAATAGTAAGAATATTAGTGACATTTTTTGCATCTAATGTATTTAAAATTTTTCTACTGTTTCCCGTCTAACCGGAAGTGATAGTGCCTGGGCCAGCAATGAAATGGACTTCATGATTATAACCCGTTTAAAACCCATTCGGGGGGGTTCCTTTTGACGAGTCTACCACGAATATTCATATCGCCCTATATGGAAGCGGCGCTTTAACCCTTACGCACCCCTCAAATACGTCATTTTTCAGCCTTTAGGGTTTGTGATAAGAACCCGTTTGTTTTTGATTTTAATGAGAAGATTATATATAAAAACCACTATACGGAAGCTATTGTCCGACAAAAAAAGTTACGCGTTCGCCCAGTCCGACACCCGAAACATGTTAATTTTGAGCCTTATGGTTTCGTGACTATAACCTGTCGGACAAAGGCACCACGTGATTCATTAACACTTTCTTAAATCATTTATATCTATGTCCGACAAAAATATGGACGGTCCGGCAAGAAAAATGCAAAAAAGATGTTTTATTAGTGGTGCTTTTTTTCAGAATAATTATAGACTAGGAGGCATCTGTTTTCAGTTGGCTGTTATGAAGGGCACGTAATTTTTTTGTGAAAAATCCTTAAGAATAACATAAAGAACAGTAACTGAGGAATTCGCAGCCTGAAAAAGTTTAGCTAAATTTTTGGTGATTAATTTTGTGTAAAATTCCGAAAAAAATGACTTTTTGACTATTTTTTTCTAGTTTTAGTGAATAGTTCAAAAGAGATAAAAGTTTTGTAATTAAATTTTACATAAGATCTTACTATCTCACTCTTTACTGAATAAGTGCAAAATAATTTGCAAAATAATAACCGTTTTCTACCCTTCAATAAATACTGTAAATACCCTTCAATAAATACTCTAAAAACGAAATTACGACCACGTGAAATAATATGGAGCAAAACTGATGTATATAATATACTAATGAAACGGAGCAGCTGATGCCCTTCCTTATTTTTTTACTCCCTTTCCTTCATTTGTACATGCGCTGTAGAACGACTTTCTTGGAAGAAAGATCACCGCAGAACACGGAGTAGTATTAGTATACTACTCCGTGCCGCGGAAATTTAAATTCTCATGAAGAAGCTATATTGTCATTATTTTATTAGTATAGAAAAAATAAATTACGGGTACAAGTACATAGTTTGAAAAGTACTTATTATCAAATAGTTGAATTTGCTAAAGAAATATAAAGAGATAATTATTTGATTAATGAATGTTAATTCATCTAAATTATTCTAAATTATGAAATTACTTCTTTGATTTCTACCTTTAGAAACATGCTAGTACAATTTTTCGCATAGAAAGTTGTTTACTCATTGCTCATTTATCAAATTTAAATGAAAACTGAGCATTAATTACTAAGATATGTTTAATTAAACATGAGAACATCTCGATTTTTCCCTCCGTTAAATTCCATTTAAGACCGTGTCAAACACGTAAAAATAGACATGCTTATAACTCAAATCAAACACACGCTTGGGCTACAAAAATTGAACTGAGTACTTTTAGGACATTGATTAATCAATTCTCATAATTTGAATAAAAACTGATCGTTAATTTAGAACCTTCTATGATCTTAAAGTAAAGATTATAATAAAATGCATTAAAACACATTTTAGCATAAAAAAAATGTCTATTTTCCAGTTTTTCTAGATTTTGCGTCATTTTTTTTGTCGGACAAGTTTACCATGATGTTTTACATACAATTTTTAAAAATTGTGCCAAAAATGGTAAGGGTTATAGTCACGAAACCATAAGGCTCAAAATTGACATATTTCGGGTGTCGGACTGGGCGAACGCGTCATTTTTTTGTCGGACAAGTTTACCACTATGTTTTACATTCAATTTTTAAACTTTGTGCAAAAAATGGTAAGGGTTATAGTCACGAAACCATAAGGCTCAAAATTGACACGTTTCGGGTGTCGGACTGGGCGAACGCGTCACTTTTTTTGTCGGACAATAGCTTCCGTATAGGGGTTTTTATATATAATCTTCTCATTAAAATCAAAAACAAACGGGTTCTTATCACAAACCCTAAAGGCTGAAAAATGACGTGTTTGAGGGGTGCGTAAGGGTTAAAGCGCCGCTTCCATATAGGGCGATATGAATATTCGTGGTAGACTCGTCAAAGGGAACCCCCCGAATAGGTTTTAAAAGGGTTATAATCATGAAGTCCATTTCATTGCTGGCCCAGGCACTATGACGTCAACTTTAGATTTTCAAATGAAATACTATAGTTTTTCTTTTGGATTTCAAATCTAGATTTTTTCTAAGTTAGAATATCTAAAAAAAGCATTAGGTTAGAGAGGAAAGTGTTTGAGATAATGCGATTTTAAGGTTTCAGGTGATGAGAAGCACTAAAAATCGAGTTACCTATGGAATAATTTTGTGGCAGATTAAAGTTGCCGTCACAACGCGTAGTAGGCGCACGTCAAGTCAGTATAAGTTTGCGTTGTCGTCTTTATTTAGCATTTCAAACAATAAAAAACAAACAAAACAATCAACATTTTTATTTCAAACAATGACAAAAATTTAAACATGCAGCTGTAATAACAAAGAAATTATCATAAATAATTTTCAAATAAGCCACCGTTTTGCTTTAAACACTTTTCAACTCTTCTCTTGACACTTTCTGTTGTTTTCAATAAACTGGGGGTTCATTTCTTGGCGAATTTCACGAACAAGTGCTTCCAAAGCCGCTCTTGTTTCGCGTTCGAATTGATAAACTAGATTTTTAATGCGACCCCATAAAAAATCCAATGGATTGAGATCCGGGGACCTCGCTGGCCATCTAATCGTCCCGGAGGTTCCGATCCACCTGTCCTCAAAAATAATTGTTGGAAGACCGTCCACCAACCTTGCATTGTGAGTTGGCGCTCCGTCTTGCGTAACATAAATTTCCCTAAGTGCTAAGTGCTGCCAAAGGAAAATTATCTAGATAATTTTTTTCCAAGAAATATGTTTTGGAAATAAAACGCTGCATTGAGATTTTGATCATAAACAACAGGCCCAATCAGTTGGTTGTTAATAAGCCCAACCCAAACATTGAGCTTCCAAACTATCTGAAAATTGCTGAATTTAGTTAAGTGTATGTTAACCGTGGACCAGCAGTGTGTGTTATGTCGATTGAAAATGCCGTTATTGGTAAAACTGGCCTCGTTACTCCAAATTACTTTGCGCCAAAACCCCAGATCTTCTTGATTTTTTATCATGAACCATTCGCAGAATACAGTTCGCCTCAGAAAATCTCCAGGAAGTAACTGTATTGAGTATTTGTAAGGATGCTGCCTGTATCGTTTCAATATTTCCTGGATGGAGGAATATGATATGTCAAATTGCACTTCTAGTTGACGAATTAAAATACCTGAATTTTCCGTAATGGCCAATAGGATATTTAATTAATTTTCCCTTGCCTCGTCACATAGCAAGTTCTGTTTAGTTTCACTTTAAATTGTCCTGAAGTTCTTAAATTTGCAATACATTTTTTTTAAAATCAACGATCAAGTCTTCTTTTGTCGGGATATTCTGCATTGATACTACGACAAGTTGGTAAATATCTTTGACCATTTTGGTTAAAAATCATAAGGATTTTAAAGAAATCTTCGTTTGTATAATCATTCTCCATTTTTTTTATTGGTTTTTTGTGAACTGACGCCAGAAAACTTTGAAGTGCTAAATTCAAAAACGACATCGCACACTTCTATTGACTTGACATGCGCCTACTACGCGTTTTGACGGCAATTCTAATCTGCCACAAAATCATTCCATAGGTAACTCGATTTTTAGTGCTTCTCAACACCTGAAACCTTAAAATAGAATTATTTCTAAAATTTCCTCTTTAACCTAATAGCTTTTTTACATGTTCACACAGAAAAAAATCTAGTTTTGAAATCCAAAAGAAACACTAGTATATAATTTGAAAATCGAAAGTTGACGTCAGTTTCGGTTAGACGGGTAACAGCAGAAAAATATTAAAAATTGCATAGAAGCAAAAAATGTCACGACGTATGCCTGCAAAATTTCAAAACTCTATCTTTAATAATAAGCGAGGAAAAGGTGTACCAACTAAAATAGTCACCGGGTATACATTTAAATAGGACCTTTTTCAAATGCATATTATATCGTAATTCGCCATCGTGAAATAGCTCTACAAATCGCTCAAAATCTGAACTGGGTACAAGATGTGTTTTTTATAACAAACAGTTAAAATTTCTTGTAAAATATAAGCTCTCCAAGGAATACTCAATTTATACTGCTGATGTAACTCATTAAACAAGCATTATATTGGGTATTATTATATGCATATAGAATGTTATATTAAGAATTACAAAGACTTGAAGAATATCAACATTACATCTGATTTTAAATCAGTCCTACAGGCCTGAGAACATACCTCATGAATATTATAATGGAACCATATTTAATGCTATAAACTTACATAATATAATTATTCAGATCAATTACATTTTAGTTAAATTCATAGGTACTTCTCCCCCAAAATTTCAAATTTAAATTAAAATGATTATAATTGTATACACAGTTAAGCTTCATAGTTAAAATATTATAATTTTAATATCTAATTTCTTGTATTTCTCATGTAATTAGAAATTTATCTGTTTGGGGAATAAATACACAGTGTAAACCTGAAGAAACGCACAAAATTCATAGCTTTGGTATGTGTCATTTTTCAAAAAAAATTCTCGAACAGGTAGATTTTAGTTTTGTAAATGTTACATTTTGTCACTATACCAAAATTTATGATGTCATTGGTTTTTGAATTATGACGCCATCATACATTTTTTTAAATGGAAACAGACATTTTTGTTTACTGTTTTTGGTGGTATATTCCTTTAGCTTTCTGGTGATATAAAAAAATGATATTACCTGAGCCAATCTTTTGGACATATTATGTAAAAATAGCTTACCTTTCGCAAATTCATGAGTAATGTTCCACTTTCTTATGGACTGATAAATATTGTTGCCTACATTCTTGTTTTAAGTAGCATGCAAATATTTGATGTATAAACAAAACAAAGAAAATAATAAAAAAACAATCACCTTTACAACAGAGAGATACAGGACTTTCTGTATCGATAACTTCTTTATTACTGGCACATGTGGAACCTCAGTTTTGTGACACTTCTGAGACAAAACTAGTGAATGCAATGTCACGTTTAAGTGAAAGAGAACGCGTAGAACTTCTGGTGATGTTGTATATGGTGATAGGCTGAGAACTCATCAGGAAGCATGTGATGTTTTCAATGCCAAGTATCTCGAAAAGCAAATTTCTAGATCCAGTGTAAGTAGATTGGTGGCTACATATGATGAATCTGGAAGTGTAGCTGACCTCCCTCGATCTGGTCGTCCTAGCACAAGCAACGAAACCAAATTAAATGTTGTTCTAGAAAGTGAGGAAAACCACCATCTTTCGACAAGGCACCTGGCTTTTAATCATAACGTGAGTCAAACTTTTGTTGTACGTCTATTGAAAAAAGAAAAATACCATCCATACAAATAGCAATTAATCCACGAATTGAATGAGTACAATCCAGAGCGGCGCTTACAGTTTTGTGAATAGTTGATGACCTTGTGCGATGAAAACCCAAATTTTTTAAAGAACGTTATTTTTTTCTGATGAAGCTACATTTTCTTTAAAGGGCATAACTGTAGGTATTGGTCACGCGAAAATCCTCATTGGACTTAAGAAGCCCATACACAAAATCTTACGGCCGCAAGATATTTACAGTTTTTGTTAGTTGAGTTAGTGCCAGCCTTAGCAGTTATGTTTCCGAACAATAAAGATGAAGATATTCCTGCTGAAAACGTCTGGTTTCAGCAAGACGGGGCCCCACCTCATATTGGGATAACAGTGCGTCAGTTTTCAGATGACACTTTTACTGGAAGGTGGATAGGTCGTCGAGGTCCGATTGAGTGGCCCCCGCGTTCACCGGATTTAACCCTCTTAGACTTTTTTTTTGGGGTTACTTAAAGTCAAGGGTGTATTTTAACAGACCGGATACCATAGAAGAATTGAAAGACATAATTGGCTTGGAGATGAGACGAATTCCCCATGAGATGATTCAGAACAGCGTGCAAAGTTTCTACACCCGTCTTGGTCAATGCCAAATGGTTGGAGGGTCGCAATTTGAGCAAAGATCATCTATCTTTTTCTCACAATTACTTATGTAAGGTATCAATCAATAAGAATATTTTTTTCCAAAAGAATGGCTTAGGTAATATCAATGTTTTGATATCACCAGAAAGCTAAAGGAATACACCACCAAAAACAGTAAACAAAAATGTCTGTTTCCATTAAAACAAATTTATGATGACGTTACAACTCAAAAATCGACCTGTTCGAGGATTTTTTTGACAAATGGACATACCAAAGATATGAATTGTGTACGTTTTTTTAGATTCACGCTGTATAAAACGCTTAAGAAAATTAAGCATATGACATTGAAAACATGACAGCGTGTTAATTGCAAATGTATAAACCTTAAATTATAATTCATTAGTGGAACACAGGTTGACTGATTTTAAATTAAATCATCTTTTATGTCGCGTTTTAAGAAAACATGCAATATTACAAGGTACTCTTAGAATTTGAGCTACAAAAAAATTTCAGAAGTGGTTAACTATAACATCATTAGATATAAATATAAACGCGTTAACCGTTAACTGAATTTGTAGCAGAAAATAGAGAACACGATCATAAAAATGTCAATTTCATGTAAACTATGTTAAAATGCATTATTACCTGATAACTTGCAATACGCTACAAATAGGACTATTAGGTTAACCGTACGGTCGAATACTAAAATTGATGATACTGTTACAAAAGTGATATAAAATTGCTGATGTACTCGGTAAATAGTAAATAAAATCTGTTACACAATATTATACAAGGTTTCTCGAAATAAACATTCGACACTTAAACTCACGTAAAGTTAGAGTCAGTTAAATGATGACGACAGCTGCTTAAATGTAAGGAAAAATCTGTCAATTTACAACACAGTTCTTTCCATTGAGCTACAATTACAAATATTTTCTGGGGTATTTAAGGCCACGGCCACGTTAATAAATATTTATAAAACCAAAAGCATAAACAACCGACGACTGTGATTTGCAATAAGTATGTTTATTGAATGTTTATCTATCTATCGTTTGATCTAACTGACGCGACGCACAGAGGGGCCAAGACTAGGTAAAGTTAGCAAAAATTCAAAGTATCAACAATCGCGATAATTGAAGAGAAGAAGGAGAGAGCACGCCTGTACGTGAAATACTCTTCTTTCAATTAAGATTGCTTGACCTTGAAAAATTCAAAATTTTCACCTGCGCATTTACATTCGAGGGTCCCCCAGACCTTATATGCCCGGGCCCCTTATGGGGTCCCAGCACGCGCCTGAGAGCTAGTCAGAAGAGTAGAAATAATTAAAATAATTGAAAAATGGTTCATCGTTGTCAACGTCTACTTACAATTTTCAGTTTGTAATTTATAAATTTTCGACCTTCTTTAAAATATTAGAAACACTATAGGAGACAGCCATGTGAAATATTATATTTTTGATATCAGAGGAAAATGAGGATTACAATTCTCTATAGGGTGTTCCATTTAAAAAAATTAAATAACACCCTGTATTAACAGGGACGTCATTATTTTCTCGACATGACGCATAAAAACTTGCCAAAGAATTATTTAATTTTATTACTTCCCTCGCATACCGAAGGGAAGTATTGTATTCGAGAAAAAATCACCCTCCGAGATTTTTACGGATTCTGACGTTTCAGAATACGCAGATTACGAAAATATAGGTTTTCCAATTCCGCCAATATGTCTGTCTGTCTGTCTGTCTGTCTGTCTGTCTGTTGGTGCATTTACTAAAAAAACTACTTGACGGAGAGCAGTCAAATTTGGTAGGTAGTTGACGCTACCGTCAGTGCAGAAATGGTAGAAATTTCACTGGAAAATATACAGGGTTGACCGTCTAACGGAATAAATAGTGAAAAAAATTTTTTTTCGCTCAAATTTAAAATTTCCACGTTTCATGACGCGCTAGTCCTATTTCGGGAAAAAAAATTTTTGCAAATTTTTTTCACCATTTTTGAAAAAATTTTTACCAAGATGAAAAAAAATTTTTTTAGCTCAAATTTAAAATTTCCACGTTTCATGACACGCTAAACCTATTTCTGAAAAAAAAAAAATTTTGAAAATTTTTCTCACCATTTTTGAAAAAATTTTTAGCACTAAAAAATTTTTTTTTCTTTGTTCAAATTTAAAATTTCCACGTTTCATGGCATTCTAAAACTATTTAAAAGAAAAAAAATGTTTGAAAACTTTTTACCAACATTTTTAAAAAAAATTTTATCACTAAAATAGATGGAATTTTTTTTCTTAAAATTTTTAATTTCCACGTTTCATAGCGCTCTAAATCTATTTAAAAAAATTTTTTTTAAAATTTCGAAAAAAAATTTACCACTAAAATAGATGGAATTTTTTTTCTTTGTTCAGATTTAAAATTTCCACGTTTCCATGGCATTCTAAAATTATTCAAACAAATTTAAAAATGCTTTTGAAAAATTTTTAAAAAAATTTGAAAACATGTTTAGGTAATCTATTTATCACCATTATAGAATAGACGAAATATTTTTTTTTTTTCAAATTTAAAATTTCCACGTTTCATGACATTTAAACCTATTTCGGAAAAAAAATTGCCACATCCTTTCACCATTTTGGAAAAAAATTTAACACTGGAATAGAGCGAAAAATTTTTTTTTGCTCAAATTTAAAATTTTCACGTTTCGTGACATTCTAAACCTATTCAAAAAAAAGTTTTGAAAATTTTTTATATTTTTTAGCCACCACTATACTTCCACTCCATTACGTGAACGTGGAATTGAAAATGTGACAGATGGCAATAATATTTGGCATATGCACCTATTATATACTTTTATTGAATAATGGCATCCCAAGAAATAATTCAGTCATGGTGGACATTTGTAAAGGTATTTGCGCAAGCCTTCCATATCTGGCACCTGTTATTTAGTATTGAACTTTTGCTGTTGGATGAGCACTCTGTATATTTTTTTGACCAACAGTTATCAGGTTTTTTTGTAATAATAGCAATAACTATATTCCGATCTGTATTCTCAATGTCATTTCGTAATTAATAATTTTTTAGAGTGACCGCCATGCACAAATAACGAGGGAAGTTCTGTGTAAATAACTTTACCGATTTTTTTTGAAATTCTCGGATCGATCCAGACATAACCAAGTTAGATGGGGGATATTTATGATGAATCACCCTGTACGCCAAGTCGTAAAATGTCAATTCTCGTTATGCATGCCTACCACGTTGGTTCTGGGTACTATGCAACTAATGTTTTAACTTATTTTGGTAATAAAACTGATCGTTTCTAAGAATCTCTAGTAAAAGTTTGCACTTTTTTGCACCAATTTGAAATAGAGGTTAATATTTATCATGTGGGTAGATTCATTAATTTCGTGTTTTTAATTAAATAAATTTTTTGATTAAAAAAGTTTTTTTGGCATAAAGACGCAGAGCCAATAAGGAGGACTTAAAATTGTGACGAATTCGGTGACAGACACGTGTTTCGTGGCTCCTACAAGATCTCGAGCTAAATCCGGATAAAGCGGCAACAAAACGTCGAAATGGTATTGAATTAAAGCGCAAACAATCCTACATTAATTGATATAAATTAGCACCAGTCTGGCTATTTCATATAGTTGATATTTGATTAAATTGTGTTGGTTGAATAAAGCAACACAAAATAGTGTATATAAACCCGAGAAAGTGCACTGCTTGAAGTGGGTGATATAAAATAAGCAACAGCCAGCCAGATGTGAGTGAAACAGATAAGTTTTTGTTTACTTTATTTTAGTTTAGTTTAGCTCATTAATGAAGTCTATTTCCTTATTTAAATTGAAAAATTAGAAATTAAAATTGAAAAGATATTTATTTATTCTTGTCTCAGGACAGTTTATTAAACAACAGAGAAAAAAAAATAAGGTAATGAAATAGAAAATAAATGAAATTGGAAGGCGGCAGTTGAAAATAATTACTGTAAATTGAAACCGATTGTTTCTAATAAGCGGCATACCTACAGGGTGAGCAAACTATCCCTTCGATCCTTCTTTCTCATAACGCGCAAAAAATATCGTTACCGCGAGATAGGGACCTATCCAGCAACTCCACCGTAAATGGATATTTACCTGTGGAACGGTTAATAACATGACTGAATTAGTAACAATGCAAAGTTTCGTAATTTTCTGTTGGTAAAATGTTTACCACCCCCTTTCAACCTACCCCTTCATAAGATTTACTTTTTTAATTGTTGCCATATTTTGAAATTTTAAACACCGTAACTATTTTTAATACTGAAACTTAACAAATACATTAAAAACTTCGGATAACTCCGCAGAAAAAATATTGACCATATAAATTAAACACGAATTGTCTTTAAAAATAGTTTTAAATTTAAAATCACAGAAGTAATTACTTCATATTTAAATTGACTTTGTTTAATATAGAAACCGTAGAAGGAACAAAACCCATTTCGCTGCACTGTCTGTCTTTGTTCTGGTTGGAATTGAATAAGTAATTTTTCAGACCGAGTTGATTTAACTAGAAACTTTCAATTTAATTTACTGTGGTATATGCAAATACAAAGGCTAAAACTTATTTTACTTTAGCTTTCTTAAAAAGCATTAGGCTTTCAGTTCAAATAAATTGACTTGAAAGTCTCTAAAGCTTGTGCTTGAAAAGAAGCAGGACTAGATAGTTAAAGTTCATAATTATTTTGATCAATGCAACGCAAGTTGAAGTAAAAATATAAACGATCGATTATAATCGTAGGTTTAAAGAATTCGTTTCAACATTCGAGTAGAAGTTTTATTCGGGCGTTGCGATGGCGATACCAATTAGCTGATAAGAATTCGGTCGAAAAACAATTCAAAATAGCCGTGTCAATATGATGCAAGTTTTAGAAATTCAAAAATTCAAGATTGCGGCTTTAGAATATGTAAAAAAAAAATAAAAACTCGCTTTTAAATACAAACTGAAACATAATTATAATATGCGACATCAAGAATCCCATGATACCAATTTTTGTGGAACGCCATTAGGATTTTTCTACAAAAAATGTCAAATTGTATTCTCATGCTAACCATATTAACATGCAGAATTTCAAGTCAATACGACATATGGAAGTGGAAAAATTGAGTTGCAAGATGTCCTTATACACAGAGTTATAAACCTAGAGATCAACTTAATAAAAGCATGTTATAAATACTTATTGCTGGTTATGTGTACGTGGTCTCTAACAATGACGAACTTTGCAAAATTGAGACGACAAACATTATGTTTTGTTATGATGCGGACCAGGAGAATGCTCGTCAGGTTCGTAAACTTTACCAACAATAGTTTCCTAATATGCGCGTCTCGGATGAATTAACCTTTGTGTCGTCTATGCAAAATTTAAAATACTATGAACATTTTAAACACATGGCTATTGATAGAGGTCGTATATTCTCTCAAAGGACACTCGAAATAAAAAATTTTAAATATTGGTCAAAGGAATCTTGTCTCCTGCCTATGCAGTTTTCAATAGTGCGTCATATCATGCTGAAAGGAGCTTAAGCATGTATTGTTAATGGGGGATTGGTGGATTGCACTTCAAGCACCTACTTTAACAAAATAAAATACCAATCTTGTGCATGTCTATTTTCAATTTTATTAATAATTTGATCATGTTGTACAAGCTTGGCAACGCTATAATAAAAGTGAATAATTTGCTTTGTGGACGTCGAGATTGAAGGGATACGTTTTTATATATATGCTAGTTATACATACACAGATTAACTCAAGGTTCCGTTTTGGGCCTCTGTTGTTTATTATCTATATCAATGACTTATCCCAGCGCGGTGTTGCAGTTGACGATGATACAACTATAATATATTCAACATATCAGTTTGTTCAATTAGTGATAATATAACTAAGGAACATAGCACAAAACTATTCAGGGTCACTATTGACAACATATTAAATTAGCCTTGTCACGTCGCATCTAAGTCACAAGTTTCTTAATGGAGACTCTAACAATGAGCTATTTTGTGCTCTTCTATACCTATATAAGTTATGGTAAACTTCGGTTGGGTAATTCTTGTTATGCAGACAAAATTTTCCGGCTACAAAAAGGAGCGGTCAGTATAGTATATTTAAAAATTAAAAAACAATGCTTATACTAGGGTGGAGTGAAAAATCTGACATTTTAGTTTCTGAACGCCTATATGCGCAAAAGTGGTGGGCTAAGTAATATTAATTCCCTGCAAATCCTGGAGTCGATTGGATGACGTTTAGCGATGCCCCACCACTTTCTAAATTTGTCGCCGACTGGCAGAAACAAAGCCGATTCAGTTATTTCTCCAGCGACTGTCTTTAAGTGAGTGTGCGTTTAAGCTGCCGATATTCATTCGAAAATAGATTTACAACCACATAATTGTATCTCGGTTATTTTGGTTGTTATTTAGTGAATTTTGATATTCGAGTCTTTTTGTGAAATATGCCAAAAACTAGAAAAGATATTGAGTGCCCTGTATTTGGGGCTCCGTCCGTGTTTAGGAAAAATACGTTACCTATATATGTGGATGTGATGAAAAACTATGCATATATACGTGAAACCTTAATTAATTCCGCTCAAAATAAAGCAGAACCGATCTTAAGTAACATTGCAGAGATTTTGATTGCAGAGCTGAAACTTGTTTGGTCTAAGGCATCTATTCTCATGGTGACAGATCAACAAATTTTACATATGATAAGACAATATCACGAAAAATTGAGAAACCTTAAGAAACCTCTAAAATCCTGGTTAAATGATGCTCTTAGACAAAAAGTGAAAAAAATTAGAGAATTTTTCATTGTGTAAGTGTAAAAACAAAGTGCCAGTTAGAGCAAGAGAATTTCTAGTAGACCAGAGAACTGAGAGAAAATTTTATTGGCACAATTGATCCAGTAGCTACGCGAAACATTCAGCGATCCTTACATCGGAGAGTCTTGGAAACAAGATCGCTACCTTCAACTTCTACTTCCAATGTGCTGGATATGGAACTGTCAGATGGTGAAGAGACAGATGATATTGATGGCTGTTCTAATACAAAGCAGGAGGCTAGCCATTACAACGCCAACGATCTAAACAAATACGTATTAACTTACCAAGTCTCGCACAAGCGTGCGATCGCACAGGTGTTTCTGATAGATCCGCTGTTATTATTGCGTCTGCTGTATTAAAAGATATTGAACTGGTAACCAAAGAAGAAACTTGTAAAATAATTGATAGAATTAAGATAAGAAGAGAGCGAAAAAGAAGATGAAATATTTTAAGAACCAAGCAAGGCAAGGATTTTTTACAAGCCATTTATTTCGATGGACGAAAAATAATACCCTCGTTCAGCATTCAATTGTACAGAAATATAATTACCGAAGAGCATATTGTGATTGTTTCAGAACCCGGATCTAAATATTTTGGACATATCACTGTTCCATGTGGCACAGCAGAGGCAATTTCCGAAAATTTGATACGGTTTCTGCAGCAACATATGGATTTGACGAACTTAGTGTTCATTTGTATGTTACACGCAAATGAATTAGCTTTGCGTCATTTAATAAAACATTTAGATGGGAAAACTGCTGGCCCTTCTGGGTTTTTTGGCGAAATCGGAAAAGCGAATCTATACCAGTCACAGAGTTTCAAAAGATTACCACAGAACTTCCCGAAATTGACTTACAAATGTTAAGCACAGACCAAAAATATTTGTATAACATGAGTTTGTCTATATCGAAGGATACCATATCGGAGGATTTGGCCATGCAACCAACTCCACGTGATGAGTTCTGGGTTGTTTTGTATTAAAACAAGCGATGAGCTGCATAAATCATAAGTTTTGATAGTTTCACTTATTTAGAAAAAAGTCATAAATTTGAAGAGCCTGGGGCACCGGAAAAGCTAATAGTATGAGGCTCAGTTTTCTCACAGTAAATTGACCCTACATGTAGCCACTTTTCCACATATAGGAGAAATCAAACTCGAAAAAAAAATGTTTTCGCCATTTTCGCTCCACCCTAGCCTATGCCGTTTTTATATACTTATGTCACGTTGTTAGAGATTCATAAAGACAACATTCGATTTGAAACAGATGCTGAAGTTTTACTATCTTGATAGAAATAGAAATGATCTCTGAATACCACGATTTCGAATTTCGGAGACCATACAAAATTCCGTAGATATTAAATTATTCAATTACCTACCTATTTGAAATTCTTCACTAATGCTAATAAGTTTAAGGCGATAATTAAGAAGATTTAGCTTACTTATTGCTTTTATTAATGTTATTGTGGGTATCTACTTTAAGTGTAAGTGTATGGACACTTATATTTTATTTTCTTTGACTTTTGTACTTATTAATTTGATTAAATGGAATCTCTATATATCGGTCTATTTATGGACTTGTTTCAAAGACCCTGTAGATTGCAACTCAACTATTGATCGATCGTAAAGGTATCCATTGTCCAGTCCGTTCCCTCTGATACTTCTAATAAAAAACAATATTCACTTTGTGGACTATTAATTATTTTCCAAATATACATAATTATTCAAATTGTGCAGTGAATTTTTTCATAGAAGTTTTTTCCGAACATATTTTTAGGCGGTATTTTTCTTACCATACCAAATCTGTCGGGAATAATTATGGAAACAAACAAGTGGCACATTTACATTGGCTTATGCAGATGGGGGTTCCAAAGCTCTAGGAGACCTTCATTTCATTACAAAAACCGCCACCTCCGCATAATAATGGCAAGAGGGCGAACAATACCCTATTATGTTTATACTGCGGATATACAAGCAGATACATCTTTTTGGAGGTGACTGCTAGTCATTTGTTGACAACGTTATTTGAATTATAGTATTTCATAAAGCATTATTTATTTTAAAGAAACCAGTGTTCTACCAATACCAAAACTGACCCTGATGAATTATGATTTAAAGTGATACTGAAATTTTCTTGTTTTGTGAATCGTTTAATAGTTGGCAACAATGTAGAAATCTTGATTATCGAATTGTTATTGCTCTTGCTATTATTTAAATAAACAGAAAGTGGCAAGTGAGTTATAGACCGTACCAAATTTATAGCAGTTTAAGTCGCAAAACGCGGTCGTTCTGTTCGACAAGAACTTAAACTATTAGAATTTTGCTTTTCTACCAACGCGACAAATAATTGGGGACACATAAATCAATTCTTATGCTGATTAAACTGGATTGGCTGAAGTCTTATCGAATACTTCTTGTTAGTTAAATCTTATTGAAAAACAGGCATGTACGAGTAAAGTTGGACGCCGGAACTTTGACTCGAAAGGCTGCCAATACCGTTAGAGTTATGAAAAAAATGAACATAGACAATTTTATGGACTATTAAATTTTCAATATAATTAATTTCAAATGCAACTTCCTAGAACTGTAAAAGCTCTATAACGATAGAAACAAATGAATAAATATATTACCAGAAAACGCTAGTAATTATTCAAACTTACATACTTATCACAGATAAGTTTAAAACATATATCTTTCTTTTACAATTATCAGAAAGAAAATATGCCCATTATGCACAGTACAACTGTTATCATAATGTCATTTTTAATTTAAATTATCCTGCTCAATGAAACCCAAAGACAATCAAGTGCTCTTCTTTTGATTGTCTTTCGGCCTGTGTCGGCCATTGCAATCTCATCAACCGGAGAGAAGACTTGGACTAATTTCACCAAGGAGTTGATGGGAAAGAGCATTGGTGAGTTAGTCAAACGCGATAGATGGCGTGGCGATGTCAAACGTGTTATACAGCAAACGGGGGCCAACTAGGAGGATGCATGGATCATAAAACGTCAAGCAAGATGCTGTCAGTAAGAATAATATTTTCCAATTTCTTAAACCAAGCAAAAGCAAAATATATCTCGGTAGTTTATTTCAGCTTAGCCGTAGTGTCATTTTGTCGATCCCTTGCTATCCTGCCACCTACTTTTTATACTAACTGATCGCCATGAACGCCATCTGGCCGACAAGGGCGTGTATTATCGTATTTGTATTATTTATTTATTAAAAGAACCTGAAATTATCGAAAGAAAATTTCTAATTAGTTCAATAACTTTTAGGAACTAATTTATTTGGGAAAATTGACTTGTACACAGTTGAAATAAAGTAAACTGACAAATTCTTGTTACGGATCAATATCTGAGTTAATTAACAAAATAACATATAGGCAGATGTAGAATTTCTATTTCTCAATAAAAGTACCATCTACAGAAGCCTCGTTGAGTAATACATCAAAGAGAACTGAACTGTAATATCGGAAAATTTATTAGTTGCCGTGGGAGGTCAAAACAGTAAAAAACTTCGCGATTAGAAAGTATTGGGTACACGTTTGAATGTGGGTTAGTAAACTTTAAGGGCTATGATTTTGTTAGTCATATTACGGATTGCATCAAATCAAATTTAATGTAGAATGATTCAGAATTGTTCATTTTAAGCTGTGAATCTCCGGTTTAAAGAATGGTAATTTTAAAATTCAAATTTTAGGAAAACATGATCATATTTTTTTTAAAATTTCGGATGCTCAATGGAAATGATAACAGAGAGATACACTGACGGAACTGAAATACCTTAAATTTCTTAATATGCATAGTCTATAATATGAAAATCTGAGGAAATCTAAAAAAGAAATTTTTCACGAATATGATATGAAATGCAAATAAATGAACCGAATATATGTATCCATATCTAAATATGCTCTTAAAATTTACTACAACTCTCAAAAAATATGTATCTGTACAAAGGTCATATAAGGATAATACATTATTGTTCCCTCTGGTGTCGTTATTCCTGAACGCTGTCTTTATCATACTCTTTAAAATTTGGGTCGGGTCTGTCAGCGGCTGCAAATATGCCACTTGCCTATTCCAGTAATTGCTCCCTACAGATTTCATAATGGCATACGTTTATAAAGCATATATTTTAAGTGCGTTTTCCAGAAAACATGTTATTTTCAAAAACTTCATATTAAAGCACAAGTTAGATACAAAATGTTCAAAGGGTAATTAAATATATTTATTTATTTATTTACAACTATCCAACAGTCAAGGACCAATTACAGGATAGGAAAAGTATAACATACAATAATTGTAATTACATTTTAGTATAATCTACATAAAAATAGGGTACATACGTTTCAGGTTAAAGAGCAAAGATCCAAATGATAAGTACATACTTATATAACTATGTATGCCGGTATACATATACAGACATATACACCTATATATACGCGTATACACACAAATATTTCCTAAATCCAAATATATGTATTAATGTATATCCTATTTATAACGTAATCGTAAATATCACTTGTTAGCTAAATACAGTCCTTATTTTAGACACAACATTTTGTTGCACTGGCGACGATTCAAGTAACCGTGTACGAGACGTAGGTTGGTTGAAGGTTTGAGGATGTCTAGAATTGGGACGAGGAACATTTAAATTAAGCTGGCTTAGCACTTCTGGGCAGTCGATTATGGAATTCAATAATTTATATAGAAAAATTATGAAACGAACTTTTCTACGTATATTTAGAGAAACCATGTCACATTCTAGCAATTAGACGTCATGGGGGTAACCAATTGGAGGGGTAGGTACCTGTTAGTTTAAAGGACACACATTTTAAAAACTTCCTCTATACGTTTTCGAGCAAATGTTCTTGATGTTCTTATCTAGGATACCATACTAGGAAGGCATACTCCAAATGAGATCGAACAAAAATGTAATAAACACACATTAGTACTCCTCGTGAGCGAAACTCTTTTGAATTGACAATATGTTTACTGAAATTTAATTGGGGGTCAAAGGTGCCTCTTAAATCTTTAAATTAACATGGACGTTGCAGACAGGTGTGGTCCAAACTGTAAGGACATATAATCGCGTTCTTCTTGCGATAGAATGACATAATATTACGCTTTTTAATGTTAAGTGACAGATTATTTTTTATACACCATCTACTTATGCTGTCAAGGTCATGTTGCAGGTTAATACAATCGCCTATGTCCGAGATTGAGCGGTAGATTTTCATATCATCTGCGTACAGCAGATGTTATGTATTAAGATTCTGTTTGATGTCATTTATGTGGATATTAAATAGTAGAGGACCCAAGACCGACCCTTGTGGAACTCCAGAAGCTGCGTTTATATTTTTGGATTTGTAGCCTTTGTGTTCAACAAATTGTAGTCTGTTGCTGAGGTATGACTTAAACAGAGTGATCAGATTGAGTGACAAACCAGCACCATCAAGCTCATCTAGCAATATACCATGTTCTAATCGATCAAAGGTCTTTGAAAAGTCGGTGTATATTACGTCCACCTGACATTGTCGATCGAGAACCTCTGACATATACACGATATATATCGTATAAAAAAAATGTTCTTGATGATTTGATAGTTCATAGTTCCTTGATTGAATGTGGCTGTGTGGTTTTAAAAGTTTGCTTTTAAAATATAGGAATTAATTTTTCAAATTTTAACTGTATTATTTCCTAGGCTTACTTACAGCGAGCTAAACATAGAATTATCAAATCTTACATTAACAAAGATAACAAAGGTCTAGTTTTAGTTCATGTAGCGGCGTATTATTCTATACATATGTTTTTGACATAAACATTGATGTCGATAATCAATCATCTGCGATTAAGGCCGAATGAGAAATTAGCTCAGCCTTCCTGTGTGCCGTAGATATTGCTGGCAACTGTATGTATAGTAACCAGCGTAACAATGTGGTACTTGGATGCAACAGTCAATTTCATGTGTTACTGCGTAGATGTAATTGACTTAAACTGTCAGTTTGCATGAAATTTAACGATATCACGTCTGGTTAATGTAATTTACTGTTCCTCAATAAGGACAACTTTGTGAATAATATCATCAGTTATTATCTAGTCATAATAGTGCACTAACAATAATTAATTACGAATATTATTCGATGTTAATATAATGCATTATTCAATGAGCTGATGCTCAATTAGAAATTTAATTTAGTATTTGGTTTATTTCAAAATGATATTATTATATTCATTTTAAAACGGATATGTGAGAAACATTTAGTAATATTATAAAATGAATTAATATTATACAGTGTGTTATTAAAATAATCATAAACCGTTTAAGAGATTATTCTAGCAAGGATGATAAATAAATTTGCTGTAAAGTTGTCCGGAAATTCTTTCTAAACGAGCGACCAGCGACATTCCACTGAAGATGGAGTCTAACTATCAGAGGCCGAGAAGAGAATTATGTTGTTACTTTTAGTTTCGCGACAACATGAGAACAAAATTTCTCGTTCTTTGAAAACAGAACAAAAACCAGAGAGAACAGTTAAGAAGAAGTAAGTGTGCTGCCTCTAAAACAGTCGAAAAATTATTAACATTAGATAGCTGTACTTATACATTTTTGAGAAAATAAGACCAAATCGAAAATAGGAACCCGAATTTCCTTGCTTATTTAAATATTAAATATAGTTTCAAATTATTCCAATTTTCAACTGTTCTTATCATTTGAGTACAATTTCCAGTGCTAAAATAGTATCCACAACTCATTTAATGATCCACAAACTGTGTTAAAAGAAATTAGAAACTGTGTAAAATAATTCCAACAGAGATATTGGTGGAAGTACCATACATGGCCTCACACGGTCGATATCAATCTGACTGAATTACACAATATAATAGAAAGTGGCATATGCGGCAATCTTAAAAAAAAAACACATTTTAAGGGTAAAGAGAGCCCATAGAGTCTGTTAAAGTAGGTTTGTAATTCTACAAGATCAAAGTCAACATCTACTTACTGCCGAACGTTTAGCCAATCAAGATAATAGACCGGGAGGCAGCGACAGATTTTTCGCGTTAATATCTTTAAAGGTAGATTTTTTTCCAAAGAGAGTTTAGATAGTATCTATAATGAAGGTGCCATTCTACCAAACTCTTAGTGGTGCATAAATGAGTACAAAATTAAACATTTATAATTTCGTTTTTTGAATTGTCACGAATTGTCAAAAAATGGTGATTCGATTTTCACCTCCCAATTCATGTTGTACGGTTATTGCCGACCTTCTCCTCGCCATCGATACATAGAACAGGTCTCCGATCGCCGTATTTGTTCAGTTCTTACGTTTGAAAAATTGACTTGTGGTCGTGCTAATCGCCCAGGGATTTTTTTTTTTGTTTTCAATTTTTTGGCACATTTTTTTGGTTCTATAATTACGATTTGCTCAGTTCTATTGCATTTCTCGGAGAAGTTTTGCATTTTCCGCCGCGGAATATTAATCTGCACTATTTGGATTAAAAATCACATTCTACCTCCTCTATAGGGTGGCTAAATCTTTGGTAGACGTTGCAAAAACGGCAATACGTAGTCAAATCACGACAATTATATTCCTCGTTAGTATTAATGAACAGATAGTATGTTTATAGATCTGTTAATAGGCTTTTATTTACGCCATTATTATATATTTCGGTAAGGAAAATTCTGATTTTTAATCGAAATAGTGCAGATTAATATTCCGCTGCAGAAAATGTAAAAATTTTAAGAGAAATGCAATAGAACGGAGCGAACAGCAATTATAGAATTAAAAATATCTGCCAAAAAATTGAAAACGAAAAAAAAAAAAAGTATCCCCGGGCGGGATTCGAAATCGGGAAACCACTTAAAAATAGTCGCCAATTAGCACGACCGCGAGTCAATTTTTCAAAAGTAAGAACTGAATAAATACGGCGATCGGAGACCTGTTCTATGTCTCGATGGCGAGGAGAAGGTCGGCAATGACCGTACAACGTGAATCGCGAGGTGAAAATCGAAAATTGCGGCCGGTAGAAGCGAAGGCGAATCATCATTTTTTGACAATTCGTGACAATTCGAAAAACGAAATTTTCGTCCATCTGTTTTTTTCCTTAATTTTTTACTCATTTATGCACCACTTAGAGTTTTGGTAGAATTGCACTTTCATTATTGATACTATCTAAACTCTATTTGGAAAAAAATCTAGCTTTATAGAAATGATTTCACGAAAACTGTCGCTGCCTCCCGGGCTATAACATTAGCAGGAGAAAACTAAAATTACAAGCAGCATTATTCCTAAAAAATGAAATTATTTTAAAAATCCTAGTACTATAAGAGTATATTGTAGAATGTTCAAGAATTATACAGAAAATGCAATAAATAATCCGACGACGTCTGTAACATTTACATCTAATTTTTAAGTATTAAATATGGAACTAAAATATTTACCATAAATCACGAAGCAATACGAACAGCAGCAATAAGAACAAGCGCCTGTAGCATAAATCCAACAAGTTTTCAGTCAACCTCTTCATATCATCTTAAACTATATAATTCAGAGTACCACTTACCAGTATGCTAAGACATACTAATATATTATTTAGTGGAGTGTAATGCGTTTGAAATTTGATATATATTAACTCGACATCTTATAACATTAATGGAAGTTGACTCAAGGCAGCAAGGCTTAACAGCTTATTTAAAATCGGATTTCTTTGATATTGAAAAAGTTACATTAGCCTGAATGGTTACCAAAATTAGAGAATATTGTGTAAAAGTAGTGAATCATATAAAAATTAGATTGTTTTTTAGAGGTACATTTCCAGATAAAAATTTTGATAATTTAAATATATGCAAAGAGAGTTTGAATCACACAAATATGCAACATAGCTCGTTCAGATTCACTTGTACCTGTAGTTGACTTTCACATATGTATTTTGCTTTTATTTTAGAAATATACTTAGTCTCGTCATTATAGCATGAAAACCTCTAAAACTAAGGGTCAATTGAGTTCATTTTTGTTGCAAAGTGTTCAGAAATGCATTTAGAAAAAACAGTACCTTTTATTTTTTGGCGGAACTGTTTAGTTATATTTTATATCCAATTTAATTAAATTAAATTTATCATACACAATATGCCATAGAATTAGACGAAAATGGTTTCTATAATTATATTGGCCATTAACATTGGTCAATTATTGGACATAAAATGAAACCAAACATTTCCGCCAAAAAATAAAAGGTACTGTTTTTTCTGAATGCCTTACTGAACACTTTGCAACAAAAATGAAGTCAATTGACCCTGTACCTTCAATTTTAGAAGTAAAATGCCAAAATAACGCGACTAATCATCCAGAATTACAAGTACCTGTTACAGAATGGGAATTAATTTAACTAATACTACATATAAAAGAAATACATAAGTTTATATAATAGTAAATCATGCATAGCTAATGTTACATTATATACACGAAATTATAATTTCGAACTGTGGTCCTTCCTATGGTGTTTTCATTTATTGCCCTGAGACATTCCTGGATGAGAAGCGTGTGTCCCTCTTTCTTTTATTGCGCTTCATCGAGATATTTCTTCTTGTGTTAGGTTGCTTTTTTGTCTGCGATAGAACGAATGGTTTAAGACCTAAGAAGAAAAATACAATTTGAAGCTTTTTATATAATTTTAATTTTATACGAAACACATCTAATCTGCAGCCATTACAAATAAACTGAAGGGGAGAATATTTGTAAGAGATGTGGCAAGATTCAAAGCACTAGTACGAAAATATCAGTTATTCCAAAAGCGTGGAATAAATGAACATATTAACTAATTTAAATAAAAATACCAAAGCTTATGTGTATCGCTACGAACCTCAAGGCCTTCTACACCATATCTTTTACGAAGACTGCTGTGAAAACTCTACGACATGGTAGACCATACTAGTTATATACTACATAATACGTTCTAGTAGGAGTAGGTATATGTAGCGCATTTTCGAGACTCCAAATTACCGATGCATATTCTAATTTCGTTCTTACGAGAGTCTTAAAAAATAATAAAACTATTTAACGAAATCAAAATAGTTGTAAATGTTCACTAGTTATATTTGTGCAGAGCCTTTAATAAAGATGAACTCGAGATTTAACCGCATATAGTAACTAATGTAAAATAGTAACTATAGTGAAAGTAGTAAATATAGTAAATATGGTGAATATAGTAAATATAGTCAGAATTTTATCTTTTAATTTTGTATCTACCGTTAAATATTAACATTTCTGAAACACCCCATATACACGAGGATGCCAACCGGCTTGCTGTAAGTTAACATTAACTGTAAGTACCTATATTTGAAAGCTAAAAATCTAACAAGAAACTAAAGTATATATTTTTGTCTCTTTTTCTTTATTATTCATCAAACATTCATAAGAGTGTTTACGGGAGTGCAGTATCCTTTCTGGTAACACATTATACAAGGTGTTCCACAATTCTCTCGTCAATAACTGAAACAAATATTTGAATTCTATAAAAGGTATTCACTGGACTATATAAATAACTTTAGTTTTGTATAAAAATTATTTTTCTACAAATTGGAGTATAGATAGACATTTTTCCAGGTTGCGAGAACGGCTGATTTTCCGAAAATTGGTTATATTACAAAAGTTGAATGATATGTAATATTTCAATTCCTCACATTTACCTCTATTCAAGATTTATGCGATATAAAAATGAAAAATTTGGCTAATACTTGACGTGTACTTTGTGCTACTTAAGAAAATACCTCTTCAAACTATTTATGACTATCCAAAACACTCAAATTATTTTGTACGTCGTCAACCACATTTTTTTATAATTAAACAAGGTTTTACGCACATTTCAATTAATTGTACTTGTATACATCGTTCACGCTACTCACTCAGTGCGTTATTTATGTGTTCAGGACTTATGGGGCTTAAAACTTAAAATAGGTAATAAATTTTGAACTTTCGCAAGGGTAGAAATGGTTCAACAAGAATTTACAAGAATTTGCAAGTTAATGTATTTTACGGGATAGGGTGTTAATAGAGTATATGTTAAAATTTCATTAAATATTTTAGTGAATATAAAGTTCTACAACCACCTAAGATAAATGATCCGGTGTAAGAAATTCCATATACTTTACTTTTTATACAAATAAATAACGGTAGAACTACATTAAAAATTTGTAATACAAATTCGAGCGTTGGAAATTTCTATGAATTGTTTCTATGAAATGTTTATTAATTCTACCTCTACGTAATTTTTTTATTTAATAAATTGGGTGTACAAATGTGATTTTATATAAATAGCTTTTTTAATTCTATTCTCTTGAAAACAATAAGAGGGCAAAACGAAACAGGAGAAAATGTTATACCAGAAATATACTTGTAATATGTACTAGTAGTATTTTATTTTATAACACTTGTCGAGCTCCGTTAAATAACACCTCACACAACGTCTTCTGCATACGCGCTTTGGTGCTATATTAATTTTTCCGCGCGGCGAACCGGTACTATCCCACCACAATTTGGCGGGCATATGATGATGTGTAACGTCACGTGCTCAAGACAAATGTTGCGTAAAATTCTTACAGCTTTGCTGTCTTAAACCATGTTATAATTATTTGGATATGTTATAATTTTAAAAGTATTAGTAATTGTTAATAAATTAAACACTGCTTTTAGATGAATCAATCAATATATTATAAATACTCTACATATGTTTCGGCTTATTAGGCCTTTATCAAGAGTATTACATAGTGAATACTAAAGTTTCTGACGTGCTTGTTTAATTTATATCTAAAAGTATTTATGTCTTAATCTATTTATGACTTAAGCTATTTAAGATTTAATTTAACATCTTTAATTATTTGAATGTTTGGAGTGGACCTAAGCTGATTATATAAATCAAAGGATATTTCTTAACAATTGGTTTATTATAGGGGTGTTTAGGAAATTCTGCTGGTCATTTGTGGTACAAGGGTTGTACTTGAAAGATTTTTTGATTTCTAGTTGTTCTAGCAGATCTAAACGTTTACCTTTTCTTTCTGAATGAAGTAAATTTATGTTATCAGTATCTATGAAATGGTCGTTTTCAATACAGTGTGCTGACATTCCTGTATTTTTATTGTTATTTAAGATTGATTTTTTGTGTTCTTTCACCCGGTTGACAACGCTTCTACCACTCTGACCGATATAGACAGCATCGCAATCCTTACAATTAATTTTATATACACCTGATTTATCAATTTTATTTAGTTTTTCTTTGTTATTAACCAAAATGTTTCCTATGTTTGTTTTGTTCACACTTATTGTAGAATACCCAAATTATTTAATTTTTTAGAAATTTTGTTACTATATTTCGGAACATAATTAATAAACCTATATTTTGTAGGTTTGTTAGGCACAGTGAAAAATTCTTTTTGAAGCATTTTGCGTTGTTTGTTTTTGACCATGTTATCCATTAGTGACTCGTTGTATCCGTTATTTCTTGCAATTTGTTTAATTATATTTAATTCTCTATCAAAATCACTTTGATCTAAAGGAAAATTCGTCAGTCTATGTATTAGACTATGAAAGGGTGAAATCTTAATTTGCCATGATTGCTGCGAATTATAATGTATTACTGTATCTGTAGTAGTAGGTTTGCGGTAGATGCTAAATTTCAACTGATTGTTATGTTTTTTGATATTCATATCTAGAAAGTTTAATGGACTAATTTGTTCCGATTCCATTGTAAACTGAATTTTACTATTAAAAGAATTTAAGAAATTAAGGTAATTACTTAGGTTTCTTTCTGTACCGGTCCATATACAAAAAATATCGTCTACATATCGAGTCCAATAAAACACATGTGTATTTAAACTCTTATTGCTATTAAAAATTAAATTTTCTAGGTTTGACATAAATATTTCAGCTAACAAAGGAGAAATTGGTGAACCCATTGGTAGCCCGTCTTTTTGTCTAAAGAATTCACCATTAAACTGAAAATAGTTTTGTTCAATACAAACTCTCGAAAGATTTTTTATCTCTGTTTTTTCGGTTTCGCTGATTTGTGAATTATCTATTAAATTATTTAATATTAATTTTAGTTCTGTGAGCGGAACTGAGGTGAACAGACTTTTAACGTCAAAGGAGAATAATTTTGCGTTATTTGGTATTATTAAATTTTTTGTATTTTCAATAAATTCAAAAGAATTTTTTATAGAATATTTAGATTTAAAATTTATTAATTTTGGTAAAATATAATTTAGTTTTTTACATAATTTATAAGATGGAGCATTGATGTGAGATACTATGGGGCGTATAGGGTTATCTACTTTGTGTTTTTTTGGAAGACCATAGAGAATGGGGGCCGAAGGGTTCATAACTTTCAATTTATACGCCTCATTACTTTGAATAACAGTATTATATATTTTTAAGTTAGATACAATTTCGGACTGGAACTTATTGGTAGGGTTTTTATTGATTTTTTCAAAGTCTTCACTATTTAAGATTGTTTGTATTTTTTCATTATATTCTGATTTTGTTAAAATTGTTATGGTGTTACCCTTATCCGCTTTACAGAGAACCAGATCATAATTTACCAGTTTTTGTTTAATGCTGTTCAACAGGTTTATTTCTCCCTTGTTAGTGTTACATTTTGTCGAGGTAAATATATTAGCTAAATTATGTCTTTCCAATTCTGAGATTTCCTCCACTGAGAATGTAGCTAGCTCTGTATTAACAGCAAGAATTTCAAAATCTTTTTTACTTACATTATGTGGAGAATATTTTAAACCTTTTTGAAGGAGGTTTAATTCTTGGTCCGAAAAACTAACATTGGTTAAGTTACTTACTCTGGCAAAAAATGTGAAATGATCCTCAGTTTGAGGGGAATTCCTAGCTACTGCGATATTATTACTTTTTTCCCGTTTTAAACTATTAATTTTGGCTAATTGTCTCTGCTGTAGAACATGCACTATTTCTTGTACGGATTCCCTTATTTGACGGTCTAAATATTCAAAAACGAAGTAATTCTCTTTATGGAGTAATTCTGTGTGTATCAGTTTTAGATGTAGGCCTATGTTGTCTCGTCTGGAAAACCAGTATTTCACCTCTATTTGTAGCCAAGTCTTGTAAGTGTATTTAACAGCCTCTTGTGCTATGAGTGATTTATGATTGCACTGAATTTTCATGTGTTTAGGTGTTAAACCGTTCGCTAAACAGTGTTTGATAAACCAGATATGATTGGAGCACTTCTTAAACTTTAGTAGACACCTTTTGTAAAACACCACTAATTATGCGTTGCTCGTATTTTTAATACACTGAACTGAACTTGTGGTAGGTACCTTGTGAAACATCTTGAAAATAATAGTTAATAAATTAAACACTGCTTTTAGATGAATCAATCAATATATTATAAATACTCTACATATGTTTCGGCTTATTAGGCCTTTATCAAAAGTATTACATAGTGAATACTGTAGTATTCACTATGTAATAGTAATTAGGCCTTTATGAAGAGTATTACATAGTGAATACTGTAGTATTCACTATGTAATACTCTTGATAAAGGCCTAATAAGCCGAAACATATGTAGAGTATTTATAATATATTGATTGATTCATCTAAAAGCAGTGTTTAATTTATTAACTATTATTTTCAAGATGTTTCACAAGGTACCTACCACAAGTTCAGTTCAGTGTATTAAAAGTATCAGGTTTTGTTTCGTATGCACAAAATCGTAATATCGAATATCGCCTAGTTTCCTCCCATACTGGACCCGCGATGTAAGACGTTTTCCGCCCAAAAAAGAAATTATCCATACAGGCCTCAAGTGGCTGCTGTGAAGCTAGAGACTGAATTACATGCCCTGTATACTGACTTATATTCTAATGTCGGAACAAACTAATCTGTTGCTTTTAAACTTAGTTAACTTATCCTAACTTATATGTTAATGTATTTAGTTGTCCACCGAAGTTACTGCAATTTCTAACTTACTGCAACTTAGTAGTTGTCAAGACCAGTACTATTAGTCACCTACAGCGTTCTCATTATAATATATCGTAACTAAATATTAACCTTTCGGAAAGCTAAGAAGGTTGAATCTCTACTGTAATAAGTAATACTCTTGTTGCAGGTTTACTAAAACTACCGCCATCGAATTCTATTGACAGTGGACGTTCTTAATTAGCAATAGTTTGCAATTTCTGATAATGACAAGTTTGAAATTAGTACGAGTTTATTTTAATAATTATATTATTATTAAACTCATATGAAGACAATTCAAAGAGGACAATATTCTAGTACATTTTGCCACTTTCTAGGGTAAACTAAAGCAAGTTGGTTTTAACAAAAGGAATCACCACTTCCACATCCAGATTTTCCATCCAAGTCTCTTTAAACGGAAGCAACTTAATATTATATTTGGTGGGCATGGCAGATGTCATATAAGAATTATGGTTTCTAGTATGTACATATACACCAAATCTCAAGTTTAGTCAAAATCATAAACCGTTACAGAGGAAGCGTGCGAAAAAAAAGTTATAGACAGACTGACTGACAGACAAGTATTTTTCATTCAAATTTAAAATTCCTATGTTTCATGACATTCTAAATCTATTTAAATAAAAAGAAAATGTTTTTTTTGCGATTACTATACGTCCACTCCATTAGGCGGATGTGGATATGTGGGAGTAATAAGAATCTTCGTGTGCCTCAGCAGGGAAAATCTGATCATAAAACTAATAAAATAAAAGTAGGAAACTGCCAAACAGGGTACATGATTTTATTAATGTGTTCATTTTTGTCAATGCATACTTCACGGAGTAAAATCCTATGCAACAAAACCTTAGTTAGTTTTAAAGTTTGTCGGGTACTTACATAAATTTACTGATTGTTACAGAGAGTTAGATTCAACTTTAGAGATACAGAGCTTCTTAGGACACAGGGTGAACTGTAACTAAAACTTTTGTTGAGAAACTGTGACGTTAAAAAGAAAAAAGGAATTGCAATATGAGATGTGTTAGGTAACAGGTAAGTGTACGTTTAATATATAGTATAGTTTTATATTAATTCAACTATTGAGGTGAGTTACAATAATGAAGTAAGCAAAGTTTAAAATATACAAGGTCACTTGATAATGTAACACCTTTATAACTATTTTAGTTTTACCTAGTTTGAACCAAATCATAAGATAGTAAACTATCCTTAACGTCTTTTGATGGCCGAAAAGTTATCCATGCACTTCAAAAATAAAAATACCAAAACATATGAAAAAAATGCCGCAGTCTTTGCAACCATCGTGGTATTGCAAATGATAACACCATACATAAAATATAAACCTATTCCAGACTCGGCTTCGCCTCGTGCGGAAACAGCTACGATCCATCCCAAAAAACATGATTTTAGGTACTTGCTAGAAAAATAACTATTCGCTATTTGTCAAACTTTGTGAATCCATGGCGACTACGATTGGCCCTTATTACAACCGCATTATAACTTCTTGTTCTCTTCGCATACTCATACTGTACACACTTGCTCAGTATTACGTCATCTGATCTCGACTCTTTCATGTCGGCGGCCTCGTAACTTTGACCCCATATACGAACATTAACATTTCCAATGTTAAAAAGTAATGGGACACCCCCTGCACCCCCCTTTCTTTGCCTGCGACGCTAATACTTCCTGCGGCGTTGATAGTTATTAACAATTAGATAGCAAAATAAAAATCAACCTAACTAACCTAACCACCTAATAATCCCATGAAGGATTGAAATCATTATAGGAAAAAGAAGGAAAACATTATTTCTGCCGTCAAATCAAACCTGAATTTGTGAAAAAATTTATTAATTGTTACAAAATAAAAATAAAAATTCGGCGTGCCCAGGAGTCGACAAACAGCGCTATAGCACGGAAGAAATTGTTGAACAGACAAGACGGTACGGACACAGCAAATTTTGTAGCATCGAGCCGGCATTGTTGGACCTCGAGTTAGCGACGCGTTACGAGTATAGTGGCTTGAATAATTTCTAGTTATTTTGTGTTATTCTGTGGAAAGAAAAGCGGGGGGAGATCCCCCACACCCGCCTTTTCTTTGTCTACGACGTTATTACTGCCTGCGGCGCGCGGCGCTAATAATAAAATTTTTCATATCTGATAAACTTCTTGAACTTTGAAGAGCTGAGATCTTCTCTCAGATAAGAGCTACGACTACTTGAAGGATAAGAAAATACCTCCAGGAATAGCAAAACTATATACTACCTAAAAATGTATAAAACATTTTTTTTTTGAAAATAAGATTTAAGATTTTCCTTTCAGATATTAAAATTAACTATTTTTAGAAGTACTGTTCCGTAATTTATAGGTGAAAGGTGAAAGTATTGTAGAGTATTCATATTGTTATTTATGTTTTAAAGAATGTGCTAAAAGAATGATTACAAATGTGAATTTCCCCTGTAAATTCTTAACCGTATAGTTGCTGCATATAATTGACTTCTGCCACACCCCTTTGTATACACTTATTATAGAGGGTATCAAAAATACAAAAATTATTTTGATTTTAAAAAGTTTACTTTCCTCTGCCTCAAACAATATAATGCACTTTGCAGGTAAGTCTATACTTCAAAATTATTATTTTTAATGTTTTACGCCTAGTAACCACGGGTTGAAAATGTGCAATAAGTATTAGTCTAGATGTCCGCGTACAGAAAATGAATTTATACATAACTTCTTGTAACTCCTTGTATGGCTTAATTGCGCCTAATCTGCAACCATGTCCCCCTCCACTTCTTCCGAAAGATTTCCACGCGTTGTACTGAAAAATCGGGAGATCTGTTTTGTCGGACAATTCGAAAATTGGATTCTACATATTACTATTAAGCATTCTTGAAAAAATCAGCTGGTTATCAATAAATTTCTAAAAGTTGTTAATTCGGAATTTTTATACAAAATGATTTTTTAAAAATGGGCTTGTTCGGCATTTTTTTCTATTTCACAAATCGAAAGTGCAAGTATAAATTAATGGATCTGCAAAAAATCAGAATCTTATTCGCACGTTTAGTATCTTAAAAACTATTACAAATTTCCATCTCGCGAAAATGGGGCGTGGCCAGGCGATACGCATAGACTCGGCGATCTCGATAGACTTGATGCTCCTTATTGGTTATAGTTATAAGTGTTTTCGAAGTATTGTTTGTTTTCTTACTACTTGACAGTAGGGGAGTACAATTTGGTGAAATGTCAAAAAATTACAATTTTCTCTCGCTCCTGCCAGAACGAATTTTCGATTTCGACCCCGCAATTTACGATTATAATTCATCGCCGACCTTCTCCTTTCCGTAGACACATAGAACGAACTTCCACTCGACGTATTTATTTAGTTACCAGCGTTTAAAAATTCCATGTTTTTCGGCTTTTCAGGTTAAATTTGAAAGGTCCCAGAAAGCCATTTTTCTTACGTCAATTGCGTATAGTGACGTCACAAATGAGCGCTCGGTTTTTGCAACTATTACTAAATTCAACTACTTATATCTCGAGAACGGAAAAAGTTAATAATACGAAATTTTAAGTGTATATAATGAGAATATCGGGTACTATATGAAAAAGTATAAAAACCATATAAAAAGAATGTCATGGAACAAGCCCATTGTTTAATAGTAATATGTAGAATCTAATTTTCAAATTGTCCGACAAAATAGATTTCCCAATTTTTCAGTAAGCGCGACGCGTGGAAATTTTTCGGAAGAAGTAGAGGGGGAATGCCACGTTTTTGAAAATTATCGCAGATGAATAAAGTTGTAGATTAGGCGCAATTAAACCATACAAGAAGTTACAAGTGCATATGTATACATTCATTTTTTGTACGCGGACACCTACACCATAATGTGTGAATCAGACAACATTTAAAGTTATGGCGGAGGAGCCGGTGAAAGAAGACTGGAATGCAAATGTTCATTTCTCCAACTTCTGCAATGTATTATGTATCCTCTATGATCTATACGACAGTTCATAGTTTTATTAAAAAAAATAGTTTCGTTTGTTCTTTTGGAAATCAAAGAATGTCGCCGAATAGAATAAAAATATTAAAACGTTCTGTTAAGGGTATTTTTTTATCGAACTTATAGTTTGGCCACAAATGAGATATTTCCACATTTGACCAACACTGTATAAACAGAATAGAAACCCTAATGAATCTCAGTCAAAACATGTTATAAAAAATAATCTTAAGTGGTCAGACTATTAAGTTGAATCCACAATTTAGAACGCTTCAGGAAGTGGCATATATATGTCTTTACGAAGTTGCTGTACCATTTCATTAAATTTATTACAGATCCTTTTTTTTGTAACTATATATTTTACTAGCTTTCGTGAAACAGTATTCACACACGATGTGCTTTAGTTCGGATACACCAGCTTTTTATTTTTATGTATTTTTATAAATCTAGTATTTAAGAATAATTTACGAAAAATTTATTGAACGCTGCAGTTTTCGATTTTTTTGTTATACAATGTACCCAATTTTAACGCAAACCTAGTCTCGAACTCCTTCGTTATTGACTCGTTTCAATCAGACTAGTAGAACCTGAGACATTTAAGAAAATCAAATTAAAAATATTAATTTTTACAAAAAATTAGAAAATGTGACTTCAGTTACGCAAACAAAATTAAAAAATAGCCCACTGACTCTTCATGATGTCTAGAATAAGTTAGGAGAATTTATTTTTCATGAGAAAGTACGCTTATTTGCCTTCACTAATGTACAGGCTGTCCCATATTTTGAATTTATGGCTATATAATTTCATTGGCATTTAGCATATTAATATGTCCTTATACATGTCACTTTACGACATTTTAACTCAAATACCCGCGTTCTTAAATAAATCTGCTCATTCTTGAGGTATGTATGATACTATTGTCTCAATTTATTTTCTGTCATAGATATAAATGATTTGTTCAACTTTTTCTGTCTTACATATATTTTACAATTTGCATTTCTAACAGCTTTGGCTTAATTTATTTTAGTATTAATATTACTCACGTATATTCGATTCACACCAGAATTAATCATTTCATTTCAAATAAAGTAATACATTCCAATTTACAGACACCAGTGGTCAACAACTCTTTCAGAAAAGCTCTTCGATATGACCACCACTTTCCGTAATACCTTCTAGCAGAATAATGGGAGTAATATTTTGGTCATAAGAACGTAAGATATACGAAATATTGGGTCACCCTGTGTATGATAGAACTAACTGAACATTGCGTTGTCAACGATTGTTCGTTTTGAAGATAGATGCTATTTTACATTTATTTTTAATGTATGTCTGTTTTATTTTCATATTTTTATGTTATACAGAGTGTCTCAGTTAACATTACCTCAGCGATATCTCGGAAACTAAAAAGTATATGTTTATCCTGTACCCGGTAATAGATTTTTGTTGTTATTGCTTTCTTCAGTAAGTACAATTTGCTATTATAATATTATCGCCAGAATTTGCGCTGCAGTTTAAAAATATTTCTCGATCAAGGAAGTTATGGAACTTATACCATTCGATTAAGAACTAAATTTTAAGAAATTGATTGAGGAAGCCGTTATTCTGTGGTAATTCATAATTATAACGAAATCGAGTAAAACACTACTATGTTTTTTACCGCTATATTTGCACAAAACGTGACTGCAGTTTCAACCCTTTAGGTCATTTTCTAATGATTATTCAACTAAGAATTTTTAGTTGAATAATCGTTTGAAAATGACCTAAAGGGTTAAAACTGCAGTCACGTTTTGTGCAAATATAGTGGTAAAATTAATAATTTAATTAATTAATAAATTAATATAATTTATAATATTAAGTATCTAGTAAATAAGTCGACAGCAAATAACGATTTCTTCTTCTCAATTACAATACACCAAATTTTTTAATGGAAACCCATAAACCATATTGTTCGCGATAAATCAAAATTAAGATACAGTTAAGTTGTTCTCATTTACTCTCTCGCTGAAATGGAACTTAAAAAATTGATTTATAACTACATATACAAGTTAGAAAACTTAATTCAACTTCTGAGGCTTACTCCCTTATCCGGTAAAGTTTTTCTATTATTCGAACCGTTTGAAATACACATCTAAGAAAATAAAGTTTAGTGTTTTTCACGTAATGTCATAAATCTCCATTTATCAAAGTTATGTCATACCGTTTATTATTTATTAAATTAAGTAAACTAAGATATGTTGGTGACATCTGTGAGATTGGTCTAACTTATACATTGGGTTTTTATCGTTATTAAGTGTTTTAAAAGGACAGGATCTGAAAAATATCATCGTTCGGTGTATTACAATTAACTAGATTTTTGTCAACGGTTTATTTGATTTTTAGCAACTATCATAATTTTGAAATATGCTAGCTACAACATTTAATTGAATGAATTAATCTATAAATGCTTTATTCTTAAATGGACACCTATAATTATTAATGTGATTTAAAGTCACCGTTCTTAGGCAGATAATTTAGTTCCAGATCCCATTATAATACATACGAGTATCAAATGTCAAGCCAATATCTTAGTTTTAGAAAAAATTGAACTTTCTAGTACATACACCAAATCCCAAGTTTTAGCACTCCCTGCCTATTTATTTTATTTTATTTTAATCTTATTCATACACAATCTAACAGTACAAGACCATTTACAAGATGGGAAGCAACACATACATCATACAAAAATATACTAACATATGTTTAAATCAAGATATACAACAATAAAACAATATAAATATTGGAGGGACAAAGAGTTGAATTTACTTATAATAAAGAGAGAAAAAAAAAAATACATACATATATGATTTAGACAAAATCTCCTATTTATTAAAGCTGTCGATATCACGCTGGCTGTGGTTATAGCTAGAACATATGCTGTACGTTGGTGAAAATTTTAAAATATTAGTCCGGGCTATAGCAAGGTAGAAAGTTTGGTTTTGTCTTGAATTTATTCGAGGGATATGGAAACTAAGTCTCTGTAGTATCTCATAGAGTTAATATTATAATGAATCACTTCATCAAAAAATGTGGCAAAGTCGTTGATAGGTTACTCATAGAGAACATTTGAAGTAAATGGCTTTGTGGAAAATCAATTGGTGGATATATACCATGAAATTTTAGATATAGGTATTTAAGAAAATGGCTTTGCACATTTTCTAATCTAAGACTATGAATGTTATAGCAGGGCTGCCAAACAAGAGACGCATACTCTAGTTTAGATCACATAGCAGAAAAATATAATAGCTTTAACGTTAAGATATTTCAGAAGTCACGCCCGTTGCGTGTAATAAAATCAGGAGCACTATTTACATAGCAAATTAACGTGTCTATATGATTGACAAAGCTGAGTTTTTTATCAAAAATTACTCCAAGATATTTAAACGAGGACGGTCGAGCTAAAGGTTCATTTTAGAGAGAGTAGTTAAATATATAATTAATATCCTTCGCGGAAAATATCATTACGTTACATTTTTGCACGTTTAATGTAAGACTGTTCTCGACACACCAAGCGCTGAGTTTAGATACATTATTTTGTAATTTAACGCAGACATTTGTGTTAGAGATTCTATATAGTAGCTTGATGTCAAAATTGCATTCACTCTGCAAAATCTTGATGTTCTAGTGCTTGGACACGTTGATAGTGATAGGAATGTAACTTCATATCTCTCAATGTCCTCCGTACCACAAAATGGGATACTCCCACACGGTTCGCGATTTCGCAGGTATTTAAAGTTGGATCCTCCTCTACCAGTTCCAAAATTTGAACCTCTGCATCAATTACCCTTTCTTCGCGTTGTGGACCTCCTTCTCCTCCATGACCATCGAGACCTGTTTTTCGAAGACGATAAAGCTCTTCTGCATTAGCTGCATTTCCACCACTTACTCCATACACCAAGTGCATATCCGCGAGCTCTGGATAAGTGTAATTTCCCATAATGTCCAGAATCTGCATTTTAAAACACCACAATAAACTGTAAATTAACTTTATCAATAAAGAAAACAAAAGGAAAAACTTGGTCCAAAATCCAAAATGTAACACAAAAAGTACGAACGAGAAGTAATGTCTTACGTAACCAAGTACTAACGACTTGAACGATAAGTCAATAAAATAAATCTTAACATAAGTGGCACAAAATTCAAAAAGAACGAAAGCAACAGACAAAACAAAGGAACGGGTAGGTCGCGTCGTGTGTACGTTGTTTAGCAAGTAAGGACACAATCTGAAATTATTACTTGATAATATTACAAAGGAGAGTATAGTACGCGTAATAAGGTAATTTGGCCGCGAAGAAGCAAGAAACATGGCGGTGTCCTCTGTCGGTCGCTTTTAACTGCTTTGTCAGCATGCTTTTCGATGACCCCCGTCGCGGCCTAATTATCTCTTAGGCTCACCATACTTATTTGCACGAATGTCAGAGTATCATGAGCGATAAGACGCGAGGCAATAAATCCCACCCCAATATGCCAGCAGTTCTCAAAATATGTTATGTTATTAAGTATTTTGGATATTTTTGTTTATTTTTTTTCTCCAAAACTATGAGCTTTAGACCTTGTATTATATAACATTTTTTTGTTTGTCTTGCCGTTCCTTACCACCAGTTTTTTTAATTACATGAAACTAATTACACCCTGTATATTACTATATGCCAAATTGAGAATGCAGACGGCATGATCTATGATTAGTGTTTCTGTCCCAGGATTCCCGGGAATTATGTCACTTTGTATCGTTCCCGTTCCCGGGAAATAACACTCGGGATTTCCCGGACCCGTGGAAATAAAAATAAGTTTTAAAAATATTAAATTTGGTGCTCCGAAATTTTACGGAGCGTGCTCGTCGGACGGCATTTATGTTTTATTTGTTTATTGTATTATTTGCTGTAGTTAGTGTTGTTGTGTCCTTTTAATTATAAATAAAACAAAACAAAACTGACCGATTTATTTTTTGACCAAAGGAAGAAAAGAAAAAACATTAGAAAAAAAATCGGTAAAGGTATTTACACAGAACTTCCCTCGTTATTTGTGCATGACGGTCACTCTAAAAAATGATTAATTATGAAATGACATTGGGAATAATAATCGAAATATAGTTATTGCTATTATTACAAAGAAAACCTGATAACTTTTGGTCAAAAAAATATACAGAGTGCTCACCCAACAGCAAAAGTTCAATACTAAATTACAAGTGCCAAATATGGAAGGCTTGCGCAAATACCTTTACAAGTGTCCAACACGACTGAATTATTTCTTGAGATGACCACCCTGTACATTTTTCAATAAAAGTATAATAGGTGCATATGCCAGATATTATTGCCATCTGTCACACTTTCAATCCCACATTTACGTAATGGAGTGGAAATATAGTGGTGGTTAAAAAAAATTTCATTTTTTTTTTATTTTTCAAAAATGTTGCTAAAAAATGTCATGAAACCTGAAACTTTTAAGTTTGAGCAAAAAAAAATATTCCATCGATTCCAGTGTTAAATTTTTTTCCAAAATGGTAAAAAAATGTTGCAAATTTTTTTTCCGAAATAGGTTTGGAATGTCATGAAACGTGGAAATTTTAAATTTGGGCAAAAAAAATTTTTCGTCTATTGTATAGTAATGAAATGGATTAAAAATGTTTTAATTTTTTTTTAATTTTTCAATAACATTTTTAAATTTCTCTGAATAGTTTTAGAATGCCATGGAAACGTGGAAATTTTAAATCTGAACAAAGAAAAAAAAATAGATTTTTTAGTGTTAAAATTATTTCAAAAATGGTAAAATAATTTTCTAACATTTTTAAAAATAGATTTAGAACGCAATGAAAAATAAAAATTTTAAATTTGAAAAAGAAAAAAAAATTTCCATCTATTTTAGTGGTAAAATATTTTTCAAAAATGGTGAAAGAAAATTTCATTTTTTTTTATGTAGGTTTAGAATTTCATGAAACGTGGAAATTTTAAATTTAAACAAAGAAAACAAAAATTTCATCTATTTTAGTGGTAAAAATTTTTTCAAAAATGTTGGGAAAAAAATTTTCCAATTTTTTTTTTTCAGAAATAGGTTTAGCGTGTCATGTAACGTGGAAATTCTAAATTTGAGCAAAAAAAAAATTTTTTCATTATTTATTCCCTTTAGACGGTCCACCCTGTATATTTTCCAGTGAAAGTTTAACCATTTCTTCACTGACAGTAGCGTCAACTACGTACCAAATTTGACTGCTCTCCGTCAAGTAGTTTTTTAGTTAATGCACCAACAGACAGACAATCAGAGAGACTGACGAAATTGAAAAACCTATATTTTCGTAATCTACGTGTTCTGAAACGTCAAAATCCGTAAAAATCTCGGAGGGTGATTTTTTCTCGAATACAATACTTCCCTTCGGTATGCGAGGGAAGTAAAATGAATATTTGAATGATGTGACACTTTGAAAGAAAAAAATGTGTTTTTCAAGAAATATATGAAAAAGGTATTATTTCCCGGGAATCCCGGGATTCCCGGGAACGACAAATTCTATTTCCCGATTCCCGGGAATGAAAAAAAGTCGGGAAATCAGAAACCCTATCTATGATATACATTATAATAGCTTAAATGAGCTGACCAAAGTTATCACAGATCGTATCATCCTCATTTAACTTGTTTGATTGTCGTATTGTATTGTCTTCTTATATTTTTAGTCTATTTTTGTCTGTAATTAAACTTAATTATTTGATTCAATTTAGTTTATTTATAATAATTTAATTTCATTTAATTTATTTTAATATGATTTATGGATCTATGTAAATATAGAATAACTCAGTCTTTAGAATTAATTTTGTCCTGTAATTGGATTTTACTTCCCTCGCATACCGAAGAGAAGTATTGTATTCGAGAAAAAATCACCCTCCGAGATTTTTACGGATTCTGACGTTTCAGATCACGTAGATTATGAAAATATAGGTTTTTCAATTCCGTCAGTCTGTCTGTCTGTCTGTCTGTTGGTGCATTTACTAAAAAACTACTTGACGGAGATCAGTCCAATTTGGTAGGTAGTTGACGCTACTGTCAGCGAAGAAATGGTAGCAATTTCACTGGAAAATATACAGGGTGGACCGTCTAAACGGAATAAATAGTGAAAAAAAATTTTTTTTCGCTCAAATTTAAAATTTCCACGTTTCATGACGTGCTAATCCTATTTCGGGAAAAAAAATTTTTGAAAATTTTTTTCACCATTTTTGAAAAAATTTTTACCAAGATGAAAAAAAAATTTTTCTGCTCAAATTTAAAATTTCCACGTTTCATGACACGCTAAACCTATTTCTGAAAAAAAAAATTTTTGAAAATTTTTTTCACCAACATTTTTGAAAAATATTTACCACAAAAAAAATTTCTTTCTTTGTTCAAATTTAAAATTTTTATGTTTCATGGCATTCTAAACCTATTTAAAAGAAAAAAATGTTTGAAAATTTTTTACCAACATTTTTGAAAAAATTTTCACCACTAAAATAGATGGATTTTTTTTTCTTAAAATTTTCAATTTCCACGTTTCATAGCGCTCTAAATCTATTTAAAAAGAAATTGAAAATTTTTAAAAAATTTTGAAAAAAAATTTACCACTAAAATAGATGGAATTTTTTTTCTTTGTTCAGATTTAAAATCTCCACGTTTCCATGGCATTCTAAAATTATTCAAACAAATTTAAAAATGTTTTTGAAAAATTTTTAAAAAAATTTGAAAACATGTTTAGGTAATCTATTTATCACTATTATAGAATAGACGAAATATTTTTTTGCTCAAATTTAAAATTTCCACGTTTCATGACATTTAAAACCTATTTCGGAAAAAAATTTGCCACATCCTTTCGCCATTTTGGAAAAAAATTTAACACTGAAATACAGGGAAATTTATTTTTTTTTCTCAAATTTAAAATTTTCGCGTTTCGTGACATTCTAAACCTATGCAAAGAAAAAAGTTTTGGAATATTTTTATATTTTTTGACCACCACTATACTTCCACTCCGTGAATGTGGAATTGAAATTGTGACAGATGGCAATAATATTTGGCATATGCACCTATTATATACTTTTATTGAATAATGGCATCCCAAGAAATAATTCAGTCATGGTGGACATTTGTAAAGTTATTTGCGCAAGCCTTACATATCTGGCACCTGTTATTTAGTATTGAACTTTTGCTGTTGGATGAGCACTCTGTATATTTTTTTGACCAAAAGTTATCAGGTTTTTTTGTAATAGCAATAACTATAATCCGATCTGTATTCTCAATGTCATTTCGTAATTAATAATTTTTTAGAGTGACCGCCATGCACAAATAACGAGGGAAGTTCTGTGTAAATAACTTTACCGATTTTTTTGTAATCTGTTAGGCAATAAAACTGTTTATTATTATTATTATTATTATTATTATTCTTAATTTGTTTCAAATTCTAAGATCAATCCAAAGGCATAAAAATTATTTCATTAGTGATACGCCATTGCCTTTCTTGTCTAATAACTAACGCTTATACCATTTAAATCATATGTGACAACTTTGCCGGGTTAGTTCCGCAGCGAAGCACCAACCCACAATAAACCGCCTAGGAGAATTTCTAGACCTCCGTTACGTCCACCTATATTATGTAGCGTTGAAGGAAATCGTTTTTTACACGTTTGGTTAGTGGTTTATTGTTTAGCTAGTCGTGAGCTTTTGTGAGTAGCACGTCCCCTCGACTTCGATTAGAGCAATTCTCGGTTTTCTGTAGTATTATGCGTTCATGAAATTCTACGATGGTGTGACTGGATGAGCCCTCTACGTTCACTACGATCGATCCAGCCTTCCCAGGCCTAGAGCGGCTCTTACAGAATCTGACGGGTATTTGTTTCATCTACCCCCAATCTAATTGGTAACTAAATTCCACTAACTAGATTTGGTCATATTTACTATATCAATGAGTGTGCTCGGTGCTTCGCTTCGGGGTTGTCGTTACGTCTGACTTCATTTCGCAGATTTATTGTCGATTAACAATTAGTTCGGGTCTTGGAATACATCAGCAGCGTTGACAGCTACTTGGCAGAGGGAGATCATATCCTCTAACGCTATGAATATACGAGAATATTTCACGCTGTTAGTTATACAGTAATCATAAAATTACCAGCAGGTAAAGGCATTGTAAAATCTTCAGGAAAATATTTTCATAAAAATATGACATTAGATGATTAAATCTTATTACCTAATATCAATTTTAAGGCCTGGTAAAAATTTTTGGATTTTTACACCGGCCTCAAAATCGATATTAGGTAATAAGGTTTAATTAAATTGACTGATTTTTACTTCCCTCGCATACCGAAGGGATGTATTGTATTCGAGAAAAAATCACCCTCCGAAATTTTTTCGGAATTTGGCGTTTCAGAACATGTAGATTACGAAAATATAGGTTTTTCAATTCCGTCAGTTTGTCTGTCTGTCTGTCTGTTGGCGCATTAACTAAAAAAACTACATAACGGAGTCAAATTTGGTAGGTAGTTGACGCTGCTGTCAGCGAAGAAATGGTTAAACTTTCACTGGAAAATATAGTCTTAGGGGAATCATTAATGAAAATTTTTTTTTTGCTCAAATTTGAAATTTACGTGTTTTATGGCACGCTAAACCTATTTCAGAAGAATGCCAACATTTTTGAAAAATTTCAAAAAAGATGAAATTTTTTAACCTTCCACTCCGCTACGTGAATGTGGAATTGAAAATGTGACAGATGGCAATAATATTTGGCATATGCACCTATTATACTTTTATTGAAAAATGTACAGGGTGGTCATCCCAAGAAATAATTCAGTCATGGTGGACATTTGTAAAGGTATTTGCACAAGCCTTCCATATTTAGCACCTATCATTTAGTATTGAACTTTTGCTGTTGGATGAGCACTCTGTATATTTTTTTGAACAAAACTTATCAGGTTTTCTTTGTAATAATAGTGATAACTATATTCCGATTACTATTTTCAATGTCATTTGGTAATTATTAATTTTTTAGAGTGATCACCATGCACAAATAAAGAAGGAAGTTCTGTGTAAATACCTTTACAGATTTCTTTAAGGGCGATTTAACTTTTTTCAAAAAAATGTATCAGATTCAGTATCAGCTACTAAGAAACTACCTAAACATCTAATTTAGAATTGACACCTCCTCCATAATGTCGAATATTCTCGAAGAGAAAGTACTTCTTTCCCATTCTTCCTGAACTTGTCCTAGACTTAGCATGCACAAACAAGAAAAATAAAACTTATGGTTCGAATTGAGACTTCTCCTTTTTAATAAATTACAAAGTCGGTTAAAAAACAAACATCAGCAATATTTTTAATAAATACTCCATTAATATTGGGAAAAGACGTCAACAAGAATTGAAAATAACAATTAAAACAATAATCACATACCTAACACTATTTTTACTACTAATAAATGTATATGCGGCAGGTCTTGGTAACATTAGAAGCAAAACAAGTTAATTTGCATCAAAATGTATAGAAAATGAAAAGGGAAAGATCTGCCTAGTAATCCAGTAATACATCTTGACTGACATAGGGTATCTATTATTCTTTAATATGTTGTATATGATTATAAATTAATGTTGAATTTAAATTTACGACATCAGCAGACCTCCGGATCTTGGTGAAAAATTCAAAGAACTGCGATATTTTTTACCTCTTTTCAGTAAAAATAATTTAATACTTTTTGAATGTAAAGTAAAGTAAATTTGCTACAAATTTGTACCAGAACGGACTTTGTAGACCAAATAGTTTCCGAGATACGGCTATTAAAATTTTTGCGAAGTTTTCATATTTTTAGCAATATTTAACTTAAAAATCTGTGAAAGACCCACTACTATTATAACGGGATTCAGAAAATTCATTTTACCCAAGCGAAATAAAATTTAAAAAATTAAATAAAATAGTACTATTATTATATTGAATGGATCGGAAAACAGGAGAGTGGATCAAACCTTTCAAATGAGCAAACAAATAATAATTCATTTTTAATTATGCATAGAGTATATAGGCTTCGAGACTAGTTAGCTAATAGATAGGTCAGGTTGTTTTTATCAGTCAATGTCAAATATAATTACGTCACACTTATTCAAAGAAATTGTCTTGGTTTTGCATGAAACATCTTTATGAGTGGCTTTATGTCTTTCTGATGAGCTCCAAAATAAAGGCGAAACACGTTTCAAAGGCCAAGAATTTCCAAGAAACAAAATGATAGATTTTATAAAAATGTAATCCATTCGAGTGAAATTTTTTTTTAAGACAAGGTAAATAAATAAATTCATTTTAGGCCTTTATTCTCATTTTCAACTGAATCTTCATGATCGTAGGGGGTTATGTAGATACTAGTTTAAGCTGCATGGCCGTAGGGGATTGTGTGGATGCTAGTGTTAGAATGAGAATTGTCAAATAAGAAATTAGACAAATTCATTTTAGGATTTTAATTTGCTAGCATAACCAAAATTTAGGTTATCGAAAGAATGCAAAGATCTCATTGATATTTTTACACAAAGTCTTTCTTTTAGTTATAGATAGTTATTTTTTCTGAAGTTTGCAAAATCCTATAAAGAATATGTTTCAATTTCAAATGAGTTATTACACGCACCTTCATTCCATATAAAATTTTCAAAGGGGCAGGTGGCACTCCAAGGGGGTCGAAGGGGGAGGTATAAAATTACGCTCAAATAATGTCATTTTAGAATTAAAAATTGACGTGTTTTAGGATTTTACTTATAAATTGTAAATTACAATGTTTTTATCCGTTATTTATGGACCTCACTGTAGTGTACGCACGGACAAATTGTTATGATTTTTCCGTATGGCCATCATAATCTTTTATTTCATTGTAATAATATACTAATAGCTAGTTTGGCCTCTAAGCCAAAAGTAAAAAATATGAACCTAATATTAGAGGAGGAGAAGGACAACGTCTGTTATATTTGTTCACAAATAATACGGCTATAAAGAACAACATAAAATAAAAACGAAAACAAAATTCTCAAAAAATATTTCTTTAGCTTTCCTCAGATGAAACAAGTTGTGGTTGTTATGTAATTTTATTTGTTGCGTTCCTTTGTTGAAAGTAATTTATGTGGGGGCGTTATTGGGGTTAGACACTACAGTCGGGCTTTTTGGACAAGTGAAGTGGTATAATGTCAGGGATCTGAGAGGAATTCGGATGAAATTGGTGGGCAATTTCCTGAAACAGAAGTAACAATAGACAAGATTCATGAACGTATAAAGCCGTGTCTCTAAGCTGACTGAATGAGAAACCGTTATTATTTGGAAATTAAGAAATTAGGTTTTATATAAAGAAACTGCTGGAAAAAGCTCTACTTTGGTGAATAAGAACGTGCGAAACAGATTAATTTGAACGAGTCAAATAATTCCGCTGCTTATATAAAGCTATTTCCCATTAATTTTTTTATTTTCAGTTACAATACCCAATTAAAGTATAAGATTCCATATAAACTAAAACTGTACAACATAGTATTACAGAGATCTTACGCAAGTATATAAAATGCAACTATAGATACTAGGTAAAACTTGAAGTTATTTCATTCCACTGGTCTGGACAATTAATTTTTCTAACAATTTATTAAGGGAATGTTAAAATAATTTCGTTTTATCGTTAACTTACCTAATCAATTTTTTCTCTTCTTCAGTTCTTTGGGACCTCCTGCCACATATATTTTTCTTTTTAAGCGTTGCTCGGGAATATACAAAATATCACAATTAACTTGTATGTTACTGGTAACTAACCTTTACGCCCGTGACTTTTACGTCAAAGGATCTGTTAGAGGTTGCTTTTATTTTTAATAAATAACACAAATAAGTATAAAAACTTGAAATTAAATATTTCGCCGACGTTTCGGAAATCGAATCTGTTTTCCAAGGTTTTTTTAAAAATATTTTTTGCTGTGTACGATAAATAAACAGCTCTAAAAATGTTTGTTATATTCAATATCCATAGATACTTACTATTTACATCGAACTGTTGATATAGTTAACAGTTAGTTTTTTTAGTTTTTATACAATGTTAAGTTTGTGAAGTTCTTCTTCTTTTAACATTGCCAACAAAGTTGTACAGACATCTACGGAACAATTCGACACGCATATATCCTCATTCAATAATACTATCGCGGATTCTTTAATTTTTGTTTATTTGCTATCTGCTTGTTTTGCTAAAATTTTTGCCGAGTCCCAGTTTATTCTATGTCCGTTCTCCCAAGCGTGTTCGCAGATATTGGACCTCTGAATTTCATTTTTTCTGATATAATTTTAATGTTCGCCCAATCTTACACTGATAGGTCTGCATGACTCACCCACGTAATGTTTGTTGCACTCACGCGGAATACTATAAATGCAGTTTTTTGAATTTTGCTCGTGGTTCTTCGGTTTCGTCTTTGTCAGAATAAATCTTAAAGTGTTGTTTGTTTGAAATACCCTAATTTTTCAGGTTTTTGTCATACCTGATTGTTATTTTCAATATTTATGAAGGTTTTATCGACAAAACCCCCAGGGTATTGATTATGTATAAGAACTTCCTTTATAAACCGCTTCTCATTGTTTAGTATTTCGTCATTAGAAGAAATGATTTTGGCCCTATCATACAAACATTTTCAACACCCCTCTTAACGTGCATCGACTGATTTGAGTTGAAATTTAAATATCTGTTGGTATGTGTTGGTTTTCTGTAAACACTTGTTTCAATTGTATCATTTACTCTTTTAATTAAAACATCTAAAGATGGTAATTCAGTTTCCTTTTCTGAAATGAATTTAATAGAAGGCTCTTTATTATTTAAATGTTTCAAAAAACTGACTAGTAACTCAATACCGTGAGGCCAGATTGCAAAGATATCATCTACGTATCTCCACCAGATAACCGGTTTGTATGCACAATTTTGAAGATGTCTAGTCTCAAAATCCTCTATGAATATATTGCTTAAAATCAGTGACAATGGAGAACCTACTGCCATACCGAAATCCTGCTGATAGTAATCATTTTCCAACTGAAAATAAGTTGTTTTTTATACACGAGGTTAATTTTGAATGCTTTTGTTTTAAACTGTAAACTAAAATAAAGATATAAAATGAATATAGAAAATAAAAACTAAAAACTATTATCGCTTCGGAAAAACAATATATTTCTGTTGCTAAAATTTTTAAATTATTGTTCGTGACGATTTATTATTTAAGTAGGTACCTATTTCAATTCGGGTGAGCAACAAACTCGTGCAAAGATCTATGACTGTATAGTATCCACGCTCTTATACATCCATTCTTTTAGTAATTTATTATTTATTATATATTTCTGTATAAACAAAAACTTTTTTAAAAGTAAAAGCTTATGGTAGGTATTCGGTGGAAACCAATTTTAAATAGATATTATGTTTTGGTACACTTAGGTTATATAGACATACCCTGTACATTGTAATCGGGTATTCGTTTTCATCCTTTCTAGAACTTGACCCAGTTTACTCCTTTCTATGGGGTATCATAGAACACAATGCGATGAAGATATCCAGACACTATATACACATAAAGGTCCGACTAGTTCATTCAGTTTGCTGAAACGCCAACGTTGATATATCTAAGGGTATGAATTACTCATATTTAGTTTGTGTTTACTATCTTCTCTTAATATTCCTTTGCATATATACTATAGTGAGTGTATTTAAATTATGTCAATTTGTATACATTTTATATTAATTCATTTTTATGGAATTTGATTAGAAATGAACTTGACTTTTTAGCGTGATTTAATTTTGAGCTTATGCTCTTTTAATAATTTTTTTATGATGTTGAAATCTAGATATATTTTTAGCTTGTACTTTGAAACAACTTTTCTTCGTTGAAAATATTTCTGATAAAAATTAAATCGTCAAGATGTGAAAAGTTGATGATATTAAATGCATATTCTCAAGTTTTTTAGGTTGCTCAATACAGTAAAATAATAAAAAAAAAACAATAAAAAATAGGCTCACAAAAACACAATGTAAAATAAGTAGTAATAATAAATATAGTACCTCAAGTAGAGAAAAACGTAAATATAAAATTGTTTAAAAACACAAAAAACAGGTATTGTAAAAATGCTAAAATATATCGTTAACTAAAATAAACTAATGAGACAGACGATAAATTAGGCAGGGAACCAAAATATTCATGATATGAATAAAAGGCATTCTGTAAAATAATATTTTTTATTTTTAACTTAAACGTGTTTACGCCCATTTCAAGATTTCGTAATTCTCTAGGTAACACATTAAAAAGTTTTATGGACAGATACAAGTAAGAATTATTGTGAGATTTACTCAGTCTATATTTGGACGGTTGGTAAGGTAAGGTAAGGTTGAAGGACGGTTGAATAAACAAAATAATCACTCCTTTTAGTGACCCAATTACGTGCAAAATTACAAAAGTCGCGCAATTATAACAGCCCTACTAAGTTCACAATTTTGAGTCTTTAATTCCGAAAATGCCTGACTGTTTATCATCAACCGCTCCTTCGTCATAACTTCGAATGTTCTCCTATGAAAAGTACCTGCACCTTCGCCATAACTTCAAATATTCTATAATATTTCTTGCTTATACTTTTTCCGATTTTTACTGACCTAATTCTAGACATAGCTTCATGCAAAAATACGGTACCACCGACGAGCCATTTGCAATAGATTTCATAGAAATCGCTTAAGCCATTCCGAGAGAACACGCTGAATATACAAAGATTTTCTATAAGTTATGTTTTAGATCTTGTATAACATATTAAAACAGTCTTCAGGCAAGGAACAATCATTGAACCGGTAAATTTAGATCCTAAGTTTTGTCAAAACAGTCAGAACATTTTAGAAAAAATGTTTTAGACCTGACGGGGGCCAAGAATGAGCCTTATCTACTCACCTCGTTTAGGATTTTCCTGCTGCAGGGAAAAATGGACAAACGGTCCTCCAATACCAGCACAAATAGTTTGGTGTAAGATAGAACAGTGAGTGGGAGCTGTGATTTGCGGGATAAGGTCAAAAACGAAAATCCCAATACAGGCATTTTGAATTTCTTCTAACCTATTTATTGTACTTTTGTCGAGACATGAAAAATGAACAATAATACCATAATTAAGAATAAATAAAACAAAACTTCACGCAGTTTTTTTCTTTAATTTTTAATTAACGTATATATTAATATGTGTATTGGCATAAAGAAGTTTCAGCACAACGTATATTTTTTAATCAATTTGTTTACATGTGTTATAAATCTGAGTTTTGGTTCAAAGATGAAACCTAAATTTTATGCACTCTCTTCTGTTGGGAGCTTACTATTGTCTAATAAATTTTTTGTATTTTCACACAGTATTTAATGATACATAGTTTGATTAAACATCATTACTGTCGATTTATTTGCGTTAATTTTTAAATGATGTTTTGTAGCAAAATATAAATCTCTTGCAAGTCAACATTTATTAAGTTTGCAGCTGTGAGGTAATTACTAGAATCGAATGGGAAATAAAGTTGTGTATCATCGGTATATGCTTACACAGAACAGTGCTGTATGTTTACAAACATGTCTACTTTGTAGACGAGATGAAGAAGAGGTTCCAATATAGAGCCTTGAGGCACACCGGATGATGTTAACTATCTACGCGAATAACTGTCTTCAATGAAAACTGTCTGACTACGACCAGTCAGATAACATTTGATAAAATTTACAGTTATGTCGGAAAAGCCAAAAACGTGCAACTTTACACATAAAAGGTGACGATTTAATTTATCGAAAGCTTTTATGAAAACAGGCAAAACTAAAGCTGCAGCTTGCTTGTTATCTATGGCTCGAAATGTATTGCCGTGCACATTTGCTATGACCCTTTTGGAAATCTGACTAAAATGAAGGAATAATTTTGTGTTCTTTGACAATCGTTTAATTACTGGTGCACAATTTTCTCAAGAATCTTTGAAAGTGGAGCTAAGATGCATATCGTAAGCAACAGTTTCTTGTACGGTCACCAGTTTAGGTGTTGGCACTCGATCGGCGAAGTTAAATGGTTGTGTTCTCGTCAAGGTGCTTCAGTCCATGTCCTGAGCTATAGCCTTGACTGGACTGAGATAGCATGGCGAAAAAATAGAAATGAAGGGCTGATGACTTCACCAAGGAGCTCAAAAATATTTTGAGGATTATTAACCTTTGTCAAAGGACTAACTAGTGCCTCTTTCCATTGTTCAAGAAAATACCCTTGTTCCAGGCAACAATTGACGAAGTGAGTTTTCCAATTACTGGAAAACTGTATTTTAGCATTACTAGGGAACCACAAGCATTTGATTTTAGATAAAAAGTACTGTATTAATGTCTTCTTGTATCTATTTTCATTCCAATATTACAGTACTTACAACATGCCTTCAAACATGCCCAACATGCTCGCTTAAGCCATTCTACGATAGTGATTGAACAAATTTAAAATAAATACATATGAATTGAATTTAGAATCCTTTCCATTAACTTTTTTTTTAAAGTCGGTTAATAATGTCAGTAAACCGTGTACAGATATATTAGAGTACAAAGAAATGACTATGTACAACAAAATTACTTTGGTTTTGTGAAGCTGATGCGAAATAAAATTTATTCTACTCTATTCAATTTGATTGACTTTTCCCACGTTCGGTAGGAACGTGTCCCATAAAACTAACGTAAAGTGTTCGACTAATTGTACCTACACAAAGAAAATGAAAATTTTATTTCAGACAGAGGAACGTAATAATTGATTAATTTATTTACGACTTCTCGTTTTCCTCTTTTCTTATTGTCTCCGTTAAATGCTCACAAATTGGCAAAGGTTCTGGTGATCCTAAACGATTCGTCTCTTGTTTTATCGTCGCTTCGAGTCATTGAATAAATATTGACATATTAGGTAGAAACATTTAATTGGAATAAAAAGTAAATATATGTACGTACAAGGTAATTTATTGTATTTTAACCCCCTGCCACCATAACGCTTTTATTTTTAGTGTTTAGCTGAAAAATAGTTGAATACAAAATTTGTAGAGTTGTATCTATAATTCTTTTAAATACAACTTAAAAAACAATAGTATGCACAGGCCACGTGATTTAAAAAATTAGGGTGATTTTTTAAAGAGAACACCCTGTTAATTTTTACATATATATAGAGTTTGTAGGTCTAGTTGTAATATTTCTTGACTTATTGGATATCAAATATGCTCCAGATTTTCATATTCATAGATACTGAGGGTAGCACAGTATTTACTTGTGCTGTGACTAATGGTACCATGACAACATTGTTAGTACTTGACATTTTGTATTATTATTTTATAATGGATTTCTGGAGAAAGAACAATATTATTTAGGTGTTCTGCAGACAACTTTCAGATACTTCATCTAACATTTAATATGAGAAACAACAAATTATTTAGTCATTATGTATACTGACGATGTACTTCTGATCATGCAGGCACATTGCAAATGTCAACCAAGACATTACTCTGAAATTATAGAAATTCATTTTTATCTAAAAGACAAACCGAGGGATCTGCCCCTTACATCGGTTATTCTGTGATTCTTAAATATCACTTATTCATTATGTATACTGATGATCTACTTTTGACCATGCATGCAAGTACATTACAAATGTTAATCCATGACATTTAATTGACAATAGCCAATTCTGGTACGGTGCACCAAAAATACAATATACCTTCCATTTGCCGCCACATTTTATTTTATTTTATTTTACTTTATTTATACACCATCTACATTTACAAGATGGGAACAACACATACATAATACAAGAATAACTTAAATTTACTAAGATACATTTCAGTGAAGATACACAACAATAGAACTATATAAATAGTAGAGAGAACAGAGTTTGAATTTATTTAGAATAAAGAGAGAGAAAAAATACAATTTTAGACAAAATCTCTTATTTATCACGCTGGCTGTGGTTGTAGCTAGAGCACATGCTGTAGATTGGTGAAAACTTTAAAGTATTAATCCAGGCTATGGCAAGGTAGAAAGTTTGGTTTTGTTTTAAATTTATTCGAGGAATATGGAAACTAAGTCTATGACTCCATAGAGAAGGTTCTTTATGATATTGACTCTAGTGAGATACTCATCTCACTAGAGTCAATATCATAAAGAACCTTCTTTTTTAAAATAATTATGGCAAAGTCGTTAACGTCTCTCAAATAGGTTACTCCTAGAAAACATTTAAAGTAAATCGCTTTGTGGAAAACCAATTTGTGAATACATACCATAAGATTTTAGATATGGAAATTTAAGAAAATGATGTTGCACATTTCCTAATTTAAGACTATGAATATTATAGCAGGGCTGCCAAATAAGAGACAAATACTCTAGTTTAGATCACAAAAAAAACTAGTAGTTTTAACGTTGAGTTATTTGAGAAATCACGCCCATTGCGAAGAATAAAACCAAGAGTTCTATTTACGGCGCAAATTAACGTATCTATATGATTGACAAAGCTGAGTATCTTGTCAAAAATTACTACAAGGTTTTTAAACGAGGACGGTCGAGTTAAAAATTCGTTTTCTAGAGAGCAGTTAAATGTTTAATTACTATCCTTCGTGGAAAATGTCATTACGTTACATGTTTACACCTTTAATGTGAGAATGTTCTCGACACACCAAGCGCTGGGTTTAGAAATAGTATTTTGTAACTTAATGCAGTCACTTATGTTAGAGATTTTATGTAGTAGCTTGATGTCATCTGCATACATTAAATAAACATCTAACTCATATGCTATATCATTGATAAACATATTAAACAAGAGTGGTCCAAGAACAGACCCCTGAGGTACACCGGAACGAGATAAGTAGACCTAAATCCATTATACGCGACGTACTGCTTGCTATGTGACAAGCATGATGTGAAAAAGTGTGTCAGATTCTGTGAAACTCCAATATTAGACAGTTTTTTAATAAGAATGTTATGATTCTTTTGTATGTGAAATCAAAAGATATTATATCAGTTTGAACTTGCATATCAATGCGCTCAGACATGTTGTCTCGGATGCTAGAGAAATTGCCTCTACCATATTAAGATAGTTATCAAAACAATGGTCTCGATGGGAGGGTTACATTGATCTTATAATACATCAATAATTCGTAGTCGAGTTTGAGCTTTTAAGGTACTTCTTCTTGTTGTAGTCTCAGACTTTGATGTCCCTTTGTTTGATATTTTCACAGCCTCAATTTTTTTGCCATATTTAAAACTGATTTCGTCTTTTTATTTCATTTTTGACCTCACTAAAGAATTTAAATATCACTTTGTTAAACTATCCTTTCTTCACCACTTCCGATTTCCTTAAACTACCTCTAGCACTTTCTTTCATCTTCAAAATAGTTCACTTTTGGTTGAGGCAGCGTCCAGGACATTATTTTAATCAGCATTACAAATATTTCCATAATAAAGTAATCATTCATTCTTGGTAATAATAAAATATGACCTAAAATGCCTCGTTTATATGTATGAAAATATTAATATATTTAAAAATGTACCTCATATGTGAATAAGGATGCAAAGCTACGTTTTACCACGTTAACGTTAATACGACATTACACTTTTAGTTCTCTTATGCTATTTATTATCTGTAATGTACACTACGCTTTACATTTTCAAGGCATAAATAAATTAGAAGGAAAATTAGCCCGCTTTGTGCAGCTGAGATACTTGGAAATTGGAAAATGTTCACCCGTTTTATCTGAATATATCTTATAACCGGATAGAAATATTTTAACTAACTAAATTGACCAAGAACGAACGATATATTCCTATAATCCTTAATGGAGTGCAGTATTAGTTAAATATGTATAAGTCAGAAGCGTAGATGTTATTTCCCGCTAACATAATGGTTAATTATATTACTGCTACATCTACGTAGTGGATATATCCAGTATAGTAATCGTAAATATTTTTTTTTGTCGAAATAGGTTTAAAATATCATGAAACGTCGAGATTTTAAATTTGAGCGAGAAAAAATTTCTGTCCGCCTGTCTGTTGGTCTGCAACTTTTTTGTACTCAAGTTTTCTCTGGAAAGGTTTAAGATATTGACTTGAAATTTTATATACGTATGTAATATAATGAGATCTGGAAACGAATTGTTTTTTTGAACATATCAGGTAAATGGTTGAGGAAAAATTAGTAAAGCAAGCTGGTAAGAGTACAGAAACTTGAGATTCGGCATATATACTAGAAGCCAAAGTCTCATTTTTTTTATCTACATCCTCCACCCCCACTCCATTATTAAAGGGGTTGTTAAAATAAAATTGAGATATTCGTTTGAAACTTGGTACATGTATGTATTATACCCCATCTGTAATTAGATTATATTTTGTGATGACTCCGGTGAAGGGTTCGGGGGTAAGTAGGGACAAATTGGGGGAAAAGAACTAAAGCAAGCTGGTAAGAGTACAGAAACTTGGATTTGGTGCAAATACTAGAAGCCAAAGGCTCGTATTTTTTATAACATTTTTCAACCTCCCCGCCACACCCACCCCTTTATCAAAGGTGCTGATAAATTTAAGTTGAGGTATTCACGTGAAAATTGGTATACGTATGTATCATAATGATATCCGTGTATTCTTTAACGGAGTGGGGGGGAAGGGTCGATGTGAATTTGTGAAAATGAGTAGTGCAAGCCAATAAGATTCCACAAACTTTATTTTTGGCGCATATGCTAAGAACCAACGCCTCAATTTTTTTATGACATCTGTCTCAAGTATTATTAAAATTCTGTGATAAATTATTTCCACATACTAGAGTGTAATTATAGACAAGGTATTTTCTTTTAAAGAGACTTGGATGGAAAATCTGGATGTGGATGTATTGGTTCCATAGGCAGCGGTTTAATTTTGAGGATTCCTCGATAGATGTTTAGAAGTGAAAATACATAGATATGGTAGGTAGTCCCAAAGAGAAAAGTAAAGGAATAGAAAATCCATGTGAAATTTTAGATCATTGAGGTTGTATTAAACGCACCGGCATGCAGATTTTATTAAATTAAGCAAAATAAAACAAAAAGGCATTGGAAATTTACGATTCAATAAATTTATCGTTCCTGGCCATTAGTCTAAAATTAAATTAAAATGTGCGTAGAAATATTATACATAATTATGCAAATACGAATATAGAGGTTTCAGCACATACACATACGTGGAAAATACTACATTTGAATTCGTAAACATAGTTACACATTAATAATATAATTCTTTTATTCGAAGCAATCAAGTTAGATTGTTGAAATTAGTTCACAATAAGCTACAAGTTATATAACCAAAACTGATTTTGCATCCACTTTTAAGCTAAAGCATCCTTGGAAGATTGGACGTATTGCAGGCCTTCACATTCTCGCGAGCTTCATCCGTTACCTGAATAAGTACATTTTCAGGGAATGCATCGCCTTGGTCGTTAATTCTGTATTGTAAAGGACGTCAGATGCTTCCACGTTGATGAACCCCAAATGGATCCCCAATTAATTCAAGGAAAAGAATGCTCAATTACAGGGGCTTATTTCTGTTGGAAACGGCCGCTTCTTAATAGCACTGGTGCAGAAACCAATCATTGCAGTGCGTTGATTCCCAAGGACATCGCTGAAAATATCATCTTAAGTACCTGCAAACTTTATTTGATAGAATTTTCACTACCCCAAATATTCTATGGCGAAAAGCCATCCTTGTTAAGGGAATGATCTCCTCGGTCAGCGTGGAAGCCTCAGAGGTTAGTCCCCTGTTTGATGCGTTGAAGTAGTTAAAAACTACCCTACACCAAATAGTTTAATAAATAGAGAAGACAAGCTGTCGATTTGCCGGGAGTCGCGATTTGGTTGCCTTGGAGACGGTAAGCTCGTCGTCCTTGTCGCACATCTCGTACCCTCTCTCTCCACTCTGTTTTACAAAGCAACACAACCTTACCCGGCGCGCTTTGATTTCACAAATACCATCAATTTTAAATATTTGTTTTGAATACCGTTCTGCTTTATTTACAATTGCACGTGTTTTCTCAAATTTTTCTTCTGCTTATAACGTTTAATCTGTTCGTCGCATTTAATTTGTATATTGATTAATTTTTTTTTGCGACAATGGTCTATACCTGCAAAGTTTGTAGAAAAACTAAGTCACCCATAACTCCCAGATTGGTATACACCTATTGTCACCTACCCTCATGTACTGTGTGACAAAGAGAGAACGAGCTATGTGAGAAGCCTACAGCCTACCGCTGCTTATACATTACGCTTATGGAGCTTGTCTCCTCTATTTGTTAAACTCTTTGCCCTTCACAGCTTACTCTGCGGGTCGCACTCGCCAAACAACTTCCAACATATATTAGCTTGAACTTTACTCGCGCTCTTGGAAGTCATACAAACAGCAAGAGGCTTCTCAAGTACTCAATTGGAAACCAGGATAACTATTATATCCACCTTATCTGTTCCAGTGTTTATGCAACTTGCGGGATGCAGCAGATCATGGTATCGTGTACAATAGTTGGATGTTGCTGTAATCTGGATTCTTTTTACAGACTACTTTTCAGTCATTGTAAAAAAGGCAATGATGAGGAATAAGGATAATTAGACATTTAAAAAAGAATCACCCTAATGTACTGTGTGAATGAAACAAAATACAGCCCTTTAAATTTTAGGGATGGACTGGTTGTGGTTGCGAATGTGTTAGCTATATGTCGCATAATGCTATCTACAGCTCGAATCAAGTTTTTGAAATTTTCGTTTCCCTGTCCATTTAAAGATTATCCTTGGCAACAGTTTCCGCTGAACACATTGTTTGTAAACGTATTATTATTTATAAACAACATTAACTTATTTATAATAATTACAAGGTGCGTAGAAAGCAACTAATCGAAAATCTAATAATCTCTAATGGGCACTTTAATGGAATTTACAGTAACGTTTCTGTAATTTGCAATTTTAACGTCGTGTAATTAGAAACTCATTACCCACTCGAGTCTTAAAGCATACAATTATAAAGTGCATTATAATAAATTAACGCAATTTGTGAAATGGTTTTTTCAACTTAGAAAATATAATTGTATGAAAACGCAACAGCTTAAAGCATCACACTGTTATTGCTACCGATATATCACCTAGCATTATAAATGAAACTGTTTTATATTGTTCGATAACAGTAAAAAGAATAAAAAATCAATGGTGGCGCTAGTTCTTAGGTTTCACATTGGCCCTTTCAGTTTCCATCTGTCAGGATTGGTACAACGATATTTTTACTTATACTACATTTGGATTTTATACGCCTCGGAAAATGTGTCGGTCAAAAGGCGCTATATTCTATCTCCAATCGTCTTTAATATCTATAGTGAATACATCATGTGACATGTGGGAGGAATCTTAGCACTGCGCGAGCTCAGTGGCGCAGTGCTAAGGTGTTTGGCTTCGACCACGGAGTCCCGGGTTCGAATCCTGGCAAGGGTATGGATGTTTGGTGGCGTTTTTTCATGTGTTAAGGAGACGGTAGCAGAGAGCTAGACCACTGTTGAGTGTCACAACTTGTCTAGTCACTGTTATCTCTTCTGAGTTCGAATCAGCTGCGGTAGATGGCAATATCGCAGGGAATGGTTGTTGTGTTGATGTCTATGTGTATGTGTCCTGGTTGAGTGGTAAAAAGCAATAGCTGAACTCCGCCAGGACGTTAATATAAATAAGGTCATTAAAAAAATCCAACTTGAGATTGTCTAGCCGGATAAGCTAGGCGAAACGGCCCTCTAAAGCGATTTTTGAAATTATATTTTTAATAATATTGGCAAGCCACAGGAACACGACTGCGGCACTTTCAGCCCCTGACCTCCATTGGTCCTTGAAATAATTGACAAATCATGCGCCGGCAAGACTATTTTTGAACTAATTTTTATCGGAAACTATTGTAGCTAGACTAATGAAACGAAGACTATCTGATAGATTATTAGTTGGTCTGTATTGCATATATTCTTAAGATATTTTATAACAATTTTAAGCATCTGAAAATACAATAAAAAATTGAGAATTAAATTTTTTATGGTTAAAGCAGAGGATCAATCACCAAAAAATGTAGAACCCTTCAACGCAATATGCTCAAAATACAATTTAATTCCAGATCTCGTTATAACAAATACATGTACCAAATTTCAAGTCTTCCTTTTGTTTTGTTAACCCCTATAGAGTGAAAAATGTCAAAAAATAATGTGAGATATTTGCTTCCAATATGTACATCAAATTCCAAATTTCTGAAATCTTACTAGCATGCTTTACTTATTTACACATGTTTAGCCCTATCTCACCCCCAGCCCTTTAACGAAATCATCTCAAAATACCATTTAGTTCCATATGTCGTTTTAATACACACACGTGTACCAAATTTCAAGTAAATGTGTCAGTTTTATTTTGTTAACGCCTTTAATAATGGAGTGGGGGGTGTCAAATGTTATAAAAAATTTGAGGCCTTGATTTCTAATATATACACTGAATCATGAACATAAAGTTGGCACCCAGAGTTAGCACCCCTGATTCACACTAGGTCTGAAACGGCAACATCAAGAGCGCCGCGCCACCGCTGGCGGGGATTGTCTTGTTTCAAGGAGTAGAAGATGCTTGTCGGGAGTGGAAAGCGGCAGCTCGTTGACGGATCGAATTTTCCGATGTAAAAAAATTTTCCGGCTCTGAAATGCACATGCAAAGAGCTGCCGCGATTCGGGTTGTGGCAATCATCATGATTTAGTGTAAACTAACCGCCTTTCAATTTTCAGCGCGGCAGCTCAATGCCAAGTCGAGCTTTCCGGAGGGAGAAAGTGTTTTCCGATCGTGGAAGGGAAGGCCCACGAGCTGCCGCGATTTTCAGAGAGAGAAAATCGCGGCGGCTTTTGGCCCTTTCGTTCCACGGTCGGAAAACTCTTTCCCCCGGAAAACTCGACTTGGCATTGAGCTGCCACGCCGAAAATTTGAAGGCGGTTAGTTTACACTGAATCATGATGATTGCCACAACCCGAATCGCGGCAGCTCTTTGCATGTGCATTTCAGAGCCGGAACATTTGTTTACATCGGAAAATTCGATCCGGCAACGAGCTGCCGCTTTCCACCCCCGACAGGCCTCTTCTACTCCATGAAACAAAATAATCCCCACCAGCGGTGACGCGGCCGCTCTTTACGTTACCGTTTCAGACCTAGTGTGAATCTGGGGTGCTAACTCTGGGTGCCAACTTTATGTTCATCACTGAATCCCATGTTTATGGACTCTTATCAGCTTACATTACTTATTTTCACCCTATTTACATTAATTCTCCATTGAATTGTTTATGTCCATTTTTTTCATAACTCTAACGGTATTGGAGGCGTTTCGAGTCAAAGGTTCCGGCCTCCAATTTTACTCGTGTTTTTTTTGCACAGTAGAAGGCAGTTCAGATAATAATATTAATAATGTACTATTTTGTTTGCAAGCAAGTGTACACGCCTGTTGTTCAGTAATAATAACTAACAAGAAGTATTCAATAAGACTTCAGCCAATACAATTTAATCAGCAAGAGAATTTACTTATGTGTCCCCAATTATTTGTAGTCTTGGAAAAGCAAAATTCTAATATTTTAAGTTCTTGTCGGACAGACGAACGTCATGTCTTTATTAGATCGAGCGCTTCTCTGTTTTACGACTTAAACTGCTATAAGTTTCGTACGGTCTATAATTACTTTTGTGCAACACTTTCTTTTAATGAAATTTTATTAGAATAATATTTTTTTAATTTGACAATTCATTTGAGAAATTAATTTTTATATTTGTAAAAATTGTAATTGGGAAGGTCATGAAACGGTTCCTATGGTACTAATTGTTTTTTATTGCTTACTAGTTTATATACATAACACATAAACAACAATTAAAGGTACATTATTACTTGTGAAACATGGATGAAAATTGGTATGTCTTGGAAGGAGTTAGAAAAAAAGCAAATTAAGTTTGTTTAGAGTTACTAGCCCATTGTTCCTGTATCTGTAACCTTAGTTAAAGTACCCTCTGAAACTTTGGAGAGACACAAATCTACATCAAAATTTCCGTGGGTACATTCAACTGAGGTTACCGTATCAATTTCAGATGGAATGACTGGGCTATACTACCTAAGACATCCCAAGCTTTCTATGACAAGGAATTCAGCGAATATAACGATTGTGCAAGACGCAGAGGTGTTATTGATGTAAATGAAAATGTAAGTTGGTTTTCCTTAGCGTACAGAGAAAATATTCAGCTTCTTCACTGTGGAAAAAGTGATCCATGCTGAAGGTTATTTTAAATGTCAATAAAAATGTTGATATTTCTAAATTTGAAAAACTGATTATTTCAAAATGAGTCAACTTTCAAACCAGTAAAAGCTATTTTACATTCTCTAACTATATAGTGACTTTTTTAATATTCTCTCATTAGTGTGTAATACATTATATTCTATATATAAAATCATCATAGTAATAACCGCATTCTATGCGTGTGTTCGATAAAATTTTGTATTGAAGACGTGTGTAACTGCATATTAGTCACTTAAGAAAATTAGCTACTGGACCTAACGGTCTCGTGGCTAACATTTCTTGCGTGACTAATATGCATAATGACACATTAGTAAAATAAATAACTATTATCAGCGAAACAGCTCTAGAACGTTGACAGATATTTGATCGATAATAGACCACAATCCAGCGGGTTTTGCAATAAGGAACAATCTACTTAAACACCCAGCAATTGAATTGCTTCATAATTGATTATTGTCACTTAAATATTTACTTTCCTTGATAATGTTTAAATTAATTGCTGAATTTTCAGTCGATTTTTGCATACACCTGGTATATTTAGTTCATTCATTACATAATTATTTTTGTGCTAGTTACTTTAACATTAACAATTATAATTAATACACTGGATTGAGTATGTGGTAGGTTCCTTGTGAAACATCTTTAGAATAATTATTTTTAGAAAAGGTAAAAACAATGCTTTTAGATGTTTCAAATAAAAACTGTATTTTTATACACTCTACATATGTTTCGGCTTGTTAGGCCTTTCTCAAGAGCATTACAGATGAATACTAAAGCTATGAGGGTGGTTGTTCTAAAAATAAATGCAGTAATACCCAAACATGTGGAATTACGGGGATTTCAAGTAATAATACTAAGGATCTACCTACTCGGAATAATTCAATGGGCTATTCTTAGAACCTTGTCTATTATAGGATTGTTTATGAAATTTAATTGGTCATTGGTGGTACAAGTATTGCTTTGAAGGGATTTTTTTATTTCTAATTGTTCAAGGAGGTTTAAGCGTTTTCCTTTCTTTTCTGAATGGATTAAATTAATATTCTCTGTATCAATAAAATGATTATTTTCAATGCAATGTGTTGACATTCCTGTGTTTTTGGTGTTATTTAAAACGGATTGTTTATGTTCTTTTACCCGATTAGCTATACTTCCACCCCTTTGGCCAATATATACCGCGTTACAGTCCTTACATTTAATTTCATAAACCCCCGATTTGTTGACTTTACTTATTTTTTCTTTATTGTTAACTAAAATACTTCCTAAATTTGTTTTGTTTACACTTATTGTGGAGATGCCTAACTTATTTATTTTTCTACTTATTTTATCACTAAACCTAGGAATATAATTAATAAAATTGTACTTTGTTGTTTTATTGGTTACAGTAAAAAATTCCTTTTGAAATAATTTTCGCTGTTTGTTTTTAACCATGTTCTCTATTAGTGACTCCTTATATCCATTATTTATTGCAATCTGTTTGATTATGTTTAATTCTTTATTAAACTCATATTCGTCTAAGGGGAAATTTGTGAGTCTATGTATTAGGCTATGAAAGGGAGAGAGTTTAATTTGCCAAGATTGTTGTGAATTATAATGTATGACTGTGTCTGTTGTAGTGGGTTTTCGATAAATACTAAATTTTAATTGATTACGATGTTTTTTAATATTCATATCTAAAAAGATTAATTGACCATTTTTTTCTTTCTCTAATGTGAACTGTATTTTGCTATTAAATGAATTCAATAAATTAAGGAAACTACGTAAATTCCGTTCTGTACCGGTCCATAGGCAAAAAATATCATCAACATAACGAGTCCAATAGAAAACATGTACATTTAGGTTGCTATTACTACTAAAAATTACATTTTCAAAGTTTGCCATAAATCGTAATCAATTAAAATTTAGTATTTATCGAAAACCCACTACAACAGACACAGTCATACATTATAATTCACAACAATCTTGGCAAATTAAACTCTCTCCCTTTCATAGCCTAATACATAGACTCACAAATTTCCCCTTAGACGAACATGAGTTTAATAAAGAATTAAACATAATCAAACAGATTGCAATAAATAATGGATATAAGGAGTCACTAATAGAGAACATGGTTAAAAACAAACAGCGAAAATTACTTCAAAAGGAATTTTTTACTGTAACCAACAAAACAACAAAGTACAATTTTATTAATTATATTATATTCCTAGGTTTAGTGATAAAATAAGTAGAAAAATAAATAAGTTAGGCATCTCCACAATAAGTGTAAACAAAACAAATTTAGGAAGTATTTTAGTTAACAGTAAAGAAAAAATAAGTAAAGTCAACAAATCGGGGGTTTATGAAATTAAATGTAAGGACTGTAACGCGGTATATATTGGCCAAAGTGGTAGAAGTATAGCTAATCGGGTAAAAGAACATAAACAATCCGTTTTAAATAACACCAAAAACACAGGAATGTCAACACATTGCATTGAAAATAATCATTTTATTGATACAGAGAATATTAATTTAATCCATTCAGAAAGAAAAGGAAAACGCTTAAACCTCCTTGAACAATTAGAAATAAAAAAATCCCTTAAAAGCAATACTTGTACCACCAATGACCAATTAAATTTCATAAACACTCCTATAATAGACAAGGTTCTAAGAATAGCCCATTGAATTATTCCGAGTAGGTAGATCCTTAGTATTATTACTTGAAATCCCCGTAATTCCACATGTTTGGGTATTACTGCATTTATTTTTAGAACAACCACCCTCATAGCTTTAGTATTCATCTGTAATGCTCTTTAGAAAGGCCTAACAAGCCGAAACATATGTAGAGTGTATAAAAATACAGTTTTTATTTGAAACATCTAAAAGCATTGTTTTTCCCTTTTCTAAAAATAATAATTATAATTAGTAATGATTCTCATTTAAAATTGATACAATGTCGCGACTTTTGTGAGGCAGTTTACGGTAGTTATAATACTGCTGCCCCTTCTAAGAAAAAATACCAAGTTAAGTTGAAAAGGAACTTTTTTCTAATTTATATATGTATTGTGTCTGTCAACAGAACGTAGTTGGTGGTTTTAATTATGTTACTTTTTGCATCCCTTCTCGTTAGACAGCTGAAACTTAGGACGCTACCAAGAGCTCCTTGGAATAATAATTTCCTGTTTCCGGACTACAAGGTAAGCTACTTTAACCTGCCAAGTTCCGTTTCTTCCTTTAGCATTTTATCATAGACTGCCCTTTACTCCCTACAACCTACATTAGCTTTAAAATAGAGGAAAACGTACACTAAAAATTGGTTGTATACCGAACTCTCAGATAAATATGTACATAGTTTTTCACACTAGAAGTTGACTAAAAAATTAAAATGGTATTAATTTTGAGTTAAGTACAAAAGTAACTTGGTTGCAATAGTGACAGAATTTTCCGCTACAGTTATAATAATTTTCATTTAAAATGTTCCCAACTGACATAATTTTGATTAAAATTTTGTACAACGACTTAACTTAGACTTGGCGGTTCCTCTTGGTAGAGACCTCTATGTTCTCGTTAGACCTATGATGATTATTTATATAACAAGTCTAAAATAATAACTGTCTAAAATCCTAACAAATAGAATAGAGTTATTATACTCTCCGCATATACAAAACGAAGAGTATATTACATTCGATCGGAACATTTCTCAAACCGGTAATATTGCTCGTAGAGAAAATATTTTCATATCATTGTCATTGTCTGTCCGTCTGTCTGTCCGCCCGTCACGTTTCTTGTATGCACGATAACTTGTAACCGTACTCCTCACTGTTCCTCCTAAAATGAATTTCAGAACATACCTAGAGTATCGCGAATGTAGTTGTATGTAGCAAACGTTTTTCTGTCCGAGGTAGGTTGTATACCTAGGACGCAAGAGGTCAGTACCGCGAGTTTGCCAAATAAGACACGAGACCACGTGAAATTCATTGGTACTCGATTCGCCTTCTTTGCTGTCATACTTCGAGTGATTAACATGTCTTTCTAACACTTACCTCAAATTATATATTTCAGTCGCTTAATAGGAAACTTGAATATAGTGGTTTGAATTATTAAACATATTGGGCATATTTGTCTTATCATTTTTTTGCATATTTTACTTACGTACCTACGATACCTGAAGTTTCCGTGTCTATTCACATTCACGCTGTAATGGTTTTCATGATTTAAAATTATACCTTCTGCATACGGTCGATCTCCATTGATGTTGGTAACTAAAAATTATCTGAATTCATGCAAATTTTCGAGGGAGGGACCGATTATACGTATGGAATATTGCCTATTAGAATCATCTCTAAATAAGTAATACATTTACCACCCACCACGAGGGATTTAAATTATTGAATACACTTACGAAGCGTAGAGATAAAATTTTTTCTTTAATGGCTGCCGCATCTAAGAATTCTGGAAGATGGCGTCCACGTAGAGCATAATGTTTGCGAGATAACAGTGCAGGAATATTACCAACTGGCACGTTGGCTGGAAGAAATCTCATAAGCTAAGTACATTTTATAATGGTTTACATCATTTCCAACAGAGTTTGCTAAATTTTTGTGAAATTAATTGCCGCATTGCAGTTCAATTAAAACACATTAATTTATGCTTATTATAACCGAAAAAATACTGAACAAATGTACTTAAACTCTAAAATTGAAATAGGTTCGCAAAACAAGAATTTACTATACCCTGTATGTAGATAACGACCGATCAGACGTTAAGCCAAGAGTGTCGATATTATCTCAATCGAAATAAGACGTCTCAAAAGTGGGCAGTAAACTTTAAACCCTCGACCAATTAAAATCTTCTCTACTTTAAACCGTACCCCTATTTGAAATTACCTAACGGACCATAGTATTTATCCTATGGCCTATCTTAACATTTTATGCCATTAAGACAGATGAAAAAAACCCCCTTTGTTCCTTACTTTGCTTTTGTATGGGGGAAAAATCTACCTTATTTGGCCTATCTATCTATCTTAATTTATATAACATATGTTTTCTGGAATCCTCTCTCAACTGCCTTAGTCTTGAAAATCTCACTAGAAACCCCCCGGTAGGTCGTATTTAAACAAGCGTTTGACAGGTCCTTAACTTCAAGTAGGAAAACGAATTGGACATAAAATAATTTAGATGGTTATTTAAAAAGCATGTTTCCTGGGCACTAAAATAAATCAGTTTGCAACATAAAACAGATGTTTCTATGACCAGTATTTTACGATATTGTACTAAAGTCTCGACCCTTAAAATATTACCGAGATCGGAAATAAGAGGATACGATGATTCTATATGCAACAGGGCTGGACTTGGCTCCCTTAATTTGACTTTTGTTACAATTTCTTATCTTCTGTTTTATGCCAGCTTATCGTATCGTTAGTTTACATATCATATCTGTTTGGCCATAGGGTCATATTATATTTGCCTATGGGCATATGTTTCTCACTGAGGAGATTTTGTAAAGATAGGTTAGTTTCGGATATCATTAGTGTAAAATTTTCTAGGGTGCTAGAAGTTTTCGATAAGTTTGGGACGTCTAGTGATAAACAAAAAATTGTTTTATATTAAGCTGCTAAGCGTCATTAAATTAGTAGTGTGTATCATTTTTCTTTACTTACCTTGTGTTAAGTTTCTTTTATTCTAGTGAAGCGAGGCTCACCTTTCTGTTTTGTTGAGGCGAGTTCTTCTAACAGTTTAGTGAATGTACTGCGTACAAATTTTATTAGATGTCATAACAGTTAATAGTGGTGGCGTAATAGTCCGGAGTTCTAACGTATTATATAGTCTAGGTAAATTGTGTTTTTTTTTTCCTAACAGCTGATGTAGAATCTCTAGTGATTTTCTATTGTCGCCACGTTATAATATATTCACTAATCTGTGAGAACTGTTACTTACCTCAGTAACTTGTCGTATCTATCAATTTGAGTTGCCCGTTACGAAAACTTTATAGTACCTATAACTTAAATTAATATTACATAACTTGAGAGTAGGATAAATTTTAGTGAACAAATTTGATAGCCAAGTTAAAATTTCCTTAAGGTTGCCTCATTTGTTTATCGCTGGAACCGTATCTTATCTAACGTAGTGATATAACCGTTTTTTAAACATATCGTTAATTTTATTGTATATTTCTTATTGTAAAGTTGTATCATATGTTTCGGATTTGTACTAAATTATCGATATTGTCGTTACTAACCTTGTATATATTTTTTCAAATTGTAAACTAAATTACGTGTCTTAGTCTGTACAAGTTCATGGTATCGTCTTTTACTAACCATGTTATATATTATTCATGATTTGTATTCTTTAATCGATATTAAATCGATTTCAATTTTATCTTTCATTTTTATGTGTGTTGTCTGTGACGTATTTTCCTTTTTTCTGATCCTCCTTTAGGTTCTGGCGCCCAAGGTACTTTTAAATATTTTTTGTATACAAAACTTAAATTTTAAACACCTAAATTAAACTTAAAATTTTTTAAATTTTTTAATAACTTACATCACTCTTAGCTTTATTATCTAGACTATTGTTGCCTCTCACCCATGGCCCTCTGCCTCCTATAAAACTGGCTAGCCGAGCTTAATTCTGTTTGGCAGTAGGTTACCACATTTGTTTTATTTGAGCCTGTGAAACGGCCATTTAATTTTAGAGTAACGTTAATACCTCCCCGGGGAACCGTTACAAACTTAAGAACTAAAAGTCCAATTGTATTGAAATTAGTAAGTTAGTGTTATCTAGAGAAAGAACCCTATTGTTTTTAAAGAAAATCGATCAATAAATAAAAAAATTATAAATTTTTTTAAATAATTTTTTTTTACATATTTTTTTGTTTTGTAATTAAACTAAATATGTCTAAAACTAATGTTATTTACAAAAAAAAACTGTTAAGAGTATTCAATAGAATGTGCCACAATTATATAAAAAGTGTAGTAAATCGGCGAGGAGTATAACGGTTAGCTTGTTTCACCTTATTTTAAACCTCGACTGTAAAATATCCATTGTGCGCGAATATCCTGCGGAGATCTATAACTAGGTCTATTTTAAGGCAAGGTTTGAGTGTGCTGTCAAACCCTTGTTCCATCACAGTGTATGCCAAATTAATAATAAAATACTTAAAAGCATTGTTGTATATCTATATTTGTTTCAGTAGCTGATGAAAATCAACATCCCCCTGATATTATGTGGTATCTGAAGAATACTATATTTAGGTTTTTTCATGATTTCCAACACCTTCTTTACTTAATTTTATATATAGAATGTAAAATGCTATTTGCACGATCGAGAATGAAATATTGTAGAAAAAACTCTCTCCAAAACATGGTGTCTAAAGTACGCCTCCGGAGGCAAATAAAATCAATTTGTGAAAGTTTTTAACTGACTGTTCTCAAGACAGGTAGAGGGACTTCTATACAAAAATCTTCAATCTTATTCTTTTTTTTGTAATATATGCACAATTGCTAAAAATAGAGAGACAATAATTTGGTAGTATGCTTTAAATTCTAAGGTTAAAATAGAATTGTACCATCTGAACGAGCAGTTAAATACTTCATCGTTATTGTAAATATTTATTCAGCGCCCCAAATTATTGGTAATATAGAAATATCTCCACCTAATATATTCTTATTTTTGTCAAACATATTCTTAATAATTTGAGAAAAAGTGATCTGTGTAACATCAAAGAAACTTTGATTCAAAATTATTTCGAAACATCGAAAGACCTCAATTTTCGTAATTTACATAGTTTGAAACATGAAACTTCGAAGAAACTTCAGAAAGTGCCTTTTTTCTGTTTTTACATTTTAACGGCCATTCCATAAAAATGAAGAAAATGAATTGAATTGTTTATAAAATTGTTTCATGAAAATTAACATATAACATTGTTTTAACATTTATACATACATACGTGTACAAAATTTTAAGTCAATATCTTAAACCGTAGATGCAAGAATTTGCGCACAAAAAAAGTTACAGACAGACCGAAAGATAGACAGAAAAAAATTGTTCAATTTAAAATCTCGACATTTCATGACATTTTAAGCCTTGTCTAAATGTTATTTGTGGCATTATCTTAATTTTTTTCCTTCTTCAATTCTTTGGGAATTTCACTGCCACATGTATGTTTTCTTTCTAAGCGGTGCTAGGAGAATCTACAAAATATATCACAATTAACCAGTATGTTACTGGTAAAAAAAACCTCTACGCCCGTGACGTTTACGTCAAAGGATCAGTTAAAGGTTGGTTTTGATAACTAAACAACACAAATAAGTATAAAAACTTGAAATTAAATATTTCGCCGACGTTTCGGAAATCTAATCTGTTTCCTTTCTCAAGGCTTTTTTTGAAAAATCTTTTTTGCTGTGTATGATAAGTACACACAAACATTCTTAGAGCTGTGTATTTGTCATACACAGCAAAAAAGATTTTTCAAAAAAAGCCTTGAGAAAGGAAACAGATTAGATTTCCGAAACGTCGGCGAAATATTTAATTTCAAGTTTTTATACTTATTTGTGTTGTTTAGTTATCAAAACCAACCTTTAACTGATCCTTTGACGTAAACGTCACGGGCGTAGAGGTTTTTTTTACCAGTAACATACTGGTTAATTGTGATATATTTTGTAGATTCTCCTAGCACCGCTTAGAAAGAAAACATACATGTGGCAGTGAAATTACCAAAGAATTGAAGAAGGAAAAAAATTTTAAGCCTATTTCAACAATAAAAATTTTTGAAATATTTTTTTTATGATTGCTATACTTCCACTCCACTTCGTGGATGTGGAAGTTAAAATGTTCAAATACAGATTTAAACATAAATAGAATTATTGCAAAATTTTCATTTATTTCAACTAGAGATAATTCGAATAACTCATTTTATTCCAGAATATTGCTACAATGATAATCTCGAAACTTTAGTTAGTTACAAACTTTAAATGATTGCATGAATATTACTAGAACTAATGCTGTAAAATGCAACGTACTAATTACATCTATAATTGCATTTCTGAAAGTAACTTTAGAGCTTATAATTAATCCTAAAATAATTATTTTTGCATATAATAACGAGAAAAATTATCAGAAAAAGTGTATAATATTTAAATCACCCTTTATTTCCTATTGGAAATACATTCATTCACTTACAAGCAAAGATGTGCAGATCTCGTAACGATGGTAAGTAGATTCGAAACTTTCAAAGCAAAACTATTCTTACAGCTGGAGCTTTTGTGGTGTGCATCAAGAGACTCTCAACTGAAAAACCGATAGCTCGGTCTGAATAAAACATCTACACTTCGATACTGGCTACAAGGTAAAAATAACTCATTGCACTCGTTCAAATTTGTTAACAAGAAAAGTAATTAAACTTTAAAATAAAAGCTTGTGGGGACTTTTCTAAGTTTGCACGAAAATGAATTATATTTGTAGTCGAATATCATTTGAAAGTTACGTCTAATGGTAAATTAAAATGTTGGTTTTAATTTAAACTTTATGAAACTAAAATGATTCAGGTAAGAGAGCAAACACGAGGCAGAGGCCTTTTAGAAGTTTAACATTTTTAAAGGTAAACAAAATTATTGGAAGTGAATTTCACGATACACAAACTACAACCGCTCATAGATCAACTCACAACAAATAATAAAATACGGTCAATACAAATGGGAGAATATTGCCTTTTATATATTAGAAAAACCATATGCCATATAGGTGATGTTAAGGCGATTTTCCAAACGAGCAATACTTTGAGATCTATTTTGAGAAAAACAAGACCGCTAAACCATCAAGTGGGTGAGTCATCCGGACTTTTCAGTGTCCGGTTGAGCAAATGCAAAAATTATATTAGAAATAATGAAATTCAAATATCGAGGTTTTGTGAACACGCTTTGGAGAACTAACATAATATAAACTGGAACTTGGTAAAAATTTTAACAAAAGAAGCTGATTAAAAAAAAGAAAAAGGATCAGGAATAATATTGCTGGAAACGGATGTGTATCGTATCATTCCTTAGATGCTTCCAGTGACCGTCACTATAAGTCGGATGGTGGAGATAGAGTAGAAAGCGAATCAGAACAGGAAGGTGTTTGCAGGGGCTAAACTAGAGCTAGCTCCAAAGAAATCTGGGGCCATTCTAGTCACATGGAAGAGAATCCTCTTGGCAATTACGGTCAAGGTCGGAAGAGTGGATGTGAGTCCTGGGAATGGACTTGGTATTTGGCTAGATCCAAAACTCACCTTCGGTCTCCATGTCACGAAGACGGCTGAGAAGGCAGACAAAACAGCGACAGCGCTGGGTAGATTAATGTGCAACACAAACGGCCTAAATGCCAGCAAACGGAGGGTATTGTGTAGCGTGGCTTCAGTATGAGAACATGCGATGGGAGTGGAAAGAACCCGAATTAAGATGGCTAGAGTGCAACGTTGTGCTGTGCTCTGAATATGCAGTGCTCATAGAACCGTCTGTGATAGCCGGCATCCATCCACTGTCTCTACTAGCAAGGAAGAGACATGACATATACGAAGGAGCAGATAAGGCAGAGAAAATCCTCTGGAGATCATGGCAAATGCAATGGGAGGAGTACCAAAAAGGCAAATGGACGAAACAACTCATTTTGGATGTCAGAAATGGGCAGAGAGAAAATACGGAGGATCTGTCCGGACACGGGTGCTTCATGGAATATCTCCATAGAATAGACAAAACTGGCAGCGCCAAGTGTATCTACTGCGGAGAGAGCGATACACCAGAATACACAGTATTCGTGTGCAATCGATGGAAGAACGAGAGGGAAAGAGGTGCAACACAGTTAGAACAGCCTCTAAATGCAGGAAACTTAGTAGAGCTGAACTAGTGAACTGTGAAGGACATGATCACGCGCATCATGAAGGCTAAAGAAGAAGACCACAGAGCAATAGATCCGAACCCCTAATCTAGCAAGAGGAAGGAGGAATTAGGAATACAAGAAATATCTAAAATAAAGAATGACGTGTGGCCTGATGGAAAGCGGAAGCGGTTCCACGTCACCGCGGAAACCCTTCCCGGGTTTTAGCCGGTAAAAATCTGGCACTCCCGCGCAGACAGTCTTTCTGAAGATTTCCCCTCCCCGAAAAAAAATATTTGTACAACCTAACTACTAATGTTAATAGAGCAATTTAATGACATTTAAAACAAAACTTTTAATTATATCACCAGTTCTCGGTAAATTTTGAGAGTATATATGGACATTGAATATAAAATTAACAATAGAGATCATTTTCCGATAATAAGTATACTGGTTAATCGTAGTATTTGTAGATTGTAAATGGTTTAAAGAGTATCTTGGCTCTTTCAGCTCATCTGCACATCAACCTTATAGATCTTTTGTGAATTGCTCTGTTGCCCAGGACCTCCAAGCTTTTTACAACGCTGCTCTCAATAGCCATGAACTTTTTCGATTATATCTGGCCTGGAGTATTCCTCGGGTAGAACTATTTCTATTATTTTCCTATTTTTGGATTTCCTAAGCCACAAAATGCTTCGGGCCCAAAAAATGGGGCTTCATCACCATTTGATAGATTTAGAAACTGACAATCAATTGGTTGACCGTATACTAATATACTATATACGGTATACTAATTGAGAGCTGTCATACGAGCAGGTCAGTCTAATTGAATCCACGATCAAGTCCACTGGAACTTGGATATGGACTAATTAGATTAGCTTCATAATCCTTAAGTTACCAACTAGATCGCCTGGTTTGAAAGAGGATACGTGCTGTAACCTTAGCACAGTAGGTGCTGCCTCCTTCCTCACGTACAGGTGTAGAGAAAGTAGGTCTAGCATTGCTTCCAGAAGCGATGTGGGACAAGAGCACAGTGCGCCTGTAATTCCTGAATAGGCAAGGCGTTGCAGGATCGTAGTATTTAGAAGAATTATCCAATAGATTTTAATGCGGTAGCAACTGTCAAATAATTGTCTAATAAGTCGATATGAAAGTGAAATTTTATGTTTGGAAGAAATATTCATGATTATTTCGGTTTCTTGTATTGTTGTATTGGATTAGACTATTTCGACTGCCCTTGTGAACTCAATGAGTTATTAACAAATGTATTCGCATTCCACCGGACATGAACAACACTCTGTCCAGGTTTACGTTTTAGTGTCCAATGGAAAAATAAACTAAGCAGCAGTTCTCAGTGCTAACACTTTGTCATACTTGTTGAAATAAGAATATGGATAAACAAAAGTGGAGTGTTCTATCGATTAAAATATAATAATAGTAAAAATTTAGTTAAAAACTTTCATAAAGATGCTTGAATTCTTAAAGGCTCTAAGAAGCCTCGAGCTCAGCAAAACGTGACCAAACTTTGTTTGTGTAAACTTAAATCATTAAAAAGTTCGGTAATATAATAGCTTCACTTGACATCTTAAAGCTAATTTACAGTTTTTTAACGTTTAAACTAGATAATAGAATATATTTGCGAATCACTTAGCGAGGAAAATAATCTTTTTCGCCGTTCCAATTTGCATATTAAACTCGTTTTTAATAAACTTACAATTTACATCTCAGTACGAAAGCAGTGCAGAAATTTACTTTAAGGAAAATCTATTTCAGTAACTAGATTGCTTGATCAAATCTCGAAAGTTTTATTATTAAACTTTTATATCTAAGAAAATATATGCTACGTACATATTTTTCTTCATTTTGTAAATGTAATCTTATAATTATATAAATTATATGGATAAGAACAATACTTTTTGTTATGGTACCATTTTTGTGTGATTTATTTTTGAGATTTCAGTTCTACCCCTGCCTCTTGTCTTCAAGACAAACAGCGTGTTTGCATCCGAGCAACTCGGTTAAAGGAAATATAAATCAACAGAAAAAGCAATAATAATTAGTATATTAATGCTGTTCTAGGTGCAATGCATAATAATAAAATATCATGTCCAACTTTAACAGTTAAGTAAAGCTGTTGCCTGTGAAAGTAGAATTCAGTACGTAGGAATTCCTTCAGGACAATGATCCTTACAACCACAAATTAAAACCGGCTTTCCTCAGGGTTCACTAGATTGGTCTACTATTTTTATCTTGCATATATGATTTGCATGTAAAGTCAAACAAAGCTAATATTTGCTGACGACACAAACGTTAAAAATATAGAAAACAGTACTAAAATCCCTCATCAAACAACAGAATGAGCCCTTGGATTGCATCCGTATACACTATCGCCGGTTCTCTCCTGAGTCATCGATCCGTATGTGTACCATTCCAGACAATCTGGATTCAGAAACCTTTTATCGTATCGGTCATAATGACCGGTTACAACGGTTACACCAAGTTGAGATCAACTAAGAAATATAAATAAACAAGGAAACGCAGGTCATCCTATGATTGAGTGATTATTTGATCCATTATAGATACAGCTAGAGCCGTGGTGTGCCCCAGCCCTTGGCCCGTATCACATAATCCTTTTTGAGCAGTTCTTTTGCTGCATTCCTGGCTTCCAGTTCCACTTTAATAAACAAGGGAGTGAGACGTCTCATTGAAGCTATTGAAGTGGTTCTGATTATTCCTATTACTCTTAGAGACATTAGCCTTAGAGCTTGATATAGCTATGCCCTAATTGTGGAGAACTCTTGGCAGTGCCACTATTCCAAATGTTATGTGTGGTTTTACCAGCAAAAAGTTTTAATAAGGTAGTTTATCAGATAAAGCAAATAATGAGTTTCACCACTCTAGGCACAACTTATACACATTGTAAACTACCTTCAACCAATCAAACGTTGAAAATTTGTTCAATGTATTACTGTCCAGAGAAACGAATATATTTATTATTATTATTATTATTATTTTTATAAAAGCATCCACACTAATACGGCGGCCATCATTGGATGTAGATGAAGCTGAAGTAGTGCAGCACTAGACGTTTGAAATGTTCTTCACGGCACATGAAGAACACGGGCGAAAATTCAGATTTTTCCTAATTATTCAGATAAAATGCACAACTTCCTTGATAGTAGAGCGGTTATGGCGGGAAAAGAAGCACAAGCCGACAATGGAATTTGATTTTTTTTTGCCATTCTTTAAGTTTGTGCTATTATTCTCTGATAATCGCAGTCTAATACTCGAGAGTGGGGGCGATATTTGCATTCAAAGTTTGTAAAAACTACTTCTTCCTCGATAACTCTGAATATAATACCTATATCAAAAGAAAATCTAAAAGAGAATTTGGGAATACGTGATCTGAGCCACGGTTTGTCGAAAAATATTAATTAGATCTCGAGCTATGGGAAATTGAAGAATTCGCGGAAAAAATTGAATTCTGCTTCCTTCATTTCTAATTCTCTTCTATTACGTAATACAATTAGTTTTCCAGCATTTATTGTTTGTTTTTGGTGCATTTTTTTACATTTAATATTCATGATTTGGTGGATATTAATCGGTTTTTGTGTGTAGGTGCTTTTCGTTGTATTTCGGTTTCGGTCAGACACGTATCATCATCGGGTGGGCTTTTTAAACACTTTCATTGTTTTATTTAAGAATTGTATTATAATGAGCGATAAATGAATTCTTTTATAACTCGCCGACCGGTGGGATAGGTGCTTGTGAGGGGTCGCATTTGAAAACAATTATAGATATCGATTTCAAACAAAAAATGGAAAGGTATGTTTATTGACTTAACTTTTCATTTTATTTAATTCAAAAATAGTTAGTTAAAAATATACGAAATAATTAATAACATATGCGACATTTTGGTTCCGCTATATTGAATTTTAACTGTTTAATATCAAATTAGTAATCAGCGACCCCCAAAACCTCCCTAAAAAAAATTCAGCTATTTTGGATAATTATTCAGGAAGTTATTCAATTGTTAACTTAATTTGTTTATTTAACAATGTCGGAGATTCGAGCGACAAAAAAGAAACTCTTAACTTTTCGATTTATGGACCCAAGAAGATATCTCCAAAGTATCAAAAAAATCGGTAAAGTATTAAACATTTTTTGGGTTTTTTAAAAATGTCGATACAGCGACTCGACTATTTGCCTGATTTTTTCAGTTTTCAATAATAATAATTGTTGGTGCTCTGGTTTAAACACAAAATATGAAAGCTATCTGATGAAATAACTTTAATATAAAGTTGAGTATAATTTAGTTATATTATAATTCATTTAATAACAGTTTGAAATTATTAGTAATTGGTAAACATAGCACACGCTCTATATTAGCTAAAATGTGTAAATGCTGACAGTTTATTTAATTATAATTTAAATAAAAAGCTTTCTCGTAACATATTGTGTACATACAAATCACTGGAACATTGCTAATTGTTGCAGTGGGATGCAGTGTTTTTCGATAACAGTGTTAATTAATATACCAATTAGTAATAAATTCGATTAAAGCTTGTTAAGTAATAAAAGATAATCAGTAAATTATTAATATCAACGTTTGGCTTATATAGTAATTAGGTGAGGATTTACCAAATGAACAAAAAGTGCAGTTTACAACACACATGGTAATACATTAATACTGCCTTTTTATGAATGGGAATAATTAGTGAAATAAGTACTAGCCGTAATGTGGCCTCCGTACCGTACATTAAATTAAAAATGTTGGTCAATGGTAGAGATATTAAATTACCAATTTTAAATCCATAGCGTAGTATGAACACTTTAAAGGGTACCTTAGGATAGGATAAATGAAATGCCCTTTACACAGATTTTTTAGTAAACCTGATAGGATTCTTTCTTGGGGCTGAAAAATAACGTCAACAGGGCCCGTATATCAAAATGACCCACTTCAGTTTTTATTTTTTTACAAAAATGGAACCAATTAAAAATTCTAAAATAACCCATGCATATAGTAATCTCAAAGAAATGTAGCCTGGGCTCTATTGGGCCCCACTAAGGCCCTAAAAAATATTTAAACAATTTTTAAAGTCGAATATTCTTGTTATGATAAAGAGGTGTAAAAAATGTTATTTCATTACATTATTTGCGACCAAATAAAGCAATTTTTAAGGTAGTTTAAAAATTTCCAAACCCCGCGAGTCAGGTCCAAGATTCAATTTTTTCATTTTTTTAACGACAATTCACGTCGATTAGATAGGCGCAGTAACTTTGAAAGCTTGGGTAATAAATCAACTTCCGAGCCAAAGAACACTCCCCTGAAACCAAAAGTTACTCCTTTGGGGTAAAAGGATACCCCCTGTGGCCCAAAGACCACCTTCTTTCGAAAAATGTTATTCTGTTGGGATCAGAAGTCACCTGGCATGGTTGAATAGTCTCTCAGCGAGCACAAAGGTAAGCAGATGTTAAAAAGCATCCCCTGCTGTCAAAGGTCACCCAAATAAGACCCCCCCTCCCGAGGTAAGAAGTCATCCAGAATTGGGATCAATATTCATATAGCATGTGTAGCAAGCAGGCTAACTTACAATATTGTAAGTTGTATTGCTATATTCAAACAGGGATTATCACCACAATACTAATTGTATTTTTATTTTTTTTAAAATTAATTTCACATTTATGAGGAGGCAATAACTAAAAATCAAATGAAATTAAGTTCTCAATTTAAAAGATGCATGAGGACAGCTAATGTATGTGTAAACAATGTACATACAGGTTTGGGAAATAGTCCCGGAACGGCTCGATTACAGCCGAACGGGACCTCGTCTCAACTTCGGGTTTTCGACACTGTATTCAGCGAAATTTTTAGAACTTCTTGACATGTATTTCAGGACCGTGGCGTCATTACGTTCGGAGGTGTGACATAAGTATCAATTTTTTTAAATGAAACACCCGGTATATTTTTCCATATTTGTATACTTTAAGGGGTCCCAAATTCAACGATGTAACGTTCGTATGGATTCTGTTATGTAATGTGGTCTCAATAAGGGAAAATTAGAAATTACAATCGTAATTAACAGAGAATAGTTTTATTTTATTAAATGTTCAAATTGGAATCCTTCCACTGCCTGACAATGTGCTAGCCTGTGCACAAATTCCCGCTGAACATTTTGGAGGGACTGAGGTGTAATATTATCAGCAACCGCTAGAATTCTTTCTTTTAGCTCTTGTACCGTGGCAGGTCTTGTGCGATACACCACAGACTTCAAATGACCCCAGAAAAAAATCAAGAGGGGTTAGGTCAGGCGACCTAGCTGGCCATTCAATATGACCCCTTCTACCTATCCATCTCCGGGGAAAGACAGTGTCCAAAAAATCTCTTACAATTCTGGCATAGTGTGGCGGAGCTCCGTCTTGCTGGAAGTACACGTCATTTTCGATCACCTGAGGATTTTCGCGGTTGGGAAATATTTGAATTACAGCGGGTATAACTCTTTCGCGTAATAAAGTTAAATAGGTATCAGCAGTTAAATTATCATTTAGAAAAAACGGCCCTATTACATGTGTTCCAATTATACCCGCCCAGACATTTACTTTTTATGGATGTTGTGTGTGCATTTCTTCCATCCAATGTGGATTCTCAGCAGACCAATAGCGACAATTGTGACGATTGACAAATCCATTTAAAGAAAATGTAGCCTCATCGGAAAACAAAATGCGATCTACGAACTGTGGTGTCTCGTCTAAGAAATTCATAATTTGTTGCCAGAACTGCATTCGACGATCAGGGTCATCTTCCGCAAGTTCCTGAAGTAAGCTGACTTTGTAGGGATGTATTTATTTCTCCTGAGTATTCTTCGAATGGATCTTTCACTGTTACCAGTTTCTAATAAAAGTTTCGGAATTGACATTTTAGGCTCCTCCTGAATCGCTAACAGTGCATCTAAAGCTCTGTTGTCGTTTGTCGCTGTTTTTGGGCGGCCAGTTTTTGGTAATATTGTGCAAAATTCGACATGCTGTCGACTTAGAAATCGGGCTTCGCTCAGGAAAGGTATCGTTGAAGAGGTCACTTGCTTCCTGAAGGAATCGACGCCTCTCTCCGAATCCAATCATCATGAGTAAAGTTATCCGTTCAGTGTCGTTTAGTTGAGCCATTTTAAAGATAAGTTTTTAGAATCATAAATTAGTAGTACAAAAGTAATGTCACAGTGACGTTTATAGCACGACTTACTTAGATAAACTAGTAAAATAATGAGAACAATTTAACTATGACCTGTGTTTTTATTAAACGACTACAAAAAAACTTGTTTACGTGTGTCTTAGTTTTGTTAAAATAATGGTAAAAAAAGAGTGTATTTTTTGGATACAGCTGTTTGAATATCCACTGTTCTCTGTTAATTGCGAATGTAATTTCTAATTTTCCCTTATTGAGACCACATTACATAACAGAATCCGTACAAACTTTACATCGTTGAATTCGGGACTCCTTAAAGTATATAAATATGGAAAAATTACCGGGTGTTTCATTTACAAAAATTGACACTTATGTCACACCTCCGAACGTAATGACGTCACGGTCCTGAAGTACATGTCAAGAAGTTCTAAAAATTTTGCTGAATACAGTGTCGAAAACCCGAAGTTGATACGAGGTCCAATGTGGCTGTAATCGAGCCGTTCCGGGACTATTGCCCAACCCTGTATATCTTTGAATATTGTGATATGTATTATTTTTAGTGTTGAAATATTTTAATTTTTAAATATTTTTTTTATTGGTACCCTATTTTGCTTATTTAAAGTACGCCTCAGAGTGTTTAAATCCAACTTTTAAAAATGCGCGTGTTTTAAAGTTACCATGGCAACATCAATAACTCGACAAAAGTGAAGTCAAAATGTCAACTTTTTAATTATTGATCTTACAGGAATTATTGCGGAATTAACCGTGAATCTGCTTTCGTATTTAAGTAATCATTGTTAGAACTAATTTTAAAGCAATATACAATAATTAGTCTATGTGACAGATTGCGAATTAATTTTTGTATTCCTCATTTGACACTGACAGGTATCCTGATGTCACATCACGAATTCAACCATTTTACATTCTTAATTCTTATTTCCATTTTTTGTGGTAATAAGAAGCTACAAGAAACCACATGAAAACCTGCCAAAATAGGGTTTACATGAGAAAAAAATTAAGTCCTCGCAAGAACAGGCCTGACGAGAGGGGGAGGGGCGGGGCGGGTGTGTTTCCCCCCGGGCCCGGAGGTTTTTGAGGGGGCCCGGATTTCACTAGAAGTTAGAGAAGTATTTGCATTGGGTGTAATGAGAGAGATATAGTTTCAAATGATTAGATAAGTAGGACAGTGAGACACATTGAATGGCGCAAACCACGGTTCAATATCTCGTTTTATTTTCAAACGAAGGACCTCATCGACTTCCGGTTTATGCCATTTATGCCCATCAAGCTCGCGGGGGCTCTCTTTAGGGAGGAGTAGTCCTCGAAGCTAGACCGTGTTGTTCGAGGAGCGAAATCCTCAGACTTTTCACTTTGGTGGATGATTTTCACCTAAGAATCACCAGAAAATATCATGCCCCACATCGTCGGATTGCAAATTTAATTTACAGTCGATCGAGCACAAAAAAGGGAGACCAATTTTGTCTGGAAAAAGTTACTGCGATTTATATGAAGAGGTGTCGAAATCGCGTATATTTTTTAGATACTTCTTCACATTAGAAAATTTGTAGAAAAATGGAAAGGCCCGCAAAAACCTGAAAAAAATCAGGGGTACGCAGGAACTGCAGCTCTGTATCTCGTTGCGTTTTCGAGTTATGGTTTCTGGAAGCGGTTTTCGGCCGGTTTTTAGGTGGTTTTCTGGCTCTCACGAAAAATCCTGTGGTGACGGGCCAAAGATACATGGGGGTACATAGGTGGGTGTTCTGTAATAGAGCTTTTTTTTGTGTGCCGTTACTATTATTTGTTATACATGTACATAGGTATTTGTCAACTTTCTATTTTTCTTCAAGCAGGGTTTCAAAATGTTTTAATTTGTATCTTTCTCTATAATTAGGTGCAATCGTTTTCTGTGAAGGAAAATGTCATTTTAAGCCCTATTTTAATGTCTTTAAAATTACTATCTCTATTTGGTATATACTAAGGATAAGAAACATATTGTTGCAGACAGCAGGATAGTTTATTCACTCATGGCGAAGTATATGGAAGAGATGATATTAAGTATTTCCCAAAATGAGGACACTGAATCTCATTAATTTTTAAATTGTATCAGTAATTCGAACATTTTACTTTTAATTTTAAATTTAATTAATTTCTTCTATATCATATCCAATCCGTAAGTGAATTTAGGTTTACGCATCGTTCCGGTGTTGTCATGGCAACTCCCGCCTAAGATCATCTAGGGGGAGTTTTCGGTTAATGTATGTAAAGAAGCATTATAATTCAGATGTTAATCACCGGCTTTAATTAAAAATGTTCTGTGTAAACAGCACGTCGCTTGTATTGTTCAATGTATATATTTGTATAAAAAAATGTACATTTGGAAAGAAACCATTTATTTTACTAAATGTAAATATATTTAGAACATAATTTAACAAGAGATAATGCCAGACCTCTTAATTTATATTTAAGATTCTATTTTAACACAGGAATAAAAATACAAGTAATTTTATTTTTTACTTTCAAAGAAAAGATATGATATGGTGTAGCTTAAATTTGCTACTTCAAAAAAAAAAAAAATTAACTGAAAATTATGAAATTAAATAGTACCCAACCGCCCGGTTGAAAATAGTATATTATTCAATGATTGCTATTATTCACGAGGGTCAAGATTATCACACGGGTGTAACAAGATCATGGTATACCCCCCTTTTCTCCTTTAGTTTTGAAGATAATTGATTGAAATTAGGGATAGACTACATACATAATGAGCGGCACTTTTTGACAAACAATTGTTTTTTTTTCACTTCTGGTTTCGCCGGAAGTGACACTAACTTTCGATTTTTAAATGGAACACCCTATATATTATTGCATTTTTGAATTGTGCATAATTTTCTGAATCCAACGATGCCAAATAAGTGACATTTCAAACATCATTTTTTTATACAGTATAAATTTTACTTTTCCAAGTGTGCCATGACGGTTTCGATTTATTCTAATTTATTCTAAAAGACCCGTGTAATGCTACAAAAATCAAAATCGCATTAAAAACGCTAAATTACGTAATTTATGGGCAAGTGAAATTCGCCAAAATTGTTTTTGGGGCAAAACTAATTTTTTTCAAATGGAACCATATCGGTACCTTGGTACCATTTATTAGTATTATTAATAAGGAATTTATTCATATGTCGTATTAAAATGTGCGATAAATACAATCAAAATTACAGCTAAAAGAAAATAAGAAAATACAATTCTGATCTAATTAAATGTTAAGAAGTAACTAAGGTGGCTTTGAAAACAATGAAATATTTAGCTTGTCAAACATTTGTTGGTTTTTTTGGTCTTTAAAAATTGCTTAAAATTATTGTTAATTGTATTCAAAATGCCGCAAATTTATATAAGAGATGAAAAAGTGAACATGTTAATTATATATGGCGAAAGTAAAAAAAATGCAATTTCAGCTATGAATCTTTATGGCCGACCATATCCTGATAGATAATATCCAGCCAAAAATTATTTTAAACTTGTTGAAAACCAATTCCGAAGAGAGCCCAACAATGATCCTGAAGAAAACTTCATTATTGACGAAGGAACGGAAATTAATATTGTTTGTAATTGTTTATTTGTGGCATATTCAGATTTTCTTACTTTTTATTGGGTATTTGGCCACTGAAAAATATTTGAAAATTTTAGTGAAAAAACCTCTGTGCCAAACGGATCAGACACACGTTGGTTCTTGAGTACTTGACTGTTTCAAAAAGTCTCACACCTAAAAATATATAAACTAGAACAATGTTATAAACTAAAAACTGAAAATCAAAGCTATAGGTAGTTAACGTTTCGGAAGAGAATCTACTTCCGTTCTCAAAACTTTTTTGGCCGTCAACCATGACAGTTCTTTGTTTATGTATTTCCATAGTCACGTGAGACATTAAATCATATTTATCTTATTTTTACTCACTTCGTCTTTAAGGATGGGCAACCAACTAGTACCAAAATCTATTGAATAATTAGAAACGCATCTATCCTCGTTTAATAAAATAATCGCGGATTCTTTAAGTTTTCTTTTAGTTCCGTTACTCTCATTTTCTAAAATCTTCGCCGAGTCCCATTTAATTCTATGATTATTATCCCACGCGTGTTCACAAATTTTGGATTTTTCAAATTCTCCCCTTCTAGCGTAATTTCTATGTTCACCAAGCCTTACGTTGAAAGGTCTAGATGATTCACCTACGTAATGTTTTCCGCACTCACACGGAACACTATAAATACAATTTCTTGAATTTTGAACAATATTTGGAGGTTTGGTTCTTGATAAAACCGATCTTAGCGTGGAGCCCGTTTGAAAAACCGTTCGTACGGAAAACCTATTCCCAATTTCTCGTAATTTATCCGATAAACCATGTATATATAGAATTACTGCCATTGACCTTAATACCTCAAGTTGTGATAGTATATTCTCTCTACTTCCAATGTTCAATAACTGACTATCAACAAAACTCTCAGGATATTGATTATTTAATAAGACAGTTTTTATAAATTGTTTTTCGTTCCCTAATATTACATCATTTGAAGAAATAATTTTGGCTCTGTCATACAAACACTTAACAACACCTTTCTTAACACTAATATGTTGATTTGAATTGAAATTTAAGTATCTGTTTGTGCGTGTTTGTTTGCTATACACACTGGTTTGGTATGTGTTGTCTAATTTTTTAATTAAAATATCAAAGAAAGGTAATTCATTATTATTCTCTATTTCTATTGAAAATTTAATTGAAGGTTCTTTTTCGTTAATCTGATTAAAAAATTACTTAAACATTCTTTGCTATAAGGCCATATAGCAAAAATGTCATCTACATATCTCCACCATACAATGGGTTTATAAGCTAGATTATTAATATTACTTTCCTCGAAATTTTCCATGAAAATGTTACTTAATATTGGAGATAAGGAAGAACCCATGGCCATCCCAAAGTCTTGTTGATAGAAGTCATTATTTAATTGAAAGTATGTTGTTTTAATGCAAAGTGTAAGTAATTCCATTATAGTTCCAATGCTTAACTTAGTTCTATTCGCCAAATTCCCACCTTGTTGCAATTTGCTTTTAATTATTGTTAATGTTTTATCTACAGGAACATTTGTAAATAGGCTTACTACGTCAAAACTGACCATTAGATGATTTTTGTTAAAATGATTTTCTGACAGCTTTTCCAAAAAATATTTGCTATTTTTGATATAAGACTCGGAGGAACCTGATAAAGGATATAGGATTATTAATAAATATTTTGACCATAGAAATGAGGAAGCTTGCTGTGATGTGGAGTTAACATCTTTCATTCAATATCTGTAAATTCGTTTTTTTTTGTTTAAATAAAACTCTATATATTTTGTTTTCTAAAGAATTTTCAGGATCTTTATTTAATTTGGAATGATTTCCATCATTTATCAAATTAATGTTTTAGCTCGAATAGAAGTTGATAAGACTGTTTCTTTAAGGCAAGTTGGGTTTGAATTGAACATCAGTCACGAAACAGTAAGCCGATTTTGCATAAATACCACTATAAATCTTTTAAATACCAATTGCACCAGCTTCAATTACCTCTTGCAGTGTCAACGAAATTTCGTTTTCACTGTCAGTATCCGTTAATTTAATTATATTACTCTTTTTGAAAATTTAATTTGACAAGTCGTAAATGATTTATCACTGGTTACTACCAACTGAATGAATAATGTATATAATCATGATTGAACAAACACCAGTATAATTGGTATACTATAAAACGGTCGTGGATAAATAAATAAATAAATCTTTTCTTGTGTAATAATAACATATCAAAATTTGTATTTTGATAAAGTCATTGATAACTCTGAAAACAAATGAAAATCGATTTGGAAAATAACATATAAATAAAAATAACTATATAAACAAAAACCAACAAAAAATTGCACACAATAACTAACTTACTACCGAAATTGCCAACACTTTCAATTCATATTTCGTCCACTTACACAAACCTCCTACCTCAGTCAATCAAAATAATAATAGAAAAATGTAAGCATTGCTCAAATAGTTGCCATTATACATTTAAAGAATATATATTCATTCGATGGGCCACAATAATATTTCCACTACAATAATAAAAAGTGTAGACAACACAGCGTTGCCCTTATGTCATACTATAAATAGGTATATTTAACAATTTATTTTTATTACATATTCTGAGAGAGCCTTAGGAGTATAGTAACTAAGGCAGAAATTAATATTTTCTGACTGCTCCTTCGTACATAAACAAAGCGGTAAATGTCTTTGCACATACCTTCCCTCTTTATTTTTATTTACAGGGCGGTAACTCTATAGAGAGAACAATAATCGAAAACAGGAAAACCGGATAGCTTCTAGTCATGTGACAGAATAATAAATAGTCAACCAAAGGTAAGTGAAGAATAAACTCTCGACGAATTTTCATATTCAAACAACGGTAGATTTACATTAGGAAAAAGAAGTCATTGTTCACAATAGATCAAAGGTGTAGTTTGTAACTATGTTCAATTTAATTTCTATGTTATCTTATGCGAACACATTTTTTACTTAAATATATTTTTCAGCTCTGAAATCTCTCAGTGTTCTTTTCATGTATTTATTTTTACGCATTTCTTTTGTCAGTACCAGACAGAACATTTCACAAATATGATTTGAGAATTTAAGAAAATCAAATTATCTTAAGCGACACTCATTTTAACAATTCAACTTACTTTTATTTAACAATTTGTTTCTTTAATTATATATTCGAGATGTTTGTTTCCTTGCGTCTTTATTTTTGTATGTCAATTAGGTATTCCCTTTGGATGATTCCGTACGCTTTTTTGCTCGTTTTATATTATTCTTTCTCAACAAGTCGGCATTGATTGAATATAAAGTGAATCAAAACAGACTTTTTAAAGTCTCTATTTAAATGTGACCTGGGCTATTTTACGTAAATCAAAATACATTAGATGAAGCATTATAATAATATGATCTGAAAAAATAATCAAAAAGTAATAAAAATACAATTATAAGTTTTTGTATGGTTTTATTTGTGATAAAGTCAACTTGCAGTGTGAGATTATTTAAGGCTTGATAGCGAACTAACCACCTCTGCTTATTTAAATAGTCCTGGCAAAAGGGAGTTTTCGAAAAAATAATGCCAAGCGGGATTTTTCAGCCAGAATGTTTAATAATTGTTAATTATAAATTAAACACTGCTTTTAGATGAATCAATCAATATATTATGAATACTCTATATATGCTTCGGCTTATTAGGCCTTTATCAAGAGTATTACATAGTGAATACTAAAGTTACTGACGTGCTTATTCTAATTTATATCTAAAAGTATTTATGCCTTAATCTATTTATAACCTAATCTATTTAAGACATAATTTAACATCCTTAATTACGAGAATGTTTGGAGTGGTCCTAAACTGATTATATAAATCAATGGATAGTTCTTAGCAATTTGTTTATTACAGGGATATTCAAGAAATTTTGTTGGTCATTCGTGGTACAAGGGTTGTACTTGAAAGATTTTTTGATTTCTAGTTGTTCTAGCAGATCTAAACGTTTACCTTTTCTTTCTAAATGAATTTATGTCATCAGTATTTATGAAATGGTTGTTTTCAATACAGTGTGTTGACATTCCTGTATTTTTATTGTTATTTAAGATTGATTTTGTATGTTCTTTTACCCTGTTCATAAGGCTTCTACCACTGTGACCGATATAGACAGCATTGCAATCTTTACAATTAATTTTATTTACAACATTTATCAATTTTCTTTAGTTTTTCTTTGTTATTAACCGAAATGTTTCCTATATTTGTTTTGTTCACAATTATTGAAGAGATACCTAAATCATTTTATTTTCTAGACATTTTGTTACTATATTTCGGAACATAATTAATAAAACTATATTTTGTAGGTTCGTTAGGCACAGTGAAAACTTCTTTTTGAAGCATTATGCATTGTTTGTTTTTGATCATGTTACCTATTAGTGACTCGTATCCGTTATTTCTTGAAATTTGTTTGATTATATTTAATTCTCTATCAAAATCACTTTAATTTATAGGAAAATTTGTGAGTCTCGAAGCGAATAATAAGGCTCATTTTTGACCTCAGAGTAAATGTCAGTTGTAGAGACACTTTTATTAAAAATCGTATTCTTACCGCTCCTTCTATCTATATTTATAAATGTCTAATGTTAAAAATAATCTAAACCTATTTGAAAGAAGGTTAAACTATCACGAGTACCCCACAAGACATCGCAATCTCTTGAGTATACCAATGCATCACAAAAGTATTTATAAGAGATCGCCTTCTTACAACTGCATATCTCTATATAATGCTCTTTCCAGTGATATCCAAGATATTTCGCACTTCGCGAAATTCAAAAATAAATTGAAACTCTGTTTATATGAAAAATGCTACTATAGGGTATCAGATTTCCTTAACGATAAATAGTTATAATCAGTAGTATCTAAATGTTTCTGTAATAACATAACATATGCGGGTATATACTTACTATCTGTTTATTTGTTACGCTTTTTTTTACAATCAATAATGTTTGTTCTCTGTTTCTAGTTTAATATTACATTTATTTATACTTGTTCCTTACTTTAATTTTTAATATCATATTTCAATTATGCCGACTTATAATTGCACTTATACTTCTTCTTTCTTCCTTTATTCTCTTCTTGACTTGTCACATATACAATTTGTGTCTAACGATGACCAATAAATTATTTTTATTATGTATTAGACTATGAAAGGGTGAAATCTTAATTTGCCAGGAGTGCTGCAAATTATAATGTATTACTGTATCTGTAGTAGTAGGTTTGCGGTAGATGCTAAATTTCAACTGATTGTTATGTTTTTTGATATTAATATCTAGAGAATGTTTACCTATATGTACTCTTGTACCTATAATTCAACAGCTGTCTATGTTTAATTAACAAGTGAAGTTACGGTTTTGCTGTGTAGATTGAGTGTTTCTTTTTATTGAAAATTTGTACTTGTATATTTTTTGCAAAAAAGCATTTGTTTATTAACAAGCTAAAAGAACTGCAACTGCAGTATATTTTCAGCAGAGGCTCGCAAGATGACTGAGCACATTTTGACATGTTTTATTTTTCTTTTTTTTTTTTTTGCATTGACTAAAGTAAAGGCTAACTAACACAGAAAGGGCATCGGTTCTATTTTTATTTAGTAAATGAAAATAAAGAAATGAATTATGATATTTTAAATATAACATTACATTAGTTTTTTTGCACCTATATCGCACGGAGAATTTATCAATTTGTAATATTTTTTTAAATAATTCTATGGAATGCATTTTCGTAAATAACTCGTTTATTTTAAATTTTTAGAAAATGCTCTATTTAAGATTTTTTGTCCAAAAAGGTCCATGCCTTATACTGGTTATAGAGATTGATCGACGGAATAATTAATTTTCGATTTCTATTAGGAAACTCTTGGAAATTTGTAGAATTTATCAAAAAATCAAGTTTTCCAGGATTTGTAGATTCGCTTTTGATTTATCAAATTTCTTACAAACGTCATCTAATAGACCTAATCGAGCCCTATAATTGTCATTTTTGAAAATCAAAATCGGACCTTCGGTTCGGGAGTTTAATTTCTTTGAAAAATCATACTTGGCACTGGAAATAATACTTCCGGGCAACGGATTCGGGCCGCCAGCAATAGGCCTCATTTGTGGCCGTGTACCTTTGATCCCACTAAGTCTCATCGAAATCGATCAATATTCTGGACAGTTATCGTGCTTCCTAGCCCGATTTCGAGAAAACCAGTTTTTTGCAAAAATATTGCAATTTTCATTTGTTTTTCGACATAGTCTCTGGTTTACCAATATATGTAGAGCTTTGCCAGAGGCACCATTTCTTTTTGAAATATCTCGATCCGACTACCCGTTACCGTGTTATTCAATTTTTCTCGAAAAACTCGAAACGTCTATATCGGGTACTTCCGGTTTCCGAACGGAGCCGAGTTTCCGGCGTTAATGTTTTCTAAAGACCTCCTACTAACCACACAAGTCTCATCGAAATCCGAAAACCGCCTTAAAAAAATAAATACCATCCAACTGGCATATATAAAGATGACTCGTTATTATGATAACAAAGTTTTTATAATTTAGCTTTTCTAATTTTTTATTATTAATCATTTGAGACTCTGTAATTTGAAAACAAATAAAAATCGGATCAGAACGCTCAGGTTTTTAATAGCAGACCATGTAGTATCTCTTCTCTAAGTTTGGCACTTACCTTCCGACTTACCCTGTATAAGAATTCGTACAAAATGACAAATTTAATGACTCGAAATTTACTAACAGTTTTTCGCACGTTTGCACGTTTACACAATCTAGATAAAAAATTCAGTTTATCCTATTCTCTACGTAAGGTTTTAATCCTTAATGAAAATAAATAATTCAGTACTCAGACACCCATGTCACTGTCTACATCTGACACAAATCAATGTAGTGTTCAAAGGAAGTAAATGAGAAGATTAATTAAATTACTTCCAGGGTTGTTGTGCGTTCTTTGTGAGGATGGAGGAGCTCGCATCAAGTGTGATTTCAACATATTGTTGGCCTAAATTTAAAAATGATTAAATGTAGCTGATGCTGTACAATTTGTTTCGTTTATTCCTTTAAGGCAGCTGTAATATGAGATTAAATCCAAAATATTTTAATGATTTTTAATGTACAGCTAAATGAAGTATTTTATAAATAAATCTAGATTTTTCTTAAAAGTTATCCATTTCTTATCGGAGATATTCAACTCCACAGTTGAGAGGCTATACGGAGGAGCATAAAATCGTTCACTTAAATGACAGTAAAATCTTTAAAATCCATAAACTTTAAATAAAGAAACTACAGAAGTGTTGCACCCCCGTTCCTGACGGGGGTGCAACAGAAGCAGTCACACGGGGCGACACAATTTAGAGGGCGATATTTTAGCCTACTTCTACATCTGTATCAGATTTGGGGAGAAATATCTAACAGACCCAGAGCACGATGTCGCCGCAATATACCGATTGGAAATTCGAGGAAGGATATTATAAAATTGAAACTAAATGTTTCGCCTACGTTTCGGAAACCCAATCTGTTTCCTTTTTCAAGGCTTTTCTTGAACAATATTTTGTGCTATGTATGATATATACACGGCCCTAAGAATATGTCTGTTATATTTAACATACATTGAAATTTACTAATTACTTAGAACAAGTTGATATAGTTAAGAGTTTTTTTATATTATACAATGTTAAGTTCGTCAAATTCTGTTTTAATATTGGCATTCGAGTTATACACAAACATCTACGGACCAATTCGACACGCTTCTGTCCTCATTCAATAATATTAGGAATCGCTGAATCTTTAATTTTTTTTTTGCTATCCGCCTCTTTTGTTAAAGTTTTCATCCAAGCATGTTCGCAAGTCTTCGACCTCTGAATTTAATTTTCCCTGATATAATTCTTGTGATAACTCAATCTTACACTGAATTGATTCGGCCACTTAATGTTTGTTCCACTCACACGGAATACTGTAAATGCCGTTTTTTGAATTTTGCTCGTGAATTTTCGGTTTTGTCTTTGTCAAAATAGATCTTAAAGTGCTGCTCGTTTGAAGTACTGTCCTAATATCAAATCCATCGCCTATATGGCGTAACCTCTTGGATAATCCCTGTACATAAGGATTTAACACTGTAACGTGATTGCTATTTTCAATACTTGTGAAGATTTCATGAACAAAAGCTTCAGGGTATTGATTATATATAAGGACTTCTATGATAAACCGGTTCTCATTGTTTAACATTTCATCATTGGAAGAAATTATTTTGGCTATATCATGCAAAAATTTTATAACACCCGTCTTAACAAGCGTGGACTGATTAAAATTAAAATTTAAATATCTGTTGGTATGTATTGGTTTTCTATAAATACATTTCAGTTGTACCGTATTTACTCTTTAAATTAGAATCACTAGAAATGGTAATTTATTTATAATTTCATTTTCTAAAGTAAATTTAATAGAAGGATCTTTATTATTAAAATTTTCTAGAAAATTGTCTAGTAGCTCAATACCATGAGGCCAAATTGCAAAAATATCGTCTATATGTATATCTCCACCAGATAACCAGTTTGTATGTATTTTGAACACGTCTAGTCTCAAAATCCTCCATAAACATATTGCTTAAAATTGGTGACAATGGAGAGCCCTTTGCCATACTGAAATCCTGCTGATAGAAATCATTATCCAACTGACAATAAGTTGTTTTGATACACATGGTATTTACATTAAATTTAGTAATTTTCCCAGTAATATATTGGTTAATTATATTGTTTTCTAGATTCCTCAGATGTCAGTTAGAAGTTAAAATACATGCGGCAGGAAGTTCCAAAGAGAACAATAGACGAATTAAGAAAATGCCACAAATAACATTCAGACAATACTTAAAATATTCAGTACTATTTACACAAAAAAAAATAATTTCAAAAATGTGTTCCTTAATTTATGGGGCGGCAAAATTTCTCTTTGCACGGAGTGGCAAATGACCCGGGAAGGCCCTGGCTGCGAGAAATAATAATAAATAAAAAGATGCATGCCAATTTCGTTTTAGAAATTTTAGGGTTTAATGTAACAAAAAATCTCTCATATCCTAAATTTAAATAATTTCTCTTTGTTGAAATAGGCTTAGAATTGAAACATATTCTTTATAGGATTTTGCAAACAGCAGAAAAAAATAACTATCTATTTCTGCTGTTTGCAAAATCCTATAAAGATACAATACAATTGTAAGGTTTAGAATGTCATGAAACATAGAGATTTGAAACTTGAGCAAAAAAAAATTATATCTGTCTGTCGGTTTGTAACTTTTTTGTGCACATGTTTCCTCTGGAACGGTTTTAAGCTCAGATTTATTAGATTACCGTTTTCTTTGTTTACCTATATAACTATCAGCCCTGTACCTTTCAAGAGGATTCCAATCAGCCTAACTATCCTCTATATCAGGAAATTGGGACTATTTGATAATATGTAACAATGAAATTCTGCAACGCACTCATGTCTGTTAACGACATCTTTTATACTTTATTATCGATAAAAGCTCGTGATATTCTCGTGGCCTAGTTCTATCAAGCCAACGCAGCGATAGCAATTAGGCTGAACGGCGTTAATTCGCAAGTGAAGATAAGAAAGACCGCAGGCACCCTCTACTTATAAATAACTTATCCGGGGATCTTTACTTATTATCATTATCTTAGATCCGGCGTCAATTTTCAGGTTAAGTTTTATCTTCATATTTAATGACACAGAAAAGAAAGCTGTTATAATGTTAACTAAATAGTCCATTAGGAACTTTTTCGTTATAGGCATTTTCCATTTAGCTCGTAGTAGAGCGGATCTGGATTTGAAAGCCGACAACGGAATTTGAAAATTTTTGACATTCTCTAAGTTTGCGGCATGAAATTATTCTTTGAAAATCGCAAGTCTCATACTCAAGAGGCACATAAAATTTGCAAAAACCACTTTTTCGGTGATAATTCGGAAGATAATGCCTGTATGAAAAAAAGTCCCATCGAAACTTGAAGAAAATTTAAAAATACGTGATCTGGACCAAGGTTTGTCTAAAAATATTAATTAGAGTTATGGGCAATTGAAGAATTCGCAAAAACAGTATTTTGCCGGTGGTTTCAAGTGTTAAACCGATTATTTCTCCAGGAATGAAGGATGATATGGACCTGAAATTTCTGGTGGATGTAGGGGAAGTGTTGAAGCTTAATTCTAATCAAGGTGGGAGGTGGTAGGAGAAATAGGGAGGGGGGAGAGAGGGAGACAGTAAAAGATTTCGGAACTACATAACTTCGCCCAAAATCTCGAAAAATTGATGGGTCCTTGCTCAGTGTTACGTACAATGTATCCCATCAACATCCATAGGTGAAAACGGTTTTTGATTTTTGAAAAAATTGCGCAGCTACACCCGAAAAACGATCTTCCATTTATTCCTTGCACGAAAAAAATGTTATTATATTTAAATAATAATTTTTATTGCACATGTAGGGACTTTCTTCTCTCTTTAACTCGAAAAAAAAAGTGATGCTAATAGGATGATCAGGATGGGAGCTAGAGCTGATAACGCTTTTGCCTTTGTGGAGTGGGACCAAAATGTGTTATGGACTCAATTAGTTGTGACGTCTTAAATATTTCTTCCACGGGAGAAATAAAATAAAATTCTATGCTATGTTTCTATCCTCGAAAATCTCGCCTTATAAACATATGCATTAAGCGTCAAGTTTCAGTATGCCTGGCAGGCAACCCGTGCGTCATGACAGTAGAATATAGGGGTTGCATAATTATGTGACGTCATACTAATTTACTCCATTGACTTCAAACTAAGCTCATTTTCAAGTTCCACTCTTTGTTAAACTTGTGATAAAGGGCTACCAAATCAAGGAATATTTTGGGGCTGAAACGGCGCGCGGCATGAGGTCGGAAAATTGCTGTGTGTTTTTTTCAAATCTAGAAAACGGTTTCGAATTCTTTAATGAAATAAAATGCAAAATGAAGCCAATAAACGTACTTTTCTAGGGTTTTTGTTTGGAACCAATGTAATTGTTTTCAAATGCGACCCCTCATAAGCACCCATCCCACCAGCGTACAGCTGGAAAACCGCTCCGTTTTTTTTAATTTTTGGAAAACGGATTCGATTTCTTGAGTGAAACAAAAACGAAATGTTTCTAATGAACGCTCCTTCAGATGTTTATCTTAAACATCGTAGAAATGGTAGAGATTTTACCGATTTCATCGGAAATCTCTTTATGTTCCGGTTTCATATATGTACTATTCCTCCATATATTCATTTTTATATTTGAAAATATGATAATCCAATAGCCACATATTTCTTGTTTCATTTATGCTTTAGCGAGCTCACTTTCATTAATGACTTCAAAAGTTACAACGAATTTAGTGTAGCGCATCCGAGACCTTACAGCTGTACACTTTTTTTATCGTATTCTACACTAACAAAACTACTTATTCTTAAAAATTTAGCCATATAACATTTAGTGACGTCTTAAAACCTGCGCTGTTTTTACAGTTTTGATAAAAAAGATATTAATAATAATTTCTAATTTAGTATGTAAGACTGCTAATATTAATTTTCAACCTAAATAGTACAGCTCGTAAGAAATTATGTATTAAGTATAATGTTTTTACAACGCCTAGAATTTAAATCTCAAATGTCTGGTATTTGTAGAAATAAATTAATATGTATCTACAACTACCATTTTACAGTACTCTCTGCTTTTTAAAATTTTTGAAATATTAAAGTGCCTTGCGAACTAAATTAAATGACTTGTAGATACTGAACATGAGACGTTATTAATAGACCTTAATTATTGTAAAAGAGTGTCGCTTTAATTAAATTTTAATCAAGTCTTAAAATTACTCTTTCAAAAGTTAATATATCTAAGCTAGGTGTGGTTCATGGTACACTGTGTTAATTCATGATATGAAACAAAGTTTTTGAACTAAAATTTGCTATTCAAGTGAAATAATTTTTACTCAAGCAAGCACTAATTTATGAGTTATAATTTTATTTTAGACAGTTGCGGAACTTCCGCCTTACATCGTATAATAAAGTAAATAACATCGAAAGTTTTTTCATCTAAAATGCCATTAACCATAATTCATAAGTGCATAACATAACAGCCATGCTGCTACACAATGACGACCACCTTAATCAACAAAATGGTCCGAACTTTGACATTTAGAGCAGTATATGAAAATTATCGATAACAGCGGAAGAGTCATTTTGGTTATGGGGATATTACTACATTGTGACCATTTACTTTTACCACCAAAATAAAATAAAATTTCCTGTTTCGATTGAGTTGTCATCAGGAAATTGCATCATGTGGGATAATTAGACTCAGTTGTCCGGAAAATTATTAGCAAACAAACTATAATGAAATAACGTTAAATGGATTTATACATATTATGTTAGTGTTAGTGTGAACGCCTGTGTTATCCTGTGTGCTTCTAGGTTAAACACGATTAGAGTGTTCTTTATAATACTCTTCGCAAATACGAAAACGTAGAGTATACAGTGTGTTTATTTTAAGCGGACCACTCTAGATATCTCCGCTATTGAAAATATCAAAATATTTTCTGTGGTAAAAACCAATTGTCAATTCAAAGCCTATCTTGCAACTTGCGGCATATTTTGAAACGCTTGCAACTCTACTATCAGAAAGGATATTAAAAAAGAGTTTAGATCAAAGTTAACTGCAAAAATTAGAAAAATAAAATTTGGCAATTAAAGATTTTCTACACGTTGTAAGTTTAGAATTACACCCACGTGCTCTAAAAAAATTTTGCAATTTAAAGTTGGCCGTGGCACTGTTAGATAAATACTCTAATTCTCTTTTAACGACACCCCACTGTCCACCTTTATGTTCGAAGCTAGACTAAGAACTTAAAATAATATTAGAGTGCGTTAAAAATAAATTCGATCAAAACGAGTTTTTGCAAATTCTGTAGCTTGCGAAAACTGACACGATTCTTGTTTAAACAATTTTTTTGCTCAATATTAAAGGAGGTATCCTCGAAGGCCCTGGTAAAATGAAAAGCCCATTTATAAAAATGCTCATAATTGCTTTCGTCTAAACAAGTATTATTTGTGTTATTTGCGGACCAAACAAAATATTTCACGCCATCGGTTGACTTTTGTCAGAGGGACAAAAATCAGCCAATTTGAACATTTTTATTTATTGTACTGATTACCGATATCTACGCCACTGGTTAATTGTAAGAATATAATCACAACTTGAACGCTATGGTAGAGGCACTACCTTAAATTGGTTTCGGTCTTATTTGTCAGACTGCAGACAAGTCGCTAAAAACTCATCATACTCCAACAAATTAAATATAAGTCATGACGTACCTCAAGGTTCTGTTCTTGGCCCAATTTTACTTTTGTTATATGTTAACGACCTAACTGAAATTAACATTAATGTAAAGTTTACCTCATTTGCTGATGACACCACAATATTGTGGCATAGTAAAGACGAGTATACCCTCTGGGAGCAAATGTGTTTCGATGTAAATAGAATCAAAGATTGGTTCGACTCTAACTTGCTATCTCTTAATATCAACAAAGCAAACATAATAACCTTTCGTTGTATCTAACAGATATCCCACTCGGTAACCATATACTTGAAAATAAATCATGCTCAAAATTTCTTGGTTTAAATATAGACTTCAACCTAAAGTAAAGATATTGTTATTAACCTCAGTAATTTGCTGCGCAATCAGAGTCATCTCAAATGAATTGGGCTGTATGACTGCAAAAGTGCACTAATTGAATCACATTTGAGGTACGGTATTTCGTTCTGGGGTGTAAGCAATAATTATTTGATAAGTAGGGTTACTGTAATTCAGCTGTGTTGTTCTTTATCTGGGTAAAGCAAGAGAACGTGATTCATGCAAACTACTTTTTTTGTTACATGGAATTCTTACAGTTGTTTTAATGTTCATTCTGGAAACGGTATGTTTAATTCATTAACGGTATGTTTAATTCAGAAAAACAATATAAATGTCAAATCTCTCCATTATATAACTGGTCAAAACAATAACCTCACGATGCCAATTCCGAGACCCTCCCTGGTCATAGACTATTATTTACAATGGTTATAAGATGCATAATTACCTACCCAACGGTGTTAAAAGTATTAATTCGAATATTCATTTCAGGAAGGCACTAAAAAGTCTATTTGTGGTAAAGCCTTATTAATAAGCCTATATGGCTGCAGTGTATGGAGTCAGCATGACAGCCGGCCCATAAAAAAGCCCTTTTATAATTTAAAAGAATTTCTAGACGACACATTGTAATGTGTTCAAACGTACCTATTAATTTTTGTCTGTAAATTGTTATCTTTGGACTAGTCATTGAATAGTTTTTCTATTGTTTTTATTGTCTTGACTCTTGTATTGTTATCTATTTTTGATTTTTTATTTATATGTTTACACAGCATTTTGTTAACAAGAAATGTTCTTCTGGACAATAAAGTATATTTGATTTTATTTGATAAGGATAGGGTCCATTTGGAATTGGGAGAGTAATAAAATCCTGTAAAATCGTAATCAAGGGTGCTTATTAGTAATTTCTTTCTGTTATGTACTGTATGGATTAGCAGTACTTTCAGAGAAAGTTTGTTTAAAATACCCGTCTATGATATTTATATCTGCTTTGGGCCAATGTCTGGCAATCTGCTGTTGTCTCTGTCATTGTAATCTGCCGCTCGGCCTCTCGTCACCAGTTATCATTATCAAATTCATACATCATCATCAAATTTAGAGCGGGAAACGGCCCACTAAAAGTATGGGAAAGCAGCTTTTCCGACGTATCTCCACAGGTGTTGATGCCACAAAAAAAATCATACTTACCAAAAATGTAGAGCTTGACAAAGCACGTAAGCTCGTTCTAATCCGAACCCGATCGCATAATTAGTTGGCGAGGTATCTCGACTGAAGTTGCGAAAAAACGAAAAATTAAATTAATCATTCCTCGACAAGGAGTGGAGTTGGGGCCTAAATTTTGTCTCAATAGAAGGATATTGATGAACACTTCATGCGACCGGAGAGTGGGAGTGGTGGGGCAATTAGAATGGGAGTTATGGGGCGGAAACCAAAATGATTAAAGCGCTGACAACTTCCATATTAATAGAGCTACAGCAATCTGGCCGGGACCAATTTCTGTATTTTTTATTTTTTAAAAGATAGCATTGACGATTTTTTTTTAAATTCCGCGCGCGGAAAATAAAAAAAAATTTACACGTCTTTTTCGGTATGAAGGAAGGTGGTGGAGGATAATTTTTTCACCAATTAATAGCATTTTTTAAATCTTTTTATCAATTTGCGCCCAGCAAGAACGCGATCGGATAATTAGGAAGGGAGATACAGGCCGGCAAAATGTTTGCTATGTAGCGGAAGAACGGGGTTTAGGCAGGGATGAAAATTTTGAGAAACAAATTTTTTCTTACGCCTTTTCTATTTTATAAGTACCCGATGTCCATGCATTGTCCGCCCAAGCGAGTTACAAGAGGAAGAAGAGAACAAAAACGGGCGAGCGAGTCAGTTGAGCCGTCGGGGGCGCTTACTCCCTCCCGCTCTAGAGCTCTCCTCAAATTGTCATCATCTGTTAGTGAACTGTTTATAATTGCATTGACAGATCTATACGGATGTACGAAGATTTCTCTTACTATGTATAATGTTGACAAAATTTTATTTCTTGCTTTTATAAACATCGTATAGCTCTTCGCCGGGACGGTTGTAAACAATGAGTGTATTGTGAGAGAGCATGCACATACTGATTCCGATTTTTGTTATCCTTCTTTCCAGAAGCTGTTGGCGTGAAAGATATGACGATAGCGAAGACGAATCAGCGTTAGACTTCGTCAGTCTGTAAGCTCTACTAGGTATTGTAGTCAGTAAACAATAAGCTCGCCGCTGCAAAATAAGGCACTCCCCTGCTAGCAGAGACACGTTCTTGTCGTTGATTAGACGCCACCAAAATTTCGACGTCCTCTTGATGTAAAAATGACGACGATATGTCACATAGACTTGACGTCGATAGACGGCGTCAAATAAACGTCGCAAAGGGAGGTCAATTAATCGTCGCAACATGACGTAAAGTGTACATTGTCTGAATTTTACAAATATCTTTAAAAATTTCAAAAAATAATGAAACAATAACTTCATTTTATTAAGTTCTTTTTTACATATTACGTCACCTTAAAGTTTAATCCAATCCTCATCATGTGCCAAATTGTCCAGAGCAAGAAAAGGTTCGGCAAAATTTCCAGGTTAGGGGTAGCTCGACACCTGGCGTCGGTGATTGGCCTTGGTAGCGGAAATAGGCCGACGTTAAATAAGCGATAAAAAAAAAAAAAAAAAAAACATGATTTTATTCTATTAATTACTTTACATAGTTGTAGCAATTATGCGTCCTAAATTATAAAGTAGGAGCAGCATATATCATATTATTTTATAGGAGTATAAACAAAACTGTTTTGTTACTTTAAATATATTTTTATTTTTTATTACAAAAACCAATTTCAATAATAAAAAGCAATTGCTTAGGGTAAAAATTTAAATTGGTGCTTTTTTAAAAATAAACAATGATGTTCGCAACTTACATAATATTTTGTTATAACCAATTTGTTGCCAGTAAGTACGTAAAACGCTCGTTCATGCGTGTGTGACTTCGAGGAGAGCGGGAGAGGATAATCGCCCCCGGCGTTTCAACTGACGCTCGCCCGTCTTCGTTCTGTTTTTCCTGTTGTAACTTACGCGGGTCGACAATATATGGTCATCGGGTACTTATAAAATAAAAAAGTCGAAAAGGAACAATTTTCTCAAAAGTGTTAATTACATCATCGTGGTAGGCCACAATGAATCCTTCGGTCTCCTACTTTAACCCAGCTGACCTTAAAAAGGAGAATGTCAGTCTAGTCGATAAACCCAATGTTTCTATCTGAGGCTCCTTCTGTCTCCTTAAACAATCCTGCACCTACCCCTGCATTTTCGTGATTTCTCAGTAATTGCAGAAGCGGGTCTGAGCTCCTTTTCTATTCGATTGATATGAACTTTTTTTCTTAAAAATTATCTAAAAACTAATGCATTGAAATATTTTAAAGTACTTAAGTGACCCTCGGTATAGATATTGGATTAAAATTACGTTGGGTCGAAGAAATGTATGAATAATTACAAGGACAATATCCTTTATATCCTCGAGAAGATCATTCATCCTGAAATTGGCCATTTGCATTTATAAATCATGACTGTCTGAAACTCCTCAGAAAATATCATAGGGAAATTAATCAGCCGGATCTACTCGCAGGATAACTGAAAGACCTTTTCAAAGACGTCCGGTCCAGATAGTCATTTGTTCTGAATTGAATAGAGTCAACTTTGATCTTGTCTATAATAGAGTCTATAGAGAGGGTTTAGCGTTAACTAAGATGTTGTATTGCATTAAACTCCACAGTGTACAGGCGGCCCGGCGCGGCAAGTCGATACAGTTCATTCGTTAATTGAAAAGATATCGTAGCAAAGCAGAGCGAGCTGAATTTAGAGTGCATGCCTTTTCGTTTCGTTGAATTTCAATTTGTCTTTTTAACAGGGCTAACGCGGTGAGCCTTTGTAATTTCTTGTTTATAAAACTATTTTGTACTCAGCTTTCTTGCATCTGTCTATTATTTTCTTTGTGTTGGGTTTCCAATACCATGCCAAAAAGCTGAATGGAATAATATTCTAGCGTCTTGATTATGAACGGTTTTAAAATGTACTTACAAGGTGTCATGCCGAAAGCGTATGTTTTGCATCAAAACAACATTAACAGCCGGTTTTACAATCGCTGGTTAACTTCCAGTCAGAGTTAACTTTCCGGTTATTATAGAAATTGGGTTGTACAATAGCTGGTCATTCTCAATGTTGTAGTTATCTAGCAGTTAACTTTATTAGCAGATGAGGTGTGGGTTAACTAGAAGTTGGCAGTTTACTGGCAATTTATAACCTTTAAAATAACTGTCACAACATAATTTTGTGATATTTCGCTTAAAGATGGATATGTGCGAAGTAAATGCATATAGCAGTGATGAGGAGCCAATGTAATCCGGTATAGACCTAACTTTTTCGAAGAATAAGAGAGTTTTTAAATAGATCGATACTAAATACTACCTACTTACTTAATAATAGACCACTAACTCATAAATTGCTTCTGACATTTATATTAGATAGCAGGTGACGTGACTTTGACAAAAATTCATGCATTTTATGTATATTACCCATTTTTCTATCAACATTATAAATGTTATTCATTATCTCTCGTTTACAAGTCATCACTTAACTTTATGTTGAAAAACGCAAGTGTCGGTAAAGTTGTAGTTAACCTGCAAGTAAGAGTCAACTAACATTAAAGGTAAAAATACAATTACATAAGTTGTGACATAAGCCTATTTACTTTGAAATGTTATAATATCTGATATCTTGCGTTAAAAATAAAACGGAAAGTAGAAAAATTCTGTAGCATAATAATGAAAGAAAATTCGATACATTGGTCGAAATACAACGCTGATTATTTTATAATGTTTTAAGATTACAAAATATGATATATTACGATATACAGGATCATTGACTGAAATTAGGTAACATACACAAAAACACACCGCACCTAGTAGACAACCACCAAAAGTCTAAGATGTCCGGAAGGGAGCTACACGTTTGAAAAAATGCAGATAACATCCATTACCCACCAACATTGTCATTTTTGGTGCTGTGGATCGAACTCAGTACATGATAGACAGTCTAACTAATCGTGTTCAATACTAACAAGTTTCAGCTTATTATCTTTAGTTTTGGATTAGTCTCATCGGCCAAAGATCGACGGAGATACAAAGCTTTTAAAGTTTAATGTTTTTTCGATATTATCTAAAAGTCAATTTCGCCCAATAGCCCCCAAGTTGTGTCTATTGCCACGAGGTAAATTTTATAACGTAAATTTCTGCTTACTTCTTTCAGTACTGATGTTTCTGCTATAAAATTCAGTCGCAGTTGGTAATCACCTTGGTGAAGTTGTACTAGAATAACTACATCATCATGATATGGTTTATCTTTGAGGATTCGGCTAACTGTAGTAAAGAAGAAATATGTGTCCTAGCGATGATTTTTCTTGTTGATGTGTGTGGATTCTCGTTAACTGCCGCGATAACTTCACTTACATTATTTTTATTTCTCACAGGTCTTCTTCTATTTCTCTTAGGTTTAGAAAAAGTACCATGCATTTTAAGATTACTAATAGTACAGGCAATCAAGGCAAAATTTTGTAAAAACCTCGCAAAAATTAATAAAAGGAATATCTCCAGGATTTAAGTAGGTAATAACCTGTAGAATGGAATGATGCATTCTTTGCACTTCGAAGTTCCGGGAAAATTTAAAAAAGTTTGGAAGAACTCTAGCGGCTAAAATAATAAAAATACAGAAAAAAGTTTTCAACAAAATTTGTTGATCGTCTCTTTCTCTACAAAAAAGGTCTTTACAAATTTTTATCTTACTTAAAACATTTAGGAGATAAATCCAGTTTTCCACTTATAGTTTTGAGCCGCTCCGAAATACCCGGAAAATGAGAATTCTCTGGGAGTTTCGTACGACCGGACACATCGATCGATAATTCTTACTATTCAGAGCCGCCAAAAGAATGAAAACAACATAAAATGTAGAGAAAAGTCTCAGCTTTAATGTGGAACTAATCACAAAATTCATTCAAATTTTCATCATAGAGAAAATAGTGTTAGAAGATGGCTTACTAAACTTTATACAGTTGATTTAGTCGTATCTTTGAGTTTTATGCATCCTGCCTGTTTCTCCTGTAACAATGGATGCTATTTCACTACATGGATTCGATCCCACGTACTTTATTCTATATTTCGTGAAAATTTCATTGAAGAATGTTAAGAAACAAATAAGTTGTATATGTTATACTGTATAATTGTGCATTTTCTGAACGTGTATGAATAATGTAGACATATTCAAAAAGTACTGCAGGCATTTAAAAATTTTTAAAATCATTCGAAAGAATATGTTTCATTGGACTTATAATCCAAAAATTAAGGCTGTGCTATTATTACTAATTAATATATAGCCAATTGAACTCCAAAATTTGGAGATGATTGATCGATGGGAAATATACCCTCTACTTTGATCGCAAGGCAAATTTTTCCAACAAAACTAATTGCAATAAAAATGTTAATTGGATTAATATATCATTATATAAGAATATCTAAGCAAAATGATTATCATTCTAACGACTCCCGGCAAAGATATGTGGATCATCTGTACAAAGATTACTAAACCATCTTCTGACACTTTTTCTCTATGATAAATCTTTTTTATGAATTTTGTGATTAGTTTCACATTAAAACTGAGACTTTTCTTTACATTTTGTGTTATTTTCATTTTTGTAGGGGCTTTGAATAGTAAGAATTATCTCCCGGAGAATTATCATTCTTCGCACATTTCGAAGCGGCTTAAGGATATAAGTGGAAAACTCGATTTATCTTCTAAACGGTTTAAATAAGACAAAAATTTGTAAAGGCCTTTTTTATAGAGAACGAGACGATCTTCAACTTTTGTTGGGAATTTCTTTCTCTATTTTCATTATTTTGGCCGCTAGAGCAAAAAACAAAAAAGTTTTTCTAAATTTTTTGAATTTTCCCGGAACTTGGAAGTGCTAAGAATGCATCATCTCATTCTCCAGGTTATTACCTACTTAAATCCCAGAGATGATTCTTCTATTAACTTTTGTTACCCTAAACGGCTAATTTGCCTGTACTATAACTAATAATTTAAGTAATTGTTTTATGGTCGGGACATCGTCCACCAGGAAACTTTTGGGAATACACTTTCCATGCTTTTCTAGCATTACGCTTAAATTCACCGTAAATCAACAAGAACTCAGTTTTTTTCTATAGTTGTATAGTGAACCATGACGATTTCTTGTGCAATTAATGTTTAACTGTGACACAACTCACAATTTGACACAGCTGTGACTTTTGTTTCAATATGGCATCAAAACTTCCATGGCTAATCAATTATCCAGGCGATAGTAAAACATTTTTTTCGTACTTTTTAGTGGCTACATTGCACGTAAATCTGCAAAAGTTATTCGATTATGGCCACCCTGAAAAAACCTAATTACAAGTTTTAAGACATTAGTTTTCCCTGGCGACTCCGCCAGAATCTAGAATAATATTTATTTTTTTATTTGTGCTCAACTTATGCTAAAGTACAAACCTATATGATAAAACAAGTGAGATTGTGCCTAGTTGTTTTTAAACTTTTTGTGAAAATTGATTGTGATTTATTTCTTTACCTGTGTTCTGACAAAAAACAACTTTCTTATTACCCTTCAAATAATAACTCAAATGACGTACCATTTTTCTTAAAAATAATTTATAATCTAAAAAAAAATCAAAATTATTTGTTAAGATTGTGTTTTTATCCGAATTTGTTACAATCATCTTTAAACAAAGAAATTTTTACAAATTTCTTTTGTGAAATAATATTTATTCTATTACCTGTTAGATAAGGAGCTACGTTCTTTTATTTTAATATTGAGTCCTCTTTAGCAACTTGAATTTGGTAAAAGTTGTGGAAAGAAAAAACAAAACTTTATTGTAATTGCCGCAGAAAAAAAATTAATGAAGTTTATTTAAATATATTGTTAGAGTTCAACAATGGGCTTGTTCAGCATTTTTTTTTATTTCATAAATCGAAAGTGCAAGCATAAATTAATGGATCTGCAAAAAATCTGAATCTTATTCGCACGTTTAGTATCTTAAAAACTATTACAAATCTCACGAAAACGGGGCGTGGTTAGGCGCTACGTCACTATACGCATAGACTCGGCGATTTCAATAGACTTGATGCTCCTTACTTGTTACTACATTTTGAAAAAAAATGTAGTATACGTTTAGCATTTTTCCGGTGGACCGTCGAAACTCGAAAAAAACGTCGGATCGATGTGAAAGTCATATCTATCGATTCGAGAGCGAATTTAGAAAATTCCGTCCGTCGGACAGTCGGTCTGTCGGTCTGTCGGTCTGTCTGTCTGTCTGTCTGTCTGTCTGTCTGTCTGTCTGTCTGTCTGTCTGTCTGTCTGTCTGTCTGTCTGTCTGTCTGTCACGCCCAGCCCCCCTAATCCGTTTTCGGATTGCGATGAAACTTGGGTGGTTAATAGGAGGTCTTTAGAAAACCTTAACGCCGGAAGCTCGGCTCCGTTCGGAAACCGGAAGTACCCGATATAGACGTTTCAAGTTTTTCTGGAGAAATTGAATAACTCGATAACGGGTAGTCGTATCGAGACATTTCAAAAAAGAAATCGTGCCGCTGGCAATGCTCTACAAATAAGTATACCAGATGCTACGTCGAAAAACAAATGAAAATTGATTTTTTTTGCAAAAAACTGGTTTTCTCGAAATCGGGCTAGGAAGCACGATAACTGTCCAGAATATTGATCGATTCTTATGAGACTTGGTGAGATCAAAGGTACCCGGCCACAAATCAAGCCTATTGCTGGCGGTCCGAATCCGTTGACAGCAAGTATGTTTTCCAGGGCCGAGTATGATTTTTCAAAGAAATTAATAACTCCCGAACCGAATGACCGATTTTGATTTCCAAAAATGACAATTGTAGGGCTCGATTAGGTCTATTAGTTGACGTTTGTGAGAAATTTGAGAAAACAAAAGCGAATCTGCAAATCCTGGAAAACTTGATTTTCTTCATAAATTCTACAAATTCCCACAGTTTCCTAATAAAAATCGAAAATTAACGATTCCGTCGATCGATCTCTATAACCAGTATAAGGCACGGACCTTTTTGGACAAAAAATCTTAAATAGAGTTTTTTGGAAAAATTTAATATAAACGAGTTATTTACAAAAATGCATTCCATAGAATTATTTAAAAAATATTTCAAATTGATAAATTCTCCGTGCGATGTAGGAGCAAAAAATAATGTAATGTTATATTTAAAATATCATCATTCATGTCCTTATTTTCATTTACTAAATAAAAATAGAATGCCCTTTGTGTGTTTCAAAATGTAGTTAGCTTTTACTTTAGTCAATGCAAAAAAAAAGAAAAACAAAACATGTCAAAGCACTGAGTCATCTTGCGACCCTCTGTTGAAAATGTAATGAATCATCCCAACAACATATCAAAATGTAGTTTTTTTCACTTGTTATAATTATAAGTGTTTTCGAAGTATTGTTTGTTTTGCTTATTACTTGACAGTAGGGGAGTACAATTTGGTGAAATGTCAAAAAATTACAATTTTCTCTCGCTCCTGCCGGGACAAATTTTCGATTTTGACCCTGCAATTTACGATTAGAATTCATCGACGACCTTCTCCTTTCCGTAGACACTTAGAGCGAACTTCCACTCGACGTATTTATTTAGTTACCAGCGTTTAAAAATTCCATGTTTTTCGACTTTTCAGGTTAAATTTGAAAGGTCCCAGAAAGCCATTTTTCTTACGTCACTTGCGTATAGTGACGTCACAAATGAGCGCTCGGTTTTTGCAACTATTACTAATTTCAACTCCTTATATCTTGAGAATGGAAAAAGTTAATAATACAAAATTTTAAGTGTATAATGAGAATATCGAGTACTATATGAAAAAGTATAAAAACCATATAAAAAGAATATCATGGAACAAGCCCATTGCCGATAGAGTTCTTTTTTACTATTTAGTTCTATTGGTACACGTGGAAAATCACCTTTTTTGAATATAATTGAATAATCTGCCAGATTATCATTTTTTCTTGTAAATGCCTTGAAATATTCGCATTTTAATTGAACTTTATAAAATCATTTTTTCATCATCATCCACGTAGTGGAGTGGGTCTGTCTGTCAGTCGGTCTGTCGCACAGTGGGGCCAAAGTAAGTAAAACATTTCAAAATACTTGCTACACTCGTTGTGTTGGATTGAATAAAAATATGAACTGAGAAAATTAACAAATTGTTCGAACTCGGTCGCACTTCCGCACTTCCTACCTTTATTGGCCGATGTTCTGGGCCTGGCTATCTTCCCTCTGAGCTTTGGTAGGTTGATTTGGCGGGGGGGGGGGCACAGTTAGTACACGTGCTCGTTAGCGGTCAGATTTAAAACTGTCTCACAGACCCACTTCTCCACCTTCTCGTAGCCGAAAAGTAGGGTTCTGCGCGACCGAGTATTTTTCACGGGAAACTGTACAAAATTGAATTTTAGAATTTATTTTAGGGCAATAGATAATATTTTATGACAATCAACTTAAACACTAAATTAAAACTTAGAAACTAATACGGAAAATTCACTGAATATTGAACACTCGTGGAATCATAAAAAAATTTCAGTCACGGAAAATTGTGCATAATTATACGAACAAAGTGCACCACCGCTTAAAAAAAAATACGTTTCTACCCCCGTTCTGAGGGGCTCATATTAATTTTCTTTCTCGGTCTTCACACCTCAAAAAAGCCTCTATGGCTGCAAATGTTATTAAATTAACATCTATCAAAATTTCGTTGATTTGGCCCCACTGTGTGTCGGCATGACAGTTTGTAACTTCATTCATGATTATAGAGAGCCAAAAACAGATTTTGGCATATCTGTGCAGGTCAAATCTATTTCTTAATAACTTAATATTTTTTTCCAAAGGCACTCCACTATATCCATAAATGACGCATTAACAACGAATGTGTCGCATATTCTGTTATTCATTGTTTCCAATATTGTATTACACGTTAAATGAAACGGTCCCTTATAATACTGAAAGAGTAATGACTTTTGCGGTTCAGCATAATGAATGCTAACAGCCATATTTCAGGATTTATCATACAGAAAATTCTGTATATTCTCCATATGTACCCTGGAACTATTAATTTTGTTTTGTTGAAATTTTAGCTCTGCTAAAATTTCAACTCCATTTTTGTGTGATTTTTTATTTACTGACCTGCAAATACACCGAAAAACTGTTTATTGTACACAATGAGTTTTCAGGAATTCAGATAAATAATACATTTTTATTCTTTGTCCTACAAAATAACAAATTAATAATTACAGCATTGTGCCTGTGTCCATAAACCAAAAAAATTAATCATATTTTATCATTATTCCAAACTACTGATATAGTAGTGTTTTGAAGGAGTCTAAATAACGAGTAGAAGTTGTAGCCGAGCATGAGCGACAGCAAGTATAGTATATATGACCTCAAAACTCGGAGTAAAGTCGGCATCCCCTTTACGGGATATAGGCGGAGACGGTAGAAATGTAAAATGCTTTAAATACTAAATAATTATTTTTTAATTGTTAAAGAAAGAGATTTCTATAATACCTTTATTCAATAGAAGTGGTTAATGAAAAAACATGTTTATCACACTTGATAAGTCACATAAATGATATATCAAGGCTACGTCTATTGTCTAGTGACCTACTTCTCGTTCTATCTTCTAGCGGCAAAGTTATGTAATCTTAGGCGGGAATTGCTTAGATGGTATATAATCCTTCCAAAAGGGCGTAAAGCAGCGACTGTCTTGTTTATTAAATGTTAGGCCATGATACTATGAACTTTGCAGTATTATGATGTTAGGCAAGTAGAAAATTTCTACTATTCTATAAAGGAAAGACACAGCAAAATTTTAAAGAGTGAACTCGTTTCCTGGCATCGGTAATTGGTCTCAGTAACGGAAATAGGTCGACGTTAAATAAACGAATTTCAAAAAAGCTTTGTCTATGAACTTTAACTAAACAATATTTCATTCGTCACTATCCGAGTTTTTAGAACTTGAATCGGTATTGTCACGCAGGAAACAGCCCGGAAAGTCGCAAATGTATATATAAATTAAATATATTCGACCCTAGTCCATATTAAATAAAAAACAATTAAATAATTTCAATGCCAATTAGTAGAATTGTTTAATAATAAAACACAAATATATATAAACATAACATTGACCGGTATAAAGGTCTGCTAAATAAACAAGTATAAAAATCGAATAATCAAAACAAACGAGGCCTCTTAACTCTTAGCTCTTAGTTCTTCGCGCTTGGTTCTTTTCATTTAATTGAGTTTCGACGTCTTAGTGTCGACAGTCAGTCTTAGTTTGGGGCCCCCATCTTAGGATGTGGGGCCCAGGCCCTTCAGGCAGTTTTAGTGATCTTCGCCCTGGAGATCACAAGTCAAGTTGTATAGTGTAAAGTGACACCTTTTCCTCCCCACTGTGTATATTGGTAAGATCGTTTAAGTTACATTAATAATAATTAATTAATAGGTGGTAATACAGATCCTTTTTTATCACATGAGATATACACTTCCTCCATATATCGCTTTTGCCTATTTCGTCTACTATTATCTTTATATTCTTTAAGAGAGACTCAGATAATTGTGGGGATTGATTATATCGACGTAGTCTTGTTTTTACATCATCTCACACCATTTCAATGGGGTTGAAAATGCAATAATATGGAGCAGATGTAAAATAAAACGGGAACGTTTCCAGAATCCTTAAAAGTGGGTAAAGTGGTACCAATTTTTAAGAAAAATGATCCTCATTCTTTAGAGAATTATAGGCCAGTAACAATCCCATTTAGTTTCTCTAAATTACTTGAATATTGTTATCTTGACCGTTTGTTAAATTTCTTAACTGAATTTAAAATTTTATCCGAGAAACAACATGGTTTTCGTTGTGGAAAATCCACTGTAACAGCTATATCTACATTTTATAACAATATAATTCAATATATTGAGGCAGGGGAATGCCCTGTTGGAATATTTTTTGATTTCAGCAGGGCATTTGACTGTGTCAGTCATGCAAAATTGTTAACTGTACTGTATGACTATGGGATTAGAGGACAACCACTAAACTGGATTAATTCATTTTTAACCAATCGTCGACAGTATGTGAGTATACAACATGTTAGTGAAAATATGGTATACAGAGCCAATTCTGAATGTTCGTTTTTAAGTATGGGAGTTCCACAGGGATCAATATTGGGCCCAGTGTTATTCATATTGTATATTAATGAGCTCGATTGGGTTTTATGTAATAATTTTTTTTCAATGTATGCTGATGATCTTTCTATGATTATTTCAGATCCTATGCATAATGTATTAGAAAGTAAATGTAATAATGTTGTAGAAAAGGTATCTACATTTTTCAGTCAACACCAGTTGTATTTTAATGCAGATAAAACTCAGTTAACTCTGTTTCATAATAGACAGAAAAAATGCGAGTCAATTTCATTTCAGGTCAATGGGTCGATTATAACAAGTACCCATGAGAGTATAAAATTTTTGGGCTTACATATCGATGAGTGCCTGACTTGGAAATCACATTGTGAACATCTAATTTCCAAGCTAGCATCAATTTCATTTTTATTTAATAATATTAAAACCGTACTTACCAGGGAGCAATTAGTTAATTTATACTATGCCCAAGTGGAGTCTAGATTAAGATATGGTGTCTGTTTCTGGGGGAACTCCACTCTATCACAGAATGTTTTCATTGCTCAAAAACGGATATATATCTTTAGAGAATATAATATATTGACTTTACTATGCTTGTACATTTTCGAAATGTGTGTTTATGCTTATCGAAACAAGAATATGTTTACTGCGAATAAAAATATTCATAATGCAAATACGCGTAACAAGGAAGAGTTTCGAATACCTTATGCGAGACTTAATATAACCTATCATACTCCAAATTACATGGCACCAAAATTGTTTAATAACTTACCCTCTGAATATAAAGTAGCTAGAAACTTACAGAATTTTAAAACAAAGTTAAAATTGTTTTTACTGTCTAAATGTTTTTACACTGTATGCGATTTTTTACCTAGTTTTTAAGGTATATGTTATACTTGACTATTCCTATACAATTGTAATGTTGTCTTTATGGAAAATAAATTATTATTATTATTATTAAAATACTATGATCGTGTACTTCAAAAATGAATACTTTTTAAAATTTTGCTTTCCAATCAGTTCTAATAAAGTCTTTTTTTCTGTTATTTCCTGGTATTTCCAAGCCTTTACCTTTCATAAATTCAATGATATCGCCTTTTCTTGTGTTGGTGTTAAGAATTCTTGTGTGTTGCCGCGAATGGTATGACACATTGTCCATAACAATTACAGAATTTGGTGGGATATTTGGTAACAGCTGTTCCTTTGCCCACTTCTCAAGTAATTCGTCTGTAATATCCTTGTGGTAGTCGGCAGAGGATTACTTGATATTTTTAGCAGACAACAACAATGCATTTGGAATAAAATCATTTTTACTTCCAGCATATAGAATATAATTCCTTTTCTCCTAGAACATGGAGCACTTAAATTACACTTTTTGGTGTTATCTACCCAACCGCATTGAAGATCAAGATAAATTATGTCTCTATTTGTATCTCGGTATTCTTTTATTTTACGCAGGTACTCGTGTCGATGATCAACGATGCGTGCTGATAGGTGTATAGACAAAAATTGGTGCTATTAGTTTAAATCCCTATGTATATTAAATAAAGAAGACTTTAGCACAGATGATACTACACACACACATATATTGCAATTACATGATTTTTAAAAAGAGTGCATAAATAAAAGAAGAAGTCCAAGATATTCAAATATCGAAGCTTACGAAATTGACCTGTTCCAATCTCAACTTTTCCTAGTTGAAAAATCGAGGTAATTTAATAAAAACTGGCGTTATTTCATATTGCCACACTTCCACAATTAATAACACAGTTAAAACTTGGTACTTTGTATGGTATTATGGCCACAAAAGTGCTAATATAATTAAAAGTTCGATCAGTTTACATTTAACATCTTGAAAATTTGGGTTTGATGTCCCTGCTTCTGCCTGCCTCTGACAAATATCTAAAGTTTAACGTCACGCGCACACGACCTATATAAATCTCTAGGTCACTAAGGCCAACGTGCAAATGTTGAAAGTATCACAAAACAGTGTGAGGCACACAATGAATCTTTATAATAATAATAATAACATCGACTTTATTATAAAAATGCAAATTATGACAATACATAGTTATACTTTGAAATATACATAGAGAATATAGGCTCCACTGCTAGTAATGTGAGAGGTAGATGGAGGTCAGATGTTTCTATCAATGGGAATTGTGCCTTATTTTTTTTTCCAAAGTGCTTCCTTCTCCCGGAAAAAAATAAAAAATAAAATTAGTTTTTTGCAATTTTTTTACGAAGAAGGAAGCACAGAGAAAAGGTTTAAGAGGCAAAATTTGTTTATTTTTGTCTAAAAAATATGCCTGAATTTGTTGGTATTTTTCTGAAGAAATTAAAAAAGAAATTAGGGAAACTCTTGGCCGAAATTATTTTGGTCTAATAAATTCTGAAAATCGGCAGGCATGTTCTTTCGACAAAAATAAGCCATTTTTGGCTCTTGGAAATATTATCTAAAATACTTCCTTCGCCCTAAACTAATAAAAGTCTATGAATTCTTCTCTTTGTTTTTTTTTTTTTCGGGAGAAGGAAGCACTTTGAGAAAAAACACCAAGAGACAAAATATTATTATTTTTGCTCAAAAAATGTGCCTGAATTTTTTCAGATTTTTTTGGCAACATTTAAGCGGTCCTTTGTCCTTTGCGTCACTCGTTGGAGGGAAATGGTACCTACAGATTTCTACAACATCTGCACCAAGAGGCGTCAACTGCTGTGCCCACACTTTTATCGATGGGCCTCCGTACTAATAATTCGATTTGTTGTTACAGCTGGTTATGTAACTGCATCTAATGACCGGTTATTTAGCCAACTAAAAATTGTAAAAAACCTACCTAAAACCACTATGAGTGATGATAGACTGAATGATCTTTTATTGTTAAAATGTGAAAGAGATTTGGCACATTCCTTGAATTATTCAAAGTTGAAGGAACGTCGACTTAAAATTATTTCAATAAGTACCTATACAAAACACAAAAATGCAATCCATTTATAATGTCTAGCTTTAGATGACCGAGTAAAGGGAGAGCAATGGATTACAAAATGACTATCAAGTCGATGTTAAAGGGAATAAGATAAGAAATGAAATGCTTGTAAATTACCATAAAATTCAATGAGAAAATATACGACATTTATCAGATCCATTTCATGTTAATGAAATAGAGAGTATACAGTTAATTTCTTTACTTGACTAATAATTTTTTAAACGTCTGTTTTCTAAATTACCCCACTGTTGGTAGGTATATCAGAAATATATTTTAGATCTTTTGTAAAGGCAATGTTCAGAATATAAAGTTCTTTTTTTTGTTTTTCGCATTTTTACTGTACGTTTCTTCCCACCTATAATAATTCTGTAATATATTTCGTACAATATTTCATTTCACGATGGCATTAGGGAAACATATCATGATGAGAAAATGACACAGGTCGCTGAGGTGTGAAATTATTCTTTGCCCATGACTGATACACCAGAGTTTATGCTGCTCATTTATATTTTTTATACCATTTGCATATGTCGTTCGCTATCTAGCAGTTGGTTATCTGATATAAATTCACTTTATAGTGCCAAGCACAGATGGAAGACGAAAACTATTTATGTATATATTTTAAACACATTAATTTTAATTTGGGAAGATTATTATAGTCCGCGTATTTGATATCGAAAAGGATCAAACTCTTAGGAAACAATATTTATCGTGACACTAGTCACTACTGAAGCTAAAATCATCCTCTAACAGAAAATACTAAATACTCGCAATACCTCGCAACCTACTTAGGCCTAAATTATCCGGAACTAAGTATACTCATAATACCAAACTATTTCGTCAAATAAGGAAAGAATAGAATTTTATGATTATGCTTTTAGAATGATGTTATTGATTAGCTTTATTACTATATTCGCTTGATCAGAATTAGATCAATAGGAAATATAAGGAATAGGTAATTTATTGTTTTTTCATGTTAAGTATTGACTGTATGAAAGTTGTTGAATCATTAAATATATGTATTTATATATTTTTTTGTGTCTAATAAATTAAAATTTCCTTTCATTTACCCACATTTTAAGTCTGTTTATGCATATATTTTATTTATTTCATAGTCCGAGTCCGGGGGAATTAGATTTTTCTATTCTGTTTCCTTTTTTAAGGCTTTTTTTTTGAAAATTCTTTTTTTGCTGTCTATGATAAATACACAGCTCTAAGAATGTTTGTTATATTCAATATCCATAGATACTGACTATTTACATAGAACTGTTGATATAGTTAACAGTTTTCTTAGTTTTTATACAATGTTAAGTTTGTGAAGTTCTTTTTTTAATATTGGCAACCAAGTTGTACAGACATCTACGGAACAATTCGACACGCAATAATATTATCGCGGATTCTTTAATTTTTCTTTTTTTACTATCTGCCTCTTTTGTTATAAACTGGGAATCGGCAAAAATTTTAACAAAAGAGGCAGATAGTAAAAAAAGAAAAATTAAAGAATCCGCGATAACATTATTGAATGAGGATACATGCGTGTCGAATTGTTCCATAGATGTCTGTACAGCTTGTTTGCCAATGTTAAAAGAAGAACTTCACAAACTTAACATTGTATAAAAACTAAGAAAACTGTTAACTATATCAACAGTGTATTTATCATACACAGCAAAAAAAGAATTTTCAAAAAAAAGGTTTGAAAAAGGAAACAGAATAGATTTTCGAAACGTAGCCGAAATATTTAATTTCAAGTTTTTATTCTTATTTGTGTTGCTTATTTAAAAAAAGCAACCTTTAACTGATCCTTTGACGTAAAAGTCACAGGCGTAGAGGTTATTTACCAGTGACATACTGGTTAATTGCGATATTTTGTAGATTCCCCGAGCACCGCTTAAAAAGAAAACACACATGTGGCAGGAAGTGCCAAAGAATTGAAGAAGGAAAAAAAAAGTTAAATGACATTTATTTGACAGTCTAAATGAATCAAAACAATGTCATTATTGACAAGTGAAAAATAAAGAAATTTTATTTCACGGTGTGAAATAAAACTTAATAGTCAACAGACAACAAATTAAAGTTGTTACATCAAATATTTATTAATTATTAACAAATTTAATGAACAATTTTATTCATAATTTAATGAAAATTTATGTGAATAGTCCTGTTATTAACATTACCTATATTTATTCCTGGAATTATAGGTTCAATATTCGATTCATTTATATTAATATGGTGGTTGGTCTGATTTTCACCAACGACTACATCGGCAGACATAGCCATTTCTGTAGTAATGTTTGAACATTTCTTTTTTGAAGTATGCTTCTGTTCTGGATGCTATTTTCTACAACTATATCTCTCAGCAGCTGTTGAGGATTTCCATCCCCCGTGAGGTTTTAAGGTAAGAATATCAGCTCCAGAACCAGCTAATAGTGATACCTAAGATTTCCTAAAGCTGTGACCCGTATATTGCTCAGTATTGGATAACTTAAGGTATTTAGCTGTAATACTTGGTATTTTTTAAAATGTATTAATACCAACTCGTTGGGACCGTACGTTTTTCTGTCGATATTGAAGAAAAACCCCATTGTAATTCACATGAGTAGGGCGAATAGCTGCATACCTATCGTAAATATTTAGTGGATTTATTCCATTGACTATCTCACCACTTACCGTAAAAGTCCTTTCAGTGTGGGTCTTCGAATCAGGTACTTTAACAAGCAGCATCCAGTCTTTTCATACAATGTCATCATTTAGTTTCTCTCGACGACAAGCGCCCGCCAAGCCCATTATTAATACAACTTTCAACATTAAAAACTTTTCATCTAGTGCTTCTAGAAAAAAACATTCCACATGTGCTATGTCAAAAACTTTAGATTTCTTATACCCAGTGGATTGTCGTTTCAAAAAAGCTATTACTTTTTAATAATTGGATACATCTACGTACATTATTCTTTACATTCAAAATTGCTTTTAGTATTGAGAAATTGGACCAGAGACTTGAACATTTGAAAGTTCTTGCTCTTTCAGATAGGTGAGTCAAAAGAACAGACATGATGTTATTCACAGTCATATCACAATCATATTCAATTTTGTACAGTTTTCTAGATTTCGCTAGTAATAAATCTAAAGTTACAGAGTATAAGGAATAAAATCTTCCTCACTATCACTCATTTTATACCAAATAATAATTATTGTAAAGTAGAATGTGCCAAATGCGATGTTTAAAACGTTAAATATTTCGTTATTTTTTTATTGGTTTCTATGGAAATAGCAATAGAATTTAGTCATTACGACAAGGTAATTTGCCGTATTTTTACAAAATTATATTGTTTTCTAATTTCGAATGCCGATACAAAAATGTTTTTATATAACTCGGGACTAAAATGTGTTTTTTTAACTCTTGTGGTTTATAGCACTCGCCATCTACTCGTATCGTAAACGCCCCACTTATAAAGAAAACACCATTTTGGCTACTTGTTATATATACTACTATTATAGATATTTGAATTTTGTGTATTAGGAAACAGACTTTTATACAAACATTTAAAAAAATCGGTAATGTTTATTTCAATAAATCAAATGTGTATAAAATATTCGAGCAGATATTTATGCGAAACTTGAAAGCGTTGTAACTCATGGATTAAATGTTAGATTTCACCATCTACTTTATTGCGTTGACATTAAACATTATTAAGTTTAACTATACTTGAAGAAAATAGATGGAAACTTAAACAGTCCTTAATTATAATGCGGGTATACTTACGTACAAAGGTGCATCATTTCAGATAATCTCCTTTGTCGTTTATTCTCTTCAAATCTTATTGCAAGATCTTATTGTTACTCTGACTTAATTATAAAGTAGAAAGATCTCACCTCAAATGAACTAGAGCACAATCTCATTAATGAAAAGGAGGCCGTGACAAGGACCCTTCATTCTTCATACTGCCTACCCCGGCCGCGACTGCATCAAACCAAACTTCCATCGTAGATTGCACAATATTTAGATCAAGCATTTGCACGCGCTTTAAGTAAAAGATTTTCAGTTTAATTTTTCGCGACGACTGGGTACGGATATTAAAGACGCGTATACTTCCTAAAATATGGATATTAATATATAGTACGGCAGCCCGTGACCAAAATCAACTGTTATCACCTAATGTTAATTTCGATCACCGGGTTATAGTTTATTACAATACAGAACCTCCTTTGAAAAAAACTCCCATAACTTTGCCATAGCCTGGAAAACGATTTTCCGCCCGTTAAAAAAAAGAGTTATTTCTTTTATCCCCTAATGTCCGTTCTCGATGAATTATTTGCTAATGCTAGCTAGCTAATGGCTGAAACCTTTTTTAAATTATAAAATATGGTTCAAATAATCGGAAAAAAGTGATATATACTACTAAATGCATCTCGAAGTTATGACGCGCGCTTCATAAAAATGCTGTATCCCTCCATTACACATGGAACCGACGTAAACATCTTTGTATTGACATCAAAATTTACCATCGCGTCGCTGGTATCACAGGCAATATGGCCGCTAAGTTGTGCCATTTGTTTGCAAAACACAGTGTTATTTAATGGATACTCGTGTTTTTTTCTAAAATGAAATACGCAAAATTTTTTAGTAAACTGTATGTAAAGCTCAATAAAATTATGAGCTACGTGCGGGGCAATTCTATGTCCCGAAACATAAGAGAAAGACAGCAATTAATAGATTTCAATATGTTGATATTGTATGGAGCAAGTGACAAAAAACCAAATTGTTTTGTTTATGTCTATCTTTCTGAGCACTCGACATCTTTAACCAAAAATATAATAATTGATTAGAATTTGTTGTTGATTATTGTATGGTAACATCAAAAAATCAGTTAGTACTTTGACATTAATGAAATTCTCGTTTCAGTGCTGCTTTTTTACCCATAGGAGTGTGTCCTGGAGGGGTGAAGGGTTATGAGACTACTGGCATTCGATTAAGCGCCCAAAAAAACATAGGGAGCGAAGTTTTACGCAGCCGTATCACCATATGACACTTTGCGCTCTTGTTATTGAATTGCGACGGAAAATTATTTATTATTATTTATTTTCAACATGTCAAGTTGAAAATAATTGTTCGTTCATATTTTTCGAACATGTTTTTTGATATAAAACGTCATTTTGATTAGAGAACGGACATCAGGGAGTACCATAATTAGCCCAAAAAAGATGCTTAATTGAAATGCAAGTACTATGATATGCAACGATTAAAACGTCCGGTTTTATTTTTTTGTCGTAGAAAAACTTCAGAATTGTCGGAACGGACATTTGGGGATGACACGAAATTCCACCTGTTCTCAGTTTTCAGTATTTAACCCCTTATATCTTCACGCAGCGCCCAAAATTTCCGTTATCATTTTTTCCTCGAACTATGCATATTTATGAAAACCAAGAAACAGTAAACGGACATTAGGTGATTACACAGATAACCCGTTATTTTTTACATGTTGAAGGATACAACCCTTTCGCGACGCTAAAAATTTCCCTCGTTCTGAACTTTTTACTTAAAAATTTTTGAAAATTTTTTTCACCATTTGTGGAAAATTTGTTACCACTAAAATAGATGAAAAATATTTTTTCTTTCTTCAAATTTAAAATTTCCACGTTACATGGCATTCTAAACCTATTTAAAAAACACGTATATTTTTTTACCAACATTTAAAAAAAATCTTTTTCCACTAAAATAGATGGATATTTGTTTTTCTTTGTTCAAATTTAAAATTTCCACGTTTCATAGCGTTCTAAACTTATTTAAAAGACAATTTTAGATTTTTTTTTTACCATTTTTGAACAAATTTTACCACTAAAATAGATGGAATTTTTTTTTCCTTATTCAAATTTACAATGTTCACGTTTCCATGGCATTCTAAACCTATTCAAACAAATTTAAATTTTTTTTTTATTTGTCACTACTTACTATAGAATAGAATAGAATAGAAATTTTTTTTTGGTTAAATTTAAAATTTCTACGTTTCATGACATTCCAAACCTATTTCAGAAAAAAAAAATTGCAACATTTTTTTTACCATTTTGGAAAAAAAATTACCACTACAATAGATGGAAACATTTTTTTTTAAAAAAATTGATAGAAGGAGCCGTTACTCTGTGGTAGTTAATCATTTTGCACAAATAACTAAATAAAACACACTACTATGTTTTCTACCACTATGTATTTATAAAAATTGCGACTGCAGTTTCGACTTACAAAGCCATTGTCAAGCAGTGAATCAAAAATGACTGATTTACAATTATACAGAAATGTTATATATAGACAATATTGGTTGAATAGATAGGTACAATAAGGGCTTAGGCAGGTAGATGACAATAATAAACTTAATTATGAATATTCAATTATGGGTCTGCCGGCTGTAAATAAAGGTGAATATATCAGATCTAATTGATCATTTAACAAATTATAATCCTTGATATTATTATGTTTATGAATTTCCAGAGATTCTAAAACGTTTAATTTGAAGCCTTTTGTTGAGAAATGTAAAATTTCAATGTCGTTTAATTCTGGAAAACTATGGTTGTTTTCGAGGCAGTGGTTCGCGAAAGATGAATCAGTTTTCTGTAACCTATATGATCTAAGATGTTCTTGATACCGTATTTTGAAGTTTCTACCGCTTTGCCCTATATAGATACTATTACACTCTGTACATTTTAACTTATAAACTCCAGATTTGTTAAATTTACGTGTTGGGTCTTTTGCATTGTATAATATGTTTGATAATTTACTCTGTGATTTAAAAGCTATTTTTAGATTGTGTTTAGATAGAACATTAGCTATTTTTTCGGATAAATGGCCACAGTAGGTAATTGTTGTGTAAGTACATTTTGTGGTTTCTTTTATTTTTGGATATATTAATTGAAAAGTGAATTTTTTCCGGATTTTGTTAATTAACTTTCTAATGACATCTTTACCAAAATTATTTTTAACTCCAATGTCCTCGATTATGTGTAGCTCTTCATTCAGATCCGCATCAGACAGAGGTAGTGAAAATGCTCTGTGTATCATAGAATTGTATGCTGCCATTTTTTGCTGATATGGGTGTAATGAGTCGTAAGGAATTGTGGTTCCTGTAAATGTTGGTTTTCTAAAAATTTTAAAAGTATATTGATTATTTATGCGTGACACTGTAAGGTCTAGGAAATTAATTTTATTATCTGACTCTATTTCTAATGTGAATTGTATTTTCGGGTGTAGGTTATTAATATAATTTAAAAAATTGTTCAGTTGTCTGGTAGTACCGTTGAAACCGGCCAAAACATCATCAACATATCTATACCAAAAATTAATATGTTTCTTGCCTAACGTAGAATTTAGAATTTCTTTTTCTAAGTGTATCATAAAAATATCCGCTAAGAGAGGACTAAGTGGAGAGCCCATTGGTAAGCCTGAGTTTTGTAAGTAGAATTTTTCCCCGAATTGAAAGTACGTTTGTGACAGGCAGATCTCGAAGGCTGATAAGATTTCGTAAGAGATTATGTGGTTAATTTTGCATGTATTGCATTTTTTTTGCTCAAATTTAAAATTTTCTCGTTTCATGTCATTCTAAACCTTTTTCAGAAAAAAAAATGAAAAATGTTTTCACCAACGTTTTTGAAAATTTTTTACCACTAAAACAGATGAAATATTTTAGCTCGTTTCACAGTTCTCAATTAGCATATCAAACTGAAAATCCTGCCTGATTAACATTGTCAGTTGTTCTGGTCAGCCATAAGGCACTAAGTACTGCATCTTTCCTCACTTACATATGGAGAAAGTAGGTCTAGTATTGCCTTCACAGTTGCTGTGGGACAGAAGCACATTGTAATTTCTGCAACTTTACCTCTGATGATTTATCTTCAGTTCTTGGCCATTATACACATGACGCATGGACGCATGGATGCCACAATCGAAAGCTAATGCCAGTTCTATACCCCAGCTCTTACCAAACAGCCTGAGGTACGTCCATATATCCGTGGCGGCGGTTGCATTTGTAAGTAATGTGGATTTCAAATAAATCTTTGATTCACAATTACTCCTAGATACACAATTTCACTGGAAAAATTCAGTATCGTTCCATATAGAAGCTCCTAAACTTAGTTTTCTTCTTTTGGCAAATGGAACAATAATTGTTTGACTCGCTAAGACCCTCTAGGGAGTACCATTTGAATATTATGTTCAAGGTAATTTGAAGGAAATTTGGAACCATAATCTTATATCTTACAGTATTCACCAGGCCACCAGCGTATATTTAGATGTTGTAGCCTGGATTGCTGAACTCTGAAATATATCTGGAAATATTACTAAAAATCGGACATGATGTTATCAGATGTTATGAGACAAGGTTGACAGGTGCGTAATTTTGAATTTCTGAAGACCCTGTACAAATTATCTTGTTTAAAATGTGCATATTTGTTTTAAAAATAACACACATTTCTTAATGTAACCACATTCTGTAGGTTGTATCAAATATTGATGTAATGTTCTATTTTCTTCAGAATATGTATGAATATAGTGGTAACATATGGCTTTAACAACTTGGCGATGTATTATAACAATTTGTTCTCGCCGTATTACATACCCAAGCTGGCGTCAATATAATTTTACCGAGCTTAAAATGTATTTTTAAGTGGATGTTATGAAAATGTGGGGAGAAAATTCATTTTAACGGCGGTATTATATATTTAGAGGATGCTTTGTGTTGTACTGGAGATGTTTATCTTAAAACATGTAATATGTTTTAAGGTTATATCCAGAAAACTTCATAAATTGGTGCATTAGCGTCTATTTTCGTAAAGATCTTAGGAAGTTCTGCCTACTTATGAGCAAAACACAAGTGGAATGCAGTTGGAAAGATAACGTGAAAGTTGCATTTTTACTTCCTTTGCTTGTCGAAGGGAAGTATTAATTGTAATCGTGAAAAAATCACTACGAGATTTTTCCGGATTATCAAAGTTACGAAAAATTAGGGTCTCTTAATTCCGTCTGTCGCGTTGGATTGTTTATTAACATTAGTTAAAATGCGTTGCTTCACCTAATATTGATTTATTTTCATACTGTTCCACAGCAACAAAAAGTCTGAAAATTGAGTCTGATAATCAAGAAGTGCTAATAGTCCCTTCAAATTAGGAAAAATTAAAGACATTTTAGAAATGTGCCGATCGCATGCAATATACATTTCATTTTGTATTTGCGAAGAGTATAATAATAATGTCTATGTTTGTTAACGTTGAACGATCTAGATGATCCGCCTACATATTTGGTATGAAAATATCGGAGAAAACTATTGTTCGGCTAGCAGTTGACACTATTGCACAAAACCGGTTAAATGTTAAGTAAAATTAATTTACAGGGTACTCACACTAAATAAATGGTTAATGAAGAAACGTCGGATGAAAGTTATATTTGTTATTTAGTTGGGACTATTGCCCGAGAATAAAACCTGATAACACGTTTCTACTCGTGAGTTGCGGATTGTTTTTCAAATACGTTTTAAAGATAAACATTGTAATCTTTTCGACAGAAACTTTGGATTGGATCTTCGCGTGAATATGTGATATTCTGCAAAAAAGCAAGTGTAATTTATAATGCAATATGTCCTTCCCATGCATGTATCCTATGAAGAAAATGGAAACCAGAGCAATTATACATCGATGTCTACATTAAAATATTTGTATTATTAAATGTATGCAAAATATTGAAAATTACTCACATATGATAGTAGTTGGCAGTTTGGTCGTGATATTTTTCAATTGAAATCTGCTTCACCCTCGCCGAATCCGCCAATTCTCATTGCTTCCGTCGCCGGTAAGTGGATGTTGAGCGCGCGATAATCTGAGGAGAAAATTCAGTAAATCTTTTATTTGAACTTGAATATTAATACATACAATATACATAGTCCAGGCACTGTAGCTAATTTTGTCTATTAATCTCAAACATGTTCGGAGGCAATTCTTAATTTTTTTATGAATTATATGAAGTGCAACAAATTTTTTTATTAAACTCACAGTATTGCCGTAAAAAATTATTGAAGTAGAAATAGTAGAGCAACCTCAGGTACGAAATATATTGTGACAATGGCATTATTAAACAATATTTGCTAGAGGAAATAATAGAAAATCATTATTATAATTGATATCTTATCTATAAAAAGTCATACACAACATAATAGCAGTAAAACAAGAGTCGAGCGAAGCCGACGCTTCCGCGCCGGTACCTGAATACAGTGCTTTGTATTATTATACAGGTAGACAAATGTGCCTTTTCACTATATTCTATGTATACGTGATACTTTTGTCTACTTATTCTGTAAGTATCAAAATTTATATCATATTTCTTAGCGAGCTACATTCACAAGACTGTAAATATCGGTATTTTTGCTTATCACGTGATGCGCTGAAGATGTAGAAAAACATGTAGAAGTATATAATTCTCTTTTTGAATACATTAAAAGCTGGTAAGCTCCCGGGCTGGATGCACGGATGCAAGCCTTGATCAGAGTGCGGTAGTCTAGAGAACACTAAATGGCGCCTGATGATCAATTCGGAGATTTCATAGGAGTGAGGTTATACTGTGCGAGAATTAAAGAGGCCACGGATCGAACGGGAATGCTTGGTATGGGCTCCAGAGATGAAGATGTCAAGTTCTATAGAGACCCCATTGGTGGAAGGTGAATTGAGGATATTCCTCTAAAGATAAATGGGATCAGTGAACTTAGATGATGTTAGAGTGAACTTGACACGAGACACTACAGTGTCTCTTGATAAGTGTACCAAAGTTCAAGTTAATAACTTAAACTGTTCAGAGTAATTCTCCGCACAAGGAAAGTGACCTACAGTCGACTGATACATAGACATTTTTTGTTTCGCTTAAGTTTAAAATATTCACCTTTCATGACATTCTAAATTTACTTAAAAGAAAAATAAATTACGATTACTCTACTTCCACTCCACTACGTGAAGTTGGAAGTAAAATAGCAAAATATAAATCTGATGTCTTTAAGTATATTACCCTTTGTATTAAAAATGTTTACTTATAACATTCATCTGGGCATTGAAACAAGATATGATGAGGTTTTAAGCTCCATCACCTAACTTAATAAAACTTTTCCAGGTTTTGTTACAAAGTAGTTGACCAAAAATTATTTTTTACATGTTAGTTGAAATTGTTAATATTGTTTTTCGTCGTATCCGCTAATATATTTTAATTTAAAAAGTATGATGTTTTGTTACTGTTTTTATCCCTACATAATTTCCGTAGAGTCTGCAAAAGAAATATGTACATTTTATTTAGTAATTATGTTAACTTCAGCAAAAATAATTTAACATATAGTACAAAGCAAAACTAGAAATGTTATAGCAAAAAAACAGAAAAACTTTTGTTTGATATGTTAAGTTGTCACGAACAGCAACTTCGACCAGGAACTGCTGCTTACAGGTTTGCTTTGTAATGTGTATTTTAGTATATAACAACTTTTCTGTAATACGAAGTAGAATAAAAGAGTCAAGGGCCATAATTTAGAAGTTATTATTATTATGAATGATTAAATATACGAATAAGCCACTACTAGAAAATTTCACACTTGTATTTTATATCCAATGGAAGGTTGCAATCTATTTCTGTGGTAACCAAAAATATTTCCGAAAATCTTTAACGCACTTAGTTCGGGCGGTAGGCAAATTATTGTGACAAGCACACCTACCTTGAAAACGAAAAAGCCCTCCTTATGTATCCTAAATCCATAAAATTGTATATTTTTTAAGTCTCGGGGGGGGGGGGATGGGAGGGCCAAACAGGTACAAAAATTCTTTTTCAATTATCTCGGCTTCTATTGAAGCTACGACAAAAGCGATGATAGCAGCATAGAAGGCGTTTCGAGCAGTACAACTTTGCCCCTCATGACTTTCATTGTAACTACAGCAGTTATCGATTGAGGGTAGTGGTATCCCGTGGCTTTTAGCTGTGGACTTGCACAAGCACGAACAAATGACAAATCGTAATAAATACGTTACATTCGAAAATGAAACGATGTTTGGCGAGAATTTACGATTGTAATAGAAGGGGAAGGGATGAAGCAGTTAGTGTCCACATTCCACCCACAAATTACAAAGCCCGGTATCCATTTGAATTTGCATTTCATCATTTGCAAATTAGTATATTCTATAACAAGTTATGGAATGGCCCATATTCCACGCGAGCGAAAAGTTTGTAGGCCGAGCCGAAGGGAAGTATTGTATTCGAGCAAGAATCACCCCCCGATTTTTCGGATTTTCATGTTTCAGATCATGTAGATTACGAAAATATAGGTTTTTAAATTCCGTCAGTATGTCTGTCTGTTGGTGCATTAATTGAAAAACTACTTGACGGAGAAAATTTAAATTTGGTAGGTAGCTAACGCTACTGTCAGCGAAGAAATGGTTAAACTTTCACTGTAAAATATACAGGGTGGACGGTCTAAAGGGAATAAATAATGAAAAAATATTTTTTTGGTCAAATTTATACTTTCCACGTTTCATGATATTCTAAGCCTATTTCAGAAGAAAAAAATTTTGAAAATTTTCTTACCAACATTTTTGAAAAATTTCAATAAAAAAGATTTTATAATCACTGCCATACTTCCACTCCACTATGTGACTGTGGAATTGAAAATGTGGCAGATGGCAATAATATTTGTCAAATGCACCTATTTAATTTCATAGTTCCTAGATTTAATACGAGAAATAATGATTTGTTCTATGCTGATAATTTTTATTCAAACTACAATAGTCATTGTCCTGTTGCAAAAGTCGTATCGTCTATCAATAATTTGCCAGCAAATATTGATGTTTACTTTTGTTCATTTACAAAATTTTTAAATTGTATCTCTCTTAGTACTTAATAATTTCGCTTAGTTTGTTTTTACTCTTTTGTCTTTAGTCTTTAATTTATATGTGTTATATTATAATATATACATTGTCAATCTTTTGTCTAGACAATATGGCATTATATTTTTTTAATATCATTTGGAATCCTGTCCTGTAGATATTTCGAGTAAATAAATAAATATATTTTTATTGAAAAATGTACAGGGTGGTCATCCCAAGAAATAATTCAACCATGGTGGACATTTGTAAAGGTATTTGCGCAAGCCTTCCATATTTGGCACCTGTTATTTAGTATTGAATTTTTGCTGTCAGATGATCACTCTGTATATTTCTTGACCAAAAGTGATCAGGTTTTCTTTGTAATAACAGTGACAGCTATATTCCGATTATTATTCTCAATGTCATTTCGTAATTAATAGTTTTTTAGAGTGACCGCCATGCACAAAGAGGGAAGTTCGGTGTAAATATCTTTACCGATTTTTTTCTATTATTTATCAAATATCAAATTAGAAATTTAATCAATTTTAACACGTTTATTAATTAGTCATTTTTAATTTTCCAGTTTGAGTTTGATATATTGTCAAATGTAAACATATTTCAAAATTCAATATTCATTATTCATAACTTTATTAAGTTTACTTTAGCCATGGCATGCCCTCCCTAGATATATATCGACTAAAAGTATAGACATGCGTCCCGTTTTCAAACGTATTGCAGGTGTAAGATCGAATATAATGGCCAATATATGCATAGACGTTGTATAATACAATTTCAGCGTCCGCTACCCACCCTGGTTACCAGTGGTTAGTGTTTAGGCTCATGAGCTTAAAATATTAGCAGCAAGCGACCCAGGATTAAGATTAAGTTATAAGAACTTGGTGGGGACGGAATAATATGTGGTAAAATATTAAAAATATTATCATAAATAAAAATAAATTTTTAATTTTATAATTTTTTTGTTAAAATTAATTAACGACAAAATTTTATGACTAACTACTGCTTGGCCTTGGCGCTCTTAGATAATTAGGTGGACACTGTCTACCCTACCATCCCTGGCGTGCCGCCACTGATTGAGGGGTGGGGCCAACTTTTTCGGAGCGACATCTTTTTTTATGAAATTGTTTATTAGCAACTTCACAATGTCACAGTAACATAGGAAAAATCTCCCTACCGCACCGCCTGGACTATCTAGATTCCAATCAAATCCCGCATGAAAACAATGTATCTACTGATATTAACATCTTGTCAGCATAAAACCGTCTGTTAACCATACATCGATTATAAATGATCTATTTTTTATAATGTCTTATTAATATTAATGTTCTGATGAAGTTTAGTCATGACTATTAAACCACTAAATCAGGGCACGCTCACAGACAATAACACAACAACCATTCTCTCAAGTTAAGAGTGGATATGCCTCGACAAGCTGCTAAAATTTGCAACCGGCGAGCTGAAACGGAAATTCCAGTGGGCGGTCCTTTAAACATCATAAAATATTATTTAAATTCTACCCAAAATGCATTACATTTGAAGTAATATTTACATTCTCCAGTTTATAACTAACATATTAGCTATTACATTTTAGATCTATAATGGACAACAAGAAAGCAAATGGGATTTGTTTTAGTTGGATAATATGAAAATAAATCATGTTGAAGCATCACTAGTACTTAATTTCTGAATACATTGCTGGCGCGTATTGTATATATAAACCACCACAAAGTAATAGCAATGTAACTTCATTTACAAACAAATCAAATGTGGTTACATGTAATGTGCATGGTCGAATATGTAGATATAAATTTATTGAATGGATATGTACGTGTATATTTATTCGTGTTCTATCAGTTTGTCAAAATGCTTGTTAACAACAATTCCCAGGGAAAACATAGCTGCAAGAGCTCGGAAAAAATAATCATTAGATAACTTTTATACCAAGTTTTAAATGTGTTAAAGGCATTGAAATACTAGACACATACATGATATCCCCGCAGGTTGATATATAATAAGAAAAAGACCGTTTAAAAATTTCTTTTTTTCTGACGAGGTATAGTAAGAGCATTTTGGTGGCGTAAATTTAAATTGTGCACGTCTATATGATAACGTGCTATGCAAGTAGGCAGGTGTTTTATATTTTAATATTTTATAGAACCTATTCAAACAAATTTAAAAATGTTTATGAAATATTTAAAAAATCTATTTATCACTACTTCCTATTGAATAGATGAACATTTTTTTTTGCTCAAATTTAAAATTTTCACGTTTCATGACATTCTAAACTTATTTCGGAAAAGAAAAATTTGAAATTTTGTTTTCATCAACATTGTTGAAAAATGTTTACCACCGAAATAGATGGAATTTTTTTCCTCACTCAAATTTAAAATTTTTACGCTTCATGGCATTCTAAACCTATTAAAAAAAAGAAAAAATTGAATTTTTTTCAGGAAATTGATTGAGGAAGCCGTTACTCTGTGGTAATCCATAACAATAACGAAATTGAGTAAAACACTACTATGTTTTTTACCACTATATTTTTGTGCAAATATAGTGGTAAAAAACATAGTAGTGTTTTACTCAATTTCGTTATTGAATTTTTTTACCAACATTTTTGAAAAATTAAAAAAAAAATGAAATTTTTTAACCACCATTAATACTTCCACTCCACTACGTGAATTTGGAATTGAAAATATGACAGATGGCAATGGCAATGATATGGCATTTGCACCTATTATACTTTTATTGAAAAATGTACAAGGTGGTCATCCCAAGAAATAATTCAGTCATGGTGGACATTTGTAAAGGTATTTGCGCAAGCCTTCCATATTTGGCATCCGTTATTTAGTATTGAACTTTTGTTGTTGGATGAGCACTCTGTATATTTTTTTGACCAAAACTTATCAGGTTTTCTTTGTAGTAATAGTGATAACTATATTCCGATTATTATTTTCAATGTCATTTCGTAATTATTAATTTTTTGGAGTGACCACCATGCACAAATAAAGAGGGAAGTTCAGTGTAAATACATACCTTTATCGATTTTTATATATATATTTTTGATTTTTCGAGTTAAACCGAATTTCTGCCAATATTTTCGATTTTTTTAGGGGTCGCCGGCACCTTACAGCAGTAAACTTTTTTTATCGTATTCTACACCAAAAAAAAAACACTTATCCTGGAAAATTCAACCATATAACATTTGGTGACGCCTTAAAACCCCTGATGATTGGGCTAATGCATTTAACCCTGTCACCAAAATGATGACGAATTGTGATTATTCGTTGAAAATTGAAAAGTATTTATAAATACTTTCAGTTTTGTTGTGTTTTCTTTTTGTGCTACCAGCTTTCCTTCTACTCTTTTGCTTTCATATTTATTTAAAAGACTCTGCCATGTTATATTTGTAGATTCACTACCTTTAAACTTTGCTAAGTTCATTAACTCCAAAATATTAATACAGATATGACAAGTACAAGAATTAATCAGACTGGTGACAATCGTCTACTGTTCTATCACGATATCAAGAATTATATTGGTAAAAGGTGACCATGAAATTAAAAACTGCATTCTTACTCTATGTCATAGTTTTGTAATAATTATGTTAGTGATTTTTTGATGGTCAAAATATGACAAGTAGCTTCGTTGACATACAATTTTTAATCTTAAAATCAGTGTTTGAATTATTTCTATCTCATGGGTCTCACGCATGTGAAATTTTTCTTTTGCCGTTACCCTACTGGCGTTTCAGTTTACTATCTAGTTGACACACTTAAGATGAATAGTAGCAAGAGAGGTAGAATGTGAAATTTTTAAACAACGGGATCTTTCTAAATACGCGGCAAGAAATAAGTCATTACAAGCGGATGCCATAAGGTAATTCAGAAGTCTTTAATTCCGTGGCCATCGTTGACTCAAACAATTTTTGTTGTTATAACATTGACTATTATTTCTCATTTAAATGAAAACTATTCTCTTCGTTCATTTCTCCATGTTGTTAAGTTTAATAGCTTGTAAAAAAAATTAATAAAGGTTCAACAACAAGAAACACATTCACATGAACAATTGACAAGGGGTATCACTTTTAGAAGTATGTACAGTTCGATATGTAACACCCTGTATATGATACTACTCAAGAACAGATTAAGTCAACACTTTGAATGCCCTCTAGATACGAATTCATTGTTAAAAAAAGCCTTGAAAGAAATTAGGAGGAAAATAATTTAGAATCATTGTTAAAAATCCCAAGAAATCCTGTTTAAGGGACTTTAGATGTCTGGCGAAGGGGAATGTTTTTAGTATACTAAGGAATTGGAAAACTCCTGGATATACACTTTAGTAATTCTCCCTTACGTGAAGTATATTTCCGACAACAGGATCTGTTGAAACCCGTCTTCCTTACTTCGGTGAAAAATGGGTTTCATGTTTTAAAATATTATTTATTCACGAGTAGGTGAAATATAATAATGTTGTCTTCTTTAATATGTTATAAAATACACACAAATTGACTTTTGATAAATAAACATATAAATTAATTCATACTTAGGCAATATTACAATAGCTGTGCATGTCCAATGAGCAGAGGATGCTTTGGGGCGTGGCCGAAAAGGACTACATATTTGGTTAACATTTTGCTTAGTTTTCTGCATACAGCTAAAAATATGATTTAGAAAATTAACCGAGAAATTAGAAATATCTAAACCAAACAGGGATAGTAGAATTTTTTCCTTCAATATTTACTTACAATAGTAAATAATAAATGCTAATGAATTCTAAATTCTTTTCACTAGAGCCAATATTTTTAACACAAATATTTTTACAGTAATAAACAAACAAAACAATAAATTTCTTTAATTCTTATGGAATGGAATAGAATAGAATAGAATAGAATAGAATAGAATAGAATAGAATAGAATAGAATAGAATAACATAAGATAGGATAGGATAGGATGAAACGGGATGGGATGAGACGGGACGAGACGGGACGGGACGGGACGGGACGGGACGGGACGGGACGGGACGGGACGGGACGGGACGGGACGGGACGGGACGGGACGGGACGGGACGGGACGGGACGGGCCGGGACGGGACGGGACGGGACGGGACGAGACAGGATAGGATAGGATAGGATAGAACAGTTTTTATTTGGCAAAAGCTATTTACGAAAACACAAATTTGTACTAAATCATGCCATCATCTTGTGATCTAGCAATTATATATAATTTAGTAACATTTTTAGTAAACAGTTTTAAAAGGCTCAATTTCTGTAAGAAAAGCATTGTATGCGCGTAGGCCGTCGCTAATAGTTGATTTTTTTAATAATTATATTTTTGTATTGTTTATGCTGTAGTTTTCAGCAGACCTTACCGAATAATTGTGCAAGAGGGGTTTAAGGTACTAAATTCTTCTCTATTTTATGTATTAAAATTTAATTTGGTATTTAATTTCACTTACAAATTTAAATTGTGTGTTATTAATGTATAGAAACAGTTGATCATTTAAGTATTTTCGACAATTAGCTTTAGTTCCAAGAACCATACATTTAGTTTTTTCATTATTGGGTTTTAACCTATTTGTACATAACCATCTATATAACAAACAAAGCTCTTTATTCATTATATCTGTGATTTCAGTATGATCTTTTCCAGATACAGATGATAAAGTGTCATGCGCAAAAATGTTTACATATGAATTTATATCATTCACATATATAATGAATAAAAGAGGCCCCCAACACACGGCCCTGCGGAACCCAATACTGAAGGAATTTTAGTAGATATTTCATTGATCACTTTGGTGTTATGGTACCTATTTATTCACTAGTTTTCAATCCATGTTGAAGCTGCTTCTGTCACAGCATACTCACTTATGTCAGTTTCAAAAGTTATATTGGTTCCTTCAAGGTCCTCTTTTTTTATTAATGCCCAATAAAGTTTTTGTTTTCTGCCACATCTGCTTGCTGTCACCCTGACACATGTCTATTGATTTTTTAAAATGAACTTTCTTTTCTTGTCTAGTTATTTTCAATACATTATGTCTTTTGTGTTTGTAATCTATCTAGTCCTCTCCCATCTGTGTGAATTGATACTTTACGTATGCCTTGCCACGTACTTTCTGCGCACATTTAATTTGATGGTTATACCACTTGTTAATAGACATTAGCAGCCGGCAACGCCCAGTTACTCAAAAACCTTGGCAATGTTTTGTTCTAAAACTATAAATATTGTATATTTTATGTAAAATATGATAACTTACATACCTTTAACGACCACTCTGTGTGACGAATATGGCTCAGTTTGAAAGAACAATGTTGTATTATGCTATTTTGCAGATATTCTTAATTTAAAATAACTATTTTAAGTCCAACACAACTTACCATGGTATTCTCAGTCGGCCACACTCGACTGCAACTTTTACTACCTTCGCAGTCGCCGATATATCTAATCTACGTAAAATTATGTTGAATCTGGAAGATAGACTGTGTATTGTTTCCATATCTCGTAAATCTTCGTTTTTCATATGCCTACTCAAAAATCTTAGAACACTGTTCTAAATTATAATAAAAGTTAGCTAATATAAAACATCACAGTATATCTAAAAATTGCTTAAATTTCGTCGTCTTCTTTGATATGAATGCTTCTTACATAAATTCAAGACAATATACAACTTTTATTTCATACCTCTCATGTGTAGGCCATGGAGAAAACCACACAATGTTATAAAGATCTTATGTCACACCGATTACTTATCTCCTCCATCTGTTTGGCTCACAGATATATTTTAATATCCAGCAGCACCATGGAAGTCATGTATGAGGGGCGAGAATCGAAAATGTATCCATGCGTATAATGCGAAAAATGCTTTAAATAAATCCCCCGCTTTCTATTTCAGACGTGTATTCGAATATTGGGAGGGCATTTTTACTAAAACAGTTTACTCACTAGAACAGATGAGTGAGGTGTGAGATTTTGCAATATTTCTTAAACAAGTTAAATTCGTTTTCTGGATAGTGGATTTTTACAATTGTGTCCAACAGTAGAAACGAAAGATAGTAATAATTCGCTTATATTGAATGGCAATTAATAATAATTAAATCAAATTAAAAAGTATATTTAACTTTTAGGCACATATAATAATTGCATTTCTGTAATTGATGTACTTCTGAGTGTAAAATATATGTGGAAACTCGCGATTGTCAGCATTAATTTACAAATAGATCTCTAGTGTAGAAAAATCTATACTTATAGTAAATATTATTCTCAGGTACCTATAATAAAACAATATTTTGGTAAGAAACTGCAAATATGATTACACTGGCTTACAAAATAACAAAGTTTTCTGCTCCAAGGATTAAACCTATCATTCCTTAAGGGTTTTTGTGTGTTGAATTCGAATTTTCAATTTAAAAAACTTCCTACCACGTAGATTTCGATTAATTCGCGGTTATTATTATCAAAACAGCATTTTGGCAATAAAAATCGCGATTTCTCGAAATCTACGCGGTAGAAAATTTCTTAAATTGAAAATTCGGATTCAGGACACAAAAATAATTAAGGAATGATAGGTTTAGTCCTTGGAGCAGAAAATTTTGTTATTTTGTAGACCAGTGTTATCAACTTTTACATCTTGGTATAATTTGACAGCTCATTGACACTTGTCATTAAGTAGAAATTTATTTTTGACTTCAGATTCGTGGTCAGCGACCCCGAAAACAAATACAAAGGTCATAAAAATGATTTAATTTTTTTTTTTCAAAAAATCTCCTCTATAAGAATTTATGGGGGTAATATGGGGGTGTAGAGAAAAATTTACGCGGTAAAAAAAATTTTTATTGCCATGTTTGATTTCAGCGCACCAAAATACTTAGGAAATGATTGGTTTGATCGCAAAGATAGGACGTTTTTTTTGTAGACCTGTGTTATTAGACGAAGATAAGACTTTTGCTGTTGGGGATACATGAAGTTTTTAATTTATAAAAATTGTCATTACTGTCGCCTCTGTTGTGACCAAAAATTAATCAGAAACATTAGAAATAATTCAGAAACTTATTTTTTTTAAATTCTGTTTCTGTTTATTGATCATTTATATGCTATTTATCCTTAGTCTTTTTTCATAATAATTTGAGACATATTTTTGATTCACGATGCAGGCAGCAATACATAGTGAATTTTGTGAGATACAGGCATTTTCATCTTTTTTTCCCCTTGTTATATTGCCTTTTTTGCTGCTATTAATTTACTGGGGATAAAGTAAATGTAAAAGGGCAATGTAAAAAGCCAATTTGCAGGTCGACTTGCAATTTTATGTAAACTTTGCGAGGAAGAGGTAGGTCGTTTTTAACTCTATGAAGTTTATTCAGAAAATTGAACTCGGAATAGCGCTTTCGATGAAGATAAATTTTACATACACTGTTTAAATTATTAAACCAATACTCGTCCGCAACTTCATTCCCGCCGGCAATATAAAGTAGAGAAGTTGGTAAATTTGCTAAAATAAGTAATGTCTGTTTATTTATTTTAACTTAATCAAATGTGAAGTCTCACTTCACTCTAACTCATGTGGTGTGGCGTCACTATCTTAGTCTAAGGGTAGGTTTACACTACGTGAAACCCTAACATATGTCGAATAGCTTCGCTGCAAGCCACTCAGACTAATTATTATTGAAATAATTTCACAATAAGCTCCTTTTGTAGTAAAATAGCAATATCTTTTTTCCTAAAATAAAACATAGAGAATGTTTACACCATTTTAAAAACTACATTAAATGGGCAATTTTTAAAAATAACTTCCAGATTAGCGTGATAATTTTTTTTACAGTATGAAAAGCCTAAGTTAGCAGTGGCACAAACCGTCCAAATCAATATGCAACAATTCAGCAGCAGAAAGATTTTTAATTATTCTGAACACTTTTCGAGTACGCAAACATTAGTATAATTATTTTTAGAAAAGGGGAAAACAATGCTTTTTGATGTTTCAAATAAAAACTGTATTTTTTTATACACTCCACATATGTTTCGGCTTGTTAGGCCTTTCTCAAGAGCATTACAGATGAATACTAAAGCTATGAGGGCGGTTGTTCTAAAAATAAATGCAATAATACCCAAACATGTGAAATTACGGGGATTTCAAGTAATAAAACTAAGGATCTACCTACTCGGAATATAATTCAATGGGCTATTCTTAAAACGTTGTCTATTATAGGAGTGTTTATGAAATTTAGTTGGTCATTGGTGGTACAAGTGTTGCTTTTAAGGGATTTTTTTTATTTCTAATTGTTCAAGGAGCTTTAAGCGTTTTCCTTTTCTTTCTGAATGGATTAAATTAATTTTCTCTGTGTCGAATAAATGATTATTTTCAATGCAATGTGTTGACATTCTTGTGTTTTAGGAAATTACTATTTTCTATTAGTGAAGCTGAATCGTTCACAAAAAGATTAAATAATAGAGGACCAATGTGAGATCCTTGAGGAACTCATTAAGCCATTAAGATAACTGCTGATCCATTTCAATGCATTGCCACTGACACCTAACCTTTATAATTTTGCAAACGCTTTAGAAAAGTCAGTATAGACAGCGTGAATCTGAACTTTATATTCCAAGAGTTTGGACCCGTGAACCTTTTACTAAGGTTATTGTTGTTGTCTTTATTTAGTCCTTTTTAAAGTACACGACTGAAACAAAAGACACTGCCTGTAACATTGTATAAGCACACTACAAAATTTTATAGATCTGCATTTGTAAAAAAATACAATTTCAAGTTTTACAAGTGTCAATAATATTGAGAACTCAAAAATGCAATTTAAACTTTTTAATGAGATTTAAGGTTTTAAGAGTTGACACCTTCTTGCCTTCTCTTTCCAACTTTGTAAATCTCTCCCCAACACCAAGTTTATTAATTTTTTCATTACTCATCAGTTTTTTCAACCGCTTTATATGAAGTACCTACCTACCTATAAATGAAAGTTCATTAATACAGCGGCTCCTATCGAAAACCGACGTCCTCACTTAATATATTGCTAATGGAGCCACGTCCATAGGAAGATATATCGGAGTTCACGAAGCGAAAGGCGAGCCTCCAGAGCACGAATTATAAGGCCCCAGTAAGACGGCTCTTACATTCCTGGAATTCTAATGAAGCTTGCCATTGGTTTATACAGGGCAGACATTAAAAATGGATACAAATAGTCCGGTTGAGATTCTTAGTCTGCGAGGCTATACGGAAATTTATCATTACTGTGGAGATTAAGTTTTTGATCTTTATAGTGAAATACTGAAATCAATTGTTGTTGTTCCATCGAAGTTTGCAAACGATAGGGTTTTAAAGGAGGGGTCCACGCACAATGTAATGTTTCACTGGTATGTTGTTGGGGTGAAAATATGAAAAATTGGATTCTTCTGAAAAACACGAAAATCTCAAAAATCGTAAGACTTTGTTCTAAGGTATGTTTAGCTTAATGCGCTCTAAATAATCTCCTCTGTCACCTTCGCAAGGCTTTGCTGCGATTTTACAAAAAACCTGTATATTATTCGTATCTTTATAAAATTAATTGAAATTATAAAGTTCAGGCTTAGTAAGTACTTGAAATAAAATTCACTTTTATGCTGCTGAGAATTTGGATTTCGAAGAAATTTTTTAACAACTAAAGCCATACATGCAGTCAATAGTAATATGTGGTGTTGAGGAAGGTAAATATTCAGCTATTACGATGTGTGTCACGATCGATCTGGTATCAGATGCATTGTATACTTATGATATAAAAGGTTTACTTCTTAAACTTATTAAATTCTGTTTTAATAACAGATTACGATGTGTAATTGTTCATTTTGGCGCTTTGACTGCTTCAGAGTCAATCAACAATTCTAAAACTGTGTAGGTAAGTAACCATGGGTTAACAAACTATTTATTACTACAATTTTATTCTTGGTGTTTGGCTCAGTCTTAAGAACTTATGTTATAGATCGGTAGTGTTCCCTCGCTACTCTACTTTTTATTTTGTCTTGTTGATTTCGGTGCATTCCTCGATGCCCAAATACTTATGTTTTCATCAGATACATACTTTGTATTACATGTTTATCATTCAGCTTGATGTACTGGCTTTTCATGTGTTTACCACGCAGGAAGGTCACATTATTCTAAACTAAAACCCATGTTGATGATATCACTGAACAATTTGATGATATTTATCTCCTGACTTAATATATGAGAAGAAAAAATTGAAAAAAGTATGTGTTTATTATGAGTCTATTCTAAATCAATATAATGTACATTAAACATGTTTGAAGTTCTGCTAAGTTATATTGAAAAATGTCCTACTTTTTAAGGAAATTTTATATATGTAAATCAAATTTTAGACACCGATGAAGCACGCCATTTTTTGTACGAGGACATTTTCTCAAAATTTTTTATTTCCAAATTTTGCAGTTATTCTCAAAAACGTGACGTCATGTTTATTCGGGTATTTATCAATGTATTAAAACAGTTTTTGTTAAACTAGTTAATTTTATAAAATGTAAGTATTTTCAGAAAAAACTATTGGTATATATCAAATATTATTTTAGTTATCAAGTATAATAGATAATACTATTGCAAACTTGCAATGATACTATCCTTTATGCTTCATTACTAAATTAATATTTGATATATACCAATTATTTTTTCTAAAAATGCTTACATTTTATATAATTAACAATTCTATCAATTTTTTTTTAAATACATCGATAAATAACTGAATAAACATGACGTCACGTTTTTGACAATAACTGCAAAATTTGAAATTAAAAAATTATGAAAAAATTTTCTCATACAATGAATGGTGTGCTTCATCGGTGTGTAATTCGCGGTTAAAGTGAGGGGTTAATACATTTGACTCGTATATTAGTTGAGCTTCATTCAAAGCAAATATTTTCAGGTTGTTCTTACAGAAGAAGAGGTGGTTACTCCATTGTTGTTGCGGATTTCAAAGCCAACTCCTTGATTTTCCAGTTGATTTGACAATAGGACGAGCATTAGGAAAACGATAAAGGCAATTACTTTTTTAATTTGCATCCTCACTGTTCTTCTGCGACTTTTCGAGTGCTAGGCTACATTTCTATTTTCCATCTCTTGTTTCTTACTATTATAATTAAGTACTAAGCGAAACAAAAGGTACTGACCGGGCTAAGCGTCGGTTCTAGTAATATCGAACGACAGTCATGTACCTAAAATATTTTGATCTCTTTACCCCATAAAAAACCGTAGAAGGAATTTATCATCTACTGCATTACAATTACAAAGCTTTTCCGATCTATCAGTTAAACTAGAAATTTATGTTACTATAGCTTCTGATACATATCCTCAATATATTATCGTCCTCTTCTATTACACTGCGTCCTCCATGAAATATTTTACGTTTATCTGTTTTATACTTTGTTTCCGTTTCTTTATTTGAGTTGATGTTAGCTTCATTGTGGCTGAACATCAGGATAATAGAATACCGAATCTTCATATTTTAAAATTTGATAGATATGGATATGAATCCTTAGAAATTTTGTAGCAAATTAAATTTCATTTCCGTAAGTAAAACTACGCCATCCCATTTTATAAGAAGAATTGGGTATTTTAGAAACGCAAATTAAATTTTTTAATAAAATTTGTCATTAAAAGCAAAAATAAATTTATATTTGTAACGGTGGAGATATTATTCACAAAGTACACGTTATAAAACAATTTAAAAGGCATCAACTATATTATGGAAGGTTTAGGAAAATGCTGAAGTTCTTGTCTTAATTATATGGAAATTGTGATCATAATTTAACCTTTGTAAAATGTGCACAGCATGAAGATTGGTAGGTCTAGTTTCTGCGTCTGAACTTTCTTCTGTGTGTGTGCCTGTGTAATCTAACTCCGTTGTCAAAACTATCTAAGCCGTCAAACATGACACATCGTGTAAATATCTTATTACCATATACGCTGATACAAATGTGTCACATTTGCGTCAGCCAGGGATATGATGAACCCTCTGCTCTCGAACAAGATAGATCACAAAAATGATATCAGAATTTTTCTTATGAGTGGAGACTTAATTTCAAATTATTAGGTTTTTATTAACGTTTAAGTCCTTAAATAAATTACCATAGTTAGATCGCGCGAAAACAGGGCGGAGCCTCCCGTGCCATCACTTTGTATATGCTGATCGAGTGCAAGTAAAGTATGTGTGGAAACGGTGTTTGATTGTTAAATTGTATCTTGGAAACAAACACTTTTTTATTCAAACGTCAGATTAACTCATTTCATGGCATTAAAGTTTGACGGATTATATTGGGCTACTCACTACTTACAGCAAACTCAAACCCTTTCGCCGTACCGTTTATGCAGTATGACGTCACGAGTCGGCGAAGCGCTTTGTATTGAAACCCCATCTTTAACATTGAATATCTAAAGATTGGATATAGTCATGAAGCTGAAATTTTAACAGCTTATCCAGGTCATCGAATACTATTGAATACCATGAAAAAAAATCGGTAAAGGTATTTACACAGAACTTCCCTCGTTATATGTGCATGGCGATCACTAAAAAAAATCGGTAAAGTTATTTACACAGAACTTCCCTCGTTATTTGTGCATGACAGTCACTCAAAAAAATTATTAATTACGAAATGACATTGAGAATAATAATCGGAATATAATTATTGGTATTATTACAAATAAAACCTGATAACTTTTGGTCAAAAAAATATACAGAGTGTTCATCCAACAACAAAACTTCAATATACTAAATAACAGATGCCAAATATGGAAGGCTTGCGCAAATACCTTTATAAATGTCCACCATGACTCAATTATTTCTTGGGATGCCATTATGCAATAAAAGTATATAATAGGATATGCCAAATATTATTGCCATCTCTCACATTTTCAATCCCACATTCACGTAATGAAGTGGAAGTATAGTGGTGATTAAAATATAGAACAAATTTTCAAAAATGTTTTCTGTCTATTCTAGTGGTAATTTTTTTTCCAAATTAGTGAAAATATGTTGCAAATTTTTTTTCCGAAATAGGTTTAGAATGGTATGAAACGTGGAAATTTTAAATTTGAGCAAAAAATATTTCGTCTTCTATAATGGTGATAAATAGATTACTAAAACATGTTTTCATTTTTTTTTATTTTTCTAAAACATTTTTAAATTTGTTTTACTAAATTTGGAATGCCATGGGAATGTGGAAATTTTAAATCGGAAAAAAAAAATTCCATCTATTTGTGGTAAAATTTTTTCAAAAATTTTTAAATTTTTTTTTATTTTTCTTTAAATAGATTTAGAACGCTATGAAACGTGGAAATTTTAAATTTTGAGAAAAAATCGGTAAAGGTATTTACACAGAACTTCCCTCGTTCATGGCAGTCTCTCTAAAAAAATAATAATTACGAAATGACATTGAGAATAATAATCGGAGTAGAGTTATTGCTATTATTACAAAGAAAACTTGATAAGTTTTGGTCAAAAAAATATACAGATTGCTCATCCAACAGCAAAAGTTCAATACTAAATAGCAGGTGCCACATATGGCAGGCTTGCGCAAATACCTTTACAAATGTCCACCATGACTGAATTATTTCTTGGGATGACCACCCTGTACATTTTTCAATAAAAGTATAATAGGTGCATATGCCAGATGTTATTGCCATCTGTCACATTTTCAATCCAACATTCACGTAATGGAGTGGAAGTATAGTGGTGGTTAAAAAAATTCATTTTTTTAAAATTTTTCAAAAGATGGTAAAATAATTTTCAAATTTTTTGCTTCTGAAATAGGTTTAAAATGTCAAAGGTAGAAATTTTAAATTAGAGCACAAAGGAAAGTTTCCTTCTGTTCTATAGTAGTGCTAAAAAAAGTTTAAAAATTAAAAATGATGTATTTTTAAAATAGGTTTAGAATGCTATGAAACGTGAAAATTTTAAATCTGAGCAAATAAAAAAAAATTCGTTCTATTTTAGTGGTAAAAACTTTTTGAAAAATGTTGGTGAAAAAAAATTTCAAATTTTTTTTTCTGAAATACCTAGGTTTAGAATGTCATTTAAATTTGAGCATTCTGGTGTTAAATTTTTTTCCAAACTGGTAACAAAATGTTGCAAATTTTTTTTTCCGAAATTGGTTTGGAATATCATGAAACATGGAAATTTTAAATTTGAGCAAAAACAATTTTTTCGTCTGTTCTATAGTAGTGATACATAAATGGATTAAAAATGTTTTCAAATTTTTTAAAAAATTCTTCAAAAACATTTTTAAATTTGTTTGAATAGTTTTAGAATGTCATGGAAACGTGGATAGTTAAAATCTGAACAAAGAAAGAAAAATTCTATCTTAGTGATAAAATTTCAAAAAACTTTTTTTTTTAATCAGGCTTAGAATGCCATGAAACGTGAAAATTTTAAATTTGAAGAAAGAAAAAAAAATTCATTTTAGTAGTAAAAATTTTTTCAAAAATATTGGTGAAAAAAATTTTCAAATTTTTTTTTCCTGAAATAGGTTAAGCGTGTCATGAAACGTAGAAATTTTAAATTTGAGCAAAAAAAAATTTTTTTCAACTTGGCAAAAATTTTCAAAAAATTTTTTTTCCTGAAACAGGTTTAGCGCGTCATGAAACGTGGAAATTTTAAATTTGAGCAAAAAAAAATTTTTTTCATCTTGGCAAAAATTTTTTCAAAAATGTTTGAAAAAAATTTTCAAAATTTTTTTTTTTTCTGAAATAGATTTAGCGCGTCATGAAACGTGGAAATTTTAAATTTGAGCAAAAAAAATTTTTTTTCAACTTGGCAAAAATTTTTTCAAAAATGTTTGAAAAAAATTTTCTGAAACAGGTTTAGCGCGTCATGAAACGTGGAAATTTTAAATTTGAGCAAAAAAAAAATGTTTTCACTATTTATTCCGTTTAGACAGTCCACCCTGCATATTTTTCAGGGAAAATTCTACCAGTTCTTCGCTGACAGTAGGGTTAACTACCTACCAAATTTGACTGCTCTCCGTCAAGTAGTTTTTTAGTAAATACACCAACAGACAGACAGACAGACAGACAGACAGACAGACAGACAGACAGACAGACAGACAGACAGACTGACGGAATTGAAAAACCTATATTTTCGGAATCTACGTATTCTGAAACGTCAGAATCCGAAAAAATCTCGGAGGGTGATTTTTTCTCGAATACAATACTTCCCTTCGGTATGCGAGGGAAGTAAAAAAAATAATCTGTGTTGGTGGTAAATTTTTTTTCAAAAATGGTAAAAAATTTTCAAATTTTTTTTTCCTTTTAAATAGGTTTAGAATGCCATGAAACGTGGAAATTTTAAATTTGAACAAAGAAAAACATTTTTTTAGTGGTAAAATTTTTTTCAAAAATGATTGAAAAAAATTTTCAAAAATTTTTTTTTTCTGAAATTTTTTTCTCGAATACAATACTTCCCTTCGGTATGCGAGGGAAGTAAAAATTATCATTTTAGTAGAAAAAAATTTTTCAAAAATGTTGGTAAAAAAAATTTAATTTTTTTTTAATAGTTTTAGAATGCCATGAAACGTAGAAATTTTAAATTAGAGCAAAAAAAAATTTTTCAACTTGGTAAAAAAATTTTCAAAAATGTTGGTGAAAAAAATTTTCAAATGTTTTTTTTTTTCAGAAATAGGTTTAGCGTGTCGTGAAACGTGGAAATTTTAAATTTGAGCAAAAAAATTTTTTTTTATCTTGGTAAAAATTTTTTCAAAAATGTTGGTAAAAAAAAATTTCATTTTTTTTTTTCCAGAAATAGGATTAGCGCGTCATGAAACATGGAAATTTTAAATTTGAGCGAAAAAAAATTTTTTTCACTATTTTTTCCGTTTAGACGGTTCACCCTGTATATTTTCCAGTGAAATTTCTACCATTTCTGCGCTGACAGTAGCGTCAACTACCTGCCAAATTTGACTGCTCTCCGTCAAGTAGTTTTTTAGTAAATGCACCAACAGACAGACAGACAGACAGACAGACTGACGGAATTGAAAAACCTATATTTTCGTAATCTACGTGTTCTGAAACGTCAGAATCCGAAAAAATCTCGGAGGGTGATTTTTTCTCGAATACAATACTTCCCTTCGGTATGCGAGGGAAGTAATAACGAAAAATAAATTATCGGTAAAAAGCCCATTGTGGCATGGTTTTTTGATACTTCTTAAATAACACTTTTCCAGGCGCTAAATGGTTCTACAACAGGACATTAATTCATGAAACAGTGTGGACTAGTTTCACTCTCAGTATTCAATTGTTTAAATAACTGTTTCCACTTTGGTAGGATTTTTTTTCATCTGTAGTAAATGGCATTAATCAGGTGTAAAACAATGGACAAAAGACTATAATTTTTGAAGAAACGTGGACTAGGTTCCGGTATCTTTTAATTAAACTCTAACGATGCGTCTATAGTGATCAGACACTTCTCATTTACGTTTAACATAAGCGGAAACAGTAAAATTTGCATGATATTCTGTAATATATCTACCGCTTGAATTTAAAAGTCAAATTCTAGGATGACAGTTTATGCAAGAGATTTAGATATACATTATTCTAAATGACAAACGTATAATTGTTTTCATTAACTCGTATATTATAATCATTGAAATAAATAATTAATGATAGGATGAAACCATAAAGCAATTTTCATATGACTAAAATTGGAGTTAAATGGAACAGTTTAAAAGTTCTCTACATGAATTCCAAGTTTCACGTATCTTAAGCACCTTGAATAATGTAACATTGTCTTTATATACGATCTCAAGGAAATATGAGGATCTTAAATTATGATAATACACAGAATGCTATTGCGATTTACACATTATAAACGTTCTCTTAGTCCATTTGTTTCTTTGTTCTATTGTTAAAAATGAGTAAAATTATTGTCTGAGAAATTAATAAGTATTTATACAACTAAATTAGGCAAACTGTATGGAAATTTGCGGAATTTAAGACGAAACTCCAAGAATTATCAACGGGTAGGAGTTTTTTTAATGTTTAATAGAAATTTTAAATAATTTGACTAGAACAGGAGGCAAAAAATGAGAATTTACTGAAATTGACAGGAACCTCTTCATCAACTAAACATTCGTTAATTTATTTAATTTATTTAATAGCCGGACTTGGTACTGCTGAGCTATGCGATGCATAACCTCGTATTGTCCGGAGTCGTACAAATTTTTTTCACAGAAAATGCATTTGAAAAAGTGAAGTATGGGGCAAAAGTATTAAAGCTTCGAATGAAAAAAGGCCCAATAATCTGATCCTTCCATAAACCACACCAAACGTTAACTTTTGACACATATTGGCTTTTAGTACGGATAAACCAGTGGGGATTTTCGTCAGCCCAAAAACGGCAATTCTGAGAGCATACTACCCCATTGGTAGTGAATGTTGCTCCATCAGTAAATATGACGTTTTTCAGAAAATTAACATTGTTTAAAAATTCGCCCTGGGCCCAAAAACAGAAATCTAATTTTCTGTATGTATCTCCATCTTCTAGGGTATGTAGAAATTTTGGTTTGAATGCTCTTTTTCTATGTTTTTCAGGCAACGCCAAACGATGTTTTTACTAAAATTTAGATTTAATGCTACTTGCCTTATGCTAGATTTTGGATGTTCTCTAAAATATTGTAAAATGCGTTCCTCCTTTTGAATTTGCCGATTTTGTAAATTATAATTCTTTGGTATTAACTTACATACATTTCCTCCATTGTTAAAATTTGTATTAATGGTTGCTACCCATTTATGGCGAATGGGAGGCTGACGGCCAGGATGCCGTAAATTAAATTTATCAGCAGCTTCTCTAAATGATCTGGCATTATCTCCGACTAAACGAACCAATTCCACTTTTTCTTGCATTGTTAAATGTTGAGCCATTTTCATAAAAAAAATCAGTTCACTTATTATGTAACATTAATCCATCATTTATTACATTTTTAACGTAATAACTTATTGACTTTCAACAATACATTGACGCTTGCAATAACTTTTGTTTTCATGGCTTACTTAGGTTTTTATTAAAGATTATTTGTTGAAAACGTGGTAGGTATGTACAAATTCGAATTTTTGCCTTATTAAAAAAATAGTAATTTTTTTGTAGAACCATTTCATACTAGTACAATATATTATTCTGAACAAAAAATAAAGAATACATTTTTTTCATATGACAATCCGTTTCACAGATACAAATTATTTTAAGTTGAAAAAAAAAAAAGATTTTTAATGGCCCATGTCTCCAACGCCTTTGAACACACAACGATGTAATCTTGTACAACAGGGTTTCTAAAGGTGCTGATTAGGAATATTTTACTAGTTTTTCTCTAATAAAATCTCTAATACTTTTTTTCAAAAATCGACCCTCTTTTTCCATGATAGAATCGAACGCCACTGACTACAGTCGAATATGGTTACGTATAAAGACTCACTTCATAGGTATAAATTTCAAAACATTCGGATATCAGGTGAGCGAGATATGAGGGTGGCTCCATAAAAAGTGGGACACACTGTATGTATTTAAAGCTAAATCATTGGTTGAAATTTTTAAAATCTTGATTGTGCTTGATAATGTAAATTATAGTACTTATTTATAATTATTTTACCATTTGTAGTGAAAATGATTAAAATTTGGTTGATATTTTTTGCTCGCCCTGTATATGTCACGTAATTTTCATGAATTAGCATAGGAATTATTTAATAGGTAATATTAACTGTAAATTGTAAAGTTTTGCGCTATAACCATATTTACTCGTCTGTACATTATATATTTTGTTGTGTTGTGAAACTGTAGAAGCCTTATAAATATTTCCTGATATACCTAGAGCAAATGTTTATCTAATGAATAAGCTATTATACCCCGCTCGTTGTTCAACTGAATGCTGCAATAAATTCAAAGCGAAGTGTATATTGTTTGAGTTTATTCATGCGAAAAATGATTATATTACTATGTCTATAATATATTTTTTGAATCTTAGTATTACGATTTGTAGACAAATTATTTACATCCTTAAATGAAAGTAAGAAATGTATAGGTTTACTTACACAAGGCATTTGTTAACCATGACTTGCTTAAGGAAAAACTTGAGAGCCACAGCCTTAGGGGAAAGGTATGTTATTGGTTAACTTCTTATCTCTATAATAGGAAGAAAATTGTGACTATAAACGGCGTACAGTGGTCCAGAAAAAAGTTTTTTTGTTCAAAATTGTCTAGAGCTCTTATTTTTCAACCGAAAATGTTTAATGTTTTGTAATTAAATTAAAAATGTCTAAAACTAATGTTATTTACAAAAAAACTACGAAGTGTATCCTATAGAATGTACAACAATTATATAAAGAGCAGTAAATCGGCGAAGAGTGTAATGGTTAGATTGTTTTCTTTACAGCTCACATCACAATATATTTTTCATTAAAATTGCTTAATATTTGTTTCTCATTATGTTTCTAATAATAACCACAACAGTTTTGTTACGGGAAGATTCACCCTCAAATTACCTCAAATTAAACGAATTATCTTGTTTTACTTTGTTTACTCAGGTTAATTAATAAGGAAATGGGGAAATGGTGTTTACGCTTTTATTATAACTATTTACTTTATTCACTCTGAATTATCGAACGGAATTTATATTATCCTCAGTTCAAGCACTAACATAATATGTACATTTGCATAACAAGTAAGCCATGTTCCTCAATAAGTTACATATTTGTACAACTGTGGCTCAGAGTGAAGCAATATGCAAAATAGTGATATTTGAGAGAGACAGATTTGCCGCATCTATCATCGCATAAGTTAGTATTAGAAAGATAATATAGGTATTAAGCAAATGAAAATATTTTGTAGTTTTATACTATTTAATGTCAATACCTTTTGTAAAGAAATACTTACATGGTTTCTAAAACAGCAGAAAAATAATGTATACAAATATTTCAGGAAAATCTAGCTAGGAAAACAATAGACAAATTTTCTCTTTTGAATTTTCATAAAATACTTTTTTCTCTATTTGCGAACAGAAAATATAATTCATGGAAGTTCTTACGGAATTTAAGTATTATTTCAAAGGACGCACCTTAAAGAACCGAACTCCCATTATGAATGTCAAAAAAGCAAATGGTACATAAATTTAAGAAAATAATAACTCATTTTAAAACATTATAAGCCGTAATACCCTATCACATAATTAATTAATACACGCCGTGTATCAAATCCAATCAAATTAACCTTAAAGTAGGCGTGCCACAAGGGTCTGTCTTGGGAGCACTACTGTACATTATTTATGTTAACAACTTTTGTAGTACAAATTCCATACTTTTTGCTGATGATACTTCTTTAATTATCACAGCCCAAAGTACTGCTGATTTAGTCTCAGGAGCAAACGAACAATTAGGCAGTGCTCACGATTGGATTACCGAAGCCTTATCCTAAATATCAATAAATCCATATTTACTCAGTTTAATACCAGTAAAATTAATGTTAATCAGCCTCTTAAAGTCTAACGAAGGATCTATTCTGCAAGTTCCGCACACGAAATTATTAGGGTTGCACATTAGTGAGAACTCTACTTGGGGTGTACATATAGACGGGATTTGTAAAAAAATAGCTCCAATATGGTATTGTATAAGTCAATTACGGTGGATAATTAATAAAAGTATTTGCTATACAGCGAAAATTAATTAGAATTATAGCATGCTTAGGATATACTAAGGGTTGCAAAAATGCTTTTATTAAATCTGGTGTACTAACATTACCTTCTCTGTATGTTTTGAAATGTTTAACATATATTAAATCAAATTCAAATGGCTACCCTACCTATGTGAACCAACACGGTCATAATACCAGAACTAAAAATAATATCATTACTCCATATTATAGACTAAATCAGTCACAGAATGGACCAAATTATTTAGCAATTCAAATGTTTAATAAACTACCATCAAACATAAAAAACATTGATAACCTAAAAAAATTTCGAATGATAATTAAAAAATTTCTCATTGAAAACTCATTCTATCACTACAGGGAATTTTTGGACTATATTGAATTGAATGTACTTAGTATCAGTATTCGTTTGCAAAAATCTGTTATACGTATACTGTGTTTTTACATTCGTTTACATATGTTTAATTTGTTGTTCACCGAGTTGTTCACATTTTTTTGTAATTTGTACAATGTAACTTTACCTGACCTGTCGACTTGTGTAAGTACTCCTGTACATTAACACTAATAAATTATTGTTATTATTATTAAATCAGTATTAATTGCATAGTATTACGCATATTTCGAGTCGACTATTAATTACGCCGTAATTGCTTGGAGTTCGTCACCTAATATGTTGAGGGGAAATAATCACACCTTAGAAATTCCGTACCACAGGCTAACATTATATGAACTTAGCCCAAAATATCTAGCAATTAAAGTACAATAAACTACCGAATTCGTACAAGCCGATAGATAAGAAACATTTTAAAATAAAAATAAAGAATTTATTGTCAAAGCTTACTATTCTGTTAACGAGTATCTTAATGATATTTTATAATATTTACATTTTGTATCATTTAATTTTAATTTGTAATATGTGTTGTATATTTCAATTTTTTTATTACTCTTATCTCTCAATATCTATATATTGACACTGTACTCTTACATTTATATTTAATCTGATATTATTTTCAGATATTATTTTAACCTGTCCTATATCATGCATATGATCACATGGATGAATAAATTATTATTATTCATTTCAAAATTCGTTAAGTACAAAAGGAGACGGTGTCTCAGTAGATTGCGATTAATTACAAAAAATTCCTTAAGAAATAGTTTAGACTGCACTATAAACTGCAAGGCCTAGCTTCTCTTTATCTAACGCAGAAACTTAATTTTCAAGGAGTTACTTCTATGACTTGAGAAGTGGTTAAGGGAATATTCTTTTACATTTAACAAAAAAAAAAACTAATCCGTTTTGGAGGGTCACTGTTCGAAATAAATCTAGCACACAGCTTCGTACAAAGAGACCTTCTTCACATCGATCTGAAAGTTATTTTGTGAATTACCCTACAATTAGTTGTTGCCCAGGACTTCCAAACTTCTTGCAGAGCTTGTGATTTGTCTGGGAGCTAATTTCTCTGTCTTCAGGGGTTAATTGCACCTTTTCATTCATTCATTTATCATCTGCCTTGCCCATATTCTTAAGCCGATGTCTCAAGGGCAATGGCCTGTTAAGAGGCCTGTCATCAGCCTTAAATCGGAATTTTCAAGTTCTAGAAGCCTCGTGGAATTCTTTGTTGAATAAGTTCTTCGCTTGTCTTTGTCCTGGAGTATTCCTCCATTAGGACTGTTTCTGTTCCTTTTCCAATTTTAGGATCTCCCCTGTTATGTGCTCCTTAGATAAGCCACAAAACGGATCGGGCCCTAGAACTGGGACTTCAAGTACCTTTTTTTGCAAGGGCGTCAGCTAGCTCATTTCCTTCTATTTCCGGATGCCCTGGCGCCCACATCAAGGTAACCTTTGCCAGATGCTTCAGGGGATTGTCTGCATACCCAGGCAATTTTGGACTCAAAGACCTGAGAGCTTTTAACGCTGCCTGGCTATCTGAGAGTATACAGATCTTCGCTCTTCAAATGCCTTTACTTATGCATTCCCAGGCACATAGATCTATAGCATTTTCTGCTTGGAAGATGGTTCTGGACAAACGGTTATCAAGGATTATTGTTGGTGTCTCGTTTGGTATTTTTGTCACTAGACAATGCTATATATATGTGTGTTACACATATTGAGAATCCTGTTCTTTATCTAGAAAAAATGATTGATTGACACGCTTATGCGATAAGCATAATTCCTATCGACGATCAACGATCACTTGGTTAAACTCTTCGCACATATTATTCGAATTGCTAAACGCGCAACGTGCATATTTAATAACCCCGGATCCTCCGCCATTTCATAGAACACCGTATTTCTACAAATCTTGTAAAAAATTACTACCACCATGCCAAGAGCTTTTAACTTTGTGCCACTTTAGCACATACCAGAATCTGACTAATTAACAATATTCTGTGCATAAAGAATTGAACATAAATCGTAATAATAAACATTTCTGGGGTAATTCCTGGAACTCAATGTATGGAAAAGTGTTTTATAAGGGTTCTAATTTGAGTAAGCAGTTTGTATTCTCAGGACAATTATGAAGCGGGAACTGGTGTGAGATTTTTATTTTACCGCATTTTCATGATTTTATCTCAAATTTATGAAAAAAATGTCTTTTTCCCATAAAGAAACATTTAGGTCGCGCATTATGATTTAATGTGCGACCTAAATGTTTCTTTGTGGGAAAAAGACATTTTAACATTGGAAATGTTTATGTTTTCGAATATGGGGTAGAGTTACCAGTTTTTGTTCATAATCAAAAGACAGTGGTGTCGCGGCACAGTACAGAGAAGACCAGTAGGCTGACTTACTCTTGAGATTTGTTGTAATCGATTTTATTTTTTATGAATCCACTGCGCATCCGATATTTGTACGCTCATCTACATATACACTGCTCGAGCTAGAAAATGATAATAAACTGGCCAACACTTACAATGACACTAAATTATTTTTGTTCGAATATATCCTTGGCAGATGATTTATTTTGCTATTGAATTTATGTTTACTGATTAATCAATAAGTAGCGAATTGAAATTTGACCCGCCTTTACTTAAATTTATTACATAACATTCGCGTCTAACGTCACAGACTGAAAATGTATGACTTTATAATATTCAAGCAAAAATTTGTACACGGCTGCCGAAAAGGCCGTGCTACTATCGATTAGGCTGCTGCGCTTGCCAATTATAATACCTAACGTGTCGGGAGATTACCTAAAAGTTGTACAGCGTTGCTGACGGTACAGCACAAAAGTGTACAGCTTGCTAAAATTAGGTGCCTGCTTGCAAATAAATGATGTGTTAGAATTGCAACTAACTGATATAGGTTGTCTGTTGTACAAATTGAGTGACAATAATAATATCTCTTTATTTCAAAGCAATGTGTCGCGGTCGACTGAGACTATCATATGCAACGGCTGATATACGCAAATGTAATATGGGTTGCATATATCACAGGGGGTTAAGTTACCAGTTTTCATTTAAGGTGGAAATACAGCGGTGTAGTGGATCGTGCTATTTCCGGACGAGGCGAAGCCGAATTTTCTTCATAAATTTGTGAAAGAATCATGAAAATGCAGTAAAATAAAAATCTCATACAATTCTCTTAAAAAGTGAGTTTTTTTACCGGAGCCTTTGTCATCTATAGGCAGAGAGAAAACAATTTCATAAATAATTGCAATATTATGTAGTTAATTACCCTTAACATATTTTGTAAACCTCTTCTCAAGTTAACGAGGTAGCTCCTTGAATATCTTGGACGATGTTGTGTAGAGAAACGAGACCTACAGTCTATAGTGGAGCCCGAACCCCTTCTTGGGAATAATTTTATAATTGAAATTATTTCGCAGTGAGCAGGGCTTGAACCCGCTCCGCTAGGTTCGCCATGCGCCAGTTTGCAAGCGATAACTCATAGAGCTGTAGTATTTTGACTGTCAATTTGAAAATTCAGTCTAAGGCGTTGCTACCAGAATAAACCATTACACAGTCTGATGTGATAGAATAAGACCCGAGACCGTGCTTGAATATTGCAAACAATACACGTATACGAACATAGATAACCAGATACGTTATGCGCTTGCCTCAAATAAAAGTAGTCTACTGTTTACCTGGCCCATCATTACAAGTCCCTTATCTGACTTTGGTTTATTCTTAATATTGCCGGTAGCATAGCCGTAGGTTAAATGATATTTATTTAATTTTATTGAGTCATTTATGGAGTTGTTCATTAAACTAACATATGACGCTCATGACCATCGCTGGTGTTATGAAGTATTATTTGTCCGTTTTTTATGATTCTCAAGTCCTCTTCTCCAATTTCTTTAACAATCAGTATCCGCAGCATTCAATTTCTTGGTGATTTTGAGAGTTATGCTAATTTTCATTAGAAATGTAGCACATCCACACTTGAAATAATAAGAAATATATTTTACGGAAGAATTAGGATCAGAATTTGGCATTTTGTGCCACTATTTATTTGTGAACAAACTCAGCCTTCCTTGAACTTCTCAGAAGGTTTGAGATGTATGACAACTTTCCTTAAAAAGTGGCACAACTACAACTGGATTAGCCAAAAAAAAAAAAAATGTCGTCTCCCAATTTTATTGTATATATAATGACGTCCGATATTTTTGTACCCGACGTCTCTTTAAAAAAACGTCTTTAAATGTAGTTACAATGTCTTCCTACTGTTTAAATCGTGGAATAAATGAACAAAACTAAATCCTGGTAAGTAGTTTTTGAAATATTCAATGTTGCGAAATATAGAAATTCATATTTATGGGCGCAATAATGCCACAAACTTTCTCGTAATAGTCATGTTTGGAATAATCAACCCGTAGTTTGGATTTTGTTGAAGCAGAAGATATTTTATATGAACTAAACCAGTGATAACTTTATATAATACACCACTGGGATTAAAATTGGGGTAGGCATCCCTTATGTCACATTATTCTAGAGTTTATTAACTAGCATGTCTCAGAAATTATTGAAATAACTGTTGTGAGGTGCAATATATGTACAATGTAACGTTAAAAACAAAGCAATTTAATTTTATAAAAGTTAAGGAAAATTTACAAATTTAATAACGACACTAGACTAGTAGAGCTATGGAATAACGTGTTCGTTTTCATCAGTGGAAAGGCAATGGGGAAACGTCGAGACATGTGTTTATCCGGAACGACCGTGGGTGTTGGGGAAGAAGAAGAAGCGTCCAGAGGCTGCTCAAGGTGTCTTTAAACAGGTCTGTAAACATATCTTTACGATTATAAACAGGTCTCTACAAGTTTAAACAGAACTTAAACTGCTTTAAAACATATCTGTTCAGGTTTAAACAGGTCTCAAACAGCTTTAAAATAGGCATACACCTACGACACAATGTGTTTGTTAGGTTAGGCAGGATGGTCGCGGCCGCGGCCATCGTACCTGACGGACCTCAAGTATTATGAAAAACTTTAACAACACTCTTATCGATCTATATTTTGCTGAAATATGTTTGTAAAAATTCTCATACTTTCAAGCAAAGACTAGTTACTTTATATCTCATTTTCTATGTCGCATTGTATAAGTTTAAAAAAATGTATGGCCAAACTTAAAATAGTCAACAACTATTTTAAGTTAAGTTATGATTAATAATATATTACAGAGATCTCCTTTTAATTAGCTCCAGAAAAATCATAACAGTTTTAATCTATTTTCCAGTAACGCTGGATTTTTAAACGTGTGAAACGTCCCAATATTCTTTTAGGAATTAATCTTGCGGAAACATCTAGAGTTATCTGGAGTCCAAAGCCAATGTTTCAATATCTTAAGCGCCAAAGATATGAAATCTCGGTAAATAGCGTCCCTACGGGATTTTATAGCATGCCAACGGGTATTTTCTTTAGTTCATATTCTTTGGTTTTATAAAAATTACATTTTTCAGCAGATTGCGATCAGCTTGCCATTGCAGATCTTAAACGTTCAATTTATATTTCTCTTCCTCATTGCAGCAAATGCAAATTATTGAGGAATATCTTAGGCAAATTTTATATTCATACTGGTAAATTTATTACTGCTATTGAAATAATACAGTGAACTGTTTATTTTTTGCCGTTTCACAATGTACTGAGTCAACATGACAACTATCTCGTTAAACATTATTTCATTACTTCTTATTTTACATTTTGATAGATTTAGCTTTCTAGCTGTCATCGGCACGGCACGATCGTTGCAAACATTGTTTACTGTGTTTAAAATATCTATTGAATGTTTATTGAAATTTTAAATTCTTTAAAGTACATCTATTTCACAGTACAGAAATTTTGATCAGGACTTACATTATTTTCCGCCTAACAGAAAGTCTTGCTCCAATATCTCCCTATATGCGCATGTCACACGTTTGCGGTTCAAATAATGGTTCAATCTAGTCTATGAGTGCTTATCTCGGACGTATTATCTCAACGACACTGAAAGTGTAAGAGTAGATTTGGAATTAAAGGGTGACTTTTCTTGGTAAGTTGTCGTAAATATATGTTGATTAGATGCAAGGATCATTTAGACCTTTAATAATCTTCTTCGAACGTTATAAGGCCCTTACATTTCTTGTATTTTAAAAAACTATTGATTGATTGATTTGCCAGCGTAAGGTGGGCATTGTTGCCGATTCCGGGCATCCACGGAGGTTCGTTCCAACACGCAGCTTGGTCGTCCGTCGGATACGCCCAACGGACGGCCAAACCGCATGCCGCAACCAAATCTCGGATGTTTTATATACCGCCGGACCGGCTGTATACGCCGGGTTGGACAATGGACATGCTTGTTGTCAGCAGCGATATCTGCATGATGCATGGGGTGGGAATACACGATGGAAGGTGTAGGTGTTTGTGAGATGCTTCTTTTGAGTTTCCATGTTTCTATTCAGTTTTCATCTGTCATCATCGGCTGGGGTGTGCAGGTATTAGCGAGATGCTTCTTTTCAGTTTGCATGCTTTTTTAAGTTTACATTAATCGTTTCACAGGTAAATATCCATTTACGGTGAAGTTGCTGGGAAGGGCCCACGCGTTATGAGAAATAAGGTCCGAAAGGATAGTTTGCTCACCCTATAGCTACGTCGTTTCTTTGAAACAATCGGTTGCAATATACCGTAATTATTTTCAACTGCCGCCTTCCAATTCCGGGTATTTTTTATTTCATTACAAAATTTTTGTTCTCTTGTTATTTAATGAACTGTCCTGTGACAAGGATTAATAAACCAATAAATAAATAACTTTTTAATTTTAATTTCTAATCTTCCAATTTAAATAAGGAAATAGACTTCATTCATGAGCTAAACTTAATTAAAATAAAGTAAACAAAAACTTATCTGTTTCATTCACATCTGGTTGGCTGTTGCTTATTTTATATCACCCATTTGAAGTAGGAACTGGATTCACCCAGGTATGGATTTTACGGTCAAAGTTGATTACAAAAATTTCAATTTGCACAATGCTCTCTGTACTAGCAAATATTTTGCGCTTGTAGTTGTTAACACATACTCATATTATTCATCCTAAATACACTTTAAAATAGTTTAACTATAAATTACTAATACCCGGAAGGGCATTACACTTAAGTAATTTTAAGGGTATTCAGCATAGCTAATTAGGATTGAGGAGTGTGCCTCTATAAACACTTTGTATCATATAATATGCAATATTCCCTTATCATCACGTACAGATCCTTATACAAGGCATAGTGCTGATAGCGGTGGAATGTGGGTGAACGTAATTGACACAAGACTCCTTACTTTCAAGCGTTGTTGAACAACATACACGTTTACTAAGAGGACACAGGCATAAATTGTCACATTACTTCCATATCCACGTAGTGAAAATAAAAAAAATGAAAATTTTTTACCCCCCACCACTATACAATAGTTGATGGAAAAAAGTTATCAGGTTTTCTCTGTAATAGTAGGGTTAACTACATGGCGATTATAATTCTCATATGTCATCTCAATAATTTTGGCCGTCTTGTATAAATAAAGAAGGAAGTTCTGTGTAAATACCTTAACTGATTTATTTTATCATTACATTTTGTTGAACGATTCTTGATAGGTACTTTTTATGTTCTTCCGATATTATAGCATTGATATGTAATGATTATAAATATCACAAGAATGTTTACTGGGAACATGCAATGAAAGTTTCTTCTTAATTCAAGGCAACGTTCGCCCGCACACCACTTGTTGTCTTACTGATTGACTTTAAATTAATTAATATCTTGCTTATGTTCATTGTTCGGTCAAAGTTATAATATGGCCGTCTAATTTGGTTATAATTTATTTGTTAATAGATTGAACTATTGTCTCTCAATATAAGGATTAGCATATATAAGTTAATTCGCAATGATATTAATTGCCTTAATACATTAAACTACAACTGAGATATTTATTTTTCAGGCATTAAGCAAGTCTATATTGTGATAATATTAATATGTAGGGATATCATTATCAATACTTTTGTAAGTTAGTAAAAATTGTATTCTAGTTTGTCTTATAATACTCTATATACATATTTTGATTATCTGTGTTTTTATCCTGTAAATGGTTTTTAGTGTTGGGTATTAAAAATAAATAAATACATACTTAATTATTATATTGTATAAACCAATGTTGTATAAGTGATAAAACTCAAATTACGAACAATTTAATATATACAATAACTTTCACACCATCTGAATTAGATGCTTGGAATTAAGGTTGGAAAATAAATTAGCAGAATTAAAACCGTATATTTAGTACATAAATCTACTTAGACGCCCTTATTGTCGAACACGGATATTTCATTTTGTTGGTCGGCAAAGCTTTGAAAGTACCAATTTCAGCATTACTTGGAACATTTCAACTTTGTTGAGCTTTATGCTTTACAGGCAGGGTTTAACTTTCTATTTACTCCTACGCAAGTTTACAGTATTTGAGGAAACTTTTTTATTTAATGACTTGGATTTGCTGTACTACATAGTATTATTTCTTGCTAAAGTCACTGATACCTTTATGTTTATTTTTCTTAATTGATTTATAATTGATATAATTTACTTGAAGTGTTTGCTTTTTGTGTATATTTTTTAATTAAGTTTAATCAATAATTTTATAATTTAAACGTAGTAAGGGAATACAAAATATTTGCAATCTACAAATCAAGTTAAAGAAATAAGTTACAATGATTTATTAAAACACTTATTTTGACCGATGTATTTTATTGTAACTTTATGCTACTATAGTTTTGATACTTCAACGTAGCTTCTTCAAAGCCACTCAAGTAAATGAATGAACACAAGAGAAAACCTAAGCAACTTAAAATTTATATTATTTACCTAGTTCATTATTACTATAGTGTAGGAGATTTAAAGTTATCAGAACTAGATAGAAAATAATAAAGGGATTAAAGGATTATGAATTAAATATATTAAAAAGGGTGTGTTGTATAGGTCCAACTGGTCATTAAGTAAGTAATTACCTGGGGTTTTGTTTGATTTGAAAATTTAGTTTAAAACCTTTACTTTGTACGTGTAATATATTAAGAGTATAATTGGAAAATGGTGACTTGATTCTAACAAATGATTTGAAAACGTGGAGTCTGTTTTTTGGAGTCTGAAAGAACATAGATGTTCTTTGTATCATGCTTCAAGGAACCAACTAGTTTGACCTATATAGAAAGCATTACATCGTCCGAACATGACAATTTATAAACTTTGAGTTTTTGAATTTTTCTGCTTTATCTTTTGCATTATTAAATACTTAAATGTGACACTTTTGTATGTGGTTTAAAGGCAACCTTAAGATTATGTTGTGACAGTTTGACTGCAATTTCCTGTGAAATGTAATACCAAAATATGTCAAAGATACTTTACTCTCACGATCTTTAATAGGGGGATATATGCTAATTTGTACTGCTTTTTATTAATTATATTTTGTATTGTTTTTTCTTGGAACCCGTTGTTAATTGCAATTCTTTTTATGATTTTTAGTTCTTTTTCTAAGGTGTCTTGTGAGAGAGGTAACGACAAAGCCCTGTGTGTCATTGAATTGTAAGCTGCTAATCTATGTGCATTGGGACTGAATGAGGAATTTGGAATAGTGGTATCTGTAAATGTGGGTTTCCGAAAAATGTCAAAATTTATTTTATTCTTGTTGTGTATTAACGTTAGGTCCAGAAAGTTTATTTTGCCATCTTTCTCTGCCTCGACTGTGAATTTGATATTGGGATGGATACGGTTAATAAAATTTAGGAATGTATTTAATTGTCTTTGTGTAGCTGACTAAGACATAGATCGAAGGCTAACATTAATTCGTTTTTTTGAATAGTGTTGACGTAAGCTTTATCTAAAATATTTAAGATAAATTGTTTACATTCCTCGGCAGGAATACTTGAAACCATGTTTGAAACATAAGATACCAAGACTCCGTTTTCAGGAATATCGCGATCTTACAATGTTTTAAAAAGTCCAAGTGAATTTTTTATGGTATATTTAGGTTGAAAATTATTTATTTTTTTAAAAATCGCGTTTACATTATTTCCTAAATTGTAAGTGGGACTATTGACATATAATACGACGGGTCTTATAGGAGTATTCTCTTTAACGTTTTAAATTAGCCCGTACATTCTTGGTGCGCGAGGGTACAAATAGTTTAATTTATATTTTTCGGAGATGTTAAATAAAATATTGTTTTCTGATAAAAATTGTTTAGTTTTTCTTTGAAAGTTAGCGGTAAGGTCTTTCTCGGTTTCTGTTAGTTCAGACTGAATGAAAACTTGCATTTTGCCATTATAATCTTTTTTAGGGATAATCCCAGTATGCATTTGATTTATCTGCCTTTGCTAGGATTAAGCCATTAACTTTAACTTTCTTTATAGAATGTACCTGAAATAATTTGATAATTCATAGATATTTTGTAAGGAAATGCATTCAAAATACAAACATAATGAAATTACCAAAAATAATATTCCCAGTGCTAGGATTAAATTTCACAATGATATAATAGGTAATTTAAAAGGTCTTTGCGAGACTCGCCTAAAATATAACGCCAGTATTGGAAAATATAATCCCCGAAAGAGTTGCTTCACTGCACTGTTCTGACAAGGCGGTTGCGATTATTTACGAGCCAGCTCTTCTAAACTTATTAGCTCTAAGCACCTTGAAGACTGATATTGGCGAGACAGCAGAAGTGAAGGACTCCTTGTGGAAATTGATCTCCCGACTACACAAAGAATTATAACTATTAGTTGGATTCTTATAATGATGTAACGGTATTCAATCCGTGTACTCATTGTTGGATGAGATAATGGGTTGGTTATGACTTTAAAATTTAAAGGATGCAATCCGATATTTATTTTCTTCGAATTGCGACATTCTAAGCGTTAATTATTAGATTTTTTTTTGCAAACAGTTCATATCGCTCTTCATAAGTTTCATGTTTAACATGTTTACACATAGTCCTTTTTTAGTTCTCATAGATTGTTATTTTTTTCTGCTGTTTGCAAAATCCTATAAAGAATATGTTTCAATACAATCACAAGCAAACAAATGAAAATTCACGTTTAAAAAATAAATTTTTATGACTTTAAAATTTTATTTGCCAAAAAACTTAAATAACCATAACAGATTTGTTTCTACATTCATTATATGCGAAAATGGAATAATTTTTTACCGAGATAACATTACCATTTTCAGCCACTTTCTGGAAAACTGTCAAAGATAGACATGTGTGCTACATATTATCTACATCGAATTTCTTAAGCAATCTAAATTTTGAATAATAAAATTTATGCTATTTCCGGTTAAACAGGAAATGAATATCGATATCCCTTTTTGCAAGAAGGTTATAGGCAGGTATAGTATTGTGCGAGAAATTTACAGCCATACTCCATGAAAAAACAGCAGCGATAGAATTGCTGCTGGAAAATATTAATCTGAAACTCAATTCCCCATGCAATTTAACAGGGAACCTGTTAGTTCATATATTCGCTGATTGTTAAGTTTCGTAATAAATAACTGGAGTAAGAAATTCATTGTTAAATCGGCATCCGATAATTTAAAGGAGAAATCATTAAATTGGGTAGAAATTCCCGTACTTTATTTATTGATGAAAAGTAGAAAGCGAAGTGAGCATTATTCTTCCAGTTTCGTTTCCTTTTATGTGAACAGAGATATGACGTATTATCGTGCCATCAAATTACATTTTAGATCAAGCAAGCACTGCATATTTCACGCCGAACGATATTACTTTCCATTTGAATCTGGAAATAAGATTTATTCATTCCGCCTGGATATCCAGGTTTTTATTTAGCAGAAAACCCATACTTAATCTTATTTTATTGGGAAGAAATTATTTGGAGTATCTACAAGAAAATTAAGAAGGAAAGCAATGATCATGACGAACTGTACTAATTCTGCACAAGTGTGGCAGAGGATCCCTTGTCTATTCACAAACAGTTCCTTATTGAAATTTATCTACAGCATTTATTGACTGAGATATAGAGTGATAAACTCTTATGGCCAAAGTGTTCTTTTGCCATTCTTTTGTTATTTATCGGAATTAGCTTCAATTTTATACACTTTAAGTACTTGATTCAGTTGACATACTAGCATTATTATTATTTAAAAATTTGAGGCACAGATTCTTTTAATTTAATTACAAGTTAGTATTTAATTTTCTTGAAAACACTTTAAAATGGCTTTGGCAAGACTTGGACGAACTTTAAAGAATGTTGTTGTTCTTACTAGTGACCCAGTGTCGTATATGTTAAGTGTTGGAAACAAATTAAAAAGAAATACTCTCAAGTGTTACATGTTACTTGTTTAGTGCATGCATTACGCCAGGTATTCGAAAAAATAGGAGATTGTTCCACAAATGTTGACAAACTTATTGCTAATATAAAGAAACTTTTTCTAAAAGCTCCTAGTAGGATAATACATTTCCCAATTTGCCGCTTCCTCCAAAACCAGTGATCACACGTTGGGGAGCATGGATAAACGCGGCATGTTACTACCATGTTAACTTCACCTCACTAAAGGAAGTTGTAGACACCTTAAATGACGATGCTACTGCGATTAAGCATGCAAAGAATTTAATGAATATTTTAAATATTAAAAATGATTTAAAATTTATATTCGAACGTTTTAAAATAATGACAAGAATTATAGAAAACCTTCAATGTCCAAATTTGTCTTTGGAAGAAAGATTTAACAAAGTGGATACTGTTCAAAAAACAATTCCGGCTACAACTGGTGAGGTTATATAAAAAAAGTGATTTGCTGTTTTACAAAGGAATCAAGACTTGGCGGTCGTATTTGCTATTAGCAAAGAAATTGTAACAGAACCAGATGCCTTCGTTGATCAGGTACCTATGATGTAACAATACTCCGTTAATGTTCCATCTCTAATGGATTGTAGAAACCGTTTCCGTGTTGAAATAAGTGATAGGCCTAGGCACGAGATGTCAGCACCATCACAACGATTCAAAATATTGTATCGAGCCAAATCGAATACGTTCTCTTACTGTTTAGTTTCTGAGCGGTTAACATGTGTCTTTAACCTACTGGCTTAAATTTTATTATTCAGTCGCTTAAAAAGGATATTTGAATGTAAGTAGTTTGTCTCAAATTTTAATCTAAATTGATATTAATAAGTTCCCATTTTCTTTTAGATTATGGATTGAAGATTTATTCCGATTTATTATATAGCTATTTTATAACTATTCCTATTTATTATTTTTTTCAAGATTAAAATGAATTTTTTAAAAATTAGAACCTACTTAAATTCGTTTTAAGTTTCTTAAAGTTTTCGATTTCACCATTTACTGATTTAATAAGGGATTAATTTACAAGTTTCCCAGTTTATCGATTTACCGATTTACGTAATTTAATACCTTTGAAGTTTTCCTGCTTGATGGACACATTTTAGAAGTTTTAACAACATATCGTAACATATTCCGCCAAGGTCATTATCCAGCGACGTAAATATTCTTCGAATGGCCTGATCAACCATCACGAGGAAGTTTTTGTTGAATTTTTTTGCTGTTTTTATGAATACCGCATTTGGAGAATCCTGGAAGTTACCGTTCACTCATGTCACGTGTATGAGAGAGACAACAGTATTGCGATATCACCAGCTACATGCCAAGTACCAACAGGAAACTTTTCATAAGCTAAGTACACTGTTATTACTTCTTTCCAACAAAATTTCGTTAATCTTCATGTAATTAACTGCCGCTAGACGGGATGTTGAATTAAATAAAATTTCATGTTTACCAACCACAAATATAACAATAATGAGCCTATACGTAAATTTGTGTAGTTTTGCTATTTTTTAACTTCATGGTAGTTGTGTCGGATAAGGTTTTAGACCGTAAGAAACAGCATTGTTAATGAAGTTTTCATTAATTTTGAGTCCGAGAGACGGTTTTGTGTTTCAGTGCTGCCATAAAATCGCCGGTCAGTTCTATAGCCTTACGCTTTTTAACCCCGTAAATTTTTCTTATTGGTTTATACCTACCAGTTTTACCGTTAGTTTGTATCTTATCGTATCGTATCGTGATATTTTGGCCATGGGGTCATATTATCTGTAGCCGAGAGGCATGTATTTTTTTAATGAGATTTTGTAAATTTTAGGTTAGTTTCGGGTATCGTTAGCGATAAGTTTCTAGAGTTCTAGAAGTGTCTATAAGTTGAAGTTTCTAGTGATAAATAAAATTGTTTTATAGTTTAGTTGCTAAGCGCCATTATTTTAGCCTTGTGTGTCACTTTTTTACTAACCTTATATAAATTTCTCTCACTCTAGCAAGGCGTGGCTACCTTTTCTTATTATTGTTGTCGAGCAGTTTAATGAATGTGTTTAAGTACAAATTTAATTAGATGTCATCTCTAGTGTTGATTTAATAATTCCCACTTGCTATCATTTTATATAGCCCGGTAAATTGTACCTTATTTTTCTTGGCGGTTGGGATATGTTATATGATAATTATTAAATTGTCATCAGGTTTAGCAACACATTCAAAAATCTCTAGCAAAAGAGAACTGCTCCCTATTTTGATAGTTTGTCTTGTATGTCAATCTAGGTTGCCAGTTATGAGAAATTCATAGTCTCGTACCTTTACCCCGAATTAACTTTATGTAGTACGAGTAGTTTAAAATTTTAGTGAATAAATTTGGTAGCTTAATGCGAAACCGTTTAAGGTTTATCTCGTTTACCCATATTTCTTGTATTAGTAATTTTTCATACGTGTCTGTTCAAATGTTTTTGATGTCATTAATTAATTATCCGTGATTTATATTTATTAATCGATATTAAATCGACTTCAATTTTACCTGTCGTTTTTCTGTGTGTTGTCTGTGACGTATCTTCCTTTTTATAAACCTCCTTTAGGTTTTGGCGCCCAAAGTACTTTTGAATATATTTTTTTGAATACAAAACTTAGATTTTAAACACTTAAATTAAATTTTCTAACTTAAACTTTTTTATAATTTAATCGCTCTTGGCCTTATTATTTAAGTTGTCGTTGACGCTTACCCAAGCCCTTGCCTCCTATAAAACTGGCTAGCCGGAGCCTAATTCTGTTTGGTGGTAGGTTATCGCATTTGTTTATTTGAGCCTGTGAAACTGCCAAACAAAATTAGTTTTATTGTGCTATAGGCACAATAGCGAGTTGGAGATGTTACAATGAATATTTTAGATATGCTATGCGAAAGATCATTTTTGACCTTACTGTCAAAAGAAATCGTCTCACATGAAAATTTAGAAAAAATACTTTCTGTATACTTTGAAACTATGAGCACACAGTATGTTACAGTCTATTTTCGTATCTGTACATTTAAATTTAAATATCGTAATTGTTCGAATGTTATCGTTCTAGTCGCAACAGTATAGTATAACTGGTTGCCTACCATTGCGTTCCATGCCGCGAGTTCCTAACGTCTCGATTATAACCTTTTCAAGACCGTTATTGTGAATTAAACTTATTGTTTTGTTAATGGAATTACGAAATACAATATTATGTGTGGAAAGTAAACGTCGTTAGGGAGATTTATCAGAGTTGTGGGTTACGTCGTATAGTGGTCATTTGGAACATACCCACGAAGAGGTTTAGTCATTCTCGGATTTTTGACAGAGGTTTCCGTCTTGGCCATTTTTGCTGATTTTTTCTGTTTGCCTGCCGAAGATAAGTTGTGTCGCTGAGCATTTGTATAGCAATTTTGTGAGTTTGCTCCTTTAAAGGGATATGGTGCAGTAGTATTTTATTTTGATATTTGTGTATTATTTTCTGTTGGGAAGTACTGCTACGGAATTTTCCGGATAAATCAACTTGCTGAAAGCACATGGCAAAGGAATTCTTTAAGCCCACTCAACATCTAAGATATGCCTCTGAAATCTCTTTGCAAAATAGATTTGTAATGTTCGTTATTTCTTTATTGCAGGGCTTTTAGTTTCATTTTCACTTCTAGCTTTGCGTTACTTTTATTTTGGACTTTTACTGGTATCGTTTCTATATGTTTGGCCCTACGTCTTTCCTTTTTGGTTATTTGTACATTTGAGTCTGGATTGTATGTGAACTTTGGTTTTGCTGAAACTTGGTTGTCAAGCTGTTGGTTGGATTTGGAATCCTGAGTTGTACCGGTGAGACTCTCCTGCCAGATTCCATTGGAAGCTGCGCTGTCCTGGTAGGCCTACTGTAGACATTGTGAAACCTGCTGGAGGTAAGCGTCTTTAAATAGCATAACGAGGTACCTGATATAACATCCCACCTTCTACGTGAGGCGTAGAGAGCCCGTCAGGTTTTTTTTGTGGTACTAAATTGCTGTCATTCGACCCACGTAATTACAGTTTTTCCACACATTCTACTTAATATTTTAGACATTAACCAATTAAATTTTTTATTGTTCTGAACACCACGCTTTCAATTTTTTCATTTTTGTCAATTTAGCCTATCGTCACTTCCCTAGTTCATATTATTTTCTTCATTTTACGTTATTATTCGGTATTTTAATGTAATTGTGTAAGCCAGTATATTTTGGGGGTCATATATTGCATACTATTAGTTAAGATTTTATTAGTTTTAAGTTGTCGTACATTTTGTGTTAGGTTAAGTGTGGGCCACACATCTAGGTATATTGACTTTGTGTAATATTATTTCTGTGGGATATGGTTGTAAGCGTACCTAAATGTAATCATTAAATCTGTTATAGTAAGAAGCATATTTATTTTCACCAGCATACATCCAACACTCCAATTTATCGAATTCACCCCCAAGGACTTGACTAGTCGGCCGTGTGAGCCTCTTTCGCCACCAATTAAATGCAGAGAGGGGACTGCACGTAAAACATACAAATTTTGTTCAGGGCACAGGGTGACCACCCTACCCTGCCTGCAGTATAGCTGATACATCAGTCTCTAAAGTTAAATTCTTTTATACTATTCCCCTTTTATCTGGGAGCCCTGCAACAAGTAAAAGTAGAAAATTTGAAACTTGAAAGTGCTGTGCGAATTTGTAACAATTTATGTGTGAAATATATGTACAAACATCTATTACGCCAAAATACTTCATAAACTCATAAGGTATGTTCGTATTATATTTAATTTTGTAAGACAGAACACAACACAACACAACACAACTTATATTTAATACTTTGATGTAAAATTTCATATGTACGCCACTGGAATTAAACCTAAATTCCGATCATTGCTCATTACGTTACAATCAATACCCTTGTAAACTTGTGTTGTTAGTCCCATTCAAATCTAGCTTATAAAAATTACGTGTATACGAAACAACTGAAGAATAGTCGCTACAGAGAAATTTCTTAAATTAATACCCATGTAAAACTACTTTTATACTACTGAAATTAAAATAATTCGTTGGAAGAAGTAAATTTTTATTAAATCAAGAACAACGTAATTTAAGTCTGCTCCTCTACTTTTGTTTTTCATCATTTTACGTAATCAAATTCTTTTTGAGCAATCAGTGTACGCAATCGTAAATGTAAATTAGTTCCCCTTATTTAAATACATTTTCTTTATGAGCTCTGTTGTCTGGACTAAATAATTGATTACTTTTAAGTTCGTTTTTTTATTATTATGTTCTATTTTTAAATCTTTATTTATTGGAAACAGGGAAATTTAAACCCACATCTGATATATTATGTTTTACAAAAGAACATAATTAAAAGGAACTATGTTCGACTGTCTCGTTCAACTTTTAATTCTCTTTGAACCGACTGCAGTGTCAAATCATCTAAATGTAAATTAGTTTTCATTATTTAAATAGATCTCCTTTATTAGTTCTTTGTCGACAGCGGCAGCGTCGTGAAATACATTGTTCAATTCAATTTAAAACAAGCTAGGAATTATTGTTATTTCACAATATAATCTAGAATGTCATTGTTTTGATACTAAATGTTTTAATATATTACTACGATATATTTTTTATAATTCATTTTAAGCTGCGAACAGATTTATTTTAGTACACTACATTCAGTATTTATTATTTATATAAACGATATGTCTTCTAATTTAGCTTCCGAAGTGGTTCCAATATTGTATGCTGATGATGCCACATTTATATTTAGTAACGAATTATCCCAAAATCTACACCAAAACATCACAGAGTCGAATAACTTAATAGCAGACTGGTCGGAAAGCAATTATCTTACCATAAATAAAGATAAGACTAATACTTTAAATTTTTCGACAAAAAAAAGTATTACCAACAACAAACCAGTAAAACTTCTTGGAGTGTACTTAGACACCGTTTTGAATTTTCAATCACACATTGAACAGCTATCCAAACGACTATCGACTAGCATATACATAATAAGACAACTTAGTTCCAAAACTACTTTGGACTGTTTAAGAATTGCTTACTTTGCTATTTTTCACAGCATAATGACGTATGGAATAATTCTATGGGAGGGATCAAGTAATTCAATAAAAAATTTTAAGCTACAAAAAAAAGCTGTTAGAATTATGGCACAAGCTAAATATGATGACCATTGCAAATCAATTTATAAGAATCTGAATATACTACCCCTACCATCTTGTTTTATTTATGAATGCCTTTGCTATATAAAAAAGCTAAATAACGACAACAAAGTGACCAAGCAGAAGGACATACATTGCCATGACACTAGGATAAAAGCAAATTTAAGACTACCCAGATTTAGGTTATCAACATCACAACATACCTACTTATACTTGGCTTATAGATTTTTTAACGTATTACCTGATGCCTTAAAAAACCCAGAAATGAGCATAAGTAAATTTAAATATAAGATTAAGAATATTCTCTTACAAAACTGCTTTTACACACATGATGAATACTTTGATTATTTTGATTCTCTATGAAATGTTTTAACTGTCTAGGGAGATATATACGATACCTTTAAATTGCCTAATTTTTTATATATGTTTCCTATCTCTTAAATGTTCACCTATAATGATAGGTGAAATCATGTGTTCTAGTTGCTCTGTACTTCTGTTATAGACCCAATGTGATCTTTGTCATATACAATATTCTTACATCGCTTTCCAGTACATAAATTAGATACTTGTATGACGAATGTAAACATAAATTTCTTTGTAAAATTTTATTGTATACATGAACAAGGTTCTGTTCTGTTCTTGTATGATCATGATTATTTGTTCGTTATTCTATGTGCTATATTGTTATTGTTATTTACTCTATGTGTTATTTATTTGTTTTGTTTATTGTATAATTTTTTTATCTAAGACAACCACTATTTTTTGTTGGTTTCTTGCTAATTTTTATTTTTATTTGACGTGTCAAAACATAATTTGTGTTTATATGACCAATAAAGATCTATCTATCTATCTATCTATCTATCTATCAGTAAATTAATTAGCTAAGTAAATAGTTTTTCTAGTGACACTGAAGCAAAATCACATATTAATAGGTATTCCTCATACCACTATAAAATTTTACATAAAAATAAGTAATTGTCAATAAATAATAATGAATGTAAAGAGAACCTCGTTAAAAATAGGTATATTTTGTGACATCAGTTAAATAACCTTTTGTAGTGTTTGATTTATAATAGACATATAATGTTTTAATTTTCTCCACGCCTCCGTTTTCGATTGGAATACTTTTGAATTATGTACTAGTTGCACATATAATTATAATCCTAATTTCACAAAATCTATGTGTCTACTGCCTGTATAATATAACTATGGCACTGTATGGAATAGAGCATCTACTTGCTAATTTATTGACTCCTACACATTCTGCCTCACCAATTTTTAGCCTTCAACTTTGCTCTTCTTATCATGTAAATGCTATACAACTTGACTTGCAAATTGTGTCTATAGTAGTAAGCCATCCAATTCGAATTAGCTCATGATACAGATATGCGGAGTATAGGGGTGTGAGTTATAATCCGGAATGACTCGGCTCAATATGCGACCTACCTCAACGAGAAATATTAACTTATTATCTACGCCGTCTATGCTAAACTATTTCTAGCCATGGATACTGTTTAAATAGAATATATTAAATAGGTGGTTAAGATAAAATTTGAATTAAAAAATCATTTACGCGTCAAACAAAGTAACCTAAACTGGTTTTAAACTGTCGGAATATTTTGACAGAACTATGTGAACACAACTCTGTCAATCTCGTGTGTGTGTCCGGGCACAGAGGTGTGGAGGGTAACGGAGAAGCAACCCGATGAAAAATAAAGAGATTTTAAGCCTCTAACTAATAATATCTCAAGAAAATTGTTGATTAATTATATCTGAAAATTTATTAAAAAAATGAAACAGACAAACTACAGATAACTCTATTTATTAAATGAGCATGAGACTTCAGGGGTGAGTGAATAACAAAACACTTTCGTTTAATATGCAAAAGCAATATAGCATAAACAATAAATACAAAAAATTATTAGACGGAAATGCAAAATATATACTGAAACATTCGCGTCTGGCCAGTTCCGCGTAAAATAAATGTATTACTATTAAGTATGGAAACAAGAGATAAATGATAATACTTTCTACAACAATTGTGACGTTTGGGTGTCACAGATGTGCTACGACGTAGGAGTTTTGCTCCTTGATATATAATATATAACCAGTTCAATAATCACACCTTACCAGTCCTCGGCTAGCTTCCATCAATCTCAGTGTGAGTTCCCAGTACATACAGACGTACTGGTTGCCTAACTAACTGTCTAGGTACCTAAGTGAACAATAGATTAATAAACTGTTAAATTAATTTATAGTACGAGAAAGAAAACCCAATGAGTGGAGCTTATAACAAATTTTTTTATTTATAAAACATTTACATACCCTGCGAGATACCAAGTCAATAATAAAAGCAATGCTTATCAAATTTATAAGTATCAATTAATTTTCTTTTCGTTAGCAATATCAAAGAAAGTGATGAGTGACAAATGATTTAATCTAAATAAAATTTATTAACACGTGAAGTTCAATAATAATACCAAATGCAATTGCACGCAGTTTACATACTTTTCAAAACAGTGGTTATGGGTACAGAAAATTTAATATTATAGCAAATAACAAATACCTAGATCTGGACTATATTCTTTTCTAGATAGCCAGTTCTTGACTTTACTATAACAAGGTAGGTATTTAAATCGTTCACTTATGAAATAATTACAATACATACACATATATATATACAAACAAAATTATACAAGTTATGACTTACGATTGAATTTTGAAATACCCCAAAAGAAAATAATATGAGAACGCTGAACTTCTCCCAGGAGTGGAAAGGTATGAGCGTTGAACGGTCTTCTTGTATTCTAGGGTAATCGATTGACTGCCAAATTTCAGCTCAAACTATAACCAGTTACAACCATCTCGAAGTCATGAAAATAAACCAACAAAAAGAAACAAAACCATCCATCAGTATAAGCTCCAAAATTTTTCAACCATTCCTTTCTATACTAATAACTACATCAAGTACTAATGCTTCTTTAAAAAAATCTAACGATAAAAAGAATAAAAGTTTTAAAATTCGAATTAATAATACACTATTTACATTTTTGCAAATTTAATAACTCACCCTTTTAGGCCTTAACAAAATGTCGACCATGTGTTCGACCTAACACGTGCTCTGTAGCCATATATCCAGCAATTATGCTGATCAGATTTTTCACAAATCATTATTAATTTTGGTAAATACGGAAATCCCACTATTACAAATATTCAACAAAATAACCAAAACGTGGATAAAGATTACTCTCACCAAATTTACCAAGCTACACTGCAACGTCTATTCGTCTCAAAGGTCACGTCAAGAAGGAAGCACTAGAGAACCTCTGACCCCTTACAGGACAGGTGCCTAGCGCAGTCGTACTACGCAGACGAAATGACACAAAAAAGAATTGAATTTTCATGATACCATTCGACCTTGAACAGAAGACCATCGAAAAGTAATCACAAAAATGATTTATTTGAAACATAAAAATACAACACGACATCCATAATTTGGATAGTATTCGAGAAGTTCTGTTACAGACGTCCCTTTCGATTAAGACAACCTCGACGTAGATCAACCTGTTGATCGGAGATTTAATAAGAAGTGATATAATATTACGACAATTTAACTATAAAAATTATCCCCTTATTATTGTTAGAAAATGAATTTAATTGAAGATATACTAACTTATTAAAGCCAAATATATTAAGTTAAAACATTCATCGAGCTACTCCGAACAGCAACTGTTCAGTGAGCGAGTATTCGGTTAACTGAATCGAACTCTGCCAATCAGCTGATTACCGGTAGCTGTCAATTCCTATAACCTACTATGTTCTTTCTATTTATTATAAACAATTATTGAGGATAAAATTTAACAAGCAAATAACAAAGGCACAGAAGGTAAGTGATACATTTGAAGTAGTCGTTTTCATAGACTGAACTACTTAAGTTATGGTTATGTTATAGGTTTGTTTATCGTTCCTATTTATTCCAGATACTACACTATGTATGAGAACTCTAGCAAATTACAAGGAATAATAATGTACCACACAACACTGTGATTGATGAAGTTAATGTACTTATTATATATATTTTACTCGAGACATTCTAATTAAAATTAATGTTTATTTCTAGACACAAGTTAGCTGGACGACAGTCGATAAGTGTGACAACTCTAACAAACAAATTTAAGAATCAAAAGGATTACTAAAGTATTGAAATGTGAATGGAAAAAATACTATTAATATATGACAACTCATTATTAACACAAGACCTTTTATTTATTTATTACTAGATGATGATATCCTTTATATAATGAACTACCTAAAGTTAATGTATAGACTTGGTGATTAAATTTTTATAGTTAAACATCTAACAATGCTGTGTTTACACATACACTCCTCAGCCAAAATGACAAATTATGTTACAACGTCTACTTGACAAAAGCAACCGTAACACAATATCAAAATCTATAAACTAGTTACAAAAGGAAACCAACAAGTTAATATTCGATATGTTAGTTGTCTAACTAACACATATTTTCGCACACCATGAAAGAGATTTACTTGAGGACACTCCGAGGTGTAAATTCGAACACTCGCGACGATTTCACTAATTTGTTTTTCAGGGAAACCATCCAGGAACTACAAGATCATGACTAACGAAATACGTTACCAAACGTTTTATATGGCGTCGGCCATTTAAAATGCAGAAAACGAAGTGGAAAGCTTATAGCGTACTTATACTATAAGTAATTCTTCTGTAATTTGGAACTGCACTACCTACTTCACTATATAACTCGTTAACTATTGATAACATTGATTCCAGGTATCAATTTGCTTAAGCAGGTAGGTGGGATGACCGATATTATAGCCTCTTTAACGTATCTTAACAATTCTTCTGACCAGCGTCTTCAACGAAAGTCCCACCTCGAATCCCCGTCCTTAGACACGATTCTATTGTCTCAATGGTTTCTTGGCGGGATCGTTTTGATTGGTTGGTTATAAAATGATAATTGATCTACCGCGCAATGGATATATTTATTCATTCGTATGGATTTCCAGCGTACTAGCAGGGTAGACTTAAGGTAATTTTAGAACAAAATATTGAATAAAAGCAGTATTTTAGTTAAATTACGTTTATTATCGAGTGGATAAAAAGTAACCCGTTACACCGATTTGAGGGAGAAGGAGCAACAACTCCTTTCCTTGGTTCTGAGCCAGCCTTCGGTTTGCCAAGATGTCTGATTTAATCAGAGTTACGAAACTGGGCCATTGCAAAGTTCAACAACTATTGGGCTCAGGCCCCTGGAATGAGGCAATTGAGGCTCTATGTTAAGGGGCCCTCGGTTGACTCAACCATTAAGTGGTTGCTTGAGCTTAATAGAGAAAAATGAGACGGATAGTGGGCTTGATAACAATACGCTGTCCTCTGAACAAACACCTTCATACAATGGTGTTGAAAAACAACCCTATTTGTCGGATGTATGGTGTGGAGGATGAAACCACTATGCATATTCTATGCAGTTGCGCATTTCCAGGTGTCCCATACACCTGCTCGCATTATAATAATAAATAGGCATTTAAGTAAAAACGGTCTTTCTCAATGTAACCGTTTCATAATGTCTCTTTCTTTATTAATTGTTATATTTCGTGATTGTGTAGTTCTCTGAGTAAACCCTTAGAAAGGCGAGGTATGCATTGAATTGAACTCCTGACATTCGCTCCGTCAGAGGAAGATTCTTTCTAAGAAACATTATAAGACTACTGATCTACGATTGGAAATACATTTTTTCAAGTTCTCATTTTGTAAAGATATCTTCCTTACAAGTTTGATGACCCTTAAATTTCGCCAGAGCACCCCTAGCACCCTCCCAAATGGTCAAATTTTTACATCATCATATAAAAATTCAAAATAAGTATCTCATTCTACGTCTACGTCTAATTTAGGCCAATTGCAACATTTAAGCGTTTTGCCGAAAGTTCAAGAATGACGGGTTAATTAAAAAAAAATTTCACCATATTCAATTTTAACACAGGTGCCTTAGGTGACGATAGGTTGGAGGCCCGCGGTAGTTTTTTTCTCTGTTATTACAGGTGCCAAAATACAGTGAGATATTAATACAGTGAAATTTTAAAACCGCGGGGGATAACGGGGTTGGCCGCGGTGCAGGGGGAGATAAGAAAATTAAAACTACTTTTTATTTGCCATATTCGGTTTCACTATTCCAAAAAAGTAGAATGAGTTATTTATTTTGAGTTTTTATATAAAGTAAAATTTTGACCCTTTGGGGGGTGCTGGGGCGAAATCTAAGGGTGATGGGTAAATCATGACCTCAGAATCGTTCTTAGCACACCGAAAAACATAGAATGAGATATTTATTTTGAATTTTTATATGATGTGAAAATTTGACCATTTGGGGGGGGGGTGCTAGGGTGTGCTGGGGCGAAATCTAAGGGTGATGGGTTAGTTCTAACCTGAGATTAGTTTTTAACACACCGAAAAAGGTAGCATGAGATATTTATTTTCAATTTTTACATAAATTAACATTTTCACCCTTTGGGGTTCTGGGGGGGTGCTGAGGCGAAATCTAAGGGAGATGGGTAAATTGTGGCCTCAGATTAGTTCTTGACACACCGAAAATGTAGAATGAGATATTTATTTTTAATTTTTATATAAACTAACATTTTCACCCTTTGGGGGGGCTCTGGGGGTGCTGGGTCGAAATATAAGGGTGATGGGTAAATTATGACCTGATATTCGTTTTTAGCACCTCGAAAAACGTACTAGAAGGTACTTCACCTTTCTGTATCATGACTTTTTTTTGTGTGTCTGCGTTATTTAAAGAAAGACTAAATATGTAGCAATGGTCGCCGATAGAGTTGTATATTTCGATCATAGAATAAATCTAAAAGTAATTTGCGATCGGAGTTCTGGAGAGTTGATTGTATTATTGATCAGCTTGTAAATAAACGTTAAATATTGAGATAATTCGTATTAAATAATTTGGATATTCCTACTCGGGGTACTGGTGTCTATTTTAAAAGATAAATGTTTAAGAAATTTTCGTTGAACAAATTCTAATGATTGTGAATATTTCATAAATAAAATTCCATATTGCTGAACCATACTCCAATTTCGAACGCACAGAACACAAATATGGTGTAAAAATGGTTGTATGCTTCTGTATTAGTAACATTTTTTGAATTTCTTGTAACAAAACCAAGTGTTTTTAATGCAGATTTAACAATTGACTTAATGTGTCCTGTGAATTCCAATCTGGAGTGGACCAGTATACCCCAATCTCTAATACTCTCATAATGAGTTAAAGAGATGTCGTTAAAACAGTATGAATATTCAACTGGATTTACCATTCGCGCATAAGTCGTAAACTTATATTTTGATATATTGATTGAAAAATTTATTCACTAGCCACCAATTCTCAATAACATTTAATTGTTCTTGTTAAGTTTGCACAATCTTCTATGGTAGTAGTTTAACTAAATATTTTCAGATCATCCGCAAAAAGAAGTTTGTTACAATTCAGTCCATCACATTGGTTATAAGTAAATAACGAGAAGAGTGGACCCAACTTTGAACCTTGAGGTACACCAGAGGTTGTAATGTATTGTCTCTGAAATGTAGTTAACCGACCTATTATGTTAGTAATGTGTATTTTTTATTTTATTAAATAATGAGAATACTAAAACTCCAAATATTCCATTGCATACTCACACTAGCTGAGTTTATCCTACATTTAAAGTCTATTAATATAAATTAGTATATCCTGTCATTTAACTTTAAAACGAGAAATACCATGAATACCCGCGTTATTACTTGTTTACATCATTAGCAAAACGAAATAATTACTTTTAAAATAACTCTTCATATCAAACTAAAAACATATACGACACGTCTGCTGACATCTGATTTGGCAGCAAACGCAGTGAGTGTACTTTCTAAAATTACAGTCATGTTTGTATGAAATAAATAGAACTCAGTTTCATGATAGTCCCATGAATATATAAACCTACGATATTGGCAACTAAAGAGCTTGATACGTAAATTAAGCCAGCTTTGATACGGTTTGAAAATAATTTATTTTATATTTACGTCGTGTACAAGGAAATTATATTCATCGTTCAAAAATTACGAATTGTTTGGAAGATTGAGGACGGTTAGTCAATAATGGTTGAGAGAAAGTTAGGAACAGGTAGATCAAGAAAAACTTCGGAAGAGCAGGTCACTACTTTAGCAAATTATTTACGAAATCATCCTTTCGATAATGCAAGTAAGGCTAAATTTGAAACAAATTTCCCGCCTACGTAAGGACGGCTTTAAGAAGAGTGAAAAAGTCTGATCTTAAAAATTGTGCTGCCGCAAAAAAATTCAATTTACAGAAGAAAAAAGCAAGGCCGTATAATATTTGCTCTCAATGATTTATTAAATGATGCTGATTTTTGAAAAAAAATATTTTTTTCTGAAGAAAAAATATTTCAATCCCACAATGATGGTGGTATTCGGGTATAGGCCACCACGCTCTAGGTTTAATGAAAATTGTATTGCATCCAATGATAGATCTGGAAGGTCTTCAGTTAACGTTTGGGCGTGGATGTCAATGGAAGGTTTAGAGGTTTGCTGGAATATCGATGGATGGATAAATTCTAGAAAATATTTGGAAATTTTGAATAATGTAATGTTGTCTTCAGTTAAATAACGTTTCCCTGATGAAAATGTTATGTTCCAGCATGATTATTGCTCATTGCACACCACCAATTGTGTGAAAAGTTATCTAGATGAAAATAATCTTGAGGTTCTGCCTTGGGCTGTCAAAAGTCCCGACATGAATCTGTTGGAGAACATTTGGGGAACGAAAGTGCAGAAACAAAATGTTATCCCCTTAAATAAACATTATTTATGGTTTCTCATTGAGGAAATCTGGGAAAGTCTGGCGGAAAGTCATAACCTTACCACAAGTTTGATCGATTCAATGCCCAAAAGAATGCAAGGAGTAATAAATAATAACGGGACCACAACTAGATCCTGAATTCTACTATTTCTGTTTTTGTTCGTTTTTTATTTTTACTTTAGATATTTTTAATAAATCACTATCTAATCTTCCTAAGAACCAGTTGTATTATTTGGAAAACAGAATAGAGTTGGCACCGACGCATGAATGTCATCTACTAACATCGATTTACATAGCTAAACATTACAGTTTTCAATGAACAATAGTTTTCCTACTTTTATTTGTCGGGAAGTGTATACAATTAAATTTTAGCAAAAATACGTTGTAAATCTTGTCCTACTATTTATAGTCCAGGCGTCAGGGAGATTTTTCCTATGTTATTGTGAAAAGATCACCTACCTCGCTAATTTTTCGCATACGTTTTAAGCCCCCCTTTTGTATTCCAAATGCTTAAAACGTATGCAAAAATCAGTGAGGTTGTTGATCCTGTGACAATAATTTACCTGTCGCTTGGACTATTATTATACCTAACAATATTCCATTACTGTTTGTTCTCAAAATATTCACTTACTGGTAGTTTACCGATAAAAAAGTCTTCAGTCAATCAAGAAAGTAACTATGGTGTAGCCGTGCCATTTATTTTTTAATATCCAAGTATAACGAAGTGAATTTTCCGTTGTCAAAAATGCAGTTTTAAACAATACAATACTTCGTTATTTGCCCGGTTTACGTTCGAACATATGTTAAAATCATTGTTATAGAATTCTCCTAATTTAGTTAGCTGAAACCGTGAAACAGATTTCTACTTTATGTATAAAATATGTAAAGGCTCCGGCTGTCAGAGGGCTGTTTACAATATGAACAATAATTAGAAGATTTGACACTGAGGGCGTTGGTGAGTCAGCCGGCGCAAATTAATTTCATTAGAGCAGATCACTTTTTACCGGTACGTCGAATAGTCAAGTTGACTATTATTTCAGATCTTCACCACATGTAAGTACACCGTTTTATCATCGGCGATGGTTTCTTGTCGTGGTTTTTTATATTAACACCGAAAAGAGTAATTCATTGAAATGCGTATTTTAAAGAAATAATTTGAAATCTTTTCCGTTTAATTGTATCAGAATATAATTATCACTTTCCGACTTAGCCAAATAAATCTTAATTTAAAGCTAAATATTATAAAAGTAGGTGTGTGCTAAATAGGACCTGTTAAATTCTCCCGATTGTATCCAAATAGCTATGTTCCAAAGAATTTCCAGAGGGAAAAAGAACATAGATGATATATGAAGAGAAAACCAGAATAACATTTACCGTTTATATTATTTTAATTGAGACCATTTGTGATGGTATTGAGTTAAAATGATATATGTTGTTCTACCAAGTGTGTAGACGTTATAATTACCGTGTATTTTATTTGAACTATTTCATATTCAAACAGAATTAAAATAAAATATGTCATCACAAAATAATTTTTGTTTTCCACTGAGTGAGTAGAAATCAGTTATCGTTCGTTTTGTTTCCAACATTTTGTACTGATACGAATTGAAACAAAATTAATTACTTTGAAATAACTTTTTAGAAGTTTATTATAGTTCGGGAATTGAGAACAAAATCTAGGCTACCGTAAATAAATTAACTAACTTTATATTCTGATGCATAGAAATTTTCCGCAACAAATCCGCAAAGATACCACGTGGCCGAACCGGAAGTCATTAAATAAAGGCACCCAGCTGTGGGGTTTGAGGCGCTTGACAAACACCGCATAACAACATTTTCGAAACGAACCAAAATACCACCGTTTTGATTATTGCTGTCTGTCCGTTTAGGCAGAATAACCTCCGCCGTTAGCTGATACCAAATCCGATAACCATTTTATTTTACGAACCGAGTAAAACTAAGGGTACACACCGCCCCGAATCCGATAACCGTTTTATTTTCCGATCCGAGTGTAACTTAAGTTGCACACCGCACCGAATCCGAAAACCGTTTAATTTATTTGGTATCAGTTTTATTTAGTTTTGCCAAGTTCTTCACATCTACACTCTGACGCTGACGCTACTTGCACGCTGCCCGTTTTTATTACATACCTTACTTGTGTAGTTTTTCCCGCTTACTGTTTATTTTTACCGCTTTTATTATTCTTTTTACTGCTTTCACCGTTTGCTTGCTTGCCATCGCTTGCTTCCGAATTAATATAAGTAACTAGTAGCTAACTAGCTTCTCACCGCCTGGTTACCCGTACGTCACAAAATGGCGCCCACACAGGGACCTAATTAGATCAAGTTAAACTAAAATATCATATCCTAAGTTTTTATTTTATGTATAAAGAACTCCGAATTTTGATACCTAACCGTTCTTATTGTTTTTTAAATTTTATTAAATATTAATAAACTTTGTTATTTACCGACATCCGCCTTTTACTGTTGAATGTGAGTGAAAGTCTAATCTGCCATTCAGACCCCTGGACATACCGTGTCTCCACTGTATCTATCCCAGCCTAACTGCAATAGGCTGCGTTAGGAGGCTAATGTGGGACCTTTACCCCACGAAAAAAATTGAATTTAACCGAAATATAGCTCAGCGCTGAAGTGACGCTTCCGCTTGTTTATGCACTAGGCAACCGGAAGGAAGCACGTCACAGTTTATTTTAATAGTACTGAACGCATAAAGAAATATCCCATTACTTAATTAGGCTTTACCTTAAAAATTATTATACTTAGTGCACTAAATCATAAAGATGCTTTTTAATTAACAAGATCAAAAGATTAATTAAAGCAAACATTTTTCATTGCAAGCATAAATAAATTTTAATTTGAAAATTAATATTTTAATAACTTCATTAATGGAAAAATATAGCAGAGTTGGAATAGAAATCCTTATAACGGTGTCATCCTGTCATGCACTTAATATTTAATGCAATGCGCTCCTTGTCTTAAATGTTAAATTCTTGGCAGGATTGCCAAAATGGTACATTTGCTGATTTACCATAAAATTAAAATTAAAGTATATTTTGATAAAATAAAAAATTATCAGCGGAACGTATTGAATTTAAAAGAAATTTTGGACTTTGATAAATATTTGAAAAGGGTTCTGTAGAAATTTCCAAGTAAATAACGAATTTAGGGAAGCCTAAACCCTCATGTTTCAAAATCAAACAATTCAGTCACGTATACTTCTCTCTTCTACAAAGGAATTTCTGATTAGGAAACTTCTTAAAAGGTCACTATTACATTTAAATGGATAGAAGTGCAACATTGACTAACTTTTGCTATATGGTGTGTTATATTTATTTTTAATTATTTGCCTTTTTACACTTATATTTTTTTAAATTTATATTATGGCTAAGAAATTCAAGGGAGTAGTATTAGAAATATGGAAAAAGCTACTGCCGAAGGAATCACTACTTCCACATCCATATTTTTCATCCAAGTTGCTTTAAAGGAAACATCTTGACTATATTTGCACTCTAGAATTATAAATTATTTATCATAGAATTTTAATAATATTTGGGGCAGATGTTATACAAAAATTTGAGGCTTAGGTTTTTACCACATACGTTAAAAATTAAGTTTCTAGCTTGTTCTACTTATTTTCCCCTATTGACAACCCTCCCCAGCTCCCACCCCTTCAACGAAATCATCTCAATTAGTTGTAATTACAATACATACATGTACTAATTTTCAAGTGAATATCTCAATTTTTATGTTATCAATCCCTTTAATAATGGAGTGGAGGTGGTGAGGGTGGGGGATTGAAAAATATTAGAAAGAAATCTGGGGCCTTGGTATATACACCAAATCCTAAGTGTCTGTATTCTTATCAGCTTGTTTTACTTATTTTTCCCTATTTACCTCTACTTAGCCTCCACTCCTTCAACGAAATCTTGTCAAAATGTAATCTAGTTTCAGATGTCGTTATAATACATATGTGTACCAAATTTCAAGTGAAAATCTTACTTTCATTTTATCAACTCTTTAGTAAGTATGTGGGGGTGGTGGAGGGATGGAAAATATTATATAAAAAAACCGAGGCTTTCTGCACCAAGTCCTAAATTTCTGTACTTACCAGTTTGCTTTATTTATTTTCCCCTATTTACCCCTAGTTAACCCCCAACGCTTCCACGGAATCATCTCAAAATATATTCTAGTTCCAGATGTGGTTATAATACATACGTGTACCAAATGTGAATATCTCAATTGTATTTTATCAACCCCTTTAATAATGGAGTGGGGGGTGGTAGGGGGATGGGAAATATTACAAAAAATTTTGAAACATTGGCTTCTAGTACATACACTGAATTTAAAATTTTTGTACTCTTACCAGCTTGCTTTATATTTTCCCCTTATTTACCCCTATTTACCCCCCGAATCCTTCACCGGATATGTTCAAAAAACTTGGCTAGTACACCAAATCTCAAGTTTCTGGACTTTTACTAACTTGCTTTACTTATTTGCTCTGTCTCTCTATTAACTCGTCTTTTGTCTTTTGAATGTACACAGCACAACCAACACCACTACAGCATCTCGAACCATGAGTGAAAATTTTACAAGGATATGATATCTAGATATAATTTCCTGCAAAATCTGGTTGTTTCCAGTTGGATCACTATATTTGGGTATAATCAACATAGATTGGAAGAAGTAAATATTATACATAGAATTAAAGAAGGACAAATTAGACATTTTAATGCTAGAATCATGTTCAGTAACCTTAACAAAGGCATCGGCCAAGGTGGGAGATGGTTTATATTGCCAATACGGATTTGTGAAATCTTGAGTTGCTAATTGGCAAGTTTAGGAGGAACGTTATTCTCAACAAAGTTATTGTATTTTAAGAGGAATTTCTGATGGTGCATTCTACCAATAGAGCGGAGGTAGGAGTATATTTCAAGGCGCCAAGAACTAACCTCAGTGAGGAATCCAATTATGGATTCTTTCATTTAAAATAACAAAGTTAGGAGCTACATCCGGTATAACGGAAGTAGCATATTCATGGAAATATTTTCGTTAGATCCGCCATATCCAAAAACTCCCTTAGCCCAATTTTTAAATTTCTAAACTGAACAGATCTGTTCCGTGTATAACCCTGTATACGCGTACCAAGTTTCATGTCAATATTTGTCAATAGCTCAAGCAAAGTTACAGACGAATAGACCGACTGACTAATTCTAAATTTAGTTAAAAATATATGTATATTTTCTCATGACTACTATACTTCTACTTTACTACGTGAATGATGAAGTAAAGTATATAAAACTTGACAGTGGGGAAGTTTCATGTAACGTAAGTAAATTTACTTACTTTCCTAGGGAGATGAACCAAGTCAGTCAACAGTGTCATAAAACATACTCAAGTGGGAATGAAAAAATATATAAACAAGTGGCTAGAACTCTTTTAATTAAAATTGCTTTTAGGCATACAATCAATTTTTTCATTTGTAATTTTTTGTTTATTCATTGAATGGAATGAATCATTGTTTGATATGTGCATATTTTGCAGTGAAAGTTTTTAGATATTTTAAATTTTAAGCATTTTTAGTTGCAAATAATCTGTTTTTCCTTTTACATTATTCCGCAATATATCGAGCATAAACCAAACACATCTATCCCATTGATACTTAATCAGTTGCACCGGGGATTAAATAAATTATTATGATTACTATCATTTTCAAATACAATCCACCACAATATATTTATAGGGAAAAGCTGCTATGAAATGAGATACATATCTGTTTATATCCATTTCAACTGAATTCTTTTACACGATTTTTCATGCAGGTATAATGGCATTATTGAAAGGGAGACAAAATCTACATCCATTGAATTTTATCAAAATATTTTGTAATTTACAGAACGACAGGGGCAATTCTTACAATGATGCATTAGTATAATGACATTTTACCTAATGGAGTAAATAACAGATAAAAGAGAACATGTTGATAACATTCAGTCTACTACTGTCAAATGTAGCCATTATACGACTGCGGATAAAAAAGAACTTGAATAAACTGTAAATTTTAAATCACAAAGCGCCATACGTATACAAATCAGTCGAATTGTATTTTAGAATAGAGAGGCAACTTTGAGTGCATTGAAATTTTAACAAAACGATTAATCTTTACTAGAAGAGCAATTTTTCAGATTAACAAAATTCATGAACAATACTTTCATATAATGTGCATCTGAAGCAGTTGCCACTGAAACCCTTGAACACTACACTAGAATACTATCAACATTAATTTCACTAACCATGTTTGCATCATCTGGAGATGATTAAAACAAATAATATGTTTTTGGGTTATGTTTTACAGTTGTGTAAATGTAACGAGGCATTTTTCGTTGGAAATTAGATCCCAAACCACCGTCTGTTTTAATATTAAATAGGTTATATCTTTATATTACATTGTATTATAAATGTAGAGGCTAGGTAATCCTTGAAAATATTTGAAGTGTAATGGCGTGCCCGATATAGTTTGCCATATACCATATACTTACATTTATTTCAATTAGTTTTTGTCTGTGCCGAAGACTTGCCGAGAGCACTTCATGCTCCTACCACCGCCTGCAAACGTGCACCGCGAGGATAGACGTGTGTAAGGAATAGTAAGTAGAGGAACTTGTAGTTAAGACCGCCTATATTGTCTAAGTCCTAGAACTGGTGCGCTTCTTGACTACGGCGTTCCTCACTCTAGCAGCTCTCTGTCTATTCCAGTTTTCGCACTAGAGCAAAGTACACACCGTCCGTCCGTAGGCAGCAGTCGACTCCGGGAGTTGAAAAATATTAGAAAGAAATCTGAGGTCTTGGTTTCTATTATATACACCAAATCCCAAGTTTCTGTACTCTTACTAGCAAGTTTTACTTATTATTTCTTACTTACCTCTACTTACCCCCCACTCCTTCAACCGAATCATGTAAAAATATAATCTAGCTTCAGCTGTCGTTGTAATACATACGTGTACCAAAATCAAGTGGAAATCTCAATTTAATTTTATCTACCCTTTTAATAAGGGTGGTGGAGGGAACGAAAATATTATAAGAAAACCTGAGGCCTTCACTTCTAATATATATACTAAATCCCAAATTTTTGTACTCTTACCAGCTTGCTTTACTTATTTTCCCCTATTTCAGCCTACTTAGCCCCTAACCCTTCAACAAAATAATCCCAAAATATGATCTAGTTCCTGATGTCATTATAATATATACGTATACCAAATTTCAGGTGAATATCTCAATTTTATTTTATCAACCCCGTTAATAATGGAGTAGGGGTGGTGGGGGGATGGAAAATATAAAAAAAATTGAGGCCTTGGTTTCTAGTACATACACCAAATTTCAAGTTTCTGTACTCTTACCAGCTTGCTTTACGTATTTCCCCCTATTTACCCCTATTAACCCCCAAACTTTCACCGGATAATCAATCCAATTCCAGATCTCGTCGTAACATATACGTCTACAAAATTTCAAGTCAATATCTTAAAACGTTCCGGAGGAAACGTGCGGACAAAAAAAAGCAAGTTACAGACAGACAGACAGACAAGACAGACAGACAGACAGACCTACAGAAAGACAGACCGACAGACAGACCAACCGACAGACTGACAGATAGATGAACCGACAGACAGACCGACAGACTGAGAGACAGACAGACAGAGAGACAGATAGGAAATTTTTCTTTCGCTCAAATTAAAAATCTCATCGTTTCATGATATTCTAAACCTGTGCATGAATCTTTCTTTAAAATTTTGCCCATCTCGTTTAGTAAACTCTTATGTTGTTTCTGAAAAGTAAAAGATCATACCCGTCGGCGTCGTTTAGAATTGACAATTCTCATCATCAGACCCGTTGTCAGAGAATTCTCAGATTCTATACACCAAATTTCAAGTAAATTTGCAAAAGTCTTGCCAATTACGGCGCGGCGCATTCACCAAAATGTCGAATACAATAGTTGTTTATTGTACTAACGTGTAATTATGCACACAGACAAAATTAGCCACGAGGCCGAATGGATAATCCAGAATAGTTCTAGAAAATATAATAATTTAATACCAATTTTTTGCTGATTTATAAATCCTAATTTTTTACTATAACTAATAATTAATTTAGAAACAATTTATTTATTTTAATTTATAGTACACATCTGATCGTTTATGAATACCGACAATTTGTAATAATCCTGTCCATTCTTATATTACGTAAAGGATTGTGAGGAGGGTAAACAGCAACCTGAGATTGTTGAAGCGTCCTACGAGAGAAGTATATATTATGCATAGGCATCGAGGCCGCAATCATAAAGCTGTCGCAGGATCAACAAAACCACTCTCAAGGCACTTTGAAGACGACCCTCGTACTAAAATGCCACGCTAGATATAAATGACTCCTTTATGGTCAGATATAAGTTTTATACATATATGTTTCTTAAATGGACTTCATTTTAATATCCAAAAATAGACAGACCCAGACGTTATTTATTAACTTAAACGCAAACAAATTCTAGAAATATGATGATATGTAATGAAACATATTCTTTATAGGATTTTGCAAACAGCTGAAAAAACTGTCTATAAGAACTAAAATAAAACAATTTGTAAAATTATTGATGTACAAACTTTGTATTCCTTCGATAACCTGAATTCTTGTTATGCTAGCAATTAAAATCCAAAAATCAATTTGTCCTTCTTGTTGGACAATTCTCATTCTAGTACTAGTTTCTACATAGTCACCTACGACTATGCAGAATAAATCAGTATCCACATAACCCCCTACGGCTATGAAGATTCAGTCAAAATGAGAACAAAGGCCTAAAATGAATTTATTTACATACCGCGTCTTTTGTATGTAAATGTATATGTAAATAAATTCATTTTAGACTTTTGTTCTAATTTTAACTGAATCTTCATAGCAGTAGGGGGTTATGTGGATACTGGTTTATTCTGCATAGCCATAGGGGACCGTGTAGAAACTAGTGTTAGAATGAGAATTGTCCAATAAGAAAGACAAATTGATTTTTAGTTCTCAGAGATAGTTTTTTCTGCTGTTTGCAAAATCCTATAAAGAATATGTTTCACTACAAGTATAAGCAAACAAAAACAAGCTAACCATTATACTCTTCGCCGATTTACTACACTTGTCATATAGTTGTTGCACATTCTATAGGATACTCTTCGCAGTTTCTTTTTACTTCCCTCGCATACCGAAGGGAAGTATTGTATTCGAGAAAAAATCACCCTCCGAGATTTTTGCGGATTCTGACGTTTCAGAACACGTAGATTCCGAAAATATAGGTTTTTCAATTCCGTCAGTCTGTCTGTCTGTCTGTCGGTCTGTCTGTCTGTCTGTCTGTCTGTCTGTCTGTGTGTTGGTGCATTAACTAAAAAACTACTTGACGGAGAGCAGTCAAATTTGGTACGTAGTTAACCCTACTGTCAGCGAAGAACTGGTAGAATTTTCACTGAAAAATATACAGGGTGGACCGTCTAAACGGAATAAATAGTGAAACAAATTTTTTTTTGCTCAAATTTAAAATTTCCACGTTTCATGACGCGCTAAACCTATTTCAGAAAAAAAAATTTTGAAAAAATTTTTACCACTAAAAAAAATTTTTTTCTTTGTTCAAATTTAAAATTTCCACGTTTCATGGCATTCTAAACCTATTTAAGAGAAAAAAAAAATGAAAATTTTTTACCAACATTTTTGGAAAAATTTTTACCACCAAAATAGATGAATTTTTTTTTCTCAAAATTTAAAATTTCCACGTTTCATAGCGTTCTAAATCTATTTAAAGAAAGATATAAAAAAATATAAAAATTTTTGAAAAAATTTCACCACAAATAGATGGAATTTTTTTTTCAGATTTAAAATTTTCACGTTTCCATGGCATTCCAAATTTATTAAAACAAATTTAAAAATGTTTTAGAGAAGTAAAAAAAAAATGAAAAATGTTTATGTAATCTATTTATCACCATTATAGAATAGATGGAAAACATTTTTTTTGCTCAAATTTAAAATTTTCACGTTTTGTTACATTCTAAACCTATTTCAGAGAAAAAAGTTTTGAAAACTTTTTTCACCATTTTTGAACAATTTTTTACCAGTAAAATGGATGGAAAAATATTTCTTCTTTGCTCAAATTTAATGTTTTTACATTTCATCGCATTTTAAACCCATTTCAAAAAATAAAAATACCACTACTGTAGAATAGCAGGAAAGTTTCCTGTTTGCTCAAATTTGAGATTACCACATTTCATGACATTCTAAACCTGTCAGCAGAAAAAAGTTTTGGAAATTTTTTTACCAACATTCTTGAAAAATTTCAATAAAAATGAAATTTTTTAATCACCACTATACTTCCACTTCACTACGAGAATGTGGAATTGAGAATGTGACAGATGGCAATAATATTTGGCATATGCACGTATTATACTTTTACTGAAAAATGTACAGGGTGGTCATCCCAATAAATGATTCAGTCATGGTTGACATTTGTAAAGGTATTTGCACAAGCCTTCCATATTTGGCACCTGTTATTTAGTATTGAAATTTTGCTGTTGGATGAGCACTCTGTGTATGTTTTTTTGACCAAAACTTATCAGGTTTTCTTTGTACTAATAGTGATAACTATATTCCGATTATTGTTCTCAATGTCATTTCGTAATTAATAATTTTTTAGAGTGACCGCCATGCACAAATAGCGAGGGAAGTTCTGTGTAAATACCTTTACCGATTTTTGTAAATTATATTAGTTTCAAACATTTTTTGTTTAATTACAAAACAATTTTTTTTCATTTCAAAAATGAATAACTTTTTATTTATTAATCGATTTCATTAAAAAACAATAGGGTTCCTCCTCTAGCTAACACTAATTTACGGTTTTAGAAATGTGCCGAACTGGAATATACTCTTCCTTTTGTATTTGCGAAGTGTATAATAACATAAGAGTATGTACTTATAGTAGGGAGGAGTTCTTGCCGTACAGAAGGTGGGGTAAAAACGATTCTGGTATATGTTGATTAGGTCCGAATTCTAATAAAAAATTCTACGTTGGGGAGGACAGGCGCTAAAAAGGTGCTAAAAATTAAATTTTTCATAATAATTCCTGGTTTTTGTTGGTATATTTTGCACATATTACCGTGTATTCTACATGTGACTAACACCTGCCCTTCTTGAAAATAATTACATGCAGTTGTAAAAAAGAATGCGGCAGAGCATGTTGTTGCAGGAAATCTGGGTTGAAATGCTTTATTGTGCGTGGATTCTGTAATTGTCAAATATATTAAAAAGTACCATAGGTTTGCATCTTGAGCGAAATGCAGAAATTTTATTAATGTAAGCCCAGATACTCAGAAGCCTATAATGTAGACGTCAATATCAACCGATCCGAACCACACACCTGAAAATAGTGAGGATAAGGTTAAACCAATTTAGCTTCTACTTTGAACTCGTTAAAATGCTATGAGATAGTAACATGGTATAAACGTAATGTAATCTGTTAATGCTTGTTGTGATTTTTTATAAATTGGCCTGGTCATCATATATCACATACATTTCATATAAATCTAGAAGTTTATATCTAAGGAGTCCTGGACATTATAAAAGATTATTTTATTTTCTGTATCGAAAAGGATTGCCCAATGCCAATCTTGTAGAAAGTTAGTAGAGCTTTTATGTTAACAAGTCTTAGTAAGGATTGTAAAAATATGTTATTACGTTTCTAAATTCTTATATATTACAAACCCATAAATCTCCAATAAAGCATGCACGAAAAGGAATATGATAAATGTATCTGGGAGAATTGAAATAAATGTGTACCCAGTGAATTTCAACAAAAACATAGTAGGTAGGTAGCGTAAAACTGGGTTATATATTGCATGCTAATATGCAACTATCTGCCAAAACTCTCATGAGATTCTATGGTTTAGTTTTATTCTCTATAGTCTACTATATTTTGGTGAATAAAATAATACAGGAGTGATATGTTAATATTATTTAAATCTGTTTTAAGTTTAATGTCACTACAATTTGTAATATTGCCATACCTAATATAATATTTGTAGGTTCCCAATTTCAATCAAAATAATTTTTCTGTTTTAACGTTGTTAAACAAAGATATGCATTTGTGATCTTGTTAATATTTGCAGCTTTTTAGTCATCCTTATGGTTAATTTTTCGTCAAAAATAGAAATTAATTCATTATTTTTTTATTTATTATTAATACCAAAAGTTCCTAACAATTTACGCAGTATAACTAATGTTAAATTATATAATTTTCCAATGAATTAATGGTCTATAGAGAATATTAAGAAACTGACAGTTCTGTATAAAAATACAATATAGAAACAACCATTTTGCCTGAATAATCAGATCGAAGCAGTGTTAAAATTTCAATAATTGCTTGAGAAAACAAAAATTAGACCTGTGAGCATGCGACGTGTTCATCAAATCGATTTAAATACCGGGTTTAACATTGCAACTAAAATAAAATTCACTCGATAAAGAATCAAGATATTTTTTTACTTCGTCAGTCGTCCTAGATAAATAGTTCACAAATATTTTTTATGTATTTCAGCTGTTCATTATAAAATTGATATTTAAGTAGATGATGCTGATAATAGCGATTTTCATTTGAAATAAAAATCGTTTTTGTGATATAAGGTGGTAGGTATTCAAGTTTCTTGTAGCCCAACAGACAGTTAAAATGTCTTTAGCACATATAGAACAGTATTTTCTGCTGATACTTATCCACGAAAGTCTATAAATTAATTATTTTATATTCCTAAAAAAGTTTCGAAAGTGTACGATTGCAATCATACGTTAAATAAATTTTTGTGAAGTACTTAATTTATTGATTCGAAAAAACCACTGCCTAAGGAATCACTACTCACACATTCAGACATTTCTTTCAAGCCTCTTTCAGAGTAAACTTCTTGACTATATTTGCACTTTAGTTTAATATTTGGGGCAGATGTCATAAAAAAATTTACAGAAGAAGCTTCGTTAAGACATTTAAAATGAACTTGATTAACTTTCAAGTCTGACATGATATTTGCAAAATTTGCAAAATATGCACGGGAAAGAAATAAAGAAATTTTCAAACTTTTAGTAAACTGGGCATAGAAAATTTAAGTATTACAAAAACGACGCTAGGCATTGGTCAGCGTCGAGACGCAAAAATGCAAGAACACAAATTGAGTTATCAAAATTTATAATACATAAGTTTTACAAAAACGATGCTAGGCGTCGGTCACCGAGACGTAAATATGCAAGAACATAAATTTATATATCAAAATTTATCAAGGACACAAGTTTTATAAAAACGACGCTAGGCGTCGGTCTGCGTCGAAACTTAAAAATGCAAGAAAGTGAATTTAGATATCAAAATTAATCAAATACTAGTTTTACAGAAGCAACGCAAGGCGTCGGTCGGCGTCGAAGCGTAAAAATAGAAGAATATGAACCCAGGTATCAAAATTTATTAAATACGCAAGTTTTATAAAACAGACGCTAGGCGTGGGTCGGCATCAAGACCTAAACATGCAAGATTAATTTAAGTATTAAAATTGATCATATATGCAAGTTTCACAAAATCGAGGCTAGGCGTCGGCCGGCGGCGAGACGAAACAATGAAGAATATTAATCTAGGTATCAAAATTCATCAAATTCAGAAGTTTTACAAAAACGACGCCAAGCGTCGGTCGTCGTTGAGACCTAAAGATGCCATAATATGAATCTAGGTATCAAAATTTATCAAATACACCAGTTTTACCCAAAACGACAAGAACATAAATTTAGATATTAATGTTTCACAAATACACAAGTTATATAAAAACGACGCTGGGCGTCGGTCGGCGTCGAGATGTAAAAATGCAAGAATATGAATCTAGGAATCAGAATTGATCAAATACACGAGTTTTACAAAAGCGACGCTAGGCGTCGGTCAGCGTCGAGACGTAAACATGCAAGAACATAAATTTAGATATCAAAATTCATCAAATACACGCGTTTTACAAAAACGACGCATGGCGTCGGTCAGTGTTGAGACGCAAAAATGCAAGTATATGAATCTAGGTATCAACATTTATTAAATACGCTAGTTTTATGAGGCTTTGGTTTCTAGCATATACCCAAAATGCCTCGTTTCTGTACTCCTACATATTTACCTCTACCTACCACCCCCCCCTCCACTCCTTCAACGAAATCATGTTAAAATATAATCTAGTTTCAGATGTCGTTATAATACATACTTGTACCAAACAAGTGAAAATCTCAATTTAATTTTATCAACTCTTTTAATAAGGGAGTGGAGGTGGTGGAGAGATGGAAAATATTATAAAATAAACATGAGGCTTTCGCTTTTATTATAACTCTTCAACGGAATAATCTCAAAATATAATCTAGTTCCTGATGTCATTATAATATATACGTATACCCAGTTTCAACTGAATATCTCAATTGTATTTTATCAACCCCTTTAATCAGGGGGTGGGGTGGTGGTGGGGAGATGAAAAATATTATAAAAAATTTGAGGCCTTGGCTTCTAGTGCAGACATCAAATTTCAAGTTTCTGTACTCTTACTAGCTTGATATACATATTTTTCCCTATTTACCCCTATTTACCCCTATTTAACTCCCAATCCTTCAACGGAATCATCTCAAAATATAGTCTAGTTTTTTTATGCAATTGTAATATATACGTATACTAATTTGGAAGTGAATATCTCAATTTTATTTTGTGGATGGAAAATATAAAAAAAAAAATTTGAGGCCTTGGCTTCTAATACATACACCAAGCTTTTGTACTCATACCAGCCTGCTTTACTCATTTCCCCCTATTTACCCCCAAACCTTCATCGGATATGTTCAAAAAACATTCCAGTTCGAGATTTCGTTATAATATATACGTGTACAAAGTTTCAAGTCCATATCTTAAACCGTTCCGGAGAAAACATGCGGATAAAAAAAAAAGTTACAGACAGACAGACCGACAGACAGACCTTTTTTCGCTCAAATTTAAAATCTCGATGTTTCATGACATTCTAAACCTGCTCCAAGAAAAAAAAAATTTTTACGATTACTATACTAATCCACTACGTGGATGTGGAAATAAGATGCTATTTTGTAAATAACTACACCTTAAGAGTGTAAAAAATATTGAAGTAGATGTTACTGTTACATTAAGATATAAAAAAAGTTAAAGACGGTCGGTCTGGTTTGTATATTATACTGTTTTTATTCTCACTGCATCATGCGTCAGTCTAATATTTTAATTCAGTTTCATTACATCTGAGGGTTTAAAAATTATTTAAGTATTCAATTGTACAGAGAAAGTTGTGACGCTTTTTTGTCATTAATTCCATTAAAAAATGTCTGACATATAAGTATTTTCGAAATATGAAAATCGTGTACGCTTCCACTATCGCCATTCCTTATTTCTCATCTACTATACATCTACCAAATTTCACAGAAATACCCAGAAATTCCTCCTAGCTAATGTGATTGGAGAAAAACCGTCGCGACTGCAGATTGTATTACCACACGCCGTTATTAAATGTAGAAAATCAATATTGTTAACACACTTCCATTTGCAAAATTACTGAACTTGTATTGTCTTCATTACAATAAACGTATTGTATTGTGCTCAAGTATCAGCAACGTGCCATTGTGGAGTTTAACCATGTGAAAGATTTAGAAGTTCCGCTTGATTCCAAACTTTATTTATATGAGTTTTCGAAATAATGAGCAACGATTGGAAAAGCGAATGTTGGATTTTCTTATGCGAATGTCTCATCACACTTAAGGTCTGTCTAGTATTGTCCAGTAGACTACAAAAATATGTAAAACATTGTCGTGTGTAGAAACGTTCTGAAATTCTTAAATTAGGATAGCTGAAAGAAAGCGACAAATTAAATTCTGGAGTCTGCCTGTCGTTAGTATGTCGCATGTCTGTCCTCTGTTGTCCTTTATAAAAAGAATATATGGTGGTTATTCAAAAAAATGTATATATATTAAGAAACAAGCGAAACAAATAATATTTGGAACGTTGTTAAAAAGGTGGCAAAATCGGCAACTTGCTACAGTAACAAGATTTGACATGGCAGAAATATAAAATGTACAAACATCAAACTTGCTATCACTGTAGTTTTCGCTATATTTAATTATTATGCTTCTAGGACATGAAGTATCGACTTCACTGTTCTCCAAGAAATGCGTCCCACACATAGACTCCGCAGCCTCATATTCTCCCGGATCATATCATGAACTGGAGGGAAGAGAACATGGAACTGTTGAAAGTTCAGGAAAAATAAGATGAGAAGTTGACAAGTGGAGAAAAGCTGTTCTTCAAAACGTTTGACCGATGTTACTCAGAAGCTGATGTGAAAAAGTTTTAGTGAATTCATGCACCTAACAGGCAACCACGGCAGCTGACGTGATGCTGTTAGGCGTTCCATACAAGAAAGGATGGGTAAGTAGAACAGTGCATATATTACAAAGCGTCTGTCAAAATGTTGTTAATAAGAAGATATAATCGGAGATATTGTCAATTTCGAGACGATCCATAACTGTACTCTTCAATTGGAGGACAGTAGCTAATGCTTTTAGAAGGCAATATTAGTTCTTTTTAATGCTTAGATACAAGTCAATGTAACGAATACCCCCCTTCTATATAGATATCTTGACACAATACGTATAAACTGTAGGTTATATATTTATATATTTTCAAATGGATCGTTTCGACTCGTAATTTTAATAGGTATAGCTGTAATTTGAGATTGTCTAGTACTCATCTATTGCATATGTTAAATTACTCCAAACTGCTGACTTCGTTCAGTAAGCTCTGTCTTCTACATAATCCTTTTTATTTATATCTAGTTATATGAGAAAGCCATTAAGCCGAGCTCCCTTTGCTGATCCAACCCCAATAGAATTTATGTAAAGGAACTTTAACATATCTATATAGTTATGCGATTTCTCTTTATGGGGTATTCTAAAAGATGTATGAATAAGCTATGTATAACTTTCAAAGTTACTTTTCATATATGCAAAGAGATATATCTATTAAATGTCATAGTTAATAGAAACTTCAAACCGCATAAGGAGTATTATATTTATGTACATAATTTAAGAGTTTTATGTACATGCTTTAAATATTCGCATTCAAATTTTTACTACATTGTTTTATAGGTTAATAAAAGTATACATTATAAATGACGTATATCGATGATGTCGCTGGTATCTCCGTCGGCAAAATTTAATATACTTTTCTGTGCAATGAAATCCCGTACACTTGGAAAATCAAGTAATCCAGATTTTACTAATATTAAGTGGTCTGAATCGGCCTTTTTGGAATTTACATTTTTTTATTATCATATTAGCCCAGTCGATAAAGTACAAAATACACCAGAAGCTCGCAAAAAATGTTCACCAGTTCTAGGGGTGCCGCGCAACCCCCAAAAAAAACCACCCCTTCGGTGGAAAAAGCCCTTATTTTACTGATATCTCCTTAACCGTTGAAGATATAAAAATTGCTCATTATAATAAAGAAAGCTTGACTAATTACCTAAAAAGTGTCCTGTTGTAATTTTCTTCTATATGCCATGGTTTTCGAGAAAATCGATATTGACAAGAATTGCAAAATTGTATTTTTAATGCTCGCGAATCATTTATTTGAAATTTTTTACGCGTGGCCTATAGAAAAAATTGAATTGTTCGAAAACCAAACATGGTAAGAAGAAAAATCAAAATGGGTTTTAAAGGGAATATAAAAAACTCTCATGTGTTGCCATTTTTCAGGGCTATGGATATTTATTAGTATATGAAAATAACAACATAATATAGTTATCTCTTGATTTCTTGTGCATCCAAGTGTTCATAGGCCCATAAAAATTAACTGACTATAATATAAGTTGTAAATGCATTATCTTTTAGTTCAAGGTAGTACTTCAATGCAGAAAAAGTTAGGAATAAAAATATTCACATTTACAAATTTAGCAGCATGTGAAAGTTAGCAAAAAAAATCCAAAAAAGTTTGCATATTCAATTTTTTGATGATATTTTTTAATACAATTTTTTAACTATTAAATGATTGGAAACAATAGTTATATGATATACAAACTCAAAAAAAATTTTTTGAGCTAGATTTTCAAGATGTTTGAGTCTCATTTTAATTTTTAGGAAACAGTAAAAAATTACACTGGATTGAGTATGTGGTAGGTTCCTTGTGAAGCATCTTTAGAATAATTATTTTTAGAAAAGGGAAAATTTCAATATGCTGGTAAATTTGTAAATGTGAATACCTATTTTTATTCCTAACTTTTTCTGCATTGAAGCACTACCTTGAACTAAAAGATAATGCATTTATAACTTAAAGTCAGTTATTTTTTATGATCCTGTGAATAGTTAAAAGTTCAAAAAATCAAGAGGTAATTATATTATATTGTTATTTTTATACACTAATAGATATCAATAGCTATCAAAAATGGAAACACAAAAGAGTATTTTATATCCCATTTAAAACCCATTTTGATTTTTCTTCCTGGCCTGTTTGGTTTTCGAGCACTTCACTTTTTTCTATAGGCTGCGCGAAAAGAATTTCAAATAAACGACAATTCGTGCGCATTAAAAATGCAATTTTTTTCAATATCGATGTTCTCGGAAACCATAAAATATACAAGAAAATTACAACAGGACTTTTTTTAGGCAATTAGTCAAGCTCTCTTTTTATGATGAACAATTTTTTATAACTTCAACGGATAATGAGTCATCAGTAAAATAAGGCTTTTTTTACCGAAGGAGTGGTGTTTTGGGGATTACAGATGTCGTCGTTATAATTTCTAGGCTGTACTCAAATGAACAAAGTGGGACCAAAGGAGTTAAAAAACACAAATTTTAATCAAAAACAAAATGGATTAAAAATTTTCATTTCTTTTATTTTAAGAATATTAATTTCCAAGCCAGGTGGACATATTAGTCCAACCAATAGGTAGAAATGTATATCAAAATTCATACCCGAAAATAAAAAATATGGTGGTATAGAAAAAAATTCTAAGAAAGATATAATTATTGGACTATATAGGTTGTAAAAAACTGACATTGATTGTGAAACGTCACAAGTAAAGTATTTGAATAATTAACAAATCCAGAAGAGAAACATATTTGTGTGGTTTTTGATTTTGATTTTTTTACATCATTCGATGGAAATGATTTTGATTTACAACAAACGTAAACATTGACGGTGAAAAATTTACAGATACGACTGCACATAATTGCAATTGCATTTATTGTGTAAAAAATGTAACGTAATATTTTGTCATGACGCCCATTCCTACCGAGACGTGATTAAATCTTGTTGGGATAGAAATAATTAGTCTACGACAATAGTTTTCTTTTTGTCTTAGCTTCTCCCAGCAATTTCCAATGGCCGACCACAATTCTTTTTCATTTCTTGGTCTAGAAAGTTTCGTTCATAATTTTTGTTTACTAGCCAACCCCAGACGTTCTCAATTGGATTTATATCGGGACTGTGGGAAGGCCGCGGTAATAATTCAATATTAATTAAGCACAACGTTTTCCAAAATATCCCTATAAACCTGTCCATTCAAATTCAAATTCAAACTCAAAGTCAAAGTCAAACTCAAATTCAAATTCTTTATTCGCTTTATTCCACAAAATACATTCATGGATTAGCTTTGTCATGCAGGTAAAGAAAGAATTAATTAAATCTACTATTACCCATAATACTCTCCGTTACACCAGGGCCACGCTTATCCATGCCCAAACATTAACAGAAAATCGCCCGGACCTGTTCTGCGGTGACACGTAACGTTCGTGAAATCTAGTATTTGCAGGACAATACACCAAAATATGTCCGTTATTACAAGACTGAAAAATATCTTCATTGGTATACACGACACTGTTCCAAAACTCCAACGGGCGCTAGACATAATTTAAACAAAACATAACGCAGGCTTGCTTCTGTTCTTCTGCTAGAAGAAGAAAAATACTTGTACAGTTTTTTAATTCCGATTTTCCTATCCTTCGGCTAGCTGTTGACCTCGATACTGGAAAATTTGTCATCGACACAGCGTCTCCTGCTGTTTTAAATGGATTTTTCTTCAAATAGCCAAGAAGCACTTCATCTTGAACGAGTTTTGAACTCCTTGTTCGGCCCAAAACGTCTTTTCTGTTTACGCTACCTTCCTGGTCCCACCCTTTCTTCACACCTATAACAGTATTTTTATTCATTTGATAATGGTTAGCAACTGCTCCGATAGATCATACCTCTTCAATTTTAGAGATAATTGAAGTGGAAACGGTTTATAAAATTCTGAGCATTAATATAATACTTGTATCAGATAGTGACAACGATATTTTGCAATTACAATGTTTATAATGTTTTATAAGTTTGATAATGTTTATTTTCTATTTCATTTTTATTACATTTGAAGAACATTTTAGGAACAACTCTATAATTTCTTGTGTCTAAAATTGTTCACATAATTACTACAGCATAATTTAATTAATCCTTGCTGACTTTAAAAATGTAAAATGTATGTTGGATTGATGTTATTTGTCAATTAAAGCACGAAACGCCCACAAAATATGTTAAATTACTATTGGCCATCCCCAACTCAAAAGGGCAATATTTCCATTTTTTAACTTAACGATAAGGTTTTCATCCAGAGTAAAATTTGCATCTTCCCTCTGCTTAAAATATATTTTTGTTAGGGCATTGGAATAAATTTACATGACATAATAAATATTAAAGAAAGCTGAATTTGGTACATTCGCTTGGAAATGTTTGAATAAATTCTAATAACGTTTTAAATGAATAATGTAAAAATTTATGATAATAAAGTAAAATACAATAATAACTCTAGAGGTGTATACAGAGTGATCCAAATTTAATCCTGAAAGCCTTAGGGATACATGAATTGTTAAAAATGAATTGATACGTGTGTCTTAGCATATCTCACATCTTGTTGGTTGTAGTGGTTACGTACTGAGTAGTCGACATTTGTTGTGTATTGTTCAGTGATGTTATTTTAATTATATATTATAACAGAATTGTGGATCAAACGGGGTAAAAGATTGTCAAACGTGTTTTGCAATCCAGCTGACAATGTTTAACAGTTGTTGTATCAGCATGATATGTAACGAATTTAAATTAATTTGCCATTTTGAATATATTTTGAAAGTATTTTTCTAGAGGGCAGAATTTTTGGTCATATTTCCGTTAAATACTTCTATGAATTCTTATTTTCATAAAAACAACCAGAATGCAATCAGCAGCTATTCTCCGGACTGTATGGCCCGCCGAGCACAGAATTACGAACTGTAGGCCTGGCGCGTTAAGTAGATTATTATAAAATGCCTAGTTTCATTGCAACAAACACCAACTCAAAGACTTATTGGAAATTAAGGGAAAACCTTTTCTGTGAAAGGTATGTGATGTCCATCTACATTTATCTGAAGATTTTTCATTACAACTGACCTGCTGTTATGATGTCAGTTTTAACGCGTTGTGTTGTCATTTACATACAAAGTTGTATAATTTTTTGACATTTTGTTATAATTATTATCCGCTTTTCTTACGAATATACGCAAATTAGTAGAATTGTGTCCAACCAAAACTCCCACTATGCGACGCGAATATACAGTCCATCGGATAACAATGAGGAACAAAGAAGTATTGTATTTATTTTCCTTTTCTTTGCGCTATTGTAATTGTGTGGATCCATTGTATATTCCCTACATTTTTTCAGATAAGATTTAAATGACCTTGCATAAATATTAAAAATTAATTAAAAAAAGAATTTCAATATGAACTGGAAAATTAATATTTGGGCATGGCAACAGGGACGCGCCTTTCAATAAAATCTCCCGCTGCGTAATTATACCGTTCACGAAACTGAACATAATTTAAAACATCAACATTGTTTTCTTTAAAATTTTCCCCTAGTTAAGTTTATGATTCCTTTGTGAATTGTATCAGTTAGCTTGTTAACATTGTCACTCGTTAACTATGTCACTAGAGTATTGGTCCGTTTTATCGTATCCGTTGACTGTAAAACAAATGTTTTAAATACCTTCCGGCTCAAGGCATTCTCCGTGACACCCTCCCGGATTGGATTATAAAATTTTAAAAGTAAAAGCGTAAAGTTAACTTTTCAAATCTAATGTTTCGTAGTAAAATTAGAACCAAATCTGTAATAATAATGAAATAATTGCAATGCTAGTGAAAACTTTAAACATGTATAAAAAATACTTACCTTTCGGAAATCCAAACAAAATTGTAATAATATTGACATAAAATACTGAGCTTATTAATGCTATACTTATGCTGCTGTTAGCTTTTGATTAAAACATAAAGAAAATAACAATACAACAATTATTTCACAATGGTCGATGTTATGTCGAAGGACACCGCACACTAATTTCGACGCTAAAGGGCGCTGAAGAAAAAAATTATTTTTGAGAAAAAATGCAGCTTTTTCATATCATATCATATTAGTAAATATGTTTAGGTTTAGATTAAGGTTCAATATTATAATCTACATTATAGTTATATAGGGCCAGCCAACGAAATGATGCCACAATTATACCACTTAGTATAACCTACTATAATTAATACAACATGGAAACGACCCATTTCACAGTGGGTAAGATATAAGTAGGTATATATATACAATGTACTTAACCATAATATTATTATACAATAACAGGCTCTTGGTTCTCTTGGTTCGGATTATGTCAATTTGCAGCATCAGTAATGTCGAACAGACGTGGAAAATCGAGCACCTGATTTTCCTCTATAGGGAGCCATCTACCCTGTCTTTGGAGGAGTCTCTGTTCTTCCACTCTAACTTGAGGAGTATTGATTTCATTTGCCCGGTTTAAAATTCTACGAGCCAGCACAACATTTACTCCCTCCACATTAATTGGCTCATGATATGTATTAATAATCGCACATGTTATTCTGATGTAATCTCTAATATGAGGGACTTGTGGAATTGGTACTGCATCCCTGAAGAATTTAAAAATATTCTTAATATGGCCGTTTCTTGCTTCCACGATCCATCTGGTCTTTGTGACCAACCGGGTTGATTTCGCCTCTTCAGTGGTAAGCTGATGATGCCAGCGAGCAAGGACTATAGCAGGAATTTTGACTTCTATGCCAAGATTACACAAAAGTCTTGGGCGTCGCGGTATCCCCTATCCAGCACAAAAATATCACCTTCTTCGAACCAGTTTCTTAAGCCAATCAGATCCCTTTCATATTCGTGCTTCAACATTGCTGCGTTATTATTTATAGAATCCGAAAAATAATGACCATGCATATCGAGTATATGTCCATTGGGAGCCACAATTAATGCTGGTTTTAGCAGATGATATCCCTTATATGTGCAATACGACTGACGTAACACTTGAAAAGCTCTGTTTTTGAGGATTTTTATATATATGTCCCGTCAGTATACGCTATTGCTTTTAGATTTCCCGGTTCAGTATTGTACAGAGTGTTTGCGAAATCTGTTGAGCAACGTATTGGTCCCTGGTTATGTGTTGCAAACCCAGATTATTTGGCACAAATTATTCTACCAATGAAACACGGACTTTTGAAATTGCCAAGCTTACAGCTTGGCGACTGGAGTAAGAGAACATCCCTATCAAAAAATTGTCTGAAAGTCCTTGTCGTAATTTGCAACATAATAAATCCAACAAGATTAAAGAAGTTACAGATATAAACATTTCATCTAACCATTGTCGCTCATTAACCACTGTCAGAGCTGACGCCAATGTCAAAGTTACGAAATGTCAACTGACAGATTGGAACTTTGCAACTCGCGCGGATAGGTGGCGCCACTTATTTGTCGAAAAAGTTGCATTTTTTCTCAAAAATATTTTTTTCCTTCGGCGCCCTCTAGCGCCGAAATTAGCCTCTAAGGGATAGTAACTTTTTAATGATTTTGGATCGGAATGACTCGAGCAATAACATATCAAAATTTCATACAATTTGACCGGAAACCAATTTCACCTATAGAAGTGTGCGATGTCCTTTATATATAGTTCAAATTGTAGCTTTGTTTCCTATACTAAAATAAATCTAAACTTCATATTTCATCATTTTAGAAGGTTAATCATCCTATATGGTCGTAATAGACGTGACATTTCAAATGTTTTTAATTTCAGTTAGAAATTTAGCACACAGGATCAATACTGAAAATATAGTTTACTGCAAGTTCATGGAACTTCTATTTATTTTCTTTCAAACTGTCTTCGATATATTTCGCGAGTAAACTACCACAATTCTGTCACTGGAACAGTTATAAATTCATCTTTGAAAGTGATAAATTCAGCAGTGGGTAATGTATTCTAGCTAACGGTCCGTCATCACGCCATAGGCCAGTCAGATTAGGTCTGCGGGTAGAAATGTCATTTAACAAGCACTTTTCTATTCCTAAGTGCTTTTCAAGATGTGTAGAAACATAGTCTGACAAGGCGTCCACCCAACATGTAGGGCAATACTCTAAATTATTTTTTAGGACAATTTTTTCACGTTTTTGAGGAAAATTTATATTTTTTAATGTCAATTTGCAAAAGTCGGGTGCCAATATTGCTGTTTACATATAGTCGGGCAGATCTGGAGAAAAAGCAGGGTCGAAAAGTGACTGCTCCGAATGAACAAAATTTTTTTGCCAACTTATAAAGTTAGGTCCCCTCCATCATTCCGACAGGTTTTTACAGGGCGAAGTCGTCGGGGGGTGGGGGAAACGGCCCATTAAAAGCATGAGAAAGCAGTTTTTCCGACGTACCTATCTCCTTAGGTGTTGGTCCCACAAAAAAATCGCACATACCAAAAGTGAAGAGCTTGACAAAACACGTAAGCTCGTTCCAACCCGAACCCAATCGCATAATTAGTTCGCGAGATATAGCGATTGAAGTTGCGAAAAAACGAAAAATTAAATTAATTATTTCTCGAGAGGCAGTGGAGTTGGGACCTCAATTTTTTCTGAATAGAAGAGTATTAATGAACACTTGATGAGGCCGGAGGGTGGGGGTGATAGAACAATTAGGAGGGGAGATATGGGTGTGAAATCAGAATTATTAAAGTGCTGATAACTCTGTTAATAATGGAGCTACGGCAATCTGGCCGGGACCAATTTGCGTATTTTTTTATTTGCTAAAAGATAACAGTGGCATTTTTTTTTGTTTCCAAATAAATGCCTGGCGCGCAAAATAGGAAATGGCCGATTTTTTGCACGTCTTTTTGGGCATGAAGGAAGAGGGCGGGGGAAATAATTTTTTCACCAATTGGCAGCATTTCAATCTTCAATTTCCGTCCAGCAAGATCGCCATCAGAGGAGTAGGAAGGGAGATGCAGGCCAGCAAAATTTTTGCTGTATAGCGGGAGAACGGAGAGGGGGGGGGGGTCGGGCCGGGATCAAAATTTTGAGAAATCTTTACTTTCGAGTTTTCCATTATGTAAGTCCCCATTGTCCATACATTGCCCGCCCGCACGAATTACAAAACGAAAAACAGAACGGGGCGGGCACATAATAAACGATGGCATTTCTGGCATGCATGACAAAGCACCAAGTGAATCTTCATTAATATCAGAACTGTGCAGCGAAGATCTGATAGATTGCATACGGCAATATGAACATAGCGATGACAAATCAGAATTAGACTTCGTCTGTCCGTAAACTGTACTTGGTACTGCAGACAGTAAACTATAAGCTCGCTGCTACAAACTATCTAAATTAATTTTTCTTAGTTTCGTTCGGTTTGCGAGGGCCAGAAAATAGGCCCTTTATCTTAAGTAGTAGTTGAGGTGTCATGTCGGTTGAAAAGATACATGAAAGAAATAAACAATCCTCTCAATTATTTTATGTTCAACAACTTGTCTCGTTTCAAATCGAGGAAACGAGACCAGTCAAACACATGTTTAAGTACGACAACCCCTCGCGCCGAGCGTAGTTGATTCGGAGAGGATTCCAGAAAATACAGGTAATAGTCTAAGTAAAAATTAGATAGGCTAACTAAGGTAGATTTTTTGTCCCCATACAAAAGCAAAGTAATGGAAAAAGTGGTTTTTTCATCTGCCTTACTGGTATAAATGTTAGATAGGGCAAATTACTATAATAAAATAGCAGGGATTCTTTACAGCATCATGTGATGCACATAGTCATGTTTCGCAAATCCCATAGTCCGTTACGTAATTACAAATTGGGGTATGGTTTAAAGTAGAGAAGATTTTAATTGGTAGTGATTTCAGGGTATATCGCCCACATTTGAGAAGTCTTATTTTCTATTAGGGAAAATAGGATTTCTAGGTTAGCATTCCTTTGGTCAAGATCTAACCACAGGGTGATAATAAATTATTTCAGTTTTAAAGTTTATGTAAATTTCGGCACTTTCTCGGTTATAACGTAAATATATGTCTTGTAGTTATATTAAGAGTGTTTGGCCCGTGAATAGACTAAGGATTTGAAATTTCGGTCCGCTTCATTTTCTTATAATATAATTAATTGCTGTCTGTTAACTTATTTAATCGTTCAATGTTTGTGTTTTTCATTTTCATTTGTTTTCATTTTCTCTGTAAATATAGCGGTTTAAGTTATTTGAAAAATCATGTGTTTTATTGATTGTTACGTAAATGAGTCCACTACAAATTCAGTAAAGTTTAATTGTGAAGTATCCTGTTTGGGATGTACACAGAAAAGGGTAAGAGTAAGGGATTTTGATTGATGTACTATAATATCGACGGAGCCTGTAAAAGTAAATGAGACACTCCATATCCTACCAATTGTAATGTCTAATTTAATTCATATAACTAAAGGAAAATAAATAAATAATAGATCTATCATCTGCTCCTGAAACTTCCTTCTGATATTTCCTTTCCTCCTCATGACCCTTAGGCAGTTCTATGCTAGCACATACACTGCAACGTCGCTTGACCTTAAAGAGATCACGACAGTCTTTTGTATAGCACCTCTCATTTATTACCTGCCATTGTTATAATGGACTCATTCGGCTAGCGCAACATCCCGAGAAAGCAGAGATAAAAGACTGCCGAACTACAAGAGCGCGACTGATGATTAAAAATCAAGTAAATGATGATCATAATATAACCAAAATGGACCCGCCAGCGCATGAAAAAACGAGAACCTAATAATATTTTCTGTTCCCGAACGGTCTCCAATCACGAGGAAAAAAATAATTTTCATAATCACTCCATAATCGAGTGAGATACGAGCGATCAAACATTCAAAAATATTTGAGAGCGCGCCATTCACGTACGTTCGTTCACACGTGTGTGAGTTCGAGGAGAGCTAGAGAGCGGCTGAACTGACTCGCGCGGGCGGACAATGTATGGCCATCGGGGATTTATAAAATGGAGAAGGCGAAAGAAAAGACTTTTCGCAAAATTTTCATCCCGGACCAAACCCCCCACCCCTCTACGTTCTTCAGCTATACGGAAAAAACTTTGCCAGCCTGTGTCTTCCTTCCTAATCATCCCATCGCGATGTTCCTGGATGGAAATTGAAGTTAAATAAAAATGCTATCAATTGATGAAAAAATTATTTCCGCCACCCCCTTCTTTAATGCTGAAAAAAACGCGCAAAAAGTCGTCCATTTTATATTTTGCGCACCAGGCGTTTGTTTGCAAAAAACAAAAAATTCTGTCAGTGCCATCTTTTAGCAAATAAAAAATATGCAAATTGATTCCAACCAGATTACCGTGGCTCAAATAGTAACGGAGTTATCAGCGTTTTAATAATTTTAGTTTCTACCCCATATCTCCCCTCCTAATTGTCCCGCCACCCACACCCTCTGGCCTCGTCAAATGCTCATCAATAACCTTCTATTGAGAAAAAATTGAGGCCCCCAACTCTCCCCTCCTTGCTAACGGGGCACAAACTAACTGCAGCAGGCGCACAGTGGGGCAAATAGCTCATTTTTTGGTCAAATGACAACTTCCAGGCCTGGAATTAATGAAACTTATTTTTTATTAACTATTCGGTATAACATTGCCTTTAATTCTATCGAAACCGAATTTCGAAATTTCCAAATTCAACATGGCTAATCTGGACACCATTAGCAACGGAAAAATCGTTTCTGTGGAATTTTCTTCAAACTTTGGAAATAGGTAGATTAAGGGCTCCGAACGAAAAATATCATATGAAAAAACTAGTTTAATGCCTTCCCTTCAAAAACAAAAAAGAATAGTTCAATGAAATTTTTAATTTGACATTTTTTTGCCATATTTCACCGGACTACTAACGCGGTCTGCATTCTGTGGAGATTACCGTTTACTATTCGTCGTTTATTTTTCCCTAGTCACTGCCAACAATTCCGACATTGCTTGATTTCACGGGTCGTGCCGCGTAGTTGAAATTCATACTACCCGACATGACCTACAAGGGGTTATTACCGCTGCGAAGTCATTTATTCTTAGAATAATAAACAGTAAATGAAAATGCCAACGAGTTTGATAAGAAGAAGGTTTATTTATTAAGGCGCTGACTGGAAGTTATATTTATACGTCATACTTTTGTCACAGTTGTCTATTTTATTCAGGGTTAAGTAACTTGGGAGAAATATAGTAAATGGTACATTTACCTAAATAGTCATTATGTTTGAGTCTATTTACAAAGTAAAAAGAGAACATGCACTTTGATTAATATCATTTTGAATTGGGTTTCTCCTTTCAGTGCTTTCGCTGCAAAACTAGTCAAAGTAAATATTATACAGGGTGTTAATAATGTAAACAGTTAAACATTATAGAGTTTTTTTTCACAAGGGCATCGACATCTTTGGCGCTCCATAGGAGCCAAAATACTGAATATGGTGCATCATGGCCATGGAGACATTTGTTCAGGATCACAAAAGCTACAATATATCAAAAATTCAGACGATTCTACCGAGACCCAATTTCCACCATAAAGTTTGTTTGTACTTTGCCCGAAAATTTCAAATTGTTCTAACTTTAGATCATTTGAAGATAAAATAACAAATGATAACTCAGTTTAAAGGAACTTTAATGTTCTACATCTTTCATGTGAGGACATTGCTATAAAACTAAGGACTGAGGCGAAAGAAGTGTTTTTCGAAAACGCGGATACCTCGAAAGCTATTAGGAATAGAAAAAATTAACACAATAATCATGTAGGAAGTTTTATCTTTAATTTTGAATGGAATAATCTTTTCGTTGCGATGCACTGTTTTTGAGATACAGGGTGATTCGTGAGGAGAGGGTCGTACTTTATCAGAAGATAGAAAACATTGAGGTGATCTTAAATCCTCAAACAGTAATGGAAGAATATTATTTTCGCCATATATCTGTAATGCGTAAGCGGAATCCAATGAAATTTTGTATTTTGATTATAGTTGTCATACACGATCTAATGCCTGGGATATTAATAAAATGTCAGGGCCGGACCCGAAATAAAAATATTTTTAAATTATTCCTAGAAAATAACACTCTGTATACTGTTTATAAAATATTTGGCATTAAAATATTAATTTAAACCTAGAAAGATACAATATTCCATAAAAAAAATCTTTTGGCACGATTTCATTGTTAAATGAAAAAAAATTAATTGTTGAGGGTTCAAATTTTTTTTTCTTTAAATGAGAAATTTAAAGAAAAAAGTCACTCTAGGGATTAACTACATATTATTATTTTTGTTCCCTATCTGCACTATCAAAAGGTAGTTCTTCAAACTCTGGTTTCAGCAATATTTAATTCATTGCAAGAGTAATTAATTGTTACAATCATCTAGTCTTGCCATTACATTTGTTTTAAAAGTTATGGCTACGTACTTTTTAATAATCAAGTAGGTACCTGTCAAAAATCAGTCATATTGTAATTAAAAAGTGTCACGTCACCACTGTTGCTTTTACTGGTTACAATGTTGTCTTGTAATAATTCTAAATCATGCCGTTTATATATATACGAGTAGAGAGTATGCAAATATGGTTTTTGTCTATGAATATTGCAATGGCAATGCAAAAGCTGCTGAAAGGCATACAGACGCCGGTTTGGAAATCAACGTGTACCAGATTATAAAACATTTTAAAGAGACTATATACTCTATGCATGTTTAAAAATGAACTATTATTTGTTTGCTTATAATTGTATTGAAACATTCTTTATAGGATTTTGCAAACAGCAGAAAAATTAACTATCTATAAAAGGAAAACTTTGTGTAGAAATATTAATGAAATCTTTGCATTTTTTCGATAACCTGAATTCTGGTTATGCTGGCAAATTAAAATCCTAAAATAAATTTGTCTAATTTCTTATTTGACAATTCTCATTCTAACACTAGCATCCACACAGTCCCCTACGGCCATGCAGATTAAACTAGTATCCACATAACCCCCTACGATTATGAAGATTCAGTTAAAAATGAGAACAAAGACCTAAAATTGGAATGAAATTTTTTTTAAGACAAGGTAGATAAATAAATTCATTTTAGGTCTTTGTTCTCATTTTTAACTGAATCTTCATAATCGTAGGGGGTTATGTGGATACTAGTTTAATCTGCATGGCCGTAGGGGACTGTGTGGATGCTAGTGTTAGAATGAGAATTGTCAAATAAGAAATTAGACAAATTTATTTTAGGATTTTAATTTGCTAGCATAACCAGAATTCAGGTTATCGAAAAAATGCAAAGATTTCATTAATATTTCTACACAAAGTTTTCCTTTTATAGATAGTTAATTTTTCTGCTGTTTGCAAAATCCTATAAAGAATGTTTCAATACTATTTTAAAGAGAGTTTAGACATCTTTCTGAAACTGGAACCGTTCTTTCAATCATGAAAATAGAACGTCCTGTTAGTCAGACCCGGCAAGAAAAAGATTTGATTTTAAACATGGTTGACCAAAACCCAAAAATCAGCACAAGAAGAATTGGTCAACAATTAAATATTCATCAAAGCAGAATTTGGACAACTATTAAAGGCGAACAAATGCATCCTTATCATATCCAAATTGTCCAACGATTGGTGTCAGGTGCTGAAGTATTTCGGTTAACTTTTGACGCTGGGTTTTATCCCATAGACGAACTATCTTAAGAGTATTGTTTACCGAAGAATCTCAATTTACCTGTGATGGTATAAATAATACTCGAAATTTTCATATTTGGAGTCACGAGAATCCCCGTGCAATAATCCAAAAGAATTCCCAATATAGATTTTCCGTAAATGTGTGGTGTGGGATGTTCAATAATAATCTCATAGGTCCTCATATTTTTGAAGATCTCTTAAATGGGGACAATTATTTGGATTTTTTACAACATACCCTGCCAAATTTATTAAATAATGTAAACACAAGAGGAATGTGGTTTCAACATGATGGAGCTACCCCGCATTTTTCGGTACGAGTCAGAAACTATCTGAATGAACAATATGCAAATAGGTGGATTGGTCGGGGTGGTCCCGCTGCATGGCCTCCGAGATCACCAGATCTCACACCCCTTGAGTATTTTTTGTGGGGCTATTTAAAAACTGAAGTATATAAAGAAGAAATAAATACCAGAGAGCAGATGATTGCAAGAATTGAGCATTTTTGCAATGAAATTGAAAACAATTTAGAGATTTTTAGAAAAAGCGTAAATGAAATGACAAATCGATCAAGAAAATGTATTGACTTTGGCGGTGGTCACTTTGAAAATAGACTGTGATTCAAAATAATTTAATTGGATTTGGCAAGTTTGACTGATTTCTTATGTTCTAATTAAATTGTTAATTTTTATTATTTATTATTTTGTTAAGTTTATTAATTAAACATTTATTACAAAATATTTTTTTTATTTCACCAGGTATATGTGATGAATTTTTATTCTCCCTATTTGCACTACCTTTTGCTAGTGCAGATAGGGAACAAAAAAATAATATGTAGTTAATCCCTAGAGTGACTTTTTTCTCTCAATTTCTCATTTAAAGAAAAAAAAATTTGAACCCTCAACATTTAAATTTTTTTATTTAAAGAATGAAATGGTGCCAAAAGATTTTTTAATGGGATGTTGTATCTTTCTAGGTGTAAATTAATATTTTAATGTCAAATATTTTATAAACAGTATAGAGAGTGTTATTTTCTAGGAACAACTTAAAAATATTTTTATTCTGGGTCCGGCCCTGATATTTTATTAATGTCCCAGGCATTCGATGGTGAATGACTACTGTAATCATCATACAAAATGTCATTGGAATCCGCTAACGTATTACAGATATATGGCGAAGAGAATATTCTTCCAAAAAATATAAAACACCCTGTATTTCGAAAACGGGGCCGCTTTGGCCATTACTGTTTGGAGATTTAAGATCACTTCAATGTTTTCTATCTTTTGGTAAAGTACGACCCTCTCCTCACGAATCACCCTGTATAAGTGATAAACCGAAAAAGTGACTTTCTACACGCCCCCCTATACCCCGCCCACCTCGTAGATTCGGGGACTTTTAGTATGTTAACTTCCTAACTACTCCAAACACAGTTCCCAAGTCAACAATTTTGTTCCCGGCTATGTTCTCTGCACCTCGTTCATTTACCGGACTATAAACCCATTTTACATGGGCATCTCCATTAAATATTACACATTATCAGATGGAAGATTTGCAACAAAATTATTATTAAAGTAGAATGAACCAGAGTGTCAATATAGAAAAACGACGTGGTATGTTCGCTCTGCCGTATACGCGATGTGGCTTGTAATTTACTGCACGAATAGTAAAGTGTTTTGAATATTCGATATACCAATGAAAGTTGATTAGCTCGTTACCACGGTTTTAACAACATAGTTTCTTTTGCATGTTAATGTTTCGTTAGGTACTTTATCTTATCACTAATAAGTGTTAACACATAGAATTATGCCCTTTTATTATAATTTATGAAATATGAACGAGAAAAAGTTTCATTAGGCTGAAATGTACTTTTTAAATAATTCATTTAGCTTGCGTTAACATTTTCTATAACAGGATTTACAGCCCAAATGAAACGCGAAAATTATGTTATTCTATAATAATATTGCATCATTAGGAGTAAAGGACATACTCTTATGACGAGTCTGTAGGTTTACCAGACGAACGAAGTGATTTTGGCAATTACAGACGAGTCAAAACAAGTAGCTTTTACTCCGAATAAAACATGCTAACTTCCACATCCACGTAGTGCAGTGGAAGTGTACTAATCGTAATAAAATGTTCAAAATTTTTTCTTGTTGAAATATGTTGAGAATTTCTTTTTCTTCTTCAATTCTTTGGGACTACCTGCAACATGTATTTTTTCTGTTTAAGCGGTGCTCGGGGAATCTACAGAATATCACAATTAACCAGTATGTTACTGGTAAATAACCTCCACGCCTGTGACTTTTACGTCAAAGGATCAGTTAGAGGTTGCTTTTTTAAATAAATAACATAAATAAGTATAAAAACTTGAAATTAAATATTTCGCTGACGCGACGTTTCGGAAATCTAACCTGTTTCCTTTTTCAAGGCTTTTTTTGAAAATTTTTTTTTGCCGTGTATGATAAATACACAGCTCTAAGAATTTTTGTTATATTCAATATCCATAGATACTTACTGCTGCGCTGTTTTGCTCGAAAAATCGCACGTGTTTTAAAGACCTTAATATCCACTTATACTTTAATATACTATTTACGAACTAATGAAATTAAAATAACTATTTTAATAGGTGTTCAAAATTATTGACATTTTCATTAACACACGTCGTAAACCTATTGATTAGTTCAGATCTACAAACTTTTAATAATGTAAGCCGATGAATGGCGGCGACTCTAACATAAATTTTATTATAAAGATCTGCTATGTCTTCTATTGGTTCTTTGTATACTTCATTTAAAAAAAATCCCCGTAAATAAAAGTCTAATGGAGTAATGTCAGGAGATCGAACGGGACATCTAAGTACTCCATTGGTACCAATCCATCTTCCTGGGTATGTTTGATTTAAATAATTAACAACGTTGTGATGCTTATGTGGGCCTGCTCCATCCTGATGAAACCACATATTATCCAACTGAGCGGGCAAATTCCTTAATAGTACTTGTAAATCATTTTGCAAAAATTGTACATGTCTTTCACCTGTTAAATTCTCGTGGTAGAGGTATGGGCCAATAATGTAACCATTAACGATACCACACCAAACATTTACGCCAAAACGATTCTGGGATATGGTATGTCTCATCCACCTAGGATTCTCTCGAGATCAGTAACGGCAATTATGTGTTGTGATTACTCCATTGTTGTGGAATCGACTTTCATTACTCCACATAATTGTATCTAAAAAATTTGGATTTTCTTCTAAGATAATGGAAAATTGCGCCAAAAAATCTAATCTCCGCTCATTGTCCCCTGGAATCAAATGATGAACTAAATGAACTTTATATGGAAAACATTTGTTTGTTTTAAGAATTCTGTGGCAGGTGGAACGTGCAATATTTGTTTCTTCCGTCAACTTGCTTACTGACCTGTTTGGGTTATTTTCTACTTGATGTAATACCAATGCAATATTTTCATCAGTTGCAGTTCTTTTTCTACTTGTTGTTTTTGGTCTTTTAAAACCTTAAAACCTTAATTTTAAATTACAAAAGTTTTCCGATCTGGTAAAGGTCTGTCAGGAAAACGTATTTCATATAAACTTACAGCTCTTGAAGCATTTTTACGACATTCCCCATAAATTAAATTCATGTTTAATTTATCTTTATTTGTATGAGAAATCATATTTAATAATAAATATTCACAAAGAAAACAATAATTAGGTACAATAATACAGTTCTATTGACACACCAATAAACAAAATGTTAACAAAGTTGTACAGCATAAAATTTCCTACAAATTCTGTCTCTACATTTTTCTTTTCGTTTTTATTTCGAATTTCGCATAGAAAAATATATATAGAATTTCGCGCCCTCTAGCGGCGAAACTATGCGGAATTCGAACAAGAAAAAGAAACAAAAACATAATTTGGAGAAAATCTTATGTTCCACAACTGTGCTCTCCTGACATATTTCACCAGTAGTTTTTTCTCAAAATAGAGAAAAATCGAAAAGCACTAAATTTCATATATATGTTATATTTCTCAAAAACAGCCCTTTTTTAGAACTGCAGGGGGTGAAAATTACGTTTAGACAACCCAAATGCTTCACCTTTTTCTGGTATCATAGCTGTGGAAGTTATTCGATAACAGCGATGACTGATTTGAAGGAACTATTGATTGGTATAAAAATAAATCACTAGGGAGTTATAATAAATGACGCTATTTGTATATGAATATGTTCAAAAGCAGTTGAATAATGAATATATAATCTGAGTAGATAAAACCATTTGTTGGATAGGAATCTAATCTAGGTAACTTAACTTAACCTAACCTAACTTTAAGGTAATGAACTCATTAATAAAGGATTCATAGCTAACGGATTCAGCTGAAAACTTGATATCACAATTTTTGAGAACGTAACACAACGTTTCGACGTCTTCTAAAATCAAGAATTAGATAATCTCAGCCCTAAAATAAACGTACAAACGCATTGCTGATAATTGGAGAATGCCCTAATGGAGCTATTCTTAAAGCAAACAAATTCTTGGGTCAATTTAAAGTCCTGAAAAATCATTTAATTTATCTTAAACTGTTTTTATGCGTGGATGTACAATAGGGTGGAACGAAAAAACCAAGCTTTAATTTTTAATTTGTAATAGCGCGGAAAAGTTGCCTTTTGGTGTAGATAAGATAAAAAAAAATATGAAAAATATTGGAGCACGTTTTGAGGTGCCGCAAGGACGATAAAGTTTCATAAAATTACATATTTTCACTACATTTTCAAGTTTTTTAAAGAAGTTTTCAAATATTTTTTTTTAATTTCAAATACTGCCAAAAAAGCAGTTTTTATATAAAAAAGACATACAATTTTTTTTTAAACTTTTTGCATTATATCTTGAGGTGCCGCAAGAGCGGTAAAGTTTTATAAAAGCACACATTTGAAACTTTTTCAAAGATTTTTACGTGTCTCGATCATGCAATAAAAAGTTTCAAATAGGCGTTTTAATATGAATAGAAATATAAAAACAGTTTAACTATTGTATTGGCTGGCATCCGGGAGCATGAGTCATCGCCCGCGCCGTAGCGTATGGGGGGAGGGTGGGAGGGCGGGCGCAGATTTGTTTGCCTGTGGTGACAAGCTCAGATCAGATGTAACGTATCAGTCGCTTTGCCGATTTCAGTTGGCGTCTATTGTGTAACAGATTAACGTAATATTTTGTTAGTTTGTGTGCTCGTGCTTCTTTATTGTTGTAAGTTTAAAATGGCTCAGTCTAAACAAGTGAAGACAAGACAAATGACGGAATGTCCTATTTTTGGAAGATTTAGTGATTTGTGTGAAGTTGTACTGCCTACTTACGAAGATGTAATGAAGTGCTACTGTTTTATTAGACATAACCTCAAAGTTGCGTCATTGAAGGATCCTACTGTAAGTGAAATATCTGATACTTTAATCCTAAAAATAGAACAAATATGGTCAAGAGCTTCTATTCCCGTTGTTTCAAACCTTAGAATTTCACAAATGATAAAAGTTTATCATGGTAAATATAGGAATTTATTAAGGTCTAAAAGTAGAAAAGGGTCAGATAAGTTTGATTTGAACCTCGCAAAATTTAGAGAAGAAGCTGAACTTTTATTTGATATTGCTGCCTGCAAGTGTCAAAACTATGATACTTGTAGTTGTATAAAAGAAAAAAAAGTACCAGTTTTAGAACAAGAGTTTCTAAAAGATCAACGCTCTACCAGAAAAATGGGTATAGGTAATGTTGATATAACTACCACAAGTGCTTTGAAAAAGAAAGAAGCAAGAAAAAGTAAAGAACTACACAGAGCAGTTAAGTTTAATCTAGAACGGACAAAAAATAATAGTCCATCAGAAACGGTTACTGACGACAATGACACCGCTGAAGAGCAAATAGAAGAGCAAAAAGACTCGATTTTTGAAAAACAGATAAATCTACCAGGTCCTTCAAAACTGAAAAAAGAGAAAAAGATAAGCACACAAATGCGTATTAAATTGCCATCTGTAGCTTTAATTTGTGACCGTACCGGAATATCAGATAGAGCTGCTGCATCTATAGCTAGTGCTGCTTTACAGGACTTGGGTCTAATCACATGTGAAGACAAAACCAAAGTAATAGACAGGATGAAAATTAGACGAGCAAGATCAAATAATCGAATAGATCTCATTAATGACAGTCTTTATGATGATGATCAGATAACCGAAAATAGAGGATTGTTTTTTGATGGAAGAAAAGACAAAACAATTGCTCAAGAAAAGAAAGGAAATAAGTTGTACAAAAAAGTTATTTCAGAAGAGCACGTTTCACTAATAGAGGAACCAAACTCAAAGTTTTTAGGCCACGTAACACCTAAATCTGGCACTGGAAAAGACATTGCAGACAGTATATTGGAGTATGTTGAAGATAGAGAACACAACGAACAACTTTTAAACTTTACTGCTATTGGATGTGATGGAACCGTTGTAAATACTGGACATCAAAATGGTGTAATTGCTTTGATGGAAAATAAAATAGGAAGACCTTTACAATGGTTAGTTTGTTTGTTCCATGGAAATGAGCTACCTTTGCGACATCTTTTTTGTCATTTAGATGGTAAAACGAAAGGACCCAATGAGTTTAAAGGCGAAATAGGTCAGCAGCTGGAAAACTGTGCTAATCTTCCTGTGGTTACTTTCTTGCCAATTGAAAATAGCCTTCCTCTTTTGGAGAACATCAATGATTTAAGTACAGATCAGAATTATTTATTGGATATTTGTATGGCTGTGTCAAGTGGAAATTGCCCACTAGATTTATCTTTAAGAAACCCTGGAAAAATTGCTCACTCCAGGTGGCTTACATTAGCAAACCGTATACTTAGATTGTATGTGGCAACTGAAAACCTTAAGACTCTAGCTGAGTACATTGTGAAAGTTTATGCACCTGTGTGGTTTAACATTAAGTTAAAACCTTCATGTACTTATGGTGCCAAACATCTGTTTAAGCTTATCTCATATTCACGCTATCTCTCTGATGATTTGAAGAACGTTCTTGACCCGGTTATTCAAAGAAATGGGTACTTTGCTGCTACAGAAAATCTCCTTTTGTCCATGCTATGTGATGAGAGCAAAATTATAAGAGAACTTGGTTTACGACGTGTTTCAAAAGCTAGGACAGAAAGTAGAGGCGGAGTCAGGAAGTTTACAGTTCCAAAGATAAAATTTGATGCAAAGGATTACATCGACATGATATCATGGGCTGAAAATGACGTAACTGAACCCCCCTTGGTAAAACATGTTTCCAGTTTCCTCTCAAAAAATTTATACAGAAGATATCTGAAGCTCAACCAAATAGTGAAGTGGACCTGCTTATCGACTTTCCCCGGCTTCCTTGTCACACGCAAGCGGTGGAAAGAGCTGTAAAACTGATGACCGAATCGGCTCAAAATGTCTGTGGTTCAATCGCAAGAGAGGGGTATATAAGGGCAAAAATTGGCTCACGCGGGAGCATGCCTAAATTTAATACAAAAAAACAGTTTAATGTGTGAATTACGTCAGAATAATGTGTCAAAATAAATATTTTGCAATTGATTTGACGAGTTTTTATTTCAACCTTATTTACTACTATTTGTAACAACAAAAATGTTCTCAAAAGTTTCAAAATTAGTAAAAAATACAAACTTTTTGACATTAAAAATTATTTTATTATTATTCTTATATTTTGTAATTAATATTTTTTTCCAATTCTAATGCTTATAATTGTATTTACAACTATCTTTTGTATTATTATATGTTCGATAAAACCATAAATAATAATTTATCAAAGTTTATAATTTTTCAATTTTTTCAATTTTTTTACAAACTATAAGCTCTTTGCGGCACCTCAAGGTGTTGTAGTATAGCAACCAAATTCTTTCTTCTTCTTTTTGAACCTAAAAGGCAACTTTTCCCCACTATTACAAAACTAAAAAAAAATAAAAAATAAAAAAGGCCACTTTCGTTCCACCCTAATGTACAATGCAAATTTGTACTTAATCTTTATCACGCTTTGCTTGGTTTTCTTTCCTCTATAGGCGGAAATTAAATAATAACTGAGTTTTAAACATTTGGAATATTTTAAATTTCTGAAATTTGATTTTCATTGTTGCGTATCACATTTTATACCCCAGGGTCTTATAACTTTTAATGAGTCTTTGCAGAGAGATAAAAAATTTAAAAGGGTACTTTTATCAGGTATGAATTTGTAATGTGTTGATTTGTTTTACTTATACAATGGATCAGTATTCAAAAAAATAATTCTATTTATACTAAGGATTCACTACAATAAATCACGATTTTGTTAGTCCCATTAATAATGGAGAGAAGATGGTGGTGGTAGTGGTAAATGTCATAAAGAAATTTGATACCTTGGCTTCTAGTATATACACCAAATCTCAAGTTTCTGAAACCGTATTATTACTTTTTTATCCCTATTTTAAAGAAGTTACAGACCGACAGATATACATAATTTTTTATTTCGGTAAGATTTAAAATCACGACGTTTAACGACATTCAAAATCTATTTCAACAAAAAATAAAATTGAAATTTTTTCACTATTGTACTTCTATTCCACTATGTGGATGTCAAAGTAGTTAATAGTTAAACGTAAGATTGAATTAAAATATTCGAATTTAAGTGTTATTTTCTCTATAGTTCATTATTTTTAAGAAAATATGTGTTAAGAAACTAACTCTCTCTCTCTCGAGAAATTATGTTTGAAGAATATAACAAGTTTAATCTATACTGACCTTATAGTCCATTGTATTTAAACAGAAAACATCATAAAGTTTCTGAAAAAATGCACGAGTGGAGATTTTTGCTCGAAATGGAACGGGGACATGGGTAGAGTCTAAAACCAAAAACTCGGGACTGTACCTGCTGGCGAATGACGCTGTACTTCCGTTCTTGTTTGCTTTTTCGGAAAATTTATAAGAACTATTGTTGTAGTAAATCATTTTATCTGTCGTTTTCAATTTAACTGTTTTCTTTGTAGGATTCATAATGTAAAAGTTACGGCATTTGAAAAAAAAAATTTTCTTGTCAATTTTTCAACCTTTAAATGAAACTTCCAGATGTAAAACTCTAAATAAAAATGATAGAAGACGTAATTACCCTTAAACGCTCAACGAAGTTTCTGTGACTAGTAGTTTTAAAGCTGTGGCCGCACTAATTCAGCCCCACGGATTTCAGCGCTTGCGCATACTTCGTATCTTGCTCCGCCTGATCCATGTATGATTGCTCACGGTAATGAACTCATTTTTAACTTGAAAATCGTCAGTTTAATATTCTGTACTGAGATGTAACATACTACGAATCTATTTCTAACGAATTTTCAACATTCCACATATTTATGGTCTACTAGATATAATATATACTTATTATGTCATACATATATAATATGACATATGTTATGAATATGTAATATGATATATTTAATATAAATGATGTATAATATATCATATGCATCATATATTTGTATAATATATATTATATTATTATTTATTTATGTTATGAAAACATGAGTGCCTTACAATTTGAGGACTTAATAATTTAATTTTCAAATGTGTCATTGCACGATAATTGGATTAAACAAAAAAATATGTCTTACCATTTTCACTAGATTTTTGTGATGAACTGGGACTAATTATGCTTTGTACATCATTATTAAAGTTCAAACATTTTATGTATAACATGATCTCTATTAGTGAATTGTTGGGTTGTAATTATGTATACCATTTATTTAAATAAATACAGCTATTATGCATAGAAAATACACAAGGTTGTCAAATAGGACTGTATAGCAAATGCTGTTTCATAGTAATATCAATTTTTTTAAAGCACACAATTTGTTAAATTCATTCAAAATATATACGTTAGTAGAAATAGTTCAAGATTTTCTAACTTAGCGTTCAAAAATTTCGAAGAAACATTTTTAATTTTTTAAATCTTTTTGCTTGGATCTCTGCGGAACTGTAGAGCTCATCGATGATGTAGCAATCGTCATTGATAATTTCGACATCAGCGTCGTTCTCCTCCTTTTCTCTTTGTTCATCTAATTCTTCGTCAGATTCTTCACCCGATGCAAGATGTTGGATCTCAGCAGTTGTAGTTGTTTTATCACAAAAATGTCGAACACGAACCGACAAGAAAAACAATGAAGGGACAATGTGGGCTCGAATGCGCGCGGCGGTTGTGCATGTGAGACCTTAATTATGCGTAGGACTGACTTTGCCACTCTATAACTTTAGAACTATTAGTCACAATTTCGTTGAGCATGTAAATTAAAGGTAATTACGTCTTCAATAAGTTTTATTTGTAGCTTTACACCTGGAAGTTTCATTTAATGGTTGAAAAATTGACAAGATTTTTTTTTATTTCAAACAACTGTAACTTACAGCATCAATCCTATAAAAAAAAACCAGTTAAATTGAAAATGAAAAATGAAACTTTAGTTCTCATAGATTTTCCGAAAAAGCGAACAGGAACGGAAATATAACGTCATTCGCGTTTTCTAAGATGGCGACCGGAAGCTAGCAGGTACATTCCCGAGTTTTTGGTTTTAGACTCTACCCGTACCACCCTTCCATTCTGGGCATAAATCTCCAATCCTGCATTTTTTCAAAAACCTTATTCTAAATGCATTAGACTGTTACTTAAAATGTAAACAAGAGAAAATTTATATTTAAGAACTAAAGGAGTTCTACATGAATTATTAAAAGAATTTCGAATAAGAATTGTAATTATTCTATTATTGATCAAAGTTGAAAGCTTACATTATTATCGCAGTAAACATTCATGTTATATTTAGTAAATTTATTGGTAATTAAACTTCTGTTTAGTATCTCATGATACGATAGGTTCATTGGGTTTATACTATTATTTTGTTGTCGGCAAATAAACGGTTAGTGCAGACAGATGAAGTTGCTCTCCATAATCCATTAATCTTTCAACAGGTTTAAATAAACTATTCGATGAATTGGAATGTCTATAATTCGATCATGTATGTTAGTAATAACACATAGGTACGAAAATTAAATTTGCATCAGATAATCACTATTACCATATTGTAAATTTTAAACGTGTATTGTTACAGAAGTATAAAAATATATTATGCCGTTTAGAGTTTTTTCGTAATAAGTAATTCAAAAACCTTTGCAAAAATACGAAAAGTTTAATTTATACTAATCAGACTGTCGTTGTCGATTTCCACCTAAAATTTTATTTTTTTTATTTATTGCTCTCTAAATATATATGTTTGACTAGTGATCGAATTTACCCCAAAGGTTGGGGTAAATTTGATCATACGTCTATTTACACCGAATGAATTTGAGCTACCTTTCACTAAATTCGATCACATTGTTTTTTTTTCATGGCAAATAATTTGGAGAAATAATAATAAAATAAGGCAAACATGGCACAAAATATTTGGAAAATTTTATTCATTGGAAAATGTAAATAAAATGTTGTAAATTAATAAAATATTATAAAAAACTCTTCGCAATCCTTGCAATCATCGGGACATTGGAAATGATACACCATACATAAAACATGAAGTTGTTCGACTTTTACAACTTTTTCCGGACGAGGCGAAGCCGAGTCCGGAACTAGCACGATCACTACACCACTGTATTTCCACCTTAAATGAAAACTGGTAACTTGACCCCTTATGATATATGCAACCCATATTACATTTGCGTATATCAGCCGTTGCATATGGTAGTCTCAGTCGACCGCGACACATCACTCTGAAATAAAGAGATATTATTATTATTGTCATTCAATTTGTAGAACAGACAACCTATATCAGTTAGTTGCAATTCTAACACATCATTTATTTGCAAGCAGGCAGCTATTTGTAGCAAGCTGTACACTTTTGTGTTCTACTGTCAGCATCACTGTACAACTTTTAGGTAATCTCCCGATACGGTAGATAATGTAATTGGCAAGCGCAGCAGCCTAATCGATAGTAGCGTGGCCTTCTCGGCAGCCGTGTACAAATGTTTCATTTCAGTGTGACGTCAGACGCGGATGTTATGTAATAAATTTAAGTAAAGGCAGGTCAAGTTTTAATTCGCTACTTATTGATTAACCAGTAAACATTAAATTCACTCGCAAAATAAATCATCTGCCAAGGATATCTTCGAACAAAAATAATTTAGTGTCATTGTAAGTGTTGGCCAGTTTATTAGCATTTTCTAGCTCGACCAGTGTATATGTAAATAAGCGTACAAATATCGTATGCGCAGTGGATTCATAAAAAATAAAATCGATTACAACAAATCTCAAGAGTAAGTGGGCGTACTGGTCTTCTCTATACTGTGCCGCGACACCGCTGTCTTTTGACCTTGAACAAAAACTGGTGATTCTACCCCATATACGAAAACATAAATATTTCCAATGTTAAAATAAATAAATTAGGAACTTATTCTTTGGCTCAAGTAAGATTTTTTTTATAACAGTGCTTTCTTATATACAGGATTTAAAGAATAGATAAAACATTCCAAGAACATTGAAATCTTGAGAAATATTAAATTCATAATTGTAAATAACATAAATTAATTTCTTCTTCTTGCATGTTCATAATATTTTTAAGAATGTACTTTCCTCGCTTTACTGGTGAAATTTGTAAAATTTTATTACAAATTTTTTTAACCACAAAATCTTCTACATCAGGGATGTAAAAATACTGTAGCTTGACACCCGTCTTTTCTCTTAAAAAATTTATGATAAATTCATTATTGCTCACAGTTTCCATTACTTGTCCAACAAAAGAGCTGGTTTTTCTTTTAGATGGAAATTGTACTAATACAAAATCAGAAATCGAAAATTCAAAATTTATTACATTATTATTGATTCCGTAATGAGTGTCTTCATCTTCAGACAGACAGGTTCTTCTTCAATAAATAATTCTGCTTGTTCCTCCTCATGAAATGATTCTGCCTCGTTGTCCTCATGAAAAGAGCCAGTTTGTTTATTCAAAATATTGTCAACGACTATGCTTTTCCAGCACATTGATTAAGGCGTTTTCCTCTCCTAGACGAGGCTCTTCTACCATCATCATCATTACAGATTTATTTAAATTATTAAAGTATAAACATTGCCTCCCCGGATCGCGATCCGAAGCCAACCAGACAACCACGGTACGCAGCGTCGTGGTGTACGTAGTGTTGGGCTGATCAGGACCGGTTCGGCTCAATAAAATTAATACAAAAAGTTACAACTCATGCCGCCGGTGGCGGCTTAAAAATAAAAACGCCGTTACAATTTTTGTTACGTCTGTAAGTCACAAGAGTACACAATTAATTTTATAATATTTTATGTTATTAAAATACCTTTTTAAATTCCTTGAACTTCAGTATCTCAATTAGAGTCTGTTCTCATAGCCATAAATTTAGACCAATGTCAATATTTTCAACTCTAGTTATGGCAAATTTTTTGTAACCATAATTCTATCAATACATAATTTCAACAGCCTCCTCTTTATTTACCTCACTAAATTTAGCTAATTAGACAAAGGAAAATATCGGACAATATTTCGTGTCAAAGTTACGAAGGAAAATGAAATATTGTACTAGAAGTAGTAAGTAATTTAATGAAAGTGAGCACCATGATCATATTGATTGATTGATTGATTTTCCAGCATAATATGAGCGTTGCTGCCGAATCTGGGCATCCATGGAGGCTCGTTCCAACACGCAGCTTGGTTTTCCATCGAACACGCCCAACGGACGGCCAAACCGCGTGCCAGATTCAAATCTTGGATGTTTTATATGCCGCCGAACCGGCCGCATACGCAGAGGTGGACATTGGACATGCTTGTTGTCAGCAGCGAGAGCCTCATGACGCATGGGGTAGGAATATAGGATGGGAAATGTAGATGTTTGTGAGATGCTTCTTTTAAGTTTTCATGCTTCTTTTTTAGTTTCCATCTGCCATCATCTAATGGGAAGTGTAGGCGTTTGCAAGATGCTTCTTTTTAGTCTCCGTGCTTTAGTTTCCGCCTCCTTATTTATTCCTCAGGACTTTTCTTTCTGTATCTAGCAGTGCGCATTTCCTTCTGCCCACTTGCGTTCGCTTGTCTGCCAAGACATGCATTCGCTCGCCGCAGGGAACCTTTTTTATTTTTTTTTATTAGCCGTTCCACAGGTAAATAACCATCTACGGTGGAAGTCCAAACCATTAAGTGAGCACCATGATCATATTATATTATAATTCTTGAGTTTTTGTAGGAACATGAACATGGACTTTTCTCGTATTCCTAAAATAGCAATAGCGTCCAGCATTCCCCAAAATTGGCAATATTAACTGAATTGTTGTTATTTATTTTACTACTAAATTCACTCGGATGCAGACTTTCTGGGAATTACTTCAGTTGAAAATATTAATTGTTCTAAGCTCATTCATAAACTATGTTGAATGAAATTGGAACAGTCCTGCATTGTTGTACGCACGTTAAAAATAGCCTAGACCAACTTTGTTTGAATAATAACTATTCTGTTTGATTTTAAATTATTACGTATCATCATTGCATAGGATACATGTTCAGATGTGTCAACGAGGGTCTCTTTTTAAAGACCAATTTTTAACACGATAAAGTGGCAAACGTACTGCTTCTATCAAGTTCCATGCTTATACTAAGGTGTTCAAAGTCAAAACCTATTATTTCCGAACTAATTTTGAAATAATCGCTTCTATACCACAAATGTATATTTAAATATTTCTTTCTCGAGGCAAAGCACTATGAGCGTAGCGGCACTTTAGGGAGGAAGAATTCCTCGCGAATTTCACTGTAGCCAGTAAATTTATCAAGTCCTTTTTTAATTTCACGCCCCAATGGAAAGGAAACCCTTCCTATATTTGATCCAGTATATTTCCTTATTTTCAAAATAATTGATTTCAGGATTATTTATTATATAATGGCGTATATTATTATAATAGTGTTTATTAACAATCATACAGTAATAATCAAATTGTCTTACATGTCAAAAGGCGGAATGTATGACATTTCAACTTCATTCGATAATTAAACTGAAATGTGACATTTCAGGTTGAAAAGTGACCACTTTCTTACCAGTTAAATATTTTTTACATATTAATAACGACATTTGTCCTCTGACATTCCGTGCCGGAACCAAACCTCGGATGTTTCATATACCGCCGGATCGGCTGCATACGCTAGGTTGGACTTAGGACATGCTTGTTGTCAGCAGCGAGAGGCACATAACGTATGGGGTAGGAAAATAGGATGTGAAATATAGGTGTTTGTGAGATGCATCTTTTAAGTTTTCATGCTTCTTTCAAGTTTCCATCTATCATCGTTTCCTTATTTATTCTTCTTTTATTTTTCTGTTTCTTCTGTTTCTGAATCCAGCAGTGACCACCTTCTCCTGTTCGCCTGCGTCCATATATGGTTTCATATTTCCCAGAAATCTGTTCTCGTTTCAACGTCCTGCGTCAGTGCGTCCCCTTCGTTTGTCTGCCAAGACATATATACATTACATACGTATATACGCCGCAAGGAGCTTTAATTTATTAACTGCTCCACAGGTAATTATCCATTTATGGTGGAAGTGCCCTATCTCGCGGTAAAAAAAAACTTTTGTTATAAGAAAGAGATCCGAGGGAATATTTCGTACATCCTGTATATTGGTTTGTTTTTGAAGCACTCATTTTTAATTTCCGTTTTCCAATTCCGGGTAATTTTTCAATTTCACTACCCATGTATAATAACGTTTCAATTTCAATTTAAATGTTTTCAATTTAATAAAGAACTAAACAAATAAATAAACTTATACACTAATAATCTAAAGCTGCAAATTAAACAAAACTTATCTCTGTTAATAAATTAAGTTCATGCATTAATATTTCAAATAGATGAAATTAATATAGCTTAGCTTTCTGTCATCTCCTTTCATATATGATTTGTTACATTTAACTTCATATATCTGTCACTCTGGCTTTTTGCAGGGTAAATTATTAGTTTATGATATGAACCACTTGATACCTAGCACTGGGTCTTTCGATCGCACGTGTTTGCTTTCCTTTAGTTTTATCCCATTTTCAAGTCGTTTTTATATGCTTTTAGTGATACTATAATCAAATATGAAATATTAGCTCTATGAGTTAGCCAGACTTATGCTAATTTATATCAACTAATGCAGAATTCTTCGCGTTTTAAATCATTACATTTTCGTAAGATGTAGCACCGTTTTAACCGAGTTTATTTGAGATTTTCTAGGAGCCACTTGAACGCGTCTGCCTCCGTCGCCGACCGAACTCGAACCCTTATATTCATTAAGGAGCATGATTGTGAATAAAATAGTAAAAAACCTTAATGAAAAGTTTCATTTCTGTCTCGAGAATTAGTTGATCTGATCTCTCGCCCACTACTACCGTCTCGGTAATACAGTAGATAGCACCAGGATCCCGAGGACTCAGCCCCAACACTTTAGTACTGAACCGTTCTCAGTACATTTTCTTAAGATAAATGTTATAATTATATATTAGTTCTATTGTAATGTACCTTAACTCTCGAACAGAGACAAGGTATTACAGTTTATTGTGGAACTCGAACCACATCTGGAGTATCAACAGTTTTCTCTCCCATCTTCGCCCGAAATAAATCAGTGGATACATTTATGACTTACTTCTGGATGCAATCGAGCCGTTGATCGTCATATCCAAGTAAGTAGATGCAAACAATATATCCACTTCAGCAAAGTTGCACACAAGTAGTTCACGAACAGATTAAATATATACTTTTTGACGCCCTAACCCTAAATAATAAAGGCAGAAAGAAAGAAGTTGACGTTCTAGTAAACAAACTTTGAATATAACGTAAAATCTTTTGCACTTCACTTGTTAAGTATAAATTATTATTTGTCGTTAGATTTAGTGAAGAAAAAGTTATATATCTCCCAATAAATTACAGGAATAAATAGTAGTATATCGTTACTTACAAACATATATCAATACTACAGGATAAAGGGTTAAAAACAGCAATAAAATTACTAATCGATAAGTTCAGACGGGTAAATGATCTTTACAGCAGTCGGGGAGACTGGACGAATAATGTGAAAATCATTGAGAATAAGCACCATCCCCAATGTCTGCAAAATTAATCTGCATATCCAGGTTCAAAATTTGAATGTTAAGGTAGGAAAAATTTGAGAACCACTGTTTTTCAGGGCCAATAGATGTTATAATTCCGAATATTAGAAATAATAAAAAACTGTAATACCCGACTTGTGTTCCCGCCGGAAAAAGTGCGGCACTTTGATGGGATTACTTGTACCGAACTTTTTATACCACTAATTATAAAAATGTAAATTATTCCTTCTCTTTCGGCACAACGCAAGCATAGCATGGCCGCAGGGGTTTAAATAGGATTTGCTTATATATGTTTTTTCATTTGGAACAAAGTTATTGTAGCTTTTATTGTGGTTTATAAGAATTTGTAAAATTTAAAAGTGGTTTATTAAAATTTCTAACATTGTGTTAAAAGCTTAAAAAATGAATAGTTATTTTATGAAATTGGAGAACGAACAGTTAGACGTCCGAAATACGATAACAGAAAATATCTGTGTATTTTAAGTTAGGAAAAAATTTGATTGTTTTAACGAATTAAGTGCATAATTTTTCCCAATTAGGTATCGAAAACTAAAAATCGAGTCTTTGGTCTCTATGAAAATCAATGTAAACAATAATAAACAGATCAAAACAAGACAGCGAATGCTAATAATAATAATAATAATCATACTTTTAATGCCCAATAGGTGAACAATTCTTTTGAATTGTTCACAAAAATTGTTCGAAATGACCTCCATCTACACGTATACACATTTCGGCACGTCGAACTAAGGACATACGCACTCCGTTCAACACATTTGGTAAATTAGAATCATTTTTTATGGTTTCTATGCACGTTAGAATACGTTCTTGTAATTGTTCTAAAGTGTCAATTGGATTACATTCTTCTGCGCGTATCCAAGTGACACCTTCCAGCAAATCTGTTTATTGCAAAAAATTTAAGTATACATCACCATTTAATCTAACGTTATCAATAAAGAAAACAAAAATAAAAACTTGTACCAAAATCCAAAAAGTAACACAAAAAGCACGAACGAGAAGTAGTGTCTTACGTAACCAAGTATTAACGACTTGAACGATAAGTCAATAAAATAAATCTTAACAGAAGTGGCACAAAATTCAAAAAGAACAAAAGCAACAGACAACACCAAGGAACGGGTAGGTCGCATCGTGTGTACGTTGTTTACCAAGTAAGGACACAAACTGAAATTATTACTTGAGAATATTACATGGGAGAGTATAGCACGCGTAATGAGATAATTTGGCCACCAAGGAGCAAAAAACATGGCGGCGTCCTCTGTCGGTCGCTTTTAACTGCTTTGTCGGCATGCTTTTTGATGACTCCCGTCGCGGCCTAATTATCTCTTAGGCTCACCATACTTATTTGCACGAAGGTCAGAGTATCATGTGCGACAAGATGCGAGGCAATAAAGCTTACCCCAATATGCCAGCAGTCCTCAAACTATGTTATTAAGTACCTATTTTGGAAATTTTTGTTAATTTTTTTCTCCAAAATTATGAGCTTTAGACCCCATATTATATAAGGTTTTTTTGTTTGTCTTGTCGTCCCCTACCACCAGTTTTTTTGTAATGGCATGAGACTAATTTCACCCTGTATATTGTAAAAATACTGCTTGGTAAAGTCTTTTCTCAAAAATAGTATGAATAGTTTTGCTTATAAACCGTATTATTATTGTACCCGGATGGGCACAACTATAATTGCCATGTTTCTTACTTCAGATTTATTAGAGAAAATCGTTCTTCATAAAAAGTTTTGCTAATTCTTAGAATCCATAGACAGAACTTTTAAATAACATGATTAAGAAATAAGGAAACCTGCAATTTTGCCGAACGTAAAGTGAACGTTTTTTGAGCGGAGCAAAAGATTATTAGAGCAAAAAGATGCGTTTTGACTTTCACGATTGGTAATCAACCATTTACTATTGATACAGCTTTTTGAACCACCTTGGCAAGTTTTACTGAATACCGGATTATATTCAATGCGATTTTTTGGAGAGCCATCGTTATTTTTCTCGATTAGAAAACAATCCAAGAGACAAGCAACTGCCTCGCCTCCTCTTCGTGCTAATTCTACGGCAGCGATATGGTAGAATTAACGCATAAGACCTTCAGTGGTATTTTCATCCCAGAATAATATTATTTGGTTTACTTCAAACAAGCTTAATGAAATTGAACTGGTCATACGTTTGCATGGATCTGATTGCAGTTTCTTCCTGGCTGCATTGCGGGCATCTCGGGCAGGTTTAAATACTAAGCTCTTAAATGGGTTGTCATAATCTTATAGTCATTATAGTACTTCTCTTGTAAATTTGCACGAAACGTTCCACATAGTTTTTATTGTTGCTTCTTTGAATTATGTTCCATTTTTCTTCCTCATGTTGACCGCCCAATCTTTCAATGTCAGTTCTTCTATGCTTCTATGTTCATTTCATTCGTGTTTTCGTTCATGGCAAAATTCCTTAAATATTCTCCATGTGTATTTGTGACTTTTTGTGGTATTTATTGGAATTTTTTTTGATTAGCGTTTATAGATTGAAAATTGGCATTGCCAAAAAGTGACATTTTAAAAATTTGGCAGCTATTATAAAGTTGTCAAAGATATATAATTCTGTTATCGTATTGATTGAAAATTTTACTGGATGGTGTTATCAGTGTAATGTTGAAATGATTAGGTGATTTGTGACACATGATAAGAAATAAATAAATTTAATCGGTTGTTAGAACTGTCAAATAATTTTCATTTCAATTTTTTTAAATTAGTCCATTGAAATGTAACAAAATTTTGGCCGAAACTTGCATTTTGGGTAGCACAAGATTTTTTTCTATGCTTGAGGGGGAGGTTGTTGAATCGTTAAACTTACTTAAGTTGAAATAAAACGACTCATTTAAGTTTACCTTACTTTTAATGGTTTACTGAAAAATACACAAATAGTAGAGCAATTGACATCAGGGTGTGAGTAAACTTTACAAAAACTTTCGTCAGAATAATCATGTAAACAAATCATTAAAAGTCCTTCTGACATATAGCAAAATACAAAGCAAAATGGTACACAATTAAGATCCGTATGCAGTAAATAATTAAACTAAACTAACCACGATCTGGACAGAGCGGTAACACAAAGAATTCTTACGTTAACATAAAAAAGGCTTAATTAAATTACATGAGATCACACAAAAGAAAATACTAAAGGCTGTACGTAAAATTGATAAAAAGAAAAGGCCCGACAATTAATAATTTCGACATAAACTGGTTCGGCAGTTGAACATGGCGGCTTTTTAGTTCTTACAGCCTACACGGCCAACCGCCTCTACGCCATTTTTTTCAGCGTCTCCCCCGAGTTGGCGTATGAATATCTCCGTTTACTTTTGGCTAAACTTGATCGTAGAAGCTACCACGCTATTGGTCAAGCATTTGTCATGACTAGCCGATAAAATTTAAACTCGTATAATGCTCATACCAGTATCTTACAATTTAAATTTAAATAATGAACAGAATAGTCGCGCATTTTATCTCTTTGGCACACATAATTGAAATTAACAATATAAATTATAATGTGTTTCAAAACGCGAGCGTATGAGTATAAAACTCAATTTTCGGATTCTCAAATGAAAAAAATGTATTATTTATTTCTAGTTAAGGATAAAGTATTGTACTAGTTGAATTCATTTTACAACCAAATATTTACTTAGTTAAGGCAAAAATTCTAGTTCGTACATACCTACCATTTTTCTAACAAATAAGCTTCAACAACGATCTAAGTGAGCCATGAAAACAATATACAAGGATATACAAACATTTATTTCAACATATGTCTGTATTTCCTTGGTTATTTCTTGTTATTCAAGCAGTGTTGGAGTGGTAAAGAAGATGTAATTTTCTGCTATTTGTTTAAGCATCTGCAGTGAGCAAAGAAATATGTAATCAAACCACATGTTGAATTTTTTCTCCTTTTTCAAATTTCTCCACGTCGCGCGTCGGTCGTGTAGGTTAAAAAATAAAACGAAAAGTTTGTTATATTGTTTACATGCATGCATAGTAGTACAAGTATTAAAACATGAAAATCAATTATGTTGTATCACAAAAGGAATCGAAATACGTAGGGAGCCGAAATACTCCTCAGGGCATTAACAAAATCAATTGTTTGTTGATGCTACTGTTTGCTATGTTTATCTTGTATCGTATATTATTAATATGTTTCACTATACTAGCTACACACACACCCTCATATGAAACTTTTAGATACGGGGAACTTTTTATTACAAATTGGAAAACAAGAGGAAGACTAGAGACTCTAGCATGTTCGAGCTGCAGATGATTTATAATCTGTACTTGTGCAAACAAAAGTGGAATATTAATGTAACCGAATCTCGGGGGCACAGTAAAACACGATTAGTGAAACTGCGGCATAAAATAAATGTAAAGTGAACGTATTTTAGAAAATTTATTTTCTTTGTTCCCAACTAAACCTAATCAGTTACAATCTTAGAATTTTAATTGGAATTAATATCAAACCAAAGCAATTAAAATCGCTATTTTAATTAGAGAGCACTGAAAATTTATTGAACATTAGCAATAAAGTCATTTAATATTTTAATGCTCTTATTCTTCCCCCTTCAAATTAACTGAAACTTTTAACGACATTTAATATTTCTTTAATAGAAGTATTGCGAGCACTACGCTGATATGATAGTAAGCGTTTTATTTATATAAAATACTCGCGCTTCATCGTTGAAATCAAGAAAATAAATTTAAATGACTTCAGTCTCTAGAATCGGGCACACGTATACGGAAATTCTCGATAAAGCATTATTACAGAACACCTTAAACTTTTCACCTTTCACGACAAACCAGTGCTCTTCTGGCATTGGCCTTCAGCGTGCTGCGCTGGGTTGATTACAGTTAGTACTCTATTACGACGTACCACGACGGAGCGAATATCAGTTGATCGTTAGACTCAACGCAACGTTGCCAATATTACACTCTCATCCGCTTCGAAACCATTTACGAAATGGTTAATGACCTTAAAAGATACGGAAACATATATGTTATATAACATAGCCATGTTATACCTATAATTGAGAGAATAAACCGTTTACTTCTATTTATTCTACTTATTTACTAACCGAACTATAGAATAGCATCTAAAAACCATCTACCTTAACAAAACACGTTATATTACTCTAACTTCTTCCAAATTCTTCAGCCATTACCTTAAGTGGAACTTACATTTACGAGTACTCGGATACGGGTTGCGCTACGAGTTAAGTAATAGTGTTTACATTGCTTACGAATAGGCGTTTACATGTCCGAGTTTTCATACAAGCAGTGCAACTCGGATCCGAGTATAAGTACCGCTTTAGGACCACAATATAATATGACATTTAATTACGTTACAGATGTTGCTATCTGAAACAGTTCTCTTATTGAAATTATTCATTATTTATTTAAATTCTGTAGATTTTATTATATCCAGTAAAATAATTCTAATAGTGGGTGAATGTAAAGTTGATTACATAAAATCCACGTAAAGGTTTTCAAACTGGTTCAATAATAAATCGATAAATGAAGAAGTGTATCAAGTATTAAAATCTGACATTATTTCAAAACCAATTATTTATTATCCGAAGCTGGGTATTTATGACTATGCAAACAAAGGGCATGGCAGCATGTAGCACATTATATTGATGAATGGTGACGACAGATAGTATATTGCTATAGTGTTTGAATCCCTGATATATACACTGTTTGGGCGAAATTGGTTGCATCCCTTTGTCAGTGACATCTTGTGGTGCACATAATCGATTAATACGACAACCATATACGCTTACCAATTGACCCATAAGTGTGATCTGGAGTAATCTCCTAATCTGAAACTATTCGGTACAGTCAATTATGTCAGTTTATTACATGTTCTCTATTAGTTATTTGGTAACCCATAACAGAAGAGGTAGTTCAATAATGAACTTAATATTAATTGTAATACAAGGTGATTTCAAACTAGAATATTTCATGATGGAAGAAAGATATTTATTCTATTTTATTCTCTTATTTGTGAAGAAGGGATGAGAATTTATAATATTACCGATACTTAAACTAGTTAAATTGAACTAACTTTTACTTTTTCTGTGGAAGGCTTTTACGATATGCTGACGATCTAGTAATAATAGTCAGGAGGCGATTTACGAATACAATATCGTGCATGTACAAGATGCTCTAAATATTGGTCGGTAGGTGGTGTAATGACGAGGAGCTCCTTAAATTCTCGCAAAACCACAGTCATCATTATTACATGAAAGAGAGCTTTAAGAGGTCTAAAATCCCTAGCGTCAATTAACTGAAAATTCAGTTTGCCAATATGGAGTATTTTTTTTTACTAAAAACTGACATGGAATGCCTACACCCAAAGTCACATAGACAGCAACAATAAATAGTTCTGGGAAGACGCAGACTGTTATGTGGAAAAATTTGGGGGTTAAATCCCAAAACGGCCCTAAAGTTATATACCATGGCAGTAAGACCCATGAAAATGTACGAATCAGTAGCATGGGGGACTAAGTCGTTCCAGTTTGGAGCAAATGTTCTGTTAAAGACTTGCTTGCCTGTGCGTCACGAAGGCCATTCATATTGCCCCCACAGTTACTGCATTGAAGGCTCTTGTAAACTTGTTACTACTACTCATATTTATTCAATTAGAAGTTCAATCAATGGTGTACAAGCTAACGCAGGGCTCAACATCCATAAGGCAGCAGCACGGAACATAGCACCAAAAGTTATTATCAGGGCTGTACTTTCAATGATTTGGCAGTGGGTTAAAGTTTAACGGAGACGAAAGTGATGATCGCATATTGCATATCGATAGAATTTTGTAAGATTTCAAGCCATGATTAATAAATGTCAAACTGATTCTTATGTCACTTTTTTTGTCTGTATACTTTTTCGAATTCGTAACCGTTTTCGAGCTACACGCTCCGGAAAAGCAAACGTTTTCAAAAAAGGTATGTAAGATCAAAGTTGCAGAGAATTCCCTGGGCTTTCATCTGGTATAAGTAATTTTTTTCCCTACGATGCATCATTTTCGAGATATACCAAAAGTGGGACATTCTTTGTGCCCCCCCTCCTCTGGCTCACCTCCTAGACGTCAGGACTTTCAGTATGTTCACTCTCTAAGCATCCTGAACAACTTTCTAAAGGAATCGCTTAAGTCCCTGCTCGCGCACTCTACACCACCCGTTGGGCCATTCATTGACTGGACTATAGGTATACTCAAATGCAAATGATTGATTATGTCTCTAGCTGACATAAGTGTGTCAGGTAATGCTGGCCCTTGTACTATAACCCATTAATTCACATATTTTCTCTATTATCAGTTAGTTTGTATCTCACAATTTTTTTTAATACTGAGGATTCTTAAAATCAGGCAAGAGCTGTGTGCTATGATCACTTATATCGCTTATACTATTTTCGGTTACATTGTTTTGTAAATAATGTAATCGAAATTCGTACAAGTGGATATTATTCAAACAATTATTAAACCTACAACATACCTTAATGTAATATAGAAATACATCGTCTTCCATTTGTTGATGTACAAATAAATGTTTCCTTGTGTAGTAACGTTAAGTTTACTTGAGGGAAGTAATTAAAATAATCTAAATATTACCAACTGCGTAGTAGTGTACTATTGGTTAATTTGATTAACCATGTGTACATCATCAAAAGTTCTACGCGTTCTCTTTCACTTGAACGTGGCATTGCATTCACTAGTTTTACACTGTCTCAGAAGTGTCACAAAATGAGGTTCCACACGTGCCAAGAATAAAAAAGTTTTCGACACTTTACACAAAAAGGCATGTATTTCTCTGTTGTTAAGGTGATTTTTTTTATTATTTTCTTTGTTTTGTTTTCGTCAAATGTTTTCATACTAGTTAAAACAAAAATGTAGGCAAGAAGATTTTTCAGTTCATAAGAAAGTGGAACATTACTCGTGAATTTGCGAAAGGTAAGCTATTTTTACATACAATGTCATTTTTCCAAAAGAATGGCGGGAGTTTCTTTAGTGCTCCAGAAGATCTGAAAATGTTTGGTTGAGATCGGATTACGTCTTGTGAGGTTTTGGCACAACAAGTTGTTTATTTTTTTACTCGAAAACGAATGCATACACGATATTGCTTGTTTGTAATTTTGTGCTCCTCAATTTTCACTTTTACTATTATTTCATAACTTTTGGCAGTTTGGCCCAATTTTATTTCATGTTGCAACGACGATAGATTTTGCTATTACTAATTCAAGCCAGATTTTCCGCAAATATTATTTTATTACAGCTCTGCTTTAATTTTCTCTAGACTAGGCTAATAGTGCGAATATTAAATTTAAGATAGTAGTCAAGCCAAACTTTCTACTGCTAACTTAATTTTCGAATAACATCAGAATTTAATGAACATAGCGGTGTGAGAAATGAATTTTTATTGTATTACAGCGTACAATTCCGTTCGTGAGATTCCTGTTCGTGTGCTCCCTAAATTAGTTTTGTACATTTGGGAAATATTTTTCTGACAGGGCAACTTTTCAATTACAACGTGATTCATTCTCGGCAATTATCTGGAACTTTGTGGGAAATGCACTGAGTTTACTGTGTTCGTTGCAAGGATACAAGGAAATATCGGTTTCTGTAATAATACGATTACTTACAGCCTTGAACTAGTTACTAATTGTAAGCTGTAAATTTTATTTCAACGTGATTTATAAGCAGATGTTTTATCTACTAAGGTAATATTCTCATTTATTATTTGCATTTATTTCGAAACGCCACACTTCAAGACGTCTTACTAGACCAAAAACCTGAGAGAAAAAAGACTAAATGCTCTAAATTGATATAGGAGTTTACTGTTTCTACCACATCTAGGTAGTGGAGTGGAAGTACAGTAATCGTAAGAAAATCAATTTTTTAGATTTAGAATGTCATGAAACGAGATTTCAAATTTGAGCAAAACAATTTTCTGTCTGGCTGTCGGTGTGTCTGTCTATCTGTCTCTAACATTCTTTATATGCGCATGTTTCCTCTGGAAAGGTATAAAATATTGACTTGAAAGGGTCTAGCAGGGTAAGCTAGACGAAACGGTCCCCGAATGCATCTTTGAAATAGCTTACGTTATAATATTAGCAAGTCATAAGAACACCATTGGCGAACTTTCAGCCCCTAACCTCCATTAGTCCTTGATATAAGTGAAAAAACATGCGCCGACATGACTATTTCTTAATCTAGTTTTTGTCGCAAACTATTTTAGCTAGACGAATGAAACACAGACGATCTGTTAGACCATAAGTTAGCCTATATTATATATTTATTTTAGATTTATAAACTACTTTTAAAAGTTTGAAAAATGAAAATAATAATTTGAGAATTAATTTTTTTATGGTTGGAGCAGAGGTACAATCATCAAAAAATACATAATATGGCTAATTACACTTACTATTTCTACCAATTGTTTCATTAAAAACAAATAGGTGCAACACTTAAAAAAAACCGCGGCCTAAGCAATCACTACTTCCACATCGAGATTTTTCATCCAAGTCACTTTAAAGGAAACATCTTGACCAGATTGGCATTCTAGTATGTGGAAATTATTGGTCATAGAATTTTAATAATATTTCAGGTGAATATTTCAATTTTATTTTACCAACCCCTTCAATAATGGAGTAGGGGTGGCGGGGGCTTGAAAAATATTATAAAAAAATCTTAGGCCTTGGCCTCTAGTACATACACGGAATTTTAATTTTATATACTCTTACCAGCTTGCTTTACTTATTTTTTCCTATTTACCCATATTTAACCCCCAACTCTTCACCAAAATAATCCCAAAATATAATCTAGTTCCTGATATCATTATAATATATACGTGTACCAAATTACAAGTCAATATCTCAATTTTATTTTATCAATCCCTTTAAAAATGGAGTGCGGTGGGGCGGCGGGGTATGGGGATGAAAAATATTATAAAAAATCTTGAGGCCTTGGCTTGTAGTAATTACATTTCAAGTTTCTGTACTCCTACCAGCTTGCTTTACATATTTACCCCTATTTACCCTCTAACCCTTCACCGGATATCTTCAAAAAACAATCCGGTTCCAGATCTCGTTATAATATATACGTGTGCAAAATTTCAAGTCAATATCTTAAACCGTTCCGGAGAAAACGTGCGGATAAAAAAAGTTACAGACCGATAGACAGACAAAAATTTTTTTTCGCTCAAGTTTAAAATCTCGACGCATCGTGGCATTCTAAATCCATTTAAAAAAAAAAATTGACATTTTTTTTACGATTACTATACTTCCAATCCAATACGTGGAAGTATAGTAATAATGTGGAAGTAAAATAAGTTCGTTTATGAGCGGTTTTATGTACCACATAGCGAGATCTGGCACCAGAATATATTTTGAGATGATTCCGTCGATAGGCAGCTCTTAAAATTGAAATCATCTGAGAGGAGATAGGTCAATCTAGAATAGTTTATAGTCCGGGGAAAATCAGATGACGAGAGATGAATAGAACGCCCTACAAACCGTTACGCTCATAGCACTAAGATGTTAGGAAAAAGAAGCGGTGAAGCCTTGCTCTGACAGGCCATCACGTTAGATGGTGTTGTTTGGACCCTCGCTTCTAGTTTTTATTTTTTTTAGTAAGATTTACATCCCTTTAATTATTGATCTGTACAGTTATATATTTCATAATGTATGTGCATATTAATACTGTAATTAAGATTTATTAAGGTTTGAAGCATTCTTCTCAAATATTATTGTTCATTTGTATACTTACATTTAATATTCATAATTTGGCGTTAAATTGATGATTTATTTATTTGTGAATAATATAAACTAATAGATAATTAAAGTAGGTACCGTTTAGTTAAGAGTCCTCAATCTTATTCAACTTTAGTTTTAACCAAAATAATGTGTAGGAGATAGTAGGTTTAATACCTATCAAAACATTATCTTTTGTTAGTCGTCACACTGGTGGAAAATTATCATCAAAAATATTTCCTATTGAAAAATTGTCAGCAACATTGATCTAACTGTGGAACACGTTTCAAATCGTAACAAAATAATTTCGTGTTCATACGGTTTCATAACAATTATGTGCTTAGTAAACACCCTTAAAACATGTTGCCTTAAATGCCTTTAACCGAAGTTTACCTTAATCATAAAGTTACATGGATCTAGTCAACACATCGTACCTTAATTATAGTTTAACTTCAAAAGAAAGTTTGCTTTATTTTTTACATATTTAAGTACATAATATTAAGCAAATATTTTCAACGAAGGTAAGTTAATCCGATGTGAGTAGCAGTTTATGTTAAAAAAACCAAAAAACTTTTCAGTGATTGAATTTCAAAAATTTCGGATATTTTGACTAGAAAGCCTTCACTTGGCGGTTTTCAAGATGGATGATTACTATCTAGTCCAGAAATGAGAAATAAGCTGGTCAAAATTATCGAATTAGTGAAATAATATAAACAATTAAAGAAATTGTATCAGGAAAAGTAGCGATCCTCAGCATTGAGCGCTAAATAAATATTTTAAAACTTAACATCATATACGCTAACCTCTCGCCTTTCAATCAGTCCCATGAATAAACACATCAAAATTAATACAAATATTCAAAGAAGCTTCCATGCTAAATTTATTATTTGACAAGTTTGATTTCATCATAGAAGGGGTCACATCAGGACAGTACGCAAATACTGCAAATATTTAATTTCAATTTAAATACAGAATAATTCTGATGCTATGGTCCCAACTAATATTAGCTATGGACAATTTCACCTGTAGGGGGTTTTAATAAACTTATTAAAATGTAAATAGGGTTTATCGTTCCTATCGTCCTTAATACAAGTTGTAGGACCCTTTATGGATATTGAGGATAATAAATGTATTAACAATAATTTATTATCATTGGTATATACACCTAATGCCTCAAGTGATCCTGCTCAATTGACTTCTCTATCATACCTAAAAATAATTAATTAATTGCCATGCAATGGCAGAATATCCACATTAGGACCTTTGAACCTCCCTTTTGGTAAATTTACAGAATAAATGAAGTGTTACTAAAACAATAACTACACTATCGGGGAAATATGTTATCATCTTTGGAAGCAGACTTGAGGCGAGTGAAATTGGATAGAACATAATTGGAGTTCGAAGAACTAGTCCTTGGTGTTTTCTGGGTTCCATGTTGGGGCCATTACTGTTTATGTTGTATGTCAATGACTTACTTCCGGTCACATAAACAATAGACACTTAACAATGTTTGCAGATGACCTCACAGTAACTTTGGTGACCGACATATTTAAGAAATATCAAGAGGCAGTAATACCAACTTTTGCTTACTTCTCGAAATTAACAGCATTCTAATTAAATGTGGAAGGTTCATGTGACATTTAATGGTTTCCTAAATGGTAATTTCCAGCTTTTATCAGCACTATTGAAAATGTTATATTCACTGTAAACAGAGATGGTACGAGCCTACTTGCAAATGTTCTTGTAGATTTCACCTATACTGTATCTCATAGCAAAATGAATAATGGCGTTGAAGCGTGGTATGAAACACAAAGAGAAGCTGATATTCCTCGCACATCGGAAATCGTCCTATATCAAATCAGTTTCTGCCAGTCGACAAAAGTCAACTGAACATGTTACATTGGAGTTCGTATTTGACATTTTTATCATTGTTTTACAATATTTCAATTGATATTATTTGTCATGGCTCACTTTCTAAAGCAGAAAATTAATCGCCAATTAGACAAATTATTATCAAATTTGAAAATCGTTTTCAACAGGTGACAAAAAAAAAATTGCCATGTTGATATCCCATCTTCTTCGCAGAAACGATAACGAATAATATATTGCATTTGATTGAAACTCTTCTAAAACCTTAAACATAGCTACTAGAGAAAAAACTCAAATAATGGTGTCAGTTATCGAAATCTCAACAATTTTCAAAACGTGTGTCCATCTGTCTGTCCGTCTGTCCATCATAGTGATAGTTTGAGTCAGAAAATACCGACTGTATTTAAATTTGGACAGTAAGTTACTGTTAATCCTTATATTTACGCTTACACAAACATTATTTTCATATTTTTCTTAATATTCTCTGTAATACAACTTTTCAGCTAACAGTTAAACAGTGGAGTAATAGTCGTCCTCATGCCCAATCTGGGTAAAGACAATTGACATAATCTTCATTCTAGATCACATAAATTGGCCAACCGTGCTTTAAAGGGAAATATGGTTTGAAGTGATAAATCATTCAGTGCGTTGAAGTTAAATATTTAGTAATGTTGATATGCTGATATTCGTATCATCTATACTAACAGTGAAACGTATGTTTTGTTTTTTCAGAGCATATTTAAAATAACGCAATTTCTTTCGAACACAGGTTGAAAACCCTCCATGTCTTAGAATCGATAGCACACATATACGCTACAAAATATATGGTATTTAGACTTGAATTGTCATTTTGTGTTTAGCAAGCTCCTAACATTCTGTTACACTGTATGGTTTATATGTTTGAGAATATTCACTTTCGTATTTAAGTCGATTTTCATATTCAAGGCGCAGAGTAGGAATTTATATAAAAGATTTTTAATCTCTTATATAAAGTCGTTTATCAGTATATCACTCAACTTAGCAGAATACTTATAAATTTGTAAGATATCTGATACTGAAGTAAAATAGAAATGTGTGATCTAAGATCAAAGAAAAGGGCTATGTTTCAATTTATAACATGAATAAGCTTTTGAATTTCAGAATTTTAGATCAATATGTTGACACATAGCGTACCTGGGTACAGGTTTACAAATGGATTTTGCAACTTACTAAAACAAAAAGCACTGTATAATTTGTTTTAAAAGGAATTGCTGAATTGCTTTTTCATGTTTTCATCCAATTAATTAAATATACACGAAAGGTTCAACAGTACTGGATATCATACAGGATTTGTACATTTGTGAGTGATCTACAAGTGGCATTATTTCACATTTTTTATAATAATTAATTTTTTATATTAATCAATTTGATATAACACTAGTGTGATTATCGTCCTCAAATATCTGTAAATGCAATATTATATCCTCCTCTTAGCATAAAATGATCGAAATATTTCACCATAGCTTGGCAATCTCCTTCTAAATAGAGCCACCTAATTTGAAGGTCTTGGTGTCACCTTTGACTCTATAGTCGGAGACCTGGCAGCCACCTCGACTAACCTGCGTGGTACAAAGCTATAGTTTTGTGTATACTTAATGTGATACTAGTTAAATAAGGAAATCAATATCTGGCAAGGTTGTCACGGTTGCAAAAGTACCCTCTAAATTTTTGAAAATGCAAAATAATCATAAAATTGATGTAATCCAACAAGGCTGACGTTTGAATATGTTTTAATTTATACATTTTTAAGTATAGGAATAAATTGTCAGACAATTTACTCGGTTACAAATATCTGCCAGGTGAGCCTAAAGTTGTTAAGAAAGGTGGTAACTCCATAATGCCCATGTACAAAGCTGAAATTAGAAGAAAATATTCTTCGACATACAAACAGAACTGGCGGGAATAACCATAGCCGCAAAAGAAATTTCCCGTAGACAAATAACGGGAAAAACAATAAGAATCTACACTGATAGTAGACAATCACTACTGGCCCTGCAGAGACACAAAATAACAACAGGGTCAGTATGAGAATGCCATCAGGCACTCGTGAGCGCCTCCAGCATGAAAAGTGTCATTCTATGCTGGGTCAAAGGGCATGCACAGTGCAGAGGCAACAGGATAGCTGACAGTCTGGCTAAGAAGGCAGCCAGTCTAAGTATACTTGGACCTGGCCCTTAAAACATACTGCCGACCTCAGCAATAATACTAATGAATAAAGAAGACACCCACAGAAAATTTAAAAACTGTGGGATGAAACTCATAGTTGTCAGTTGGCCAGGGATCTGCTTAGATACCCTGACAAGGATACAACGATGATCTACCTGGGAATGTCCAGGAAGAACCTGCGCTTCGCGACAGGAATTCTTAGTGGTCATTGCCAGCTGAGGAAGCACCTTTATAACATGAAGTTAAATGACACACCCCTATGCAGAGGTTGTGAACAAGAAGACGAGACTGTCCAACACGTACTCTGTGAGTGCCCGACAGTCTCCTCTAGCTCTCTCCTTTTGGGAGAACGTTGGCCTACTTTGGCCGACTTGAGGGATATTCCCCTAGGCAGCATCACCACCTTCTTCACAAGATTAGGATGGTTGGAGGCCTAGGTGGAATCTTGTATCCCTGGGGAGGATGTACAAGGGGCCTAGGTGCTGCGGTCACCTAAATATGACTGCCCTCCCACAAACTCCGAACTCCAACTCTTCGACATACCTTAAGAAAGTGTATTTGATTGGTTACAAAAACTCGTTAGATCAGAGCATTGTTCGCCATATTCAATGGGAGTACAGGTGAGATAGACGATGCGATTTTTCCATCCTCTGTACCTGGTAAAGTATTGATCCTAGAAGAAAATAATAGGAACTTATTTATTCGAAATTTAATTTATTTTAACATTGTATATAAATACCTTTTCGCTAGAGGGCGTGGTTTTCAAGTTATTCCAGAAAAACGTGGAAAAGGGATCTTTAAACGCAGACTGGTCAGGACTTTAAGTATGTTGTTCTGGGCACGCCCCACAGAAATTGGCAACTATACGAATTATTTCTTCTATTTTTCCTTCCTTGATTGGAAATTACGTATACACAAAATTGTAGCTTTGTACCTTGCTTGTTAGTCGAAGTGGCTGCCAGTTCTTAGACTACTACGTTGCCATTCGATGGATACAGGAGCCAGCATGCAATGTCCTGAAACATTTGTAATAGCTAAGTGATGATTATTCCTTTGCCGAGACTATGGCAGACACAAAAAGTGATATAAGAATTCTTCTTAGTGGTGAGAACTTAATTTATAAAAGATATTGATTATTAAAAAAAAAATCACAGATCTTGTATTTTTCGCAAGTATCTTAAGCGTATTGAAAATACCAGATGCAACTATAATGCTCCTGGGATTCAAGGATGGATGGCTAGGATGATAGGTATTTTCAGCATTTGCATCAAATTTAATAATACCACTTGGGTTCATTGTAATTGGACCCATGTTCATTGATAACTTTTTTTTAGATCAACCAGCTATCATCAGTCAAATTTTGTCATAAAGCTTATAAAACACCCTGTATAGTGCTTTCCTACTGTACTTTTTTATACATAGATGTGTTTCATAATTTTATTTACATAATTTTAAATATATGTGTCCATGCGATCGAATTAAGCTAGTCCATGTTTTATTGGGTTATTTTGTTTTTTAAATATTAATTTGAAAGCGGCGGTGTTCTGTAAGAAATAACGCAAGTTATGCAAACTAAGTGACATACGATATGGTAGTGTAGGTATATATTACAAGATACCATTAAGTTTAGGAGTGTTTGTGTTTATATTTTAGTTTCGAGATAGTCTGGAATGAAGTGAGAATGACAGGGAAAAGTCTGATTGTTAGAACGTTATGATGAGATGGACTTGATTACACATACATATTTGGGTCGTGAAGTACTTTTTAAATAATGAAAATAGTACATTTGTTGATTTGTTGATATTTCTTATAGTACTAATAAAAGAATATTCGAATTCCATATACTTACCTTTTGTGTCTGATGTTGCAACTAGTTCAACATGTGGCAGAAACAGAAGTTGAACTAAATACGAAATACGAAACCAGTAAATACATTTATAGTTGAAGTAAGTCATAAGAGAACATGCGAGTTGTAATCACTAAGTCGCAAGTCACAAAAAACATTCGATTGATACAGATACTTATACAATTGTAAAGACGAGTTATTTAGCGTCATTTCTACCACTAAGAAAATTTTTCATATCTCATATATCACTTTCTTCTGCCATGCTCTATGGAAGAGGATTAATAATGTCTCTAGCTATTACAAATGTTGGATAGTCGAATACTGCTCTATGGATTGGAGTTTACTATGATGTATACAACTCAGATAAAATGCAGCGTTGCTACCTTAAAACGGCTTCCATAACTTCCATCATAACTGCTTTCCAAAAATTGCACCTGTTGATAAAGAAGAAGACATTTCAGCTGGTATTGCCAAAAATACTTAAATTAGTGATCATTGTTTATTTACCGCTGCAGCCATCTATTTGCAGAATTATGTCACGCATGATATACGGAAACTGTAAAATGATTTTATCACAATGTAAACACCGGCACCTCCACCATATGTTATAGTATTTTTGGAAAACATGCGGATGAAAAGGTGTTATTTTAATCTGGAAAATCGATTTTGAACGGATGGCGGTTTTGACGGTTTGGCCGCCTAGGCAAAACGGAGGAACACATAGCAGCAACATGGCATTTTAGTCTATACATGAATTTATACAGCCAGCGCAAAATTTCGATTCAAATCCCCTAGGCTTTTCTTTATCGAGGTCAATAGTTCATAAATATAATGTTAATATTCGCGCTGAATTGTGCGCAAAAATCTAACATGCTATCAATTTCATTAAAAAGTGTTGTTTAATATTTGAATGCATAACGGAATGTATCTAAACGAAGGCTATTTTCAATATTTACTAAAAATACCTAATGTTTTTGGATATTGCGCAATTTATTTTTTGCCACTTTACATTTCTTATATATTTTAACAGACGTAAAAACAATTTAGTTTTTTTGTTTGTAATATATGGATGGGTAATTCATTAAAATAATATATTGTTTCCATTAAAAGTCTATTTTTGTAATATAACAACTTACCTATTTAAAATCTATAAGAAATTTGTTTCTGCAACGATTGCCAATTACCGAAGCCAGAGAATAATAATATTAATAATAATAAAACATCTTTATTCAGTAATACTTTGCCGTGTAGAACGAGTCACAAATAGAAAGAGGAAGATAGTCTTACGTAGAGGTTAGTTATGAACACATTTAGTTATTATAATGTATAGACACAAATTTATACATAAATTAACAAATATGTCTTATAGTATTTACGAACCCAATGGGAACAGTACGGAACTAGAGGATCTTACGGGGTATTGTCAACATATAGTTTCACATTGAATGAGAGAGCACAGAATTTTAAAGATTTATATTCACCACTCCTCGTCTACAGTCACAGAAGTCTACAGAATTTGATTTGTCCACACCAACCTTGTTCAGAGTTTTTGCATGCCATAATATATAAAACAAAAAATACGTATGAACTATTTGTATCAAATGATCTGTACGAGGCAGTGAAGTACAGCTAGGCAGCGTTATAAATTACTTAATTCTAGTGAATATTTGAAAAAAATATTAGTTTTATTTCTGTGTTTGAGTGTTTTTTCACAATTAATTATTTAAAATGGCATTTTGGAGGCCTTTCGATAGTAGTGACAACGAAACGGACGATTTTGATACAGAGCCTATACAAGCGGAATTTGAAATTAAAGACTTACACGTACAAACTCAAAGAGTTATTCTTAATATTTACTTGTGTATAGAATGCGAAAATATTGATTTTTCATATAATCAAATTGTGAAAAGATTTGTAAATTAACCAAATTTAGCCGTACTAAAATTTATAGGGTTATATTAGAGTCGGAGATGTAGTTGATCATCCATTAAAAGGAAAAGTATTGGACAAAAACTTAATAAACTTGATAACGCGACCAAACATGTCATTCGTCGATTTGTGTATGACTTTTACAATGAACAGAAGGTGAACTATAAATCATTAGATACTTTGCGAAACGTTTTGCTCGATTGCGGTTTTAGGTACAAAAAATTGGACAAGCGAATGGTAGTTATGAAATCAGCACGCATCGTTGATCATCGACACGAGTACCTGCGTAAAATAAAAGAACACCGAGATGCAAATTAAGACATAAATTATCTTGACGAAGCATGGTTTGACACCCATACTTCAATACGGTTGGGTAGATAACACCAAAAAGTGTAATTTAAGTGCTCCATGTTCTAGGGGAAAAAGAATTATAATTCTACATGCTGGAAGTAAAAACGGTTTTATTCCAAATGCGTTGTTGTCGTCTGCTAAAAATATCAAGCAATCTTCTGCCGACTACCTCGAGGATATGACAGCCGAATTATTTGAGAAGTGGGCAAAGGAACAGCTGTTACCAAATATCCTAACAAATTCTGTAATTGTTATGGACAATGCGTCATACCATTCGCGGCAACACACAAAAATTCCAAACACCAAGAAAATACTTTATTAGAACTGACTGGAAAGAAAAAATTTAAAAAGGAATATGCCGTTGAAAAAATATTTGAAGCACACTATCATACTATTTTACGTCTGCCTCCATATTATTGCGTTTTCAATCCCATGAAATGGTGTGGGTTGATGTAAAAACAAGACTACGTCAACATGATCAATCCCCACAATTAAGTGAGTCTGTCTTAAAGAATATAAAGATAATAGTAGACGAAATAGGCGAAAGCGATATATGGAGGAAGTTTTTATCTCATGTGATAATAAAGGAAAATGAATGTTCTATATTACCACCTATGAATCCAATTATTATTAATGTAAATACCGATTCAAGTTCTGAAAACTCAGATAGTGACTAATGAAATATTGTTTATTTAAAGTTCATTGACAAAGCTTTTTGAAATTTGTTTATTTAACGTCGACCTATTTTCGTTACTGAGACCAATTACCGATGCCAGGAAACGAGTTACCCCTTTAAAATTTTGCCGAGTCTTCCCTTTATAGAATTCTAGATATTTTCTACCTGACTAACGTCATGATACTGGAAAGTTCATAGTATCATGACCTAACATTTAATAAACAAGGCAGTTGCTACTTTACGCTCCTCCGGAAGGATTACATAACATCTATGCAACTCCCGCCTAAGATTACATAACTTTTCCGCTAAAAGACAGAAAGAGAGGTAGGTCACTAGACAATAGACGTAGCCTTAATATATCATTTATGTGACATCAAATGTGATAAACATATTTTTTCATTAACCACTTCCATTGAATAAAGGTATTATAGAAATCCATTTCTTTAACAATTAAAAAATAATTATTTAGTGTTTAAAACATTTTTTATATTTCCACCGCCGCCGCCTATTTCCCATAAAGGAGATGCCGACTTTACTCCGAGGTTTCGTTTTTATGCTGTCCCAATTGAGATGGTATATACTATACACATAATATGAGTTAACAAATAAATGTGTAAACATATAAAAGTAAAGAGTAATAAAATAGAATAATACGATATGGAACGTAGATATCGCTAAAATGTAAATATACATTTAAATTAAGAGTAACAATCGACATCTTCTTTGATTGCTAATATTCTTATTTCACCCTCTTCGATATCTTTGCAGTCATAACAAATTACAACTTACCTATTACGCTACATCAAAGTCAAAGGATATTTTCTATCTCTATAATGGATGGAAGTTGTGATGTCTAAACATCTTTTCAAGTACATTTTCTCATCGTTTCTTATCTATAAGATATTTGTTAAAGGGGACTGTTTCGCATAAGGAATCTTTATACTGATATATTTTGTTTATATTGATAAATCGCAATGAAAATCTTCGATTATGTTTCGTAAATACGTAACATATTATTAAGTTTCACTCTGATCAGACTAACTTAAAGAATTAAATATTTGAAGCCGTTACTTTGTGATAATCAATCATCATCTGTTATAACACTCGTTACTTTATCTTTTATCACTTTATTGTAACCAAAACGTTACTACAATTTCGGTACTTAATGATAATTATCATTAACGATTAATAAAGATTTTACATCCAAGTCGCTTTAAAGGAAACGTCTTGACTAAATTTGCACTCTAGTATCTGGAAATTATTGGTCATAGAATTTTAATAATATCCGGGGCGGATGTCATAGAAAAGTTCGAAGCGTTGGTTTCTACCCTGTACGTTAAAAATTACATTTCTAGTGTACCCTATTTATTTTCCCCTATTCACAACCTACCACCTCCCACCCCTTCAATGGAATAATCTCAATCAGATTTCATTTCAGTATAATATATAACCATGTCCCAGATTTCTCTTACCAGCTTGATTTATTTATTTTCCCCTATTTACTCCTACTTAACCCCAACCCTTCAACCGAATCATCTCAAAATATGATCTAGTTCCAGATGTTATAATACACACGTCTATCTTTCAAGTCAATATCTCAATTTTATTTTATCAACCCCTTTAATAATGGAGTAAGGGTGGTGAGGGGTGGAAAAATATTTTTTAAAAATCTGAGGCCTTGGCTTCTAGGATATACAATTTCAAGTTTCTGTACTGTCAAAACATAATCTAGTTTCTGAGACCTTGGCTTCTAGTACATACACCGAATTTTAAGTTTCTGTACTTTTACCAGCTTGCTTTACCTATTTACCCCTGTTTAACCCCCAACTCTTCATCAGAATAATTCCAAAATATAATTTAGTTCCTGATGTCATTATAATATATACAAAATTTTAGTTAAACATCTCAATTTTATTACATCAACCCCTTTAATAATGTAGTGGCGATTGGGGAAGTCAATATCTTAAACCGTTAGGGAGAAAGCGTGCGGACAAAAAAAAGTTACAGACAGACCGACAGACAGACAGATAAATTTTTTTTCGCTTAAATTTAAAATCTCGACGTTTCATGACATTCTAAACCTATTTCAAGAAAACACAAAATTAAATTTTTTTTTTACGATTACTATACTTCCAATCCACTACGTGGATGTGGAAGTAAAAATAATGTCATTGCATATAGCTATAAAACATTAAATTTTGGTGTAGATACGTAGGCGATGTAATGTCCTCGGTTTTAGAGGTAAATCCAGACAATTAAATGCCCTTCTACAGTTTAAAAATACTATTCACTCTAATATGTTTTACTGTAGACACGGAAAAATACAATAAAATCATTTTTCTGAACTTAACCTTAGAATGTAAAAACAACAAAATTAATTTTAAAATTTACAGAAAATCGACATTCACAGATACCACCATATCAAATTTTTCATTTAATTAAAAATCACATAAATTAGCAGGTTACAACTTAATGATACATAAGAGTTCTGTCACTGCCTCTTTCAGAACAGGCCTTGAAGACAAACAATAGAAATTTTAATTTATTGGAAACAATTAAAAATATCATACCATAAGATCTATCCATATATTAAAGATAAAGAAAATACTAAGTATGTATAGCTAATATAGAAATTGCTAACATCTTGTCAAGTGATAATCTTAAATTAAATCTTTAAACACAATCACAAAATTGTCACACCTCTTGTTTAATACCAAAGACAAGACTAATGTTTTGGAAATATCAGGTGTTCATAAGATGACATGTCCGGATTGTGATGCCCTCTATATAGGTCAAACTGGTAGTACGTTTAAAATTAAATATAACGAACAAGTTAGACTTAACAAAACAGGTTCAACGTTTTCAATTTTTTGAAATTCGACCATTCTTTCCTTTAGAAAATCTAAATATATTACATATACAAGAGAAAAGTTTTAAATTACAGTGACCGCAAAATTTGCTTGTTTTTGCATAGTAGATAGCGGGCTAACGGAAAGAGCAAAATAAATCGTATAGGGCTCAAATTATACTTTGAGAAATTTTAAGGTTAGCATATTTTTCAATTTTTCGAAAAAATGGAAAAATCGTCCCGATTTAAGGGCAGAAAATATTTAAAAAAGGCAGTATAATATGAATATTTAAAAAAATAAAAGAACTGTTATTGTTACTCAGATTTTATATTGTATGGATTTTTTGCATATTATGTATTATTCAGTAGTGTATCTGGAAGAGTTTAGGAAATTGTCCTACAACCTTTCAACACAATTTCTTAGTACATGTGAGTTCGACTAGTCATAAAAATAATTCTTGTGAAAATCTCGATTGAATCGTGTTGCAAAAAATGTACATAGGATGTACGTAGGACTCACGAATTGTTTCCCTTACGCTACAGAGTAATATATAATCCGTAAAAAATTCATATAATAAAAAATCGGAGTAATAACAATTGTTTTATTTTTTTAAATATTCATTATATACTGCTTTTTAAAATATTTTCTACCCTGAAATAACAGGTGAATGTTAGGCCTTTCTTGCGGTCACTCTTGGCTGCAATCTCTAGAAATTTTTAGATCTAACCAAATTCCTCATAATGGTATCTTTAGTGGCGAGTTAGATCTATATTACACATCCCTGTTTAATCTATTTAAATGTTCATAATCTCCTTATACACAAACTCTATTAATCGTTTATATTAATAGGGTAGGTAAATTTTCATAATCCCCTTTTAAATTAGATTATGAAATCCTGCTTGTAGGTAAATTACTTGAAGTATTGTGATACACCTTTGTACTCTCGCATTAACTTGTGAATATTTGAAAATGGCACGTTAAGTGCCGAAACTGCAGTAACATTTTGGATACAATATATTCAGTGATAAAGAAACAAAGTAAAAAGTGTTTTAACAGATCATAAAGACTAACTTAATACAAGGAGTATCTACGGACAATAACTTCCACAATTTTTCGGGTTAAAATTTATAACAACGATAGCAAGAAAATTAGGGAACCGAAAAATACCGGACACATTTGTACAAACGCACTGTGTTGATCTTATATTAATTTGTCTCATATATTTTAAATTTGCAGTTTCCTTAAACAAATGTCAAATGAATACTGGAAACTGTTCACAATGAATAACACCTGAGGTAAAATTTTTTGTCCAAAGTAGCACGTACCTTAATGGAGTTATTTTTAAGATTCATTTGTATGCGCTCTGAGCCATCAAAGGAAGTTGTTTAAGCCGGGCACACTAATTTTTCAGAGGCTAGAAATCCCTAGTAACTGTATTCCCCCTTTTATTTCTTAATCTTTCTTGTGAACAATTGAAATAGCAACCTTTTGTATGAAAGGAAAGTGTCAGTAGATTCAATTTGAAATAAAACCGCCCTAGATAAGATATTTTACGTATTATGCATGAAAGTAAATAAAAATAAGACCTTAGATCAGCTATTCTTTATGAATTACTGTTTCCTTAGCTCTGGCTATTCATTTTCTTACTAAGCCCATTGTATAAAACATTGCTTCTATTTGGCTATTAAATATAAATGAATTGGGCAACTAAAATTGATTTTTATTATCTTTAGCGTGGTGTAAATGTAGTCCAATAAAACTCACCTCACATGGTAAACAACTCCAAAATCAGAGGCTAGGCTTTCCGGATGGGGATTACACATTTGAAAAACCGCAGGCAATATCCATTACCGACCGACATTGCCAGTGTCGAAGCTGGGAGTCGAACCCAGTACACGACAGACAGACTGACCAAGCATGCTTGTCGGTAGAACGCTTTAGTCAGCTGAGCTACCGTGCCAATAGCACATATTTTGAACAGACCTTAAATTTGTTTAATTGAGAAGGTTCTCAATCCGTCTGTAGGTTTTCTTTTGATGTTTGTTCAATCATTACTCTGTAATAACTTAAGCGATCTCTATTAAATGTTTTGTAAATTCTAGACGGCTGGGTAGTGATCTCATAATAGTTTCATCCAGCTATAAATAAAAATCGGAGAAAGTTTTAATCGAAATTTTTTTAAATCTTCTTTTTTATATTGTTGTTGATCTGACCAAAGCATTTGGTACTGTGAGTCACTCACGGAGTTCCGCAAGGTACTGTACTGGGGTCGATATTATTTACATTGTATGTCAAGGACTTATTTAAGCTTCCCCTGATAGGTTAAGTGATTAGTTTTGCTGATGACACAGTTTTTGTTATAGGGGAAAGACTGGAGTGCTATAAAATCAAACGTCGAAAATTACTATCCATTCACTAGTTACGCTCATAAACTTCCAGATTTCTCCGCCATTAACATTAACTATAATAACAATAATATTTTTGAAATATTTACACAAATGAATAATAATTACAACCAAATGAATTAAGTATCAAAAAAATCCAGTTTTAAATTGAGGCATGCATTAGGGCTGATGAAGGTTTGATAGAACATATTCTATCAAACCTCCATCAGTCCTAATGTATGCAATATATTAATTTGAGACAAGACCCCATTTTTTTAAATTTAACTAAACTTCGGATTCAGGGTTTTTGAATAATTTTGAACAAGTTTTGTTAACATAATTTTTTTTTTAAATCCCTACCATAATTTTTCGATTTTTTTCATGCATAGTATCGTAAGTGGAAAGTGATTTTGTGACCTTGGTGATCTCTATCTTTAAGATCAGTTTATTCAAATCGGAGAAAAAACAAAAGAAATATTACGCTGGTACACTCTTAAGTAAGACACACTGTAGTTCTTTATTCATAAATGTACAATGTAGAGCTTAAAATGACGTTTGCATGGGAAAGCAAATAATACAGAATTCCAAAATTTATTTAAAAAGAAGTAAAATAATAACAAATGGATTAGTAATATTAGAAATAACTATATTTTATGTGCCAATAATTTATAAACCTCACCATCTGGCGGCGTAGAGGGTAAACAATTTGTTGCAACCTGAGAAGGTAAACAATGATCGAGCTTACTCCAATAAATCAATAAAGACATAAAATACAACATTAACTAAACACAGTAAAAACTTATATAAAAAAAACTTCATAACCAGTGTTTTTCATTGTGCAAACTGTGGGTCGTTATGGAGTAAACACTCATATTTTTCATCGTACTTACTATGAATCGCCGTAGAATAAACACTCGTAAACATTCCATATTATAAAACTGTAATATAATAATTTATTTTCGACATCATTTATACAGGATATTAAAAAATTTATACATAGCTTAAAAGAACCTTCCAGGTACTGACCTAATCAACTATTTTAATATTTTAATAAGTTGTAGTAGCGATCGTTTAAATGGAGATACTCCAAATGAATACTTAGAGCTTAGACGTGTTATTTAAATAGTTAGCGTGATTATTACTATAAGACGTGTTTGCTCTAATATGTGGAAGAATGTACGGAGAGAAATAAGATAAATTCATGGTATATCAAAAACTTAGGAAGTGAGTTAAATAATCTACAATGGTTTACAAAAAAGAAAAAAAAACAAAAAACAATGAATTCCTAGAAACTTGTTAAAAGAGCGAGAGTAGTAGAAAAAGATGAAATTAAATGAATACGAAAATAATATTAAATAATTTTCTACTAAGAAACTCATAATTTCGACATTAATAAATAACAGATTAAAAAAACAAAATCTGAAACAGATAAAATTGAACTAAAAATATAAAATGTTTTAATAAATGAATCCCAGTAAATTACTAATATACGATTCAAAAGTATTGACCCCTCAATTTAATCGCGGATGTCTCAGAAAAGGTGGAGTGTAAAAAATTTAAAAAATTAAATGTTCATTATGTGTCTATTCTAAAACATTCTCTGAAATTTGAATAATCAAGTATCAACGTTTATGTTAATAGATAATTCAGAAGCTTATTCCGTAAGAGAGTTGTGTAATTCAACCTTCAACCTCACTAAAATAAAACCAGTACAACCATTAAACAATTTAAGTCTAAATTTTTAAATCTTATAAAAGACCCTACATTACATCTAAGCTAGGAGTTGCTTTTGTTTCTGCTGTGTAGATCTTATCTATGGTTCTTTTTTTGTATTTGTATTTGTACTATATTTGGATGAATAAATTATTTTTACTAACGAAAACAAATTTTGGGAATAAGCCAGATTTAAGTTGGAAACCGTATTGGGACCACGACTGCACATCTTATTTACAAATTTCAAGTTTTGTAATTAAATTACCATAGAAATTATTTATAGTATTTTATTTTGCCTTCTTATGGCTAAGAATGGTTATTTTATTCTACAAATTACTATATTATCTAAAACTTTGTCTAATAATTTAAATGCTACTCTAGAGGGTAATTCAAACTGCGTTGAGGCTGCTATAATTTATAGAGTCAAAAGCCATTCCGAAGCTTTAGAAGATTAATATGCTGTATTATCCTACATTAAATGCATTCAGCACATCACCATTACCACATGACAGAGGACTGTGGCTGTTATGAGTAGTTGTGAAAAGACAAGTTTAAGACAGTACTGTTTCTTACCTTACGCAATTTTTACTGTTTATATATAAATAATTATATCTTGCACCATAATTTGATGATCACAGCCTACTGTTGTTTGTACTGAATATTACCTCCTCCAACAGCTTATTTCGTTTGATCGTCCTAAGGACATTCTTTTTATTGTTGAAATTAAAAATAAATGTTCCTTAAACTCTTCCCATTAAAGGCAAGTAGCTAATTCCACGTCTTCTTCTCTTCTGGGTCTAATAAAATCATGTGATACTGAAATGAAATACTTACACTTTTCCAGTTTTAAATTAGTTTCAAACTAAACAATATCTTGTTTAATTTAACAAACACTAATTTGAATGGCGTTAAAATTATGCCAGTGCATACGGTCGAATTATGAAACTTCCATCTTACTAACAGATTGTGATTTTTTTTAACGAACCATAACTATCTGCGTCTACACATGGCATGAAACAGATACGCCCTTGCCACAAAAACAGTTTCCGGAGATACTTTTTTCATAATCATCGACCTTCAAACTTGATGGTGCTAGGGTCAGATAAGAAAAGAAAGCAATAAACGAGGAAAGCATGAAATCACTAGGGGTTGTGCCTTGGGAACGCAGGATATACTAACGTGACAAACTCAGTGTGTGCCCTCGGGTGACGTTAGCTGATATCCATCAGATTATCCTGTGTAACCGCCACACCAAATAGCATTTCTGTCATGTAACTTTTCCTTCAATGAGCCTAGGCGACCTTGGGTTTCATATTCTCTTAAAGTTATACCCTACTATAGCACGAGAAGGGTTTTACTTTATAGTATTTTATATATTATGTAATACATAAAGTGAAGGAAACTGAGTAAATTTAATGTGTCAATTTGTATTTAATGGAGCAATGAATATGTATTTTAAAGGAATCGTTTTAGGATAACCGATGAAATAAAGAGGTTGACAAAATAAAATTGAAATGTTTACTTGAAATTTGGTACACTTATATATTATAACAACATCTGCAGCTTTATTCTTCACATACTTCGCAGTGCACGTATACGTATTGATGGGAACGGCATATTTGTGAACACTTTCTATATACAGTATTCTTCACTGCATTTCGTTTATGTGCACGAACAATAGCAATCACTCGTTAAAATACACTTGGGGTGCCATGGAAATTTTCGAAAAATACCTAACTTCACTGCGTTTGAAAGGACAGATGACATATACATATCTTGACTGATTTAATTTGTAGCTGATTTTATTCTTTTAAAGAAAGAAAAATAAAAGTGTACAGGTTTTTTTACCTTAAGGAAATGGCTTTGGGAACCTAGCCCGTATAGCCACGACAAATTTTTTGTATTGAAGAATAGAGATTCTTGAAACATATTCTTTATAGTATTTTGCAAACAGCGGAAAGAAAAACTGTCTATGAGAACTAAAAGAAAAACTATATGTAAAAATATTAATGAAATCTTTGCATTCTTTCGATAACCTGACTTCTACGTCTCTAGTCCTCTACGACCAGGCAGATTAAACTAGTATCTACATGATCCCCTATGATATGTAAATTCAGTTAAAAATGAGAACAAAGGGCTGAAATTAATTTATTTACCTACCTTGTCTTTAAAAAATTTTTCATTCTAACGAATTACATTTTCATAAAATCTCATTCAGTTTCTTGGAAATGCTTAGCCTTTGAAATGTTTTCGTCCTTATTCTGGACTCATCAGAAAAGCACAAAGTCACTCATAACGATGTTCCATGCAAAACCAAGGCAATATCCATGAATAAGTATGAAATATTTATATTTGACATTGACTGATAAAAAACAACAGATCTCCACCTATCTATTAGCTAACTAGTATTGTAGCCTATATACTCTATGCATGTTTAAAAGTGAATTATTTATTATTTTTTTGCTTATAGTAATGAAACATATATAATTTAATGTCTCACGTGACTATGGAAATACATAAACAAAGAACTGTCATGGTTGACGGCCAAAAAAGTTTTGAGAACGGAAGTAGATTCTCTTCCGAAACGTTAACTACCCATAGCTTTGATTTTGAGTTTTTAGTTTATAACATTGTTCTAGTTTATATATTTTTAGGTGTGAGACTTTTTGAAACAGTTAAGTACTCAAGAACCAACCTCTGTCTGATCCGTTTGGCGCAGAGGTTTTTTCATTAAAATTTTTAAATATTTTTCAGTGGCAAAATACCCAATAAAAAGTAAGAGAAACATATTCCTTATAGGATTTTGCAAACAGCGGAAAGAAAAACTATCACTAGTCAGGCTTGTTGGCTTGAATCAGCCTGACGGTCGGGAACGAGTAGTTCCAATAAATCCGGCACTTCTCGTTCTCGACAACGGACTCGATCTCTCCGGGAACATAAGGCAGCACTGGTGTTCGGTCTACCTCGTACGAGTGCCGAAGATGGTAATACAGCACTCGTAATGCCGCGTTATGTCTGTGGATGTAGGCCGAAGTCGCATAAATCGGACATGCAGAGAGTAAATGCATGAGCGACTCCGGCGCCTGATGGCATTATTATTATTATTATTATTTGTCATATTCTCTCCTTAGAGGGAGGTTCGGTGTACCATCCATCGGCTACTAGCAAGATGGCGGTTTCTATTTTTAATTTATCGGTAAGTTCAGGAATTTTCCAACAGAGTTACATGTATTTAGAAGGACAGATTTTTGAATTTATTATTATTATTATTATTATTATTATTATTATTATTAATTATCTCGTTTAATATAAAAAATAAAATTCCACTTTTATGTAAAAACAAATGTCACATATGATCATAGGTCAATAATTTCACAGAAAAATTGCCTCTTATCAATTTCGTTCAGGGTACCCTGGAGGAAGAAAATTTCCGGAATTTTTTGGGTTGCCATGGTAACGACACAAAAACAGAGTTCTGATTGGCTAAAAAGAGACGTGTGAAATTTTCAATAAAATTGCTTCAGCATGCCGCTATTTTTTGCAATTTGTTCGAAACCGTCCTTAACTGGATGAAAAATCACAAGAGCAAAAAAAATTTCTAAATAAGATATTTAATAATTAATCAAAATTCTTAATTTGCCGCAAGACTAAGAATATTTGACTTTGAACTTTACCGAATCACCCTGTATCAGACACTTCTTGCTTATCAATACGAACTTGCTCTAATGAGCATGTAGCTCATCAAAATAAAGAGCCGGATCCACAATTTGATCATCGTCCGTCAATCTGCTTGAAGGTTATTAGGAGAAGACTGGTTGCCTTGCATCCACTTTAAGAAGCTGTTACTCGGTTAGCAGGTGCGGTTGAAAAAATGTTTATTAGGAAAATCTTAATTATCGTCATTTTAATCACCCCTTAAATAGGGGATTCGTTTCCCGATGGTGCCAACGTGACTGACGAAACACGCATCGAGTGTTGTGTTCAAATTATTTGGTGTTTGCGGAAACTACAGAACGAAGCTCTTTCCACGACTTATTTTATCCATATTATCTATTATTACTTCAATAAATGTATAAATTTGCATTAATTTATTGCCACTACTAAATTCCGTTTATAGTTCTGAGGCACAAGAATTTGCATACTTTAATCCTTCACCAAATAAATATTCGGTAAGGAAGTTTATTAGTATTTCTAATGGGCCGTATTCTCTAGATAACATACTAAATTACAGTATTTACACGGTAGTTTCTGTTGGATACAGTTTCGCAGTATACATTTCGGATTATTAAAGATTCCTCCTAGGAGTAATTTTATTAATGCAACACTTGCTGCCGAAAATCGTAAAGCTTTTCCTAATTACGCTTCTCTTCTGCTTAGTGGCTAATTTAACAACGCTCGTTAATATATGATCACTGTAAATTTTAAAGCAGATTATACGCGTTTCCTTTTTCATGGAAAAGCTTTCTTAATTGAATAAAATTTGTAAAATATTTCCTTTGGATGCAAATTTTTAAATAGAGTTATAAGACATCACTGGTAGCTATAGTAGGATAGATTCGCATAAAATTCCATGTATTTCCTTATGAAGGTTTATTCGGGTTCTAAATAATGATGTCAACTTGATGTACGAGTTTTAACTGATCTGTTTTGGAATTGAAATAGCATTCTGTCCATCAAGTTGGATGGCATCATCGCATAAAAAAAACAGAACGAACCTCCACAAGGAAGTACATAGGGTCTTAAGCTGGCTATGTAGCAGCTATACTACTACCAATTATTTTGCACACAATTTTTTAATGAGTTAGTAAATGGTGGATCATCATGATGTCGTGCCGTTGACACTCAATCAACTAATATATTTTTCCACTTTAAATTACACTTTTTAATAATATTTGGGGTAGATGTCATAGAAAAATTTCAAGCGTTGCTGTCTACCATATACGTTAAAAATGAAGTTTCTAACTTGTCTTGTTCTACCTATTTTCCCCTATTCACAATCTACCACCCCCCACCCCTTCATCGGAATCATCTCAATGGGATGTCATTACAATACATACGTGTACTAACTTTCAAATTAATATCTCAATTTTATGTTATCAATCCCTTTAATAATGGAATGGAGGTGGTGGGGGTGGGGAGTGCAAAATATTAGAAAGAGATCTGAGGCCTTGGTTTCTAGTATATACACCAAATCCCAAGTTACTGTACCAGCTTGCTCTACATATTTTTTCGTATTTACCTATACTTACCTACCACTCATTCAACGGAATCACGTTAAAATATAATTTATTGAAACATATTCTTTATAGGATTTTGCAAACAGCAGAAAAAAAATAAATAAAAGAAAAACTTTGTGTAAAAATATTAATGAAATCTTTGCATTCTTTCGATAACCTGAATTCTGGTTATGCTAGCAAATTAAAATCCTAAACTGAATTTGTCTAATTTCTTATTTCACAATTCTCATTCTAACACGAGCATCCACACAGTCCCCTACTGCCATGCAGATTAAACTAGTATCTACATAACCCCCTACGATCATGAAGATTCAGTTAAAAATAAGAACAAAGGCCTAAAATGAATTTATTTATCTACCTTGTCTTAAAAAAAAATTCATTCTAATTGATTATGTTTTCATGATATATATCATTCTGTTTCTTGATAATGATAGATTTCATGAAAATGTAATTCATTACAGTGAAAAATTTTTTAAGACAACGTAGGTAAATAAATTCATTTCAGGCCTTTGTTCTGATTTTAAACTGAATATTCATGATCGTAGGGGGTTATGTAGATACTAGTTTAATTTGCATGGCCGTAGGGGACTGTGTGGATGTCAGTGTTAGAATGAGAATTGTCAAATAAGAAATTGGACAAATTCAGTTTAGGATTTTAATTTGCTAGCATAACCAGAATTCAGGTTATCGAAATAATGCAAAGATTTCATTAATATTTTAACACAAAGATTTTCTTTTAGTTATAGATAGTTTTTTTTCTGCTGTTTGCAAAATCCTATAAAGAATATGTTTCAATACAATTATAAGCAAACAACTAATAATTAATTTTTAAAAATATAGTTTAGTTTCAGATGTCATTATAATACATACGTGTACCAAATTTCAAATGAAAATCTCAATTTAATTTTATCTCCTCCTTTAATAAGGGAGTGGGGATGGTGGGGGGATGAAAAATATTATTAAAAAACCTGAGGGCCTCGTTTCTAGTATATACACCAAATCCCAAATTTGTGTACTCTTACCAGCTTGCTTTACTTACTTCCCGTATTTACCCCTATTTTACCCCCAATCCGTCAACGGAATCATCTCAAAATATAATCTAGTTTCTGATGTCATTATAACATATACCTATATCTAATTTCATGAGAATATTTCAATTTTATTTTATCAACCCGTTTAATAACGGAGTAGGGGTGGTGGTGGTGGTGCTGGGGGATGGAAAATATAACAAAACATTTTTGACGCCTTGGCTTCTAGTACATGTACCAAATTTCAAATTTCTGTATTCTTACCAGCTTGCTTGACTTATTTCCCCCTATTCACCCCTATTTACTGCCAACCCTTTACAGGATATGTTAAAAACAATCCAATTCCAGATCTCGTTATAATGTATACGTGTACAAAATTCAAGTCAATATCTTTAGCCGTTCCGGAGAAAACGTGCGGACAAAAAAAAACTTACAGACAGACAGACCGACAGAGACAGTTTCATTACATGCTTAACCTATTTCAAGAAAAAAAAAAGAATTTTTCTTTACGATTGCTATACTTCCAATCCACATGTGAAGGTGGAAATAATTACCAATACTTGGACATTAATCAAATTATTAAGAAGAATGGAATTTGTACAAGTTAAGTTTAAAAGAATGTAGACTCACTAATGCTCTCAATGAAATTGGCAGAACAATTTTCAAAACGCATGTATTTGGACCAGGCTAAAAGAAATTAAAACGTGGGTCCTAATTCTAACCATTTCTAAGAAAAACGTGATTTGCTCGTAACATTGTGCTTATTTTTTTTAAATTGTGCCATAAGATGTAAACGTGTAAACTGGTAAAAATTGAAGTTTGTGAAAGAAACAACTGACGAAAAAAGTCATCTGCTCTTCGACGAATTAATCAGTTTCATAAGGGGCGAGGGTGGATCCTATACCCTTTTATATATATGAAAAGTTAAGCAAGTTTAGTCGCGGTTGGTTCTTGAAATGGTCACCTACAGGGAAATACACACTTCTTGCTCCATCTTTCAATGACGTATATCAGCATTTCCGCAGAAGCTATGATATTTTAGGCGAGGACTGCGTAGTGAATATACCATCCTTCAGAGCAGAGTAAAGCAGTCAGTCCATTGCTATTATAGACGTTAGACAAGAAAAAGGTCTCTTCAAAATTTCTAGGCTGGAGGTAGTTTGTCTCCTTATGTTGGTGATTACCTTAGTCACGAAAATAAGTCAGCAAGTAAATAAATTAGTTTTTGTGTATGAAAAAAATTTAAGTATCTGTGAATTGCCTCTAATTTATGGCATTACATAGCAGGCAGCATTATGCCTGTTTATATGTAACAAGCGTTACATTAATTCTCATGAAATTCATTAACATATCACTCACAAAAAGCCATTAATCATAATTAAAATGTTTAATAAATCTGGTCAACAAGAGCGATGACATGTCCTAAAACTGTGTCTAGACCGTATAACATATTAATGATGGAAAGTATTAGCAGACATTTAACACATTACTGTACACATTATTGTACACTGCATGTTATACTACTGATTTTTAGTTTTCTTAGTTACAGTTTATACGATGAGCATAAATAATTGTCACCGGTAAGTGTAAGTAATTTCAATCGATGCATATATTCAAACTATACTTTTTTCGTAAGTATTGTTACATTAATTAACATTTTTATGCAGCCGTACCCGTACGCGAAGTGAGTATATCGCATTTTCAGAACAGTCCGAGTAATTCAATTTCCCGGCCGTTACTCTTAGTAACGGCCGAAAAACTAAAAGTCATTGTTCGTCACTTCAAAATTGACATTTTTAAAATATGACAAGCAAAAATTGTAATTTTTTATTAGACAGAATTAGTAATTAGTAAGTCGGTGTAGCAGTTTTCGTATTGCCGTTTAGATTTTTCGGGCATTAAATCAGAAATCGCCGAATTTACGATACCTTTTAGCTCTGGAGGAGTGCAAGAAACTGAAATATCATTATCGCTGTCAGATATTTTCAAAATGTCCGTAGTTTGTTCGTCTGTCCGTCTGTCACGTTTCTGTTAAGCACGATAACTTAAGATTGAAAAGTCCGATTATATTGAAATTTGGACAGTAAGTTGGTGTTAGCCAGAGGAAGAACCCCATTGAACCTCCATTATTAAAGTAATTGATAACATAAAATTGAGATATTCACTTGAAAGTTAGCACACGTATGTATTGTAATGACATCTGATTGAGATGAAGCCGTTGACGGGGTAGGAGATGGTAGGTTGTGAATAGGGGAAAATAAGTAGGTCAAGCTAGTAATAGCCCAGAAACTTAATTTTTGGCAGATGTAACGGTAATACGGGGGTCCAGTAGAGATTTACGTAACGCTTGGAAATTCGGCTGTTTTTTTTTTGCGAAAGCGTTCGTTGTTGTTACATCGCACACTTCTTGAAAGATCCAAATTTTATTCTAAATTTGATAAATTTTGATACCTAAAATCATATTTTTGCATTTTTACATCTCAACGCCAACAGACGGTAGGGCCATTTTTGTAAAACTTGTGTATTTGATAAATTTTGATACCTAGACTCATGTTCTTCCATTTTTACGTCTCGACAATTTTCCCTTTTTGCATTTTTCTAAATGTTTTTTGAGTATTGAAAAAAAAATGTAACGTGATGGGTTAAGAATGACACCGGATTCGGATTCAGCAAAATCATTTTCCAAAAAATGAAAAAAAGTTGGATCTTTTATGCGCGGAGGCAGAAATATTTGCCGATTAGTGAGTCGTTGCACAATCCCATCCAAACGTTACACGGAAATTGATATTGATAATGGCTATCTCGTACGTCATGAGAATTTCCGTGCTCTCAAAAGTGAGCGTTATGCTGCTTAAAGATATCATAGTGGAGTAGATCTGGCAGAAAAAAGGGGGTGAACAACAAATGCCTTTTTTCAGAAAAAAGTTTTTCCCATGTTATAGTGGACGACCGACTTTCCCCACTTCCTTGACACTTTCACATTTGAGATCTAGGTTGTGCGGGGGGAGAGGGGACTGTTAAACATATGGAAAATATTTCTCAGTTTGCGCACAATCGGGGGACGACAAAATGTTTTGAATAAAAAAGAACGGCCTCCCCGGGTTGCGTAAACTGGTTTTTGGTTCTTTAAAATCGGCCAATTAAGGCCGGAGATATGGTCGCTTGAAGGGATTGAGTTTCAGGGTAGGAAAAGGAATCGGAGATAAGAAATAGGGTTAAGATGGCAATTTTCTATGGCAATTAGGGAAGGAGAGGGACGGAAGGAGAGGGAGTGGGGAACGTGCAAAAAGGGATAACGGCCATATCTACGGTTCTAATAGGGCGATTTTAAAAAATAAAAATGGGATTTCTTCCATTTTTGAGCAGCTATAATGGTGGATAGGCAGGAAATAATTTTCGCCGAAAATGTAAAAATGGGGGGCAAATGAAATTTTTTTTTTTTTTCAAAACGACTTTTTTTAGGAAGGGGGTGAGTGGGGGATAAAATGCTACTCAAAAGACGGGTATTTTCATCCCCTTTAAAATGGAAAAAGAATTTTTCAAATTCATTCATTACGACAGGAAAGGTGACAACTTGAAGTTTAAGCCCTGCAGAAGGGCAAGGGAAAGTCCTACGCCGTTCTGCCAGGGCTTATTTTAAAGAGAACAAATTTCTCTTTTTATTAAAAAAAAATCGATCGGGCAGTAGCTTGCGCTACGCGCGCGAGTTGCACTTATAAATTTATTTCTTCTCAATCAGCAGCTGCAGCGGTGGGACAGTAGGAGTGGCCTTTACCCTCTCTACTCTCTCGCCGCTCTCATTCACACAAAGAGAAATTCTTTGTGTCCGTGTGAGCCGTCGCGCGAGACGTTTTCAAATATTTAAATTCCCGCAATTCTCAACCGTTTTTAACGATTTTTTTCTATTTCCGTGAATTTACACAGCAAATCATCTCGCCGTCGCCTCTAGAGCATGAGGAAGTTCCTTGTTGACGTGAGGGTCACGGCGAGTAAAACCAAAGATAAAGAAAGAGGCAGATAGCGGCCGTATATCACGAAAATTCCCGATTTTTATTTCGTTACCTTATACACGGCGTACGCCGGTCAAGTCGGCCGTGCGGGGCCTCAATTATCACGCGTGTGTCCGTGGCCTCATCATATATCCCATGTTGGCAACTGGATAAAGACTCTGTAGAGTAGAATATGCTGGCTGGTTGTGGAGATATCACACGCGCGTGATCATGTCAACGTCCGCGCGTCCGATATCATCAACGCGCGCCGCATACAAGAATTCAATGCACACCGTTCCGTTTGTTTCCCCTTGTTCTCGATTTTTCTTGCATTACCTGCTATTCATTTCTCTCTCTTTCTATTATTATCTCACCCGCGGCCCAAGTGAGGAGACAATGCTCATGAGAGACTGTCGCGGCAGCGAGCTGCATCTCCGCAGGTCAAAAATTCCTACGGACCTCTCATCTGATAGAGAGGAAAGTAGAGGAGAAGAGCCACACGCGATGGAGGTGGGGGTAGGGAAATCGAAGGTCAGAAAGGTAAGTCTGACATTTTCCCTCAATGAAAAAAATCGTTTAAAAAAAAAATGCATTTTTTCTTTTGCCCCCCATTTTTACATTTTCAGCGAAAATTATTTCCTGCCTATCCAACATTATGGCTGATCAAAAAATGATGAAATCCCATTTCGATTTTTAAAAATCATCCTATTAGAACCGGAAATATGGCCATTTTCCCTCTTGCAAGTCCCCCCCACTCCTTCCCTAATTGCCCTATAGAGCTCCCCCCGCGGCCTCGACCTCTTCCTATAATCACTCACAACAAAAAAATTACCATCCTAACCCCATCCCTTATCTCTTAAACACCCCTCATACCTCGTGTCCGATGCCTGTTCCTACCCTGAAACTCAATCCCTTCAAACGGCCATATCTCCGGCTAAAAACAAGTTTTCGCGTTTCAGGGAGACCTTTCTTTTTTATCCGAAACACTTTTTTGTCCGTCTCCCCGATCGCGCGCAAACTGAGAGAAACCGATTTTCCATATGTTTAACAGCCCCCCCCCACCTGGTTCTCGGAAGTGTCAGGAAAGTGGGGGAAGTCGTCCTCTATAAGATGGATTTTTTTTTTTTTTTTAAAAAGGCACTTGGTTTTCCAATGCCAAATTCTCTTTTTTCCTTTTTGCTCTAGCTCGGAGCGGGTAAATTTTTAGAAAAAAAATGATAGATGCAAAAGTCCTACTTTAACCTGAAACATCGATCATGGACATTTGACGGTTTAACTCTTGGTAACCCTGTTAAAGATACCTAATTTGCCTGCAATATTAATAATAATGGAAAAAAGTTATCCTATAAATTCTGTACCAAATACGATTAAAATAAAAACTCTGTCAAGATTAGTCAGTAACTGAAAACATAAGCCGGCAATGAAAATACCAAATTAATCTAATTTATACCTTAGCTTGTGCAGTAGTTTCAAACTATCCGATACCGTACCGAGTATGCTTTATAACTATTCATCGCTCGCGAAACATGGAAATTACTAGCCAGTATGTTGTTCTTGCAGATTTTGCGTTGCAAACTGTTTCCAACTATGAGCAAAATCTTCGGAATCTTTCGTTTATTACCAGAGACTGGAATATTTGGAATTTTGACATTTGCTGTTAGTTTAGTTGTGTGTGGATTATTTGTATAGTTTTACAATGAATTTAGAGGTTAAAATTTAGTAAGAACAATTTAAATTATTGTTTGAAATTAAGTATTAAAATTAGTATCTCAAATATTATATAAAATATTTAAGCGTTTAACAATCTCGGTGAATGTATGTCTCTTTTATTTGATACGTTTTATTTATTACTTATATAATTATATTTGGGGCGAAGTGGTCTCTATTGTCATAAAGAAACATTTTTGGTAAAAATATACAGGGTGGTTCTAAAAATAATGTATTAAGAAGCGACAGAGTAGAATAATAATCAGAGGGAGATCGAGATAACTTGATTACTTCCAGTTAAAAAGATATACGGGGCGATCATTCGACAGAAGAAATAAATAATAAATAAAAAGTATCAAGTAGGAAAGTATTGTACAAATACTGTAATAAGAATAATAATAATAACATTTATTAACTACACAGACATAGATACATAAGGTATATATGGCATGTCAGAATAGAAACGATATAAATATAATCATAAAAAAGCTAATCGTTATACTCTTCGCCGATTTACTACACTTTTATATACTTGCTGCACATTTCATAGGATACTCTTCGCAATTTTTTTGCAAATAATTGGTTTTAGACATTTTTAGTTTAATTACAGAATCGTCAGTAAGACATAAGAAAGCTCATCAGAAAGACATAAGGGCGAAAAACGTTTCAAAGGCTAAGCATTTCCAAAAAAGAGAATGATAGATTTCATGAAAATGTAATCAATTAGAATGAAAAATTTTTAAGACAAGGTAGATAAATAAATTCATTTTAGGCCTTTGTTCTCATTTTTAACTGAATCTTCATGATCATCGGGGGTTATGTAGATACTAGTTTAATCTGCATGGCCGTAGGGGACTGTGTGGATGCTGGTGTTAGAATGAGAATTGTCAAGTAAGAAATTAGACAAATTCATTTTAGGATTTTAATTTGCTAGCATAACCAGAATTCAGGTTATCGAAAGAATGCAAAGATTTCATTAATATTTTTACACAAAGTTTTTCTTTTAGTTACAGATAGTTATTTTTTTGCTGTTTGCAAAATCCTATAAAGAATATGTTTTAATACAATTATAAGCAAACAAATGATAATTCATTTTTAAAAAATTAGGTGATCACCAAATTTTACATTTTTGCTTAGTGTGGCAACAAACTATTACTTATACCATAATAAGTATGGGGTATGCTTGCATATGTATGTATATACTCTTTATAGATTGGGATTTAATGTTTCTAAATTTAACAATTTTTTTTGATACATTTATTATCTAAGTGTAAATATTAAATGTTCTGTATTGAAAAATTTGGTAAATTTTAGGGATTATCTAGGGTTATTGAATATATAGGTATCTATTTATTGTTTTTAAGTTTAACCGAAATTATACAATCAATATAATTTCCCAAACATTTTCATCAGTTTCTAATAAAACTGGTTTTAAAATGTTAATAAGACTTTCATGCTCAATGTTGTTTGTTGTAGTTTAGTGAGTTCTATTTGAATACTTATATTTTTAAATACTTACTATAAAACGTTTATCAGTTACATTTGAATATTGTTTACTATTCTTGATATTCATAAATAACTAGTGTACAGAATAGTCGGCTTCCTTATGTAACATCTAATAGCCCATCATCCACAGATGTAGATAAGTTTTAATTAAAATATCTTGGTAATCCATAATTTCTTCCTTACTTGCACCAAAAAATGTACCGAGTCAATGAGCTTTCCTGGTTATTTTTTTTATTTATAAAACTTTTTAAATAATATCGATTATATAGTAATGTTCTAAATCTTAAGGCGGATATATGGCATAAAAATAAAATAGACTAGGAAATACACTGTAAATAAGTTGTAAAACGTCTGCATTTTTGTGAAAATTGTGAAAGCAAGATTGTATAGTATTCGATCATGGCTACATTCTGCAATAGTTTTTTGGCATGGTCTTCATAAAATAGATTTCAGATAGATTATGACGTACAAAAGAATATTTAAAAGATGCAATTTTTGCAAATGTGAAAATTAAATAAATTAGTAAAGTAAAGCCGGCAGTCTATGAATTGCCTGATTTATCTTTTTGAATTTTTTAAATAAAAAAAAAAAACAATAAAGTCGGTGATTTACAGATCGGTTGTCAAACAGGAAATAGAATTTTTTTTAATTTTTTTAAATAAAACCGTTATAAACTTGTTTTGCAGATATATCTGCTTTATGTCTATTTACCTACGAAACATCCAGTACATCACGTAAAACTAGTTGAAAGATAAATTTAATCCCTTCTTTTGGGTTGTTTGGCGATCGATATCGTCAGACGTATTTAGGGGATAATGGATAAGTCAAGTGCCATATTATACTCCTTACCCTCATTCGTTGTAATATTTCAGGTTATGCGGATCGTATTTATTCTATTTCTCATATTCTGCCTCTCTATGAAAATGAGTTATAATATGTTAATTTTGAAAGGTTTGGAAAATACATATGTCTTGGGGATATATTAGCACCAGTTATAGAAATAATAAATTGTCAGGAAGTACAAATATAGAATTCAATTCAAGGGCACATTGATGTAGAGAGGTTAGCAAAATAATTTAACTGTTTGCTGGGTGACACAAAACATCGGGAAAGTAAGTATTTATTTAGAAAGAAATATGAAATAGACACAACTATTCTGCTCCAGAATCTCTTGTATTTAAGGTTTAGTACCTCATAGTAGAGGAGCCAGTGATGAGTTTTCCGTCACTGGTTTGAGCCCCAATTTAAAAATTGAATGATCAATAAATTCTATCATTCGATACAAAAGGCTGGATATAATAATTTAAGTTCAAGCGCACATTGTTTCTGCGCATGAGAAATGATTGTGGAATGTTGTGAGATGTGAGATAGAATTTCCCGAACTCATTGAACAAAGACGTTGTAATCCAGGACAAGCAGCGATAAGGAAAGCTCAGAAGATTGTATGCCATGAATTATTTTACGATGAACTGTTTTTTGATATGGAAATTAATGGTTGTGATTTTTATGACCAACACTTTGCAATGCAATGATAGGATTTGATTTATTGATGATTGAAATTTCGTTGTATCACTTAAGTAAAAATCAATTCAAATTATTATTCGTACTGACAAATGATTTTAGGAAAAAAAATCGGTAAAGGATTTTCACAGAACTTCCCTCTTTATTTGTGCATGGCGGTCACTCTAAAAAATTAATAATTACGAAATGACATTGAAAATAATAATCGGAATATAGTCATAGATAAGTTTTGGTCAAAAAAATTTACAGAGTGCTCATCCAACAACAAAAGTTCAATACTAAATGACAGGTGCCAAATATGTCCACCATGACTGAATTATTTCTTGGGATGATCACCCTGTACATTATTCAATAAAAGTATATTAAGGTGCATATGCCAAATATTATTTCCATCTGTCACATTTTCAATTACACATTCACGTAGTGGAGTGGAAGTATTGTGGTGGTTAAAAAATTTTTTTTTGAAATTTTTCAAAAATGTTGGTAAATAAATTTTCAATTTTTTTCCCTTCTGAAATAGGTTTAGAATGCCATGAAACGTGAAACTTTTAAATTTGACCGAAGAAAAAAATGTTTCCATGTATTTTAATGGTAAAAAATTTAAATGTCGGTGAAGTTTTTCTGAAATAGGTTTAGAATGTCACGAAACGTGAAAATTTTAAATTTGAGCAAAACATTTTTTTTTCCATCTACTCTAGTGGTACAATATTTTTTCAAAATGGTAAAAAAATGTAGCAAATTTTTTTTCCGAAATAGGCTTGGAATGTCATGAAAGGTGGAAATTTTAAATTTGAGCAAAAATAATGTTTTATCGATTCTATAGTAGTAATAATTAGATTAAAAATTAAAAAAAAAAAATTAAATTTGTTTTTGTTGAAATAGGTTAATAATGCCATGCAAACGTGGAAATTTTAAATCTGAAGAAAGAAAAAAAAATTCCATCTATTTTAGTGGTAAAATTTTTTCAAAAATGGTAAAAAATGTTCAAATTTTTTTTAAATAGGTTTAGAATGCTATGAAACGTGAAAATTTTAAATTTTTTTTTTTTTGAAATAGGTTTAGAATGAAACGTGAAAATTTTAAATTTGAACGAAGAAAAAATAATTTTCATCTATTTTACTGGTAAAACATTTTTTCAAAAATTTTCAAATTTTTTTTTTCTGAAATAGGTTTAGCGTGTCATGAAACGTAGAAATTTTAAATTTGAGCAAAAAAATTTCATCCTACTATCGATTCCTGTGGTTATTTTGGGTGTACTAGTTTCCACCCCGAGAAGGGGTGGCATTCACGCCCAGGTTAAAAGCACACATCGGCACTAAATAACTTTTGTTCTTTAAGCCATTCCCTACTAACTGTCCAAACTCACGTCAAGCAGTGTCATTTGAAAGAATTCTGACGTAATAACCTATTTTTACCGTCAAATACTAGACTAACGAGGACTTAAACGAGTTACATGAAATATTCATCACTGGCTTCCGGACTATTAGAGCTATCAGCAAATTAATGCGAGTGTTGTTTTTTTTATAGATTTTGCTTTGTACCGTACATTTTCTTTCTTCCTTTCAGTGTTCTTTGTCTTATACGAAAATATTTAATGAAAATGAAAAAAAGTAACAACAGGTCATTAAAACATCGAAACATAATAATAATAATTTGACTAATGAATTAACTGTACCCATTGAATAAGAGAATAAGTTTTACCAACGAGACTTCTTCGTATATAACGATACTCAAATATAACCAATTTAGTTTTCACTAAATAAAAAATGCTTTAGAACAGATACTAAAGCAGAGCCTACTAAACAATTACATTAAATTTTGTTAATTATCTACACAGGATTGTTAAATTTCCTCAAATGCCCTAGGACTTTGTATCAAGCACATATTTCCTTGCATCAATAGTAAATTGTTTCTGTTAGGAATTTTCAAAGAGAAAGCTTACAAATAAACGTATACCACTCATAAATAAAACATGAACCTATATCTCTTGAAAACTTTCAAACTTTTATTTCGTTGGGCTACAAAGCAAAATACATATTTACTGATATAAAATCTTCAGTGTATTCGAGATTACCCAAAATGTTTGCACTGGCAGCGTTTAAGTTTGTTCTCTCTAAGTACCGGGAGTTTTGTCTTATTTTATAAAGTACGTATCGTCTTACATAAAGCTCGTCACACTGGGTCAGCGATATCAAGGATATATTTTCTTGGAAAAATATTATTTAATGGAAATCATTCAGTCTTTTTATTTATTCATATTTAAATATGAAATTATCTAGTTTTTTGTACAGTATTGCCAAGATATGGACCTGGTAACAGAGCAGTTACGTAAAAATATAAAAATTAAATAATAGTTGCACTATACGATTCCTAGAGCAATGCAACGTAAAATTGGCAACATTGTATGGTTGGTAAGTGGCAGTGTAGCCTACGACTAAATAGTGTAAGGTCGAGAAACACATGAAACGTCTCTTTGAGTTGCCGACCCCGACAGCGGCAGCATTTTTTATGAAAGACAATTAGCAATATTCATGTCGGTGGTGCGGCACATATTTGTTGCTTTCTTATGTTTTTTATTTCCAATGGATGTAATGAATGTAATAAAATGGGAGATGTAGTTTCGCCGACATATATGCACCAAATCCCAAGTTTCTAGATTTTTACGACCTTGCCTTACTTATTTTTCCTTATTTACCCTTATTTACTCCCCACCCTTCAATGATATTAGCACAAGGGGACCAACCAATTTAGCCTGTGATTTATAATAAACTGGAATTACTTACAAAACATTTCAAACTTTGAGGAAAATTGTGTGTTCATCCACGAAAAGAAGTTAATATCTTGCCCCCTCCTATGAAGCCCCGGCAAAATTGTTTAAATTGCAAAAAATGTTTACCATTCGGTCAATTTGACAGCCATTTTTTCGGAAACGGGAGCTCAGCGCCGTTCGCTTTCTCGTTCGATTTTCTACGACAGGAAGACTTCTCGAGCCTCCGCGATAGCTTGTTTCCGAGCAACGGGTTCAGAAGCGCGCCCGTGTCGTCCGAGAAGCAAAATTCTCGGACCTCTCACATTGACGGCCCATACCTCCCATAATCGGTTCAATAACAAATTCGTACCCCACATCATCTGATGGAAAATTTAATTGGCAATTGATCCAGCTCAAGAAAAAGGGAGTCAATTTTGTCTGGAAAAAGTTAGGATGCTTTAAACGGCGAAGGGTTGAAATCGTGTTAATTTTTTAAATCGTTTTTATGTAAAAATTTGTGAAAAAGTGAGTGTGCCGGCAAAAATCTGAAAAAATTTAGGGATACGCAGGAAGGCGAGGGAAATCGAATGTCTCAAACCGCTGTTCGATAACTGCTTTCGTTTTCGAGATGGGGCCTCCGGAATCGCGAAAAAATATCCAATTTTTACCTTCCGATGACTTCGAGGGATCATATCTCGGAAACTAAGGCAAGTGGTGACCAGCGGTTTACGCCATTTGATTTCACGTTCAATTTTCCATTACAAAAATTTTATCGAGCCTCTGTGAGCCTTAGTTTGAGCAATATGGCGCTCTAAGCTTTGCCGAGTCGCTCGAGAAACGGAATCCTAGGACCTTTCATTTTGGCGGCTCACGTCTAGATTTAGGAGCGCGCAAGATATTCGCGCTCGACATCATTGGATTGGAAATTTAATTTGCAAGCGACCTAGCACAAAAAGCGGGGTCAATTTTGCCTAGAAAGAATTAGAGCGGTTTATGTGGAGAGGTGTCGAATTATCTATTTTTTTACAATTTAGAAAATGTTGCCGGCTTCGTAGGAGGGGGCAAATTTTACATTTTTTTCTTGCGCGAACATCTAATCGTCTCAGAGTAATCGTGCGCATAAAAACAGTTACAGACCGACAGACATTTTTTTCGTTTAAATACAATTTCGACCTATTTCAACAAGAAAAACAAGATTCTTTTTACGATTACTTCCACTCCACAGCATGGATGAGGAAATTAATGGAAAATTTATCAAAAGTTCAATGGTTGCATAACAAAGTATACAATCAATTTAAACAGAAAGATAGTGTTATGAATTACACCCCCTTGGAACTGGAGATGATACGCCCATGCCTACTAATTGTGACTGGAAGCCAGCAGAAAGAAATGGACTTTTCTGGAATGTGGTTGGAGAAGATTCTTGATTGCTTCTAGATGGATCTAGAGAGTCAAATTCGGAGTATATAAGGCGCGATTACCACCGCGGAAGGGGAAGTTTATTAAGAAGGCAGTTTATAGAAGTGAACAAGTTGAAAAGTGAAAAGTGAGGTTAAATATTAAGTAAACAAAGTATTGTATAGTCAGTAAATTATTAAATAAAGTGTTAGTGGTGTTTATCTCTTGTTGAAATTATTCAGAACCCACGGATTCATACAGGGTGTTTGCCAAAAGGTGGAAAATACGTAACAATAGAATATTCGTCTACGCCACTGGATTCACAATACTAATAATTTTAAAAGCTCAAATGCAGTGTATGGATATAATAAAAATGTATGGACCAGACTGGAGGATTTAATACAGCTTTCACCATTTTCTTTGTTTCTAGAGCGAAAAAACATTGAACAAATGTGTACAAATACCTTGTGTTTTTAATTTAATTTTATACCACTTTGTATCACCTTTAATAATAGCAATAAATCAAAATGTGAATAATTTTATATCAGTAAGCGTAAAAATCCCACGATCATATATCACACGTTGTAATCGGAGGGAGCCGAAAGCTTGCTCATTTACTAATGTAAAAGAAGAATGTTTTGTATTAGTTACAGGGATATTTTATTCAGGATGATCTGACATTAATGGTGCATAACACATATTTTATGACTTCAACGGTTTTGTTTAGGCACATTGCAATTAAAAATGATTGGAATAGGGTCAATCTAAATTGAAGACATGTCGAAAACATAAAACGAATGAGAAAAAGTAGTAAAAATAAGATAACTTAACAGGTTTATCGTGCTAGTAAATTGGATCATTGCATTTAAATTATGAAAGGTCAGAATAAAGTCAGTCTCAATGCGCTTGAATGCTCCTTCGAAATCGATTATAATCAAATGCATATTATAAAGATAGTATTGCGTTTATAACCCTTATTAAGCAGTTCACTATTAGTCAAGAATTCTGAAGTTGGTCATATTTTTAATGCATTATTTATATTAACGTTCTGGTGGAGATTAGCTATAGTTATTTTATCACTCAATCAGAATATACACACACAAAAAAAATACAACAACCGTTTCCTGAGATATTGCATTTTGCCGAAGCTGACTCGAACTCAGGAGAGATGACAGCGACTTGCCAAGTGTATCTAATTCAGAATTATTCTAAGACAAGTAATACCTATATTAATATGAATTACTTAATAAAATCAGTGTGGGAAGTTCTAAACTTTTAAGATATATTACAACTTTAAGGAAACAGATTCAGAACTAGTTGCTAGCTACTTTAATATTCATGTTGCTAATACAGCAGCTTATCTCTATGAAGCAGTGAGTTAGCATCTAATACGTTTACAACACTATATTCAATTTGCTTTTCAGACGGAAACACTTACGAGGGAGGACGCAATAATTCATTTCAAATATCATGTCTATGTTATGTTTATTCCATAAAATATGCAAGAATGATATTAATTGGTTAAAAATGTCAGATATAAAGGAAGAATTTCGTGGCTTAATGAGACTTTGTACTTGTAATAGTATTTTCTTCCCACCTACTATATAATTAAATAATAATTATATAAGTACGCCAAAAGCAAAGCAAAATTAAAGCTAACAGCAATACATTATGTAAACTAAATAAACTATACATATAAAATTGTATAAAACACATAACATACGTAACACTGAAAAAAAAATTCACAGATCTTGCATCTTTTGCAAGTATCTTAAGCGTATTGAAAATACCAGATGCAACTATACTGCTCTTGGAGTTCAAGGATGATGGCTAAGATGATAGCTATTTTCAGCATTTGCTTAGGTACCATTAGCGATTAGTGATAAAATAAAAAAAATAAAAACTTTTATCAAATTTAATACCACTTGGGTTCATTGTGATTGGACCCATGTTCATTGATAAATTTTTTTTAGATTAACCCAGCTATCTTCTGTCAAATTTTGTCATAAAGCTTGTAGAACACCCTGTACAGTGCTTTTCTACTGTACTTTTTTATATCATACTTAGATGTGTTCGATAATTTTATTTACATAATTTTAAATATATTTGTCCATACGATCGAATTAAGCTAGTCCATGTTTTATTGGGTTATTTTGTTTTTTTAATGTTAAGTTTAATGGCAGTGTCAGCATGTATCACAAGAGACCATTAAGGAGTGTTTATGTTTATATTTTAGTTTCGATATACGGCTTGGATTGTTATTGAACCGTGATATCCCTAATAGCATGGCGTTGAGTGAAGGTACGGTTACAAGGCCGGCGCAGCGATACGTTTTTCGTAAGATGGATCCTATATCATGCGCCCAGTAGTATTTTCAATACAAAAAAGATTAGACTAAGTAAAATTGATTGACATCGTGCATTCCGCTAGTAAATTCTTAATCCTCCTTTTAAAAATAAATAGGCTGAATTTCTTACATTAGTTGATAAATAGTTATAAATTTTACAGCTTTTATAAAAGACACCACTTTATATGAAATTAATTAGCGCTGATGAAGAATTAACTGATCTTTAAATCATTGTTTAATAATCATGATTTGTCTGGTTTGTAAGGAAATTGTATTATATTTAGAAACATAGCAACAAATTTCATGAATGTAGATATAACTATAAAAATTTTATTAGGGTGTTTCTTTAAGCTGCGCATGCTGTAACTATTTCAACCTAGCTTCACATACGAACTGTCTATGTGAGCAGCCTAGGTCAAATTGCGGTAGAATGTAATTTCCAGGATTTTAATAAATTCTGTAAATGACATGCTGTTTTGTTCCTTCATAAGCGTAAGTTTATTTTCCTCCTATCAAGTTATGTCTTCATACAGGTAAATAAATGGAGCTAAAATAGACCTCCGTGGTATACTTTCATTTACTGGATATTGATTGCACTTTTTTCCATGCACACACACTAAAGGTTTTTAATATAACGTGATAAAAATTTTAGGACAGGGCTGCTAATACCATGTCTAAACAACCCTTGTAAATCAATATTAAAAAATGGATTTCATATGATCCCTTTTGATTTTTATTATTTTGGGGGTGTTTCTCAACTAGGATTGCGGGGCCCCAAGAACATATAGTTAAAGCACTTTCAGACTGGCGCGGCGTCCTTTCCTGCACCCTTTCGCGTGCTTTGAATGGACTAAAGACCTTATCCTACGAAACCATAACGTTCTAAAGCTTATGAAATTTACATTAGTTTGCATCTTATCATGGACACTTTCTAAAACAATGACTGATAATAATGATATGATATAAATGAGATACAATATATTAAACTTATGATTCTTTTCTATCCATTTGAAAAAATCAATTTAATTACTGCTTTATTATATCAATTTACTTTAACGCCTATTCCTACATCGAACATATTTATATTCGAATGGCTGCTTCCAAAGCTATAATTGAGATATACATTTTTCTTCGGTAAGCGGGTGCTATGAAAGAGAAATTCCCTTTTGAGAAGATTATACAATATTTTTAGATTTCAAATATTAATGCATACCAGCGAAATCAGGTTATTCAGTGACAACGGCACTTTACTCTCTGAATTACCTCTATGTTATAGAAATAAATTTGAAATGTTGCCAAGTAATTTTATTAATATCACCAACATGCAAAATTAATGCTTTGTGTCTTATACATATAAAAAATCTTCAATAGCGTGGGTAGAAATTATTAAACATATAAAAATAAATTTAATACCGTTATATCGCTATACTGCTATAGTACCTATAAAAAGTGATACTTGTAAAATTTTATGCTTAAAAATTCTATCATAAGGACGTGTGTGGATACTCACAAAATCAAATAATGGAGTTATTAGAACATGAAACAAAGTGAGTTGTTTCGAAATTGTATAATAAACAAGCAGCGATAAAACGTTATTTTTACAGTAAAAATTTTAAAATAACACAAAATCACACTTCATCGCCAACGTGTTTGTCGTCCAAATGATTGAATTAGAATAGGTGTAGGAGGCAGCTAACAATATTCAAGAACATAACATTTTGCGCAAAAATAGGATAATTGATTACCAGTAAAATTCAAACTGACATTTCATGAAAAACGGATTATTTTCAACTACTTTGTATAAAATAATTAAACATAGCAACACAGCTGCGATAACAGGTACAAGATGACAATTTTCAATTATGTGTTGTTAACTTTAACATTAGTATTAGTCCAGGAGCCAGCCAGCGTGCAATTATCTGACAGATTTGTGTACGCTAGAGACATAATCAATCCTTTGCCTCGGAGCATAGCAGACAAACCAAGTTATATTTTTCTTAGTTAAACTCGATAAAATTTAAATTATCGGTAGGTCAAAAAATTTTGCGTAAAATGAAGTGTCATAATGGGAGAACAAAGTACATACCGAATTTAAAATTGAAAATTACTGGTAAAGTGTTTGTTAATAGTACCGATCTATACCTGAGACCCTTTCAAGTGGTTGGTTATTGGTATAGAAGGCTAAGTGCTAAATGTTGTTCAGTGCCAAGTGAGCGACATGTGTTTATAAAGCGATATAGACATATTAGGTGTATTGCGACAAGAGTAATAAAATTCCAACTAGAACTGTTTTTGGAAAGTGAAGTGCGAAGATCGCACACAATAGAGAGGGAAGCTGCCAATATATACACACGGATGAAAAAGATAAGTTCTATAATTAGTATTCGTTTATTAATCCTTATTATACTCTTCACAAATACAAAATGAAGTATTGCATTCGATCGGTACATTTCTAAAACCGGTAATATGGCTCGTAGAGAAATAATTTCCATATAACTGTTGGTGATCGAATTCTGAACAACTTTCAAATTGTCCGTCCGTCTGTCTGTTTGCCTGTCTGAGGAAGGAACCTATTGTTTTTGAACAAAATCTGTCAATAAATAAAAAAGTTATTAATTTTTTAAATTAACAAAAAACATTTTTTTCACGTTTTGTAACGTTAAGCGAAACATGAAAGAATCGGCGAATAGTATAATGGTTAGCTAGTTTTAATTTTAAAATAAATGTCTTGAATGATGTCTGATTGCTTGTCTATTTTGAAGCAACTATGTTTTTGTGTACCTCGTGTAGAAAGCACAAATAGTGAAATATTCTATGTTGCTACCCCCCGAAACAATTTACTAAAACTTTCACACAAACATTTTATTTTATGTGTAAAATTATAATTCGCTGCAAAATGAGCTCGCTATATAATTTAATTGTAGTCCTGCCTCAATTAAAAGGTTACCATCCGTATAAGGTGAATATGCGTATAATCCCACTTGTTACCGTTTACATGTTTTTAGCATAGTGTGATGGGTATATGTGTTTATATATATTTTAAGTCAGCTTTTTCTTAGTATGATATTTGTATATTATTTCTTCTGTGACGTACTGTGCATTTAGTATATATAGTATTTATACCGTTTTACCATTCCTATCCTTTAATTGATTATCTGTTGGGTAGTTTTATCTAAATAAATAAATAAATAATACTGTTACATTGCAAAACCAGTAATAGTCCTTATTCATATATCATATATCAACCTAACATCAATAAATTCGTCACAAATACGATAAGATTATGGACGAAGCTTTGGCGGCTTTCATTCATTTTATTATTCTTTAGGATTATCAGTACGACAACTAATACCATCAATATGGAGGTCATTTTACCACCAGTAATTCGACGTAATACATCCGAGGCTGAGTGAGTAATATGCGATACCACTTCTGTAGCATTCTCATTCCTTGAAGCTTGGGTGTACAGTACCTCTGGCATCTTCTGCTGGCAATTCTTTTATACCGTTTCTGGAACTGACGTCCCAAATCTGGTTAATATGTACACGCACAAGAAAATGATGCATTACCTTAGTACGCTAAATTTTTCACTATTGGGTCAATGAGCTTGTTCCACTATATCATTTTTATATGGTTTTTGTACGTTTTTATATAGTACTTGACATTTTTATTATGCATTTACAATTTCGTTTTATTAACTTTTCCATTCTCGAGATATAAGGCATTGAAATTAGTAATAGTTGCAAAAACAGAGCGCCTGTTTGTGACGTCACTATACGCAACTTTGAACTCGGTGATCTACCGCGATCACTAACAGCTGTTCAGTAGTAAGTAGATACGTGGAGTTGAAGGTCGTTTTAGGTGTCTATGGAAAGATAAAGAGTAGCGTCTTCTTCTTACAGCAAAGTGAAGGGGCAAAACCGGAAATCCGGCTTGGTACGGGCGAACGAAAGATGGCTTTTCTGCTAAAAATTGAAAAACATAGAATTTTCAACAATTCATAACTAGCTAAATACGTGAAATGGAAGTCCGTTCTGGGTCTCTAAGGAAAGAACAAGATTGGCCCTTTCTCCCGATACCAAATTGTACAGAGAAATTCGAAAATTCGGCTCTGCAAGAGCGAGCAAATAATGCCTTCTTTAGAAGTATTAAAAAATAAAAAACATCAAATCTTTAAACGCTCATATATAAGTTAATACTTGTAGTGCAGGATCGATATTGGTCCCTAATTAAAAATGAAGATTAGCATTTTTTCGTGTCACAGTGGAAATCGGAATTTTGGCTAGGTCTGTGGGAAAGAAAAATGGGTATTTTCTTAAAAATCGAAAATTTGGCCGTCATATTTTGACATTTGGTAACATATCGCCAAATCATATATTCCCCTACAATTCCTCGACTGCCTGTTCCTAAATTTAAGAGGCGAGGAAGACAGCTGACTTTTGCGAGTTAATTACTCAAAAACCATTCAAAAGAACGCCTCAGAATCTATTCTAAACAATGTAGAATTAATTCCCGAATTGAATGACAGCGGCCGCTTTCCGAAAAATCCCCCCCCCCCCCGAAAAGCCTTTGATAGATTCGATTCGCAATTTTAGTGGGGCACAGATCAACGTGATAAGTATATAGATAATAACAGCATCGAGTCGACTGAGATCGCCTAGTCTATGCGTATAGTGACGTAGCGCTTGGCTACGCCCCATTTTCGCGAGGTGGATGTTTGTAATTGTTTTTAAGACACTAAACGTGCAAATAAAATTCTGATTCTTTGCAGATCCATTATTTTATACTTGCACTTTCGATTTATAAAATAAAAAAAATTCCGAACAAGCCCATTGCGCGTACAAGTGTTAGCTGGAGGAAAAAGCCTATTGGTTTTGAACAAAATCGATTAAGGAATAAAGAAAATATTAATTTTTTAAATAAATAAAATGTTTTTTAATGTTTTGCAATTAAACAAAAAATGTCTAAAACTAATATTATTTACAAAAGAAACTGCGAAGAGTATCCTATAGAATGTGCCACAATTATATAACAAGTGCACTAAATCGGCGAAAAATATAATGATTAGTTTGTTTTACATAAGAAATCTGTTGTTGTTCTATCTATCATTACTTGTGGGACACCCTGTATATGTGTATCAATCCATTTTCTAGATTTCAAGCTGCGAAAATGTCATTATTTTTTTCTCTGAACGTACTTTATCAGAAAAGACAAACGAAGTATTGTACCTTATGTCTTAGTTCTATATAAAATTGCTACAACTGAATCAGCTTTTATTCCAAAACAGCATACAACATTTCTTTTGATTTCAAATCTGCCCTACCAGGAATCGGAAGAATCGAATTGAACGGTAATGTAATAAAATTCTACTACATTTCTTTCATCTTAGATTTATTATATTTTATATTTAATACAAAGGAGCATGATTTTCGTTCAAAGTGAAGTTCGGTATAATAAGAAATTGAATTAGGGTCCTACAGACAGGCAAATTTCTTTCGCATAGCTGTAATTTCATGATATATGAATAGAACGCCTTCAAAATAAGCGAGTAAACATTTTTCGTTTCATTATACCCACAGTTTAGTTAGAGGTAAAGAATATTTGGCAACTTAAAATTTTTATGAAATTTTAATAGAACTATAAGATAAATCGTGGAATAAATATATTGTTTATTTTTACTAGTATCCTATATTAGTTGCCAATGAACGGCAAATAAATGGAAGCTTATTTGGCATATAGGTTATGACGTCACTTAACATTTTATGCAAAAATAATGAATCTACATGTATACCAGTTTCAAAATATTATACAGGGCGTTATTAAGAAGTATGTCCATCACTTACCCACGGAATCAGTGCGTCAATAAAAGTTGATTCAACCTAATTTACCTATAATAAAAATCGCACCCCTATGAAGATACAGCCTTCTAAAGTTGGAAGTGAAAAAATTGTTTTTTTTAATATTGTGCAAATGGCTACTAATATATTTGTTTCAATTTTGGTACGTTGAGACATATGCCAAAGAGCAATAGTTTGAAGCAAAAATATTTTTAAAATCAAGTTTTCAATCAAGCTGGTTTAGGGGTAAACTCCCTTCTCTCCTACTTTCATTTTTTAGAGGTACGTCTATGACTTTTTAGTATACTGTATTTTATAGAAAATTTAATTATACAGCTTTTTCTTAGTTTGTGTTGTTTTCGTTTGAGTAACCATTTTCAATTGAAACTGGAAAAACTAGTTTCAGTTTTGCATAAAAAATTATTAAAATTTTATGTCAGAATGTGCTCAAAATGATTGGCGTTTTGTTGTATACAATATCTCGCACTTTTAAAAAAAGAAACTCTGACATTCTGAAAGCCGCCAGAAATGCTTCTAAATTCCTCGGCTCACTGCTTTGTCGCAGATGTTCAACGCTCTCTCTTGGAACAGAGTAAACTTTGTCCTTCATGACTCCCCAAGAACATAAATCAATTGGGCAATTGGGTTTAAATCAGGTCTAACCATATCTACTATTTCGATATTAGAATAACTCATATTACGTGCCATTGTTAACAATAATTAATATGCACTAAGGTAGCACTAGGTAACAGAAATGACAGTTGTCAACTATCTATTGAACGTTCACAGATGCCTTTGATTTTCTTCTGCATTTTAATTAAAATTAAATGAGATTTATTGTAACGAAATGATATTTTGACCTAAAAGTAAGCATAAGGTACTCCTAGGAACTTTTAGAAATGAAATTGATGTGTAGCTGGTAAAATAAATGATTTTTCTCGATTTTTATTATTTCACTGTTTAATTATCTTATTGTGCGGTGTTCGAGCAAAATGTTAATCTAATCATCGTCATGTAGTTCGTCTCCAACCATCATAACTACATGTTTAAAAACTACATTTTCTATGTTTGTTATAAATCTCAACTGTCAATAACAGAGTAGATATAGTAATAGATTTAATTACTAACGAATTCCGTTTAATTTGAAAAAGTTTCAGAAATCAGCGAGATTTAGGTCAAGAAGAAAATTGATTAACAGCCTTCTCATTTTTCTGTCCTGATTGCCTCGTATTAATACATCATGAGCCTTCAAGAATTGACACAAAACAATTTAACTTATTAGTCAGTTTAGTAGACACACTATCGCAGAAATATATCTGTATGTTATAGCAATGCCCTAACCCATTTTATAATTAAGATTTCCACACATAGTCCAGTCGATAAAGTAAAAAATACACCGGAAGCTCGCAAAAAATATTATCTGAGATTTTCCTTTGGTACCTATTAGTGCGAGGATTAAACATCATAAAACTACAATAATTAGTTCTGGGGGTGACGCGCAACCCCACAAAAAAACCACCCCTTTGCTAAAAATAGTCTTATTTTACTGATAAATCGTTAACCGTTGAAGAAAAAAATTGCCCATCATAAAAAAGAAAGCTTGACTGATTGTTTAAAAAAAGTCCTCTAGTAATTTTCTTGTATATGCCATGGTTTTCGAGAAAATCGATATTGACAAAAATTGCAAAATTTGTATTTTTAATGCGCGTGAATTTTCGTTTATTTGAAATTTTTTGCGCGCGGCCTATAGAAAAAATTGAATTGCTTGAAAACTAAACAAGCTAGGAAGGAAAATTAAAATGGGTTTTAAAGAGGATATAAGATACTCTCTTGTGCTGCCATTTTTGAGGGCAATTTATATTTATTAGTATATAAAAATAAAAATATAATATAGTTATCTCTTGATTTTTTGGGCATCTAACTATTCACAGGCTCATAAAAAATAAGTGACCATAATATAAGTTATAAATGCACTATCTTTTAGTTCAAGGTAGTACTTCAATGCAGAAAAGTTAGGAATAAAAATATTCACATTTACAAATTTAGCAGCATGTTAAAGTTAGTCAAAAAAGAATCCAAAAAAGGCTGCATATTCAATTTTTTGATGATACTTTTTTAATACAATTTGTTAACTATTAGATGATTAGAAACAATAGTTATATGATATATAAACTGAAAAAAAAAAATTTCACCTAAATTTTCAAGTTGTTTGAGTCCACTTTTTATTTTTAGGAAACGATAAAAAATTCCTCAAAATTTGGCTAACTTCAACATGCTGGTAAATTTGTAAATGTGAATATTTTTATTCCCAAATTTTTCTGCATTGAAGTACTACCTTGAACTAAAAGATAATGCATTTATAACTTACATTAAAATCAGTTATTTTTTATGGGCCTGTGAATAATTAAAAGTGCAAGAAAGCAAGACTATATTATTGTATATTGTTATCTTTATATACTAATAGATATCAGTAGCCATCAAAAATGGAAACAAGGAGTATTTTATATTCCCTTTAAAACCCATTTTGGTTTTGTTCCTAGCATGTTTGGTTTTCGAAGAATTACATTTTTTCTATAGGCCGCGTGCAAAAAATTCAAATAAACGAAAATTCGTGCGCATTAAAAATACAAATTTTGCAATTTTTTTCAATATCGATTTTCTCAAAAGCCATGTCATATACAAGAAATATACAAGAGGGCCTTTTTTTAGGCAATTAGTCAAGATCTCTTTTTTATGATGAGCATTTTTTTTATATCTTGCACAGTTAACGAGTTATCAGCAAAATAAGCCTTTTTTCACCGAAGGGGTCGTTTTTTGGGGGGTTGCGCGATACCCTCAGTACTGATTTTTGTAGTTTTGTGATGTATAATTCCTTCACTAATAGTTACTGAAGGAAAATCTCAGATAACATTTGTTGTTATGAAAATCTTTATAATTATTGGACTAACAAACGTTTGAGAAGTTATCGTAAATAGGTTTTGTCAAAGATTAGAATTATTTTTGTTATTTTTATTTATTTATTTATTTATGTACATCATCCAACAGTCAGAGACCAATTACTGGATGAGAATATCTATAATTATTAAACACATTTTAGTTATTAAGTTTACTTTTACAAAGAATTTGTGATAACTTACAAACTACTTTTCTCGCACATGTGAGATTTCAAACAGTTTAATTAGTTAATAGTGATACTAACATTAGAAATTCAGAATATGAAAATAAGTTCAAGTCCTGGAACATCTCTTACTGTCAGATTAAGTAATAAAATTAATAGATCTCATTATAAGAAATCAAAATGAGCCAAGATACAATGCTAGTATGCATGATGGAATTAAATAACCTATTGATATTCCTCCTTTAAATAAAAATACTTATTTTAATAATTTGCACAATTTTGAATTGAACAGTAAAGTATTAAAATCGTGTAATAATCGACAACAATGGCATACACAAAGATAATGTTGCGAGTGAGAACGACCAGAGTATCAAATCGTTATGTTTTCAAGGGTGCTGAGAACGAATCCGCTCTTAGTTATTAAAAGCTAGCTCTCGTTCTTCTCTAATTCACTAAAACGATCCCCTCCTTTTTCCAAGGTAGGGTCATCTCGAACGGGCGATACTGTCACCACTCTTATATAAGCTTTTTTCCTCTGACATTCCTTCCGATCCCACCACCAATCTACTCTTATACGCTGATAAAATCGTGCTCTACTGGCCTTTATATGCACAAACTGCTGCCCAAAAAGCGCGATACCATCTAAACAAGCTCTCTAATAAAACAATACAGAAACAATAACCTTCAACAGAAAACTTACGAACATACGGACAATAACCAAACTTGAAATACACGACACAGTAATTGAGGAGCAAAATTCTGTCAAATACCTAGAGGTAACCCTGGATAGAAGACTGAGTTTCGCACTTCACATTACGTTTGGGTTGACGGTCGCGCGCCAATATTCTTGACTAAAGATGACGGGGTGGGTTTGCTTTTTTGCCTATCCTCCCGCAAATGCGGTCGGTGTAGGCGATGTTAACAGACCTCCACTAGTCCTGGCTGTTGGACCCTACCAGCTGGGTCGTTTCTTCTGGCGTTCTTCTGCCTTGGTCCTCTTTCTTCGCTGGCATGTCGGCTCCCGGGAGCGTCTTTAGTCTGTGTTCAGAGAGAACGGCAGTTGCCGAGCTCTCTCGGAGTTTGGAGGGTATTGACTAGTCGGAAGCCCAGGGTGCCAATTGGCATCATGTACTCCGATTTCGTCGAAAGGAAGTCTGAACTGTGTAGCTCAAGGATTGTGTTCGGCCAAAGATGCTTATTTTAGCGCCAGAGGCCGGCACGGGCTAGGGAATGAGTACCCAGCTAGTTGTTTGCTTGGTACCCTTGGGATCGGGTGATTTGGATGTTTTTGGTCATTGTCTCCTTGCAGCGTGGCTTGAAGGTCGGGCTGAAACAGAAAAACGGTTATGTTATACCTACCCAGGATCTGGATCTCGAGCTTCGGCCTCTTGTGCCTTGAAGCGTCGTTAGGGTCTTAGTTAGTCGCTTGTCTGATCAGCGGATTCCCATACTTTGCCGCGCGGACGTGTAGATTCTTCGCTCTGTCCCGGATGGGTCGTTGTCTTCCCGTCTTTGTACCTAATATGTCCCTGCGGCAATACATTCTTTACTACATTTTCTGTTCTATCTTCATCTAGAGCGCCTTATATACTCTTTGTTCTTTCCGCTTTCATAGGTCTTTCCTGATTCATTTAATAAAATATCCATTGTACGCATTTTTAAAATTCCCACATCTTCCCGTCCAGCAGCTATCTAGAAGCAAATATTTACAGTTTCCAAGCGCACTACACATATTTAAAAATGAATTATTATTTGTTTGCTTATAACCATATTGAAACATATTCTTGATATGATTTTGCAAACAGCAGAAAAAATAACTATCTATAACTAAAAGAAAAACTTTGCGTAAAAATATTAATGAAATCTTTGCATTCTTTCGATAACCTGAATTCTGGTTATGCTAGCAAATTAAAATCCTAAAATAAATTTGTCTAATTTCTTATTTGACAATTCTCATTCTAACACTAGCATCTACACAGTCCCCTACGGCCATGCAGATTAAATTTCTATCTACATGTAATCGTAGGGGGTCTACGATCATGAAGATTCAGTTAAAAATAAGAACAAAGGCCTAAAATGAATTTATTTATCTACCTTGTCTTAAAATTTTTTTCATTCTAATGGATTACATTTTCATGAAATCTATCATTCCATTTCTTGGAAATGCTTAGCCTTTGAAACGTTTTTCGCCCTTATTCTGGAGCTCATCAGAAAGACATAAAATCACTCATACCGATGTTTCATTCAAAACCAAGACAATTTCTATGAATAAGTTTCAAGGCCATTTCCAAGAAACAGAATGATAGATTTCATGAAAATGTAATCTATTAGAATGAAACATTTTTAAGACAAGATAGATAAATAAATTCATTTTTGGCCTTTGTTCTTATTTTTAACTGAATCTTTATGATCGTAGGGGGTTATGTAGATACTAGTTTAATCTGCATGGCCGTAGGTGACTGTGTGGATGCTAGTGTTAGAATGAGAATTGTCAAATAAGAAATTAGACAAATTCATTTTAGGATTTTTATTTGCTAGCATGACCAGAATTCAGGTTATCGAAAAAATGCAAAGATTTCATTAATATTTTTACACAAAGTTTTTATTTTAATTATAGATAGTTATTTTTTCTGCTGTTTGCAAAATCCTATAAAGAATATGTTTCACTACACATAGAACACTAGAGTTGTTGGACAATAAGTTGTCTATTTCTAACTTGCTGTGATAATATAAAAATACTGTACAAGAATGTTAACAGCCGAATACTTTGAATGTACTTTATGTATTATACAAATGTTTCTATATACCATCTAGGAAATATAACACAATATAGCTTTTTGAAAAAAGTTGTAATGTCATTGTTTTAATTTATTATCTAATTTTGTTTTGTGGAAATTATAACATCGCCTTCGTGTACTGCGCTATCATTATTAAATTAAATCTTAAATCCAAAAATTAAAAATGTTCAATATAAACATTCTAGTATTGAAAAAGTATTAATTTGAAGAACCTAAGGTGTACTACTACTGATTAATAATTCGGTGTGATCTAATTATAGCACGTCTGTCAGGTTATTTATTACTTTTCTTAGACGAAATTATAAATTTTCGCGCAGAAATTATTTAATTATATCAGCTGTAATAAATTTATATCTTGCGAGCAATTTTAGCATGAGCTGTTGCCGTTATAGCGAGAGCGAGATTAGGAATTACACAAAAGCTACAAGATATTGTAAGCATTGTAGGTGCGATGTAATTTACAGCATCTGTCATTTTCATCCATGGATATATTCAAGTGTTGTAGGTGAGATAAATTTATCGTATGCTGAAAGTTTTCGTACGAAATGTACCAACAGTGGGAAATGGAAATGATGCAAAGAAATAATATTTAGAGGACTCATAGGTTTAGTATAGCAGTTATCGCTTAATATTTAAAAAATAACTTTTCAAATACCTTCAAAACCTAATCATAATAAAGATAAAAGAATGAAACAATTAGAAATTATCCAAAATAATTATTTTCTGAAATCACAAATAAGTAGAAATTATTAGTACCGAAATTTGAAATCACGTCCGTATGTTTTTCACAGGTATCTTTCTCAGAGATAGAATTGTATTCTTTCAACACCTTTTCGATAAAACGCTTATAAACCATACACTCGCCCTATCTCCAAAAGTACCTCTCAGGAAATTCTCACAAAATTCATGAACAATCATGAATAACGTGAATTATCAGACATTACAGTAACTTAACACAGTAAAATTAAAGTTAAAATACCTCGAATGGAATGTTTTATTGCTAATGGACCACAGAAGAGGTACTATTCAACATCTAAAAATTTAGAGCAAAAATGTTAAAAGCCAGACCCACAAGTTAGGGTGAAGGGGGTAACAAAACGTTTTTCTTGCAAATATCGCAAGAAATGTTGATTTTAGCGAAAAATATCCACGTAACAGATTTAAGGCATATTGGATTCTCTCAGTTACGACAACTTCCTTCGATCGGATAAAAATTGTGCCACACACGACTTTTTTAAACGAAGGGTACTACAAAGCTGGATACAAAAGTTAAAGCTGATTCAATTCTCAACAATGTGCTTTTTAGTTTATCTCTTTATGGGCAGAAGTGGCCGAATTGTGATTGTTTTTGTAAAAAAAAACGCTTCCTAAGGAATCACTGCTTCCATATCTAGATCTTTGATTCAAGCCTCTTTAAACGGAAACATCTCCAGTATGTGCAAATCACATACTAAATCAAAATTTTATATTGTTTACATCTTTAGTAATCAAGTGGAGGTGGTGATAGGGGCGGCAGATATTATAAAAGAATTTGAAACCTTGACTTGTAGTATGCATACCAAACATTAATTTTCTGAACTCTTATAAGCTTGCTATCCTTATTTATCAACGTTATTTATCCCCTAAACCTTCAACGGAATGAGGTCAAAGATAGTGAAGTTTCAGATCTCGTCATAGTACATAGGTCTACCTAATTTCAAGTCAATATATGATAGTCGTGCGTACAATAGAAAAAGTAACGGACATACAGACCGACAGACACACAAAGTGACAGATGGACAGACCGACAGAAAACATGTTTTCGCCCAAATCTAAAATCTCGACCTATTGCAACAAAGAAAATAAAAAAAAATTAAGCTTTCGTGGCGATAAATTTTTAATTTGAACATTTAATTTACGTTTAAACAAAAAAGTATAAAGCCTTTTTCGTAACTTTTAAAAACTCTGTTTCGTTAAAAATAATGTACAAACTAAAATAATCAAATCTTATTTTTTATGTATTTGTGATACATTAGCCAAACGTTACTTGCATTTAAGTAACTTACTTTTATGGGTATTTTTTTCGATTTTAGTTATAACTTACCAATTTGGGTGATTACTGCTCTTGAACTGGTATGAGTGTTTAAATGCTAATGAAATTCATTTGTTCTTTCACTGGTGGTACCTACTTTCATATAACAGAGTGTACTTTAGTGATCCGTGTTTATAAACATTTATTGTTCGTTAGCTAATTGATGTACACTGGTAAATCTTGTATTAATTAAGTTCTATCTCGTGAATCCCTGGTTATCTACAAACAAGCCTCTAGCTTTGGTTAGATGATCTGTATTTATTTTCAATCTCTCAATTTGTAAACTTTTTATATATGTTGAAGTACTTCAGACAAATAAATAATCTAATATTTATATTCCTTAAAGTATATGCCTAATAAATTTTGCATATAATTATACGTATTAGAGTTTCCAGTGTTTCTGTACGGCTTAATTTGATTTCATAAGATTTTGGTACGTATTATAAAGTTCAAGCAAATCTTCCATCAGAAATTATAAAAAAATGTCATGAAGTCACACAAGAACCTTAATAGTTCGGGAGCCAGCGTGCAATTATCTGGGCATTTATATCAACTAGACATTATTATTTCATTCCTTAGAGCATGGTAGACAGGAAAGTGATATGTTCAGTGGATACTTCGCTATATAATTCGTCAAACTCGAAGCATCTTTTATACCTAGTTGGTGCTTGACTAATTTAAACATAATGAAACTTGTGACTCTGGCCCTGATTTATTAGTGCAAGTGTCGTTTTTTGACTGATCAAGTCAGCTTAATTATGAGTTTAATAAAATGCAATAGTTTATAATTTTGTTAGCATGTCAGCAGATCATTTTTTTATGTCAAAGTAGTTCTCACTAAAAAAATTAATTTAAAACTAGCATCGCATTATTACACTTATCATTGGTCCTTCGAGAAGGATGAACTTTTTATTAACTGATGTTTAGTGACAAAACTGCAACATGTATAAACTTAGAATTGGTATTCAGTTTGTCTAGAGCAGATTTTCTAAGCAGCCGTCTTCACTAGAATTGAAACTTCGTGAGATTATATCCTTAATTAACCAAGACATCGGCTCGTTACTGGAAAAATCTAAATCGCATTCTTTAAATATATATTAAGGCCTACAAAACATCAGATCTCGTATTCGAATAACCAAGTGTTAGATCCCAGTTAAAGGAAAGAAAACAAATAAACATGGCAATATGAGCACAACTGAGAAGGCAAAGAATTTAGGGCCAATTTTTGACAGTTCACTAAGATTTAAGCCTAATATAAATGTATCCAATATGCCTACATGAACCTTAAAATGGTTTATAGTAATAAACATTGTCTTAATCAAAAAATAAATTATCGTTATTATTATTATTATTATTATTCTTTTTTTTTTTTTTTCTTCCAAAGCCAGTCGCCCTTCTCTCTGTCTCCGATGCAACCAGAGAGGGTACGCTGGTAGTACCGGTAACCACTCTCTACGCCGTAGAGTCAGTGATTACTGGGTCCGCGAATCGTGTGCTCTGAGTAGGCGCAACGAACCTAGAATGACGGCCTTCTGCATTTTTCCGGTTAAGATTTCTGCCGAATTTCGGCATGCCGGTATTTTTCTCAATTCAGAGAGCAGTGTGTGCCTCACTCCACCGAGGGATCCTTATTATTATTATTATTATTCCAAAGTTCTCACACACTGAGGGTGGGGTTCGCTTACTATCGGCTCTTTAAAGCAAGATAATAAGTTTCTATTGTAGGTTTATTAAGTTGGTAGATTTAAAAACTTCCGGACTGTATTGCAAGTGCTGAGTATCGTAGCTTTCTGTATCAGACCAATAATATGCTGACTAAGGCCGAGTGTGTCCAGGCCCTTCTTCAAGTCATTAGGAATAACGCCAGTTGAGGACAGAACGATCGGGACAATGGATACCTTGTCTTGTTGCCACATCTTTTTAATTTCTTCTGCAAGTTCACTGTATTTATTAAGTTTTTCCGCATGTGCTTGTCGTAGTCTGTGAGTATTTGGTATGGCTATGTCAATCAGAAAAGTAAGTTTCTCTGATTTGTTCGTTAGGACGATGTCTGGTCTATTTGCAGAGATGGTTCTATCAGTAATAACAGAGCGGTCCCAGTAAAGCCGGTAGTTGTTGTTCTCCAAGACTGCGTTAGGCGAGTACTCGTAGTATTATTATTATTATTATTATTATTATTATTATTATTATTATTATTATTACTATTATTATAAAACACTTTATGGGAATCATTAGTACTACCCAGATTTAAGTTTGCCAACATAGTATATGGTCCATTTATAGATGCGGACGATAATCGCAGTCTTCAAGTCATACAACATTCTCGTTTAAGACTAATTTTTGGAATACCGCGTAAATAGACACCTGCGTCACTGCGTTTGTTTTATTGTTTCATAAAATTGTAACAAACGATTCCCAAATATTAAGGTGAAAAGGTTTCTTATAGAACGGACATACATAACATAAATGTTCGCTTTAAAGGTACTCTTACTCCCTCTTCGTACTGAACTGTTTAAACGTTCGTTCAAGAGAACCAAATAACGAAAATTTTTAATTCCATACGATCATACATAACATAAATGTTCGCTTTAAAGGTACTCTTACTCCCTCTTCGTACTGAACTGTTTAAACGTTCGTTCAAGAGAACCAAATAACTAAAATTTTTAATTCCATACGATCTGCTATAAACAATAAGTCAATATCCGTGTATAAAAATTGTTATAAGAAATTTCTCCTAAATCAATAAAACGTTAATCCAATATATGAGCTAGGTAATCGTATTTATCTACCCATTGCACCTAAAGATAAAATGTGCCTAAAAAGGATATAATTATTATTTTTCTAATGACGTAATTGCAAGTTAATGTATTTGCTATAACAAAATAAGTGTTACCCGCCATCTTATTCACTAACGTTTAAGATGAAAACCAGGGACATGCCTGTGCATAGCCATCTGATCTTCGGTGTTTTTCCTGCTCAATTATTTGTATTTTCTTCCTTTAATTTAAATACTTTTGTTGGGAAAATAAAGACTATTTATTATTATTATTATTATTCAGACGCTTTACTTCACCAAGAGGTAAGTGCGCCAATATCTACAGTGACAATGGTACCGATTTGAAGGGTGCATATCATGAGATGCGTGACATAGAGACATTTGTAAGAGACAATTCAAATATAAAAATATGCAATTTTGCCTAATTCGCCTAATTTCGGAGGCCTTTGAGAGGCAGGAATCAGATCTGTAGAGCTCCATATAAAGTGTGTCATAGGAGAAACTACAACTTACATTTGAAGAAATGTGTACACTATTAGTACAAATTGAGGTTTGTGGTAATTAGAGACCCTTAACCTCAACCTACGATGATCCTACATACTTCTTAATCAAAATGTGACAGAAATCCCTACCAATCGGTTGTCACATCTGCAACTTGTATAGAAAAGCAGCACTTTCGAAATAAATAATCTACGCAACGGTTCAAGTGAACAAAGGAAACACCAAATTTATGTATCGGAGATATGGCTCTTATAATTGGCCGACATTATTAATCCATGCTTTGTTCTAAACTAAGCCCGCACCGTATTCAGAACTTATTTTGTTGAAGATTGTAGAGAAATTGCATGAGCTCACATTAACTTACTGCAACTAAGGCAAGAATAGTTTGTTTACTAAATACTTAAAATATTTCCTTCAATTGCGATGGAAAACAAAACTATATTATAGTTTAGCATAAAACTAGATTAGTTATTATATATAATACCAATATATTATCATTAACTGTTTATATGCAACCTGTTAAACTATAAATTACATTACAATCGTTCATGCTACTGAATTTATTTGACTAAGTCTCAGTCTAAGTTTGGTTAGATGAGGAAGATGTATCTATATTAGGCACTGATTCAAATTTAATCCATTCCGTGTTCACAGCGAATATATTCTAGGTTGTAGTCTGCTTAATCCAACTTATTAATTACTCTAAACATGCATTACAGTCTTGTATCAGCATGGCATGGATAAAGGAAGTTCGAACACCCCGCTATAGGAAATGTAGCACAACTTTAACTGCTTCCTGGTTAAGTCGACGTAAATCAAGGATTGTTTTTGAGGCCGCAATAAGGGTAAGATTTTAACGTTCTCACCAATCAATTTATGCTGCAACTTTAGAATTGATGTACGTAAGAAACTTCCTGTTTTATTCCACTATTCTTATCCCATTACGGACAAGAGTGAAATGATATGAATATCTTACGTATAATAAATGGCATCGGTTGTTTTAAATAATATGAGACTGTAAAAATATTCTTAAAATATTGGGTAATACTTTATATGATGTGCATAGCTAATAGTAGTAAAAGAAATGTAATATTGTGACAGAAGGCAAAGTGAAAGCTCATAATAATAATAATAATAATAATAATAATAATAATAATAATAATAATAATAACTCAAACATATGAAAGCCACGTACCTTATTGAAATATCAATTCCTAATAGCAACAACTTAAAGAAAAAACATCACGAAAAAATCGAAAAATATAAACCACTGGCAGAAGAAATCCGAAAACTGTGGAACCAGAGCTCCGTTCACATTCTACCTATTATAATATCAGCAACTGGCCTAATTCCTAAAACACTCCATGAGAGCTTAGCACGTCTCCAAATAGATCCACATATATACATTGAAGCACAGAAGAACATCATAATAGATACAACAAGCATAGTTAGGAAGTTCATGCAAACCACATAAAGATAATAGTAGTTACTAACCAACATACAAATAAGAAAATGGTTACTATGTTAGTGTTTGGCTAAAGGAAAGCCCGCATTAACATAAAAGAAACCGACGGCAAAGTCGAGAAAAAAAAAAAAAAAAAAAAAAAAAAATAAAAAAAAAATAATAATAATAATAATAATAATAATATAGTAGAGAGAATATTCTTCCGAAATCTAAAACAAGAAGATAATGAATCTGTCGGTCCCTTGCCTGAAAAGCAAACAATGGAGGAATTCTGGTCCAACATCTGGTCAGACAACCAAGCCCATGACTCTAATGCGTACTGGATAGGGCAGGAAAGAGAACTCTGCAGAGAAGTGCCACAAATGAGCAATGTCAACATTACAGAAGAAGATGTAAAGAGAGCTGTGCGCAAACTGAGCAACTGGAAAGCACCGGGCGTAGATGGTATCCATAACTATTGGTGGAAGGTTTTAACTTGTACCCATGAGATCCTTGCAACACAAATCCAAGCCGCAATCGAAGACCCCAACATTGTCCCGGCATATTTCACTCTAGGAATCACGTACATGCTCCCCAAAGAAGGGAATGCTGCGGACCCAAAGAACTACCGGCCCATTACATGCCTACCGGCTGTTTATAAGATAATTACATCCATTATTGGCACAAAAATCAACGAACACCTGAATAACAATAGTATCCTAGAGTGGGAACAAAATGGATGTAAGCAAAGAGCACGTGGTTGTAAGGAACTCCTTGTTATGGATGCAGTTATTACAAAACAAGCAAAAGATAAGAAAAGAAGCCTATCTGTGGCGTGGATAGATTATCAAAAGGCCTTTGACTCAGTGCCCCATTCCTGGTTAGCAGAAGTCCTAAAGATTTATAAAATAGGCCATCAACTTAGAAATTTCCTTGAGGCCTCAATGGCGACGTGGCGAACATCATTAGCGATGAAAACATATAGAACAGATGAGATTATAATTAGAAGAGGAATATTCCAAGGTGACTCATTAAGCCCGCTTTGGTTTTGCATGGCTCTAAACCCCTTGAGTCACATGCTAAACCGAAACGTCGCCGGCTATAGGTTGGAACGAGGAGTAAAAATATCGCATCTGTTCTATATGGATGACTTGAAATTATACGCCTCAAACCCTCAACAACTTCAGGGAGCCTTAGAGCTGGTGAAAAGTTTTAGCAATGCTATAAACATGAAACTAGGTCTGAACAAGTGTGCGGTACTACATACAGCGAAGGGAAAGGTCTTGAACACCGGAAACCTCACTTTGATGGACAGAGAAACAACTATCACCTCTCTAACACCCGAAGAGTCGTACAAGTACCTCGGCTTCCAACAAGGGCTAAGTGTGCAAATTAAGGAAAATAAATACAGAATCGCAGAGGAATACTGGCGCAGAGTGAAGATAATTTTGGACACCGAACTAAATGCAAAAAACAAGATTGCTGCCTTAAACATCTGGGCGACACCTGTTGTCAGTTATACATTTGGAATCTTGCATTGGTCACAGACAGAACTACAGCAGATAGATAGGAAGTTACGCGTCAATTTCACTAAGCGAAGACTACTCCACCCCAACTCTGCAATTGAGAGGCTTTATGTAGCTAGATGTGAGGGAGGTAGAGGACTCGTCTGCATGCAAAATAGTCACCAGATTGAAGTAAAGAACTTACGCCACTACTTTCACAATAAGAACCTGCCTATCCATCGATCTATAAAGGCACAGGATGCGAAGTATTCGCCTCTGAATCTCGCGTGTCAAGAAATGGAAGTAAATTTAGTGAACTTCAAGGAACAATGGAAAAACAAGGCTTTGCATGGCAGATACTTTGCCGCACTTAAGCAACCAGACGCAGATGAAAAATCCACCCACACGTACCTCACATCAGGGTATTTGTTCCCTGAAACAGAAGGCGCATTAATGGCTATTCAAGACCAGGTTGTACCAACAAGGAACTACAAAAGGCACATATTGAAACAGACGATTGACTCTACAAAGTGCCGCTTATGTAATAGAGACGAAGAGTCAATACAGCACTTAATATCAGGATGTAGTTACCTTGCTCCAACAGCTTACACCAGCAGACATAACAGTATGGGTCAAGTAGTTCATCAGGCAGTGGCTCTTGAAACTGGCCTGAAAAAGGGATTCGTCCCACCATATAAATACCAGCCAACTGAAGTATTGGAGAATGAAAATTTCAAAATATACTGGGACACAGCAATAATTACTGACAGACCTATACAGCATAACCGACCTGACATGATAGTCATCGACAAGACGCAGAAAAACGCTACCATCATCGATTTCTCAGTTCCACTAGACGACAACCTTGGCAGAGCCTACCATCAGAAAAAAGAGAAATACGAGCCATTAGCCACCGAAATTAAGGAAATCTGGAATATGCAAAGAGTGGATATTAAACCATTAATAATATCCGCAACGGGTACTGTGCACAAAAAGCTCCGTTTCCACTTAGAAGAACTAAATATAGTTGCGGGCAACGGTATACAGTGGATGCAGAAGGCAGTAATATTGGGTACCACTGCGTTAGTCCGCCGCGTCCTCTCCAGTCAGTAGACAACAGGGAAGCCTTGAGTAATCCGGCGACTCTGAATAACCACCCACTAAAAGTGTGATAAGGAAAAAAAAAAAAAAAAAAAAAAAATAATATAGTATGTATTTCTTCAATTCTTTGGGACTTCCTGCCACATGTATTTTTTTTTAAGAGTACGTTACTGGTAAATAATCTCTACGCCTGTGACTTTTACGTCAAACGATCAGTTATAGGTTGCTTTTTTATATAAACAACACAAATAAGTATACAAATTTGAAATTAAATATTTCACCGACGTTTCGGAAATCTAATCTGTTTTTTTTTGAAAAATTTTTTTTGCTGTTGATAAATACGCAGCTCTAAGAATGTTTGTTATATTCAATATCTATAGATACTTACTATTTACATAGAACTGTTGATATAGTATACAGTATTTTTTATTTTTATACAATGTTAAGTTTGTGAAGTTCTTCTTTTAACATTGGCAACCAAGTTGTACTGACATCTACGGAACAATTCGATACGCATCTATCCTCATTCAATAATTTTATCGCGGATTCTTTAATTTTTCTTTCTTTGCTATGTGCCTGTTTTGTTAAAATTTTTGCCGAGTCCCAGTTTAATCTGTGTTCGTTCTCCCAAGCGTGTTCGCAGATCTTGGACCTCTGAATTTCATATTTTCTGATATAATTTTGATGTTCGCCCAATCTTGCACTAAACGGCCTGGATAACCCACCCACGTAATGTTTGTTGCGCTCACACGGAATACTATAAATGAGGTTTTTTGAATTTTGCTCGTGGTTCTTCGGTTTCGTCTTTGTCAGAATAGATCTTAAAGTGTTGTTTGTTTGAAATACCGTCCTAATATCAAATCTATCACCGATGCAGCTCAACTTATCAGATAATCCGCATACATAAAGGAATTAACGCTGTGTAACGTTTTTCAGGTTTTTGTCGTAAGAAACCGAAAAACCACGAGCAAAATTCAAAAAACTGCATTTATAGCATTTCTCCGTGTGAGTGCAACAAACATTACGTGGGTGAGTCATCCAGACCATTTAAATAATAAAATTCAGAGGTCCAAGATCTGCGAACACGGTTGGGAGAACGGACATAGAAGAAACTGGGACTCTGCAAAAATTTTAACAAAAGAGGCAGATAGCAAAAAAGAAAAATTTAAGAATTCGCGATAATATTATTGAATGAGGATAGATGCGTGTCGATTTGTTCCGTAGATGTCTGTACAACTTGGTTTTCAATGTTAAAGGAAGAACTTCACAAACTTAACATTGTACAAAAACTAAAAAAACTGTTAACTATATCAACAGTTCTATGTAAATAGTAAGTATCTATGGGTATTGAATATGACAAACATTCTATTGAAAGTTTTGATGCGTCAAAACTTTCAACAGAAATAAACGTAAAATGTTAATATACTGTAAACAAAGAATTTCTTAATTTTTTTTTCCTCTGACGATGGTTAATAAAACCGAAACGTAAGAAAATATAAGAATTTTCATTTAAAGATCCCAGGATACATCAAGTTAATTTGATATCAACGGTCAAGAAAATACAAATATTTATTTACATGTTATTTTTATTGGTGAGCTGTACTTTTAGATAGATTTTTTGAAACGCCACGAGCTTTTGGAACAATCTTCTACGATAATCCTATTCAGTTCAAAAAAAGTAAAAAATGGAATATGGCTAGAAAACTTCAAAATATGTTGAAGAACCTCTGCCGTGAATAAATTTACTCGCAGGAAGTGAAAACAATGCATAACTTGCTCACAATTAATATATAAGTTATTGGGGGCGCTGAGTATGAATTTCAGTCCAGCTCTCAAAATTCAAAATAACGAATCCAATAGGCTGATGAGAATCAACCAGATACAATTGATTTCATTGATATTAGATGTTTGTAAGGCCTGGATTAGGGTTTATAAGTTGTTGCTGATTGTGATTTTTGCATCAAAATTAAAAAGAAGTTTTAAAAGCCACATGGAATATTTTTTATAACGAACAAATTTTTGTTAGAAAGTGACGAATTTCGAAACATTATCGTTTCAGTACCCTTGACATCAGCCGAACCCAGTGTGCAATATCCCAATTACTTTGGTTCTTATTTGCTTGTTTTTCAATTTTTTTGGTTTTTCGAAGTTATTTTTTTTTATATTGAAAAATTTGAGGAAAATATAAATAAAATTAGTGATGTACCTACTATTTTGAAAAAGGAAGTAAGGTCTTATGAAAATATGAAAGATGAGCCATCTTTGCACAATATATCACACTCTCCGCATACAAATCGAGCTTCCTTTCGCTGTGAAAATATTGAGCACTGGAACACCTGGTTGGATACTTTACTTTTTGTGTTTATAAAATTCCTACTTGCCATAAGTTATTGGGGCCTGTAAAAACGTCCAGGAAGGAAGATTATTTTATATAATTTTTTTTGACTTAGATTTTTGATCTTGGATATTAAACGTTTTAAAAATTTTGGAACTTTCGGTTGCCATGGGTGCGCCATTTTGAATTGTGTAAATCTAACCTCGGATTTGTACTCAACGACCTCAAAATCTCCATACACTAAGTTTCGTATTTGATAATTTTTGTTAAAATTTGGCTGAAGGGGTTAAAAAGTAGTAGATGTAGTTAGCTGATGTATCATTATTTTTTTAAGGATACTCAAACTTGAGAGTACAGATAAGAATGTTGCTGTTTAGTTTATATGCAACCCTAAAAAAGCCTGTTAACAGTTGTTTGTTAACTATTAGTTTAAAGTATCTTCAATGATTTTATCCTTAAAATAAATTAAATTCTGTTAATACGCAAGAGAGCAGAAGCATAAGCTCAACCCGTATTAAAGAACATGTATTGAATATTTCAATTTTTTCGTTTATTTCGTTAAAATAACACGTTGGAATTTTTTTTTCTCTTCGCAGTCATAAAATATCGAATCAACATCGTATTTAGTGTAAAATATGTTTTACGTAGCTGCTTCAAGCCTGGCTTTATTTCGGGTTACTATATTTCAGTTACTGATACTATGGGATAGACGCATACACATAGTAATACACTTTCAATTTACATGAAAATGAAAATTGAACTTTTTTAGATATACTTATTTATTTTAGCATAACAAGAAGGCAGAATTCAATAAACATAAAAAAAATAAATGTCACTGTATCAAATATTCCATTCACTGTAAAATTCAAACTCTTTTGTGTAAAATATTTGATTGTAGTTTTAATTTCATGTGTTGCTGTCATGGGTTGGAGTGAATCAATATTAATTAATTGAATTCATTTTCGTACTAAGGAAACTTTATTAAAATACAACTTTTCTCTAAAACGATCTTAAATTTTACAGGTTTCCTTTTTATTGAACAACTTTAATATAAGGTTATCTCAAATATTTTCGATGGGATTAAGGTCTGGTTTGCTCGATGGAAGTAGTAATAGACCTTATACAATTTTTTTAAATCTTGGACGTATCCAAGTGATGAACATAAGGCAATTTGGACATCTAATATGATTGTTCTGATTTTATTAAGTGGAAGAACAGCTTGCTGAACATCGCCAAGACAGAAATATAAATAAAGGCGATTTATTGTTATTATTAATATTGTAAACAACAATTATCTATTACTATTACCAAAAAGCACTGTGGCAAATCATAAATAGCAATGGAAATCAAACAGAATAAATCAGATATTTCCCCAGATTATTTTAATCTCCATTTTTCAAATGTCGCTGAGAAAGATATAAAAAATCTACCAGCTACGAATAAAACTCATACCGAATTTTAAGACAGAGGGGCATCACGGATTAAAAATCAATTTTGTTTCAGGGAAGTAACTTACATTGAGATGAACGATATTATCACCGATCTAAAAAAAACTAACTCTAGAGAAGCTTATTTTATCAATACGAAAATTATAAATGCCATCAGATATATAATATTAATACCTCTTACAAATTTAATAAATATTTGTATTCGTATTTAAAATTATAAACCAATATTTATTCTGCCTTTTATCCCTAGTTTAGATCAGTCTAAAACCGAAATAATGGTTTTTAGTTGAAGAAATGTTGCAGTAAAGGACAATAAAGATAGTATTAATTTCCTTGGGGTCTATCTAGACAGCAAAACCATCGTGGGAGCAACACGTAAATTACGTCTGCAAGAAAATGTCGACTAAAATATATCTTCTTAGAAATATTGCGAATAATGTATCCCAAAAAGTACCTATCACAGCTTATCATTGTCAAATTCATTTATCTTTATGCCATGCTATTTTGGTCTGGGGCCATTCCAACCATTATGTTAGGGTATTTGCATTACAGAGGAGAGCCATACGAATTGTATACGGTCTGAAATATAGAGATGACTGTAGGGGGATGCTTTTAAAAGCTAGCTATTTTAACTTTTCCCTGTACATATATACTTCAATGTTTGCTGTACATCAAGCAAAATCCAGTAATGTATTCTCCTCATGTTCATAAATATCACACGAGAAATAGTAGTAATATATGTACAATTTTTTTACGTATATCAAAATCTCATTCTGGAACCAATTACTATGCCATTAGGTTATTTAATGCTTTACCCATACATATTAGAGAGCTAGAATATAACTTGTTTAAGAAAACTATGAGATCATTTCTGACAGCTAATGCTTTTTATATATTTGAGGAGTACTTCTTGTCAAGTTTTAATAATTTTTAATAATAGTAACCCCCATTTAATGATTATCATAATATAAATTTATCTTAAATGTATTTGTTTACAATGGCATTTTATAAAGTGTTTGTGTTTGTAATTATGCATTTGTGTATCTCGATCTTTTCCTGACCTGTATAAATACTGTTTTGAATATTAACACCAATAAATTATTATTATTATTATATCAAGGACTGATGTGTTTTCTCAAGGACGAAAATGCGAAAATAAGTTCATGTTTGTATTCGAAATAGTGGTGAACACTTTGAGCATTATTTTTCTGGTAATGATTTAATATTAATATTATCGTTGATATTTTGGTTTAATCATGGTAAATGCGGTTTAAATTGCACGACTGAAATAAAAAAAGCTTGAAACATTTTTCTGAAAAGACACTAAAATTGTAATATCTCTGAATCAAATGTCTTTGGAATAATGCATATTTGTGTTCATAATATAGTAAATTGCCTTTACTATCACGTGTTCAAAGGAATGTATCGAATTATCAGTAACCCTGCATATTACCAGAAGAATTTACAAGACATGCTTTTCCAAAGATGCTGCAAAAATATGACGATGCCATTTAAATAACATAAAATATTTAACTTTTGAAGCTGATAATATCTGACAGTGTACCGAATCAAATGATCGAAAAAATCAAATCATTTAATTAGATGATTTAAATAAATAGCCACGAAGGATAAAATCATACATCATGTCATAACTTTTTATTGATTTTTTACATATTTCGGGATTTCACTCTATATAGGTATATAAAAAGCAAAACGGAGTTACGATATAAGGAAAAATTATTTTACGGACAAGATTTATGTTATACGACCATTCGAAAGGATACTTTTCCAGCAGACATTTTAAACAATAAGTTGTGATCGAGTTTGGCATTTCTGTGCCAAACCCTAGAGATTCGGTATCGCTGAAACTTCGATTTATTGTACATGACAGGCCAGAACTACTTGCATTCGTCTTGTTAGGATTAGACAATGGCTTTTTATGTGAAATTACATTTAAGGAAAATGATGTTGCAGGCAAGGAAGACTGGAAAAACGATAATCAATTAGGTTTCTTCTATGTAATGATTATGATATAGAAATCACAGAAATAATTTACCACTAAAAATATAACTAGTGTTTATAAATATGTGTTACAGTCTAGATTAATAACCATAAATGAAACATAAAATTATTCTTGAGCTATGAATTTTTATTCAGCACATTAGATCATATAAAATAAAGTTTGGGGGGGGGAGGTTTACATACGTCCCACAAACATTTGTTGAGGTAAAATAGAGGATTATTTTTATAAATTATGCAAACCTTGTACGCATATAGTAGTTACTAGAATACAAACCGCATAAACAAGACGAAATGAACAATATAGACAATAGTTACACTGCATACATGAAAGTTTCATTCATTATGAGGCAGAATAATAACGAAATGATATCAAATGTGTGGGATATAAAATTACTTGCACATGCGGAAAATAGACATGCTTTAACGAGTAGGCTGGAATGTTTAAATTGCACAATTATTCTGTACCAGTAAAACTGTTCAATTTTCTTATATTTTCATTTATAAAGACAAACACATGAAAACAGAGCATATTCAGGTCACCTTAGTGTTTTTTTGTGTTCCTTACCAAAACTGACAAGACTTATGGAACACTATGAGATATTTCTCATAGTGTTCCATAAGTCCGAGGTATTCCTCGGTATCTGTCCATTCCTCTGTCACAGACATTTTTGTCAGAATCTGTTTGATGTAAGAAGTTGAAATTTGGCATACTTGTAGAAAATTATTGTCAAATTACAGATATGAAGTGCAAGAAGTAGAATTTTGATTTTGAGGAGTACTTGCGGTGGTAAAATGGAGAGTTAAAATAAATTTCACTGTCATCGTGTGGTGTGTCAAATGAAAATTTGTTAAAAACGAATTTAAAAATATAACACAGCTCCACAAAAAAAGTTTTTGATCTGGATGATTGACCACTGACTGATTGGTCGTTGTGCATTAACGAAAATCTCCTTCAGTTGCATTGACCACACCCCTATAAGGGGCAAAAACTACCCCTAAACCTCCAAAAAGGGTTCAGAAAACTTTTAGAACAGGAACGATACACTTTAGGGTTTTTAATTTTGAGAGGAAGGATAAACGACAGTCCATCTCTGTAGATTTTTTTTTTCACTTTTATGCCCATTGAGTGGAAAAGAACTTTAGAGAAACAAGTATGACTGAAGATAAAATGGGGTTTATGAATGAAAATAACATGAAGGAGCGGTGACACTATGAGGGAAATAGAGATACATTGAATGCTGGAGTGAAAAAAATTCTACGAAGATGAATTCCAGTTTGTCTTCCCTCTGAGAATTAAAAACCTCAAAGTGCATCTTTCCGGTCTTAACATTTTTCTGTACCCTTTTTGGGAGTTTGGGTGGTAGTTGTCGCCCCTTGCAGGATGCAGTCAAAGCAACTGAAGGAGATTCTTTTTAATGCACTGCCGCCATTCGGCACTAAAAACAAGGAACACTTGCTCTCGCAGATCTCCCTCCACTCCTTTGTTCCTACTGGCTATATTATTGTTCAACTCTTCAGCTTTTCCTAGTTTTTATAAAACTGCATTCTCGCCAGCGTTGCAATGGTGACATTTTATTTCATAATTTCAATTAATCTTTTCTTGAAGGTGATTCAATATTATCAATTTGTTCTTCACCTTTCTTAGATGTGGAAGAAAGCATGCGGCATTTTCAATTTCTAACCTTTGACGGCAGATTCGGTATCAGCTACTCTTAAAAGGCTTCACTAAGTTAATTTCAACAAAATCGTTTTCCAATATCATTAGCGCCTGAGGAAAATTCTCAAATAAGGAAACTACTTCTCTATTTATACAATGCATTTATCTATGAACCATCTATGGAACCACTGCTGAGCTATATTTTACAATTTGCAAAAGATTTAATCGAAATTGATGGCACCCGCATAAAAAGGCGCTAGTATAGGTTCAATTGAGAACCTCCTCGATTTCAAAATCTTTTAAAGTCTGATAAAAACTGTTTAGATCCTAACGGAAATATACGTTTCCTATAGAATTTTTATCGTAGCATCTTAAACGAGAAACTAGGCTGATGTAAGTACTAGTTAATGTTTTAAATCGGGCTGTTGACTTCTACACTTTTATTTACATTTAATATAGATACTATTTAATCCTTTAATATCTGTACATAAATGCGTCATATATTATGTGTCGTTGGCCTTCTCGTCTACGAAATTATCATTACAAATAATCGCGGTGTCGGTATTAAACAATTTAAATTTTATAACCATTTAAGCGGAAAGTGTCTGGTGATACGGCGTGGCATTCTTGATATCTTAGAAAGTATATAATAAAATCATTGAATTGAAAACAATATATTTAGAGTTATAAAAACACTAAAGTCAATCATTAATGGATATGCGTATTGTTCCCCTGTTAGAAGTGATAATAATAACATTTTATTAGTACTATTAGGTCATTTTAAAATAGGATTCGTCAATGTTACATTTTACATTGGATACTTGACATAGTCAACATAAAAATTACCTTTCCAACCAAAATATTATATGAAGAATGCAAAATATTTAACGGGAGCTTTATTGTCAAAATATATTAATATTACAATTTAAGCACAAAAACGAATTAAAAGACAATATGCACAACTACGACCATAGATATAGAAACAAAATTAAGGTTAAAAAACAATAGAATACAAAACAAAAATTAAAATATAGTTACATGAAATTCCGCGAATGTATATACACCAAATGATGGACTCCGAGAATACTTACCATTTATAAAATCGCAATACTTTGACTTATATGTGTTACCTGGTTCCATATTCAGCTCCTATATTAACTGTATTAAGTTAAAAAAATTAAAATTAGTTTTCTTTTAAGTAATGTAAACGTTTCCAATTTCATCCAATATAATTGTTAAATTGTTAGATATGGATATTATATGTATTATATATTTGCACTAAGATTCGTACTCCAATTCTAGTTCTTATACTGACACGATAAGAATTTTATATTAATTAGGGCGGAGCCGTGTCGTCGCTACGATATTTATCAACTCTACTCACAAGGGGGGAGTCAAGTTACCCTTCAAACTCCCCAAGACGAAAATAGACAAAATTATACTTACTGTCATTGCTACATGTCGCTGCGGTGCGGCTGATGTCGAGCGGTGCACTTTTACTGAATATATCTTATAATTAGCACTTTCTCAGAAACACTCCTTATTAATTAAGACCGTCGATGGATTCTATGAGTACTCGGATAGTTGCACAAACGTAACGGGATCAAAGTTGACCTGTAGTAAGTAGTTATCCAACTCACGCGACAGAATTGCACGTCAGTCGTCAATCTTATAATTAGTGGATCAATAAGAAATCGAATTCAAAGTATATTTTCATTTATTGAAATGATTCATAAAATATAAAAAATATAAATGCTCAATATCTTACTAAGCATATAAGGTAAACATCAGAGAGCACTACCACTTGACAAGCCGTTAAGTCTCATAGGATCGTAACTCATCCAGCGTCGAGAGAACTATAATAATCGACTGTACAAAAAGATTCAGACTCCCAGTTAATTACCATGATTGTAAGATGTATGTCGAGCTTTTTGAAAATTATTCACTTTTATTTTTGCACTGAAAGTTTAGAATTTCTTGTAATCTTGGTCAGGATTCTTAAAGAAGCTATTTATATGAATTCAATGGTTTTCCTGCTTGCATAAACGTACTAACGGCAGTGAAGCCAAATAATACTTTTTTTCCGTCGACTCGTCTTCAAGCGACTACTATGGCGATTCCCGCCTGGGCCTGGATTAAGGATATTCTAGGTGCGTCGGAATCGAATCTCCGACTTTGAATTTTTTGATTATTTTTTATGGACGTTCTTGTGGTTCGAACATGGAGTATTCTCCACCACTTTCAAAATAATTAAATGTGGATTTAGGTTTTTATTGGAATAACTGATTTTTTCTTAAATTTTGACATTTAAAATAACTACTCGCTACACCCTGACTGAGAATTCCGCCCTGTGCAATCCTCTTCGTAGTACTTTTAATAAACTAAATTCATGGTACTTTCGAAAAAATAAATTCGCTGTACTTTCGAAATTTTTGTAGGGTTTTCCGCCTTGTGCAATTCTTTTCGTGGTTCTTTCGAAAAATTAAATTCGTGGAAATTTCTTCGTACTTTCGAAACATATTTATTTTTCGAACAACGGAGCCCAAAGGCGATTGACCGTCGTCCTCGAGATGAAAAATTTTTTAGGACATTTTTAGTGAAACAATTTTTTATGCAGATTTCGATGAAAGACGATACCAAAGGTGGTATCGGTCTTTTGTAAAGTGATAGTTTCAAAGTCGATTTTTCGTGGGAAGTTTGGTCTAAATTTAATTTCTTAATAATTTAATATTTTTAAAATGGATCGTTTTACTGGATTCAATAACAATCACATGTGCCAAAGTAGCGACATCAACTTTTTTTTTCAAGTGGTATGCTATACTTTTTTTGCTGATTCTTGTAGAGAATCTCTTTCTGCATTCAACTGTGTAAAACAGTATACACTTCCATAACAAGAATTTCGAGGTAATTAATGAAATTTGATAAAACGTCATTCGGAGGTTTTGTTTCTGAATTAACATAGTTGGCCATGGAAACATTTGAAGGGGCAAGTGGATGAAGGTGTTATGTTACGTTTTTTTTTAATTTTTAGATTTTCAGTGGAAGAAGGTGGTATGAGTCTCTTCTACCATATCTCCATCATTCATCTTCCTATTAGCTATATTTTACAAGATAATAATGTATGAAGGTGTTAAGATGTTAAGTATAATACTAGTTGATGATGGCACATAACATCTTGATTCGGCATACTTAATTTGCAAAAAATATATCAAATTCTCTCTACATGTGCTAACTTTGACAGAGGTTCAACTAGTTGGGTTATAAAGGTGAGGTAAGAAACAACAAAACATTCACACAACAATTTACTAAACATCAATTATCTCAGAACTTACAATTTGTAACATAACACCTTCATCCACTTACCCCTTCAATTGAATTTTGACATTGCAAATAATGATGCCAATTGACACCTTGGGCTCCGACTAGCCACACACCCCCAAACCCTTCCAAACTCCGAGAGGGTGCGGCAACAGCCATTCCCTCTCACGACAGACTAAAGACGCTCCCGGGAGCCAACATGCCAGCGAAGAAAGAAACTCAAGATAGAAGAGTGCCAGAAGAAACGACCCAGCTGGCAGGATTAAACAGCCAGGACCAGGGAAGGTCTGCTAACTTCGCCTACACCGTCTGTATTAGCAGGTGGGGTAGTCGTAAAAAGCAGGCCCACCCCTTAAGAGGCCGGTCCAGGTCTACAGCGATGATTGGGGCAAAGAGCTCAAAGCTCGACCCCTAATCATCCTAGACCGTCATCAAAGTCAAGAATATTGGCGCGGTTAACTATGTTGATTCAGAAACAAAACCCTTGGATGAAGTTTTATCATATTTTATTAATTTTCTCGAAATTTTTCTTATGGAAGTGTACTCTTTGTTTACACAGTTGAATGCAGAAAAATAATCTCTACAACAATCGTCAAAAAAAGTATAGCATAACCTTTGAAAAAAAAAAGTTGACTATTGTGACTGTCATATATGATCACAGAGATGATTTAAAGACGTCATTTGTTAGATCTTGACAAGCAATTTACAAATATATATGGTTTGTTGTAGACTTTTTTTTTAATAAAAAAGGTACTGGGGTGCGAATACCAACCTGAATCACCCGGTATATGTATATATAGTATATGTCTCTATGTATGTATATACGTACTTCAACACACAAGTACATCCGTACTTTCGTAAGCCTACATGATTTTTTATGTAAATTCGAATTAAGATAAAGTAATATACAGACTGTCTATTTTACGAGGGCCACACCAAATATCTCGCTTAATATCTATTGTAGAAGAATAAAGTTTTAGAAACAGTTATCCCATTTTCTGTGAGCTATATTTCAGTAAAAAGAAATTTGAAATCCATAGCCTACTTTATGAGATATATTACAAAAACCTGAAAAATAGGAAAACCACAAACGGTTATAGCTTCCTTATTTGAGGAGATACGAAAAAAGTTAAAGGAATGAAAGTTGACGGCAAAGACAATAAGAATAATAACGTGTAACAAAAAAAATCGAAAAATGCAGTTGCAGTTGCAGTTGACATACGCTATTGTGCAAAAATGAAAAATACATATCTCAAAGTAGGCCATGACGCCATTAATTCCGTTATTTTTTTCTCATTCCAACGATATAAAACATGTCACAGAAATTTTAACCGATAGTGTCAATATTTAATATTTTACGAATACCACAATTCATATAATTGAATCGTAACAATCAGCTGTGCCATAATTAGTGAAAAACAATGTATACAGTTATTAATAAATTTGACAGATTGTCACTGTTGTATGTTGTATGTTGCGTTGTCGAGTTCTAAGACAAATTTTATATCAGTAATTATGGTGTACACCAATAATAACAAATTCGATATGATTAGCATTTATTGTCAGTGCAATTTTGACGCTGAGATGGCAGTCACGGTTTACGGAGATAGATTTCCAGATGCTCCGCAGCCAAATCGAACTATGTTTAGGAAGTTAGTTCAAAATCTAAAAACGCACGGTTCATTTTCAAAAAATGTAGTAAGGCGAGCGCATGTTGCGGATAATGTAAGAAAAGTGAATAGAGTAATGAATTATGTTAACCAAAATGAGGAAACCTCTTTGAGACAAATTCAGAGAAACTGTCGCATAAAAAAAGACAGTGCAAGAAAAATATTTAAAAAAAAACGGATTTCGATGCTACAAAATGAGGAAAGTTCAACATTTAAATGAGGGAGATAAGCCAAGGAGAGTAAGATTTTGTAGATGGTTATTAAATAAGAAAAGGAATGACGCGCTGATATGTAGCAAAATTCTTTGGTCGGACGAATCAAATTTTTCTAATAATGGATTTTTCAATAGAAATATGCATTATAAGTGGACACGAGAAAATACACATTGGTGCAGAGAGACTGCTTTCCAAGAAAGATTTTCTACGAATGTTTGGTTGGGTCTTTTAGGGACTAAAATAATTGGACCTTATTTTTATGATGGCAAATTAACCGCTCGTAGATACCTTAATTTCCTGCAAAACGAATTTCAAGATTTTCTTTATGAATTAACAGTGGCAGAAAGATTAAATTATTCATATTTTCAACAAGATGGCGCTCCACCTCACACTGCTGTAATATGAACAAATTATTTAAATCAAGTTATGCCAGATAGCTGGATAGGCACCTATGGACCCATTCTATGGCCAGCTCGATCACCAGATATTACTCCCTTGGATTTTTTCGTCTGGGGTTACATTAAAGACAAGGTATTTCAAACTGCCTCTGAAAATATTGAGGACATCAAAACCAGAATTCGAAACGCATGTGAGGCAATTACTCCTGAAATGCTCCAAAATGTAATGCGTGACGTGTCTCGTAGAGCACGTTTATGTGTCAGAATGCATGGTGCACAATTTGAGCATTTGTAGTTAGAAAAATAAATACACACAATTTCTTTTCAATATAGTAGTAGGTAGTACTGTTATACATAGTTTTTCGTTTTTTTCTTTGGATGTTCGTTTTGTACTTTTATTTTTATTTATGAGATATTTATTGGTTTGTATTAAATTGTAATAAATAATTACGGAATTATAATTATTATAAAGTGAATTTTTACTATTATGGCACAGCTGATTGTTACGATTCAATTATATGAATTGTGGTATTCGTAAAATATTAAATATTGACACTATCGGTTAAAATTTCTGTGACATGTTTTATATCGTTGGAATGAGAAAAAAATAACGGAATTAATGGCGTCATGGCCTACTTTGAGATATGTATTTTTTATTTTTGCACAATAGCGTATGTCAAAGCCAACTGCATTTTTCGATTTTTTTTTGTTACACGTTATTATTCTTATTGTCTTTGCCGTCAACTTTCATTCCTTTAACTTTTTTCGTATCTCCTCAAATAAGGAAGCTATAACCGTTTGTGGTTTTCCTATTTTTCAGGTTTTTGTAATATATCTCATAAAGTAGGCTATGGATTTCAAATTTCTTTTTACTGAAATATAGCTCACAAAAAATGGGATAACTGTTTCTAAAACTTTATTCTTCTACAATAGATATTAAGCGAGATATTTGGTGTGGCCCTCGTAAAATAGACAGTCTGTATATATTTTGTTATTCATTCTATACTAACTGCATCACTTATTGTTTAAAAATAAACGTTATATTATAATACAATAATTACTTATTTAATTTAAAATCATAAAGCAAACATGTACGTATGTGCATTTTATTATTGCTTTCTGGCTCTTAAATCTCTATTATATTGTTTTGGTTTGGAACTAAATTGTTGTGGGGAAGATATGTTCTCTAAGAATACAAGTTAAAATAGCTTGCTCATCTGTTCTCCCCTAGTTGACAGCTAAATTCCACGGAGAAGATATATCTAGTTTAAAGCCAGTCTAATATAATGGACGTATATTTAAAATTTAAGGTTACTTTATTAATTATTTGATTAAAATTTATTCTCGGAATGCGCTTTAATTTATTTCAAATTCATCTCCATAAATTCTGTCAATTTACGACTTTGAAAACTAAGAATTTAATATCAAGCCACTAAAGTGCATTTCCAAATAAATCTTCAGTAAATGTCTCCATCTAAAGACTATTGCAACATATTTTAAATATAAAATAATTCAGTTGCCCATATTATTAAAATATTTACTTCTTTTTTTGGGTTATCAAGAAAATTTAAAAAAATATGTATGTTCGGTTCGCTTTGATTTGCTGGTATTCCTTATTGGCGATTTAATCATACGTCAGGATGATTGCACCTTTGATTGCTTCAAAAACTGTGTATGAGTTCTATAAGGTTTTCCAAGTATTTTCAAATGTACTAACGGCATAGAACCTAATAAAGATTAAATGCCGTCGCACCGTATTCAAGCGACCTTCATGGCGATGTCCGCCAAGGTTTTTTTATATGAATTTTGGGTCTAGAGAAATTTGCGTTCAATTATTCTGCTCAATGTAGTGGGTCAATCTTGGAGTATTCTCTCCTACGAACTGGTTGTGGAATTTTTTAGTGTACCTTCAAAAAATAATTTGATTGTAGTTGAAAGAATCTTGGTGTATTTTCTTACTTTTTGTTGGGTATTTTACCACTAAAAAATATTTAAAAATTTTAATGAAAAAACCTCTGCGCCACACGGATCAGGCAGAGGTTGGTTCTTGAATACTTGACTCTTTGAAAAAGTCTCACACCTAAAAATATATAAACTAGAATAATGTTATAAACTAAAAGATGAAAATGAAAGCTATAGGCAGTTAACGTTTCGGAAGAGAATCTACTTCCGTTCTCAAAACTTTTTGTCCGTCAACCATGACAGTTCTCTGTTTATGTATTTCCATGGTCACGTGAGACATTAAATTATATTTATCTTATTTTAACTTACTTCGTCTCTAAGGATGGGCAACCAACTAGTACAAAAATGCATTGAATAATTTGAAACGCATCTATCCTCGTATAATAAAATAATCGCGGATTCTTTAAGTTTTCTTTTAGTTCCGTTGCTCTCTATTTCCAAAATCTTCGCCGAGTTCCATTTAATCATGTGATTATTATCCCACGCGTGTTCACAAATTTTGTAGTTTTCAAATTCTCCCCTTCTAGCGTAATTTCTGTTCACCAAGCCTTACGTTGAAAGGTCTAGATGATTCACGTACGTAATGTTTTCCGCACTCACACGGAACACTATAAATACAATTTTTTGAATTTTGAACAATATTTAGAAGTTTGGTTTTTCATAAAACCGATCTTAGCGTGGAGCCCGGTTGAGAAACCGTTCGTACGGAAAACCTATTCATAATTTTTCGTAATTTATCCGATAAAACATGTATATATGGAATTACTGCCATTGACCTAAATACCTCAGGTTGTATAGTATATTCTCTTTACTACCAATGTTCAATAACTATCAACATAACTCTCAGGATATTGATTATTTAATAAGACAGTTTTTATAAATTGCTTTTCTTTCTTTAATATTACAGGTTTTCCGTACGAACGGTTTTTCAAACGGGCTTTGCGCTAAGATCGGTTTTATTAAAAACCAGATCTCTAAATATTGTTCAAAATTCAAAAAATTTTATTTACAGTGTTCCGTGTGAGTGCGGAAAACATTACGTACGTGAATCATCTAGACCTTTCAACGTAAGGCTTGGCGAACATAGAAATTACGCTAGAAGGGGAGAATCCGCGATTATTTTATTAAACGAGAATAGATGCGTTTCAAATTTATCAATAAATTTTTGTACCAGTTGGTTGCCTATCTTTAGAGACGAAGTAAGTAAAAATAAGATAAATATAATTTAATGTCTCACGTGACTATGTAAACACATAAATAAAGAACTGTCATGGTTGACGGCCAAAAAGTTTTGAGAACGGAAGTAGATTCTCTTCCAAAACGTTAACTGCCTATAGCTTTCATTTAAATCTTTTAGTTTATAACATTGTTCTAGTTTATATATTTTTAGGTGTGAGACTTTTTAAAACAGTCAAATATTCAAGACCCAACCTCTGTCCGATCCGTTTGGCGCAGAGGTTTTTTCATGAAAATGTTTAAATATTTTTCAGTGGCAAAATACCCAACAAAAAGTAAGAAAATCTGAATATGCCACAAATAAACAATTATGGACAAATCTTAGTGTACTTTTGAAAAAATTTTAAAGGAACTTTTTAAACATTTTACTTTCCTCGCATACCGAAGGGAAGTATTGTATTCGAGAAAAAATCACCCTCCGAGATTTTACGGATTCTGACGTTTCAGATCACGGAGATTACGAAAATATAGGTTTTTCAATTCCGTCAGTCTGTCTGTCTGTCGGTCTGTCTGTCTGTCTATCTGTCTGTCTGTCTGTCTGTCTGTATGTCTGTCTGTCTGTCTGTCTGTCTGTCTGTCTGTCTGTCTATCTGTCTGTCTATCTGGCTGTCTGTCTGGCTGTCTGTCTGTTGGTGCATTTACTAAAAAACTTCTTGACGGAGAGCAGTCAAATTTGGTAGGTAGTTGTCGCTACTGTCAGCGCAGAAATGGTAGAAATTTCACTGGAAAATGTACAGGGTGGACCGTCTAAACGGAATAAATAGTGAAAAAAATATTTTTTCGCTGAAATTTAAAATTTCCACGTTTCATGACGCGCTAATCTTATTTCGGGAAAAAAAATTTTTGAAAATTTTTTTCACCAACATTTTTGAAAACATTTTTACCAAGATGAAAAAAAATGTTGTTTGCTCAAATTTAAAATTTCCATGTTTCATGACACGCTAAACCTATTTCTAAAAAAAAAAATTTTGAAAATTTTTTTCACCATTTTTGAAAAAATTTTTACCACTAAAAAAAATTTTTTCTTTGTTCAAATTTAAAATTTCCACGTTTCATGGCATTCCAAACCTATTTAAAAGAAAAAAATTTTTGAAAATTTTTTACCAACATTTTTGAAAAAATTTTTACCACTAAAATAGATGGAATTTTTTTTCTTAAAATTTTAAATTTCCACGTTTCATAGCGCTCTAAATCTATTTTAAAAAAAATTGAAAATGAAATTTTTTTAAAAATTTCGAAACAAATTTTACCACTAAAATAGATGGATTTTTTTTTCTTTGTTCAGATTTAAAATTTCCACGTCTCCATGGCATTCTAAAATTATTCAAACAAATTTAAAAATGATTTTGAAAAATTAAAAAAAAAATTTAAAACATGTTTAGGTAATCTATTTATCACTATTATAGAATAGACGAAATATATTTTTTTTCAAATTTAAAATTTCCACTTTTCATGACATTTAAAACCTATTTCGGAAAAAAAAATTTGCCACATCCTTTCACCATTTTGGAAAAAAAATTAACACTGGAATAGAGCGAAACATTTTTTTTTGCTCAAATTTATAATTTTCGCGTTTCGTGACATTCTAAACCTATTCAAAAAAAAAGTTTTGAATTTTTTTTATATTTTTTAACCACCACTATACTTCCACTCCATTACGTGAATGTGGAATTGAAAATGTGACAGATGGCAATAATATTTGGCATATGCACCTATTATATACTTTTATTGAATAATGGCATCCCAAGAAATAATTCAGAAATGGTGGACATTTGTAAACGTATTTGCGCAAGCCTTCCATATTTGGCACCTGTTATTTATTATTGAACTTTTGCTGTTGGACGAGCACTCTGTATATTTTTTTTACCAAAAGTTATCAGTTTTTTTTAATAATAGCAATAACTATATTCCGATCTGTATTCTCAATGTCATTTCGTAATTAATAATTTTTTAGAGTGACCGCCATGCACAAATAACGAGGGAAGTTCTGTGTAAATAACTTTACCGATTTTTTTTTTGTCGTACGACGTTACCGAAAGACGTTTTAACGTCATTAAATTTGTGTATTTCTTACCATGTCAGATATTTAACATATTTTAAGAAAAAATTTCACTGAGATACTCAACATCTCAGAAAATTCGAACAATTCTGTGGCAAAAGTTAGCTGGGGGTTCTTTAGGTTGTCGAAAACAATAAAAAATGGCGAATTTAAGATGCAAAAATTTATGCCATGCCCAAAATTCAAAATGTCGAGTTTAGTATGACAGATTTAAAGAGAGTGTCATACGTAGAAGAAATAAAATGTGATTTAAATTGAAGTCCACTGAGTACAATTATCATATTCAAAATTCCAAATTTTAGTAATTGGATTTAATATAGTGGGGTATAAAAGCAAGATTTTTAGAGTGTATAAATGTACAAAATACTTTTATGTTGAATATGAAAATTTCCATAATTGTGTTATTACACGTTTTAATTTCGTTAAGCATCAATTTAATAAAATCCAATTAAATCATTTCGAGTTTCTGAGGAAATTGTAGTTATAGATTTTCGAGAGTAATGGCTACATATTTCATATCCAACATCATAATTCTGGGAGAGGGGTTTAACTTAATGAAATGATTTTAGAATTTATTTTTAATACAATTTTGCAAACAGTGGAGAAAGTACTATATGAAAAATGAAAGAAAATATTGATTTCCAATATTTGCATTTTTTTGATAACCTGCATTCTGATCACACCGGGAATTAAATAAATATAAGGTATTTAAACAAAATAAATATTTATTAAAAAAAACTATATTTAAATAGGAAAATAGTTTATTTACAAATACAAATATCTATTAATTGAAAAATGAAACTATAATAAGTAAAATATCAAGTTTTAATATTTGTAATTCTTTGTTAACCCACAGTTAGTTGTGCTAGAGAATAAAGAGCTCTAGAATGAATGCATTTACAAAAACGTATCTCAAACTTTTTTCAGGACAGGATAATTGAAATGTTCTGGCAGTTGCTTTGTACCCTTCTGAAGAGCCTATGACAAGGGCGAAAAGCTTTTCAAGAGCTAAGCAATTTCTGAGAGATACAATGGTGAGTCCTTTTAAATATTAAAATCCGAGATTCGTTTTTGCAAATAAGTGCATTTTAGAGATGTTTTGATAGAATAGAAAGGTGTTTTGTGAGTGAATTCATTTCAATTTCTAGTACAACCGAAATGCAATTTTGATGGATATATAATTTTTTGATTTGCCATTTATTACTTTTTATGCAGTTTGCAAAATAAGTTAAAATATATTTTTCAATGTAATTCTAATCAGACGAAAAGTAATTCTTTTTGGAACTCAAGGGATTTATTTATTTATTTATTTATTTATTTATTACTGCAACAATATCAACAAAACATAGAGTCTTAACCTAGTTTACAATGAAAAAGAAATGACACCTGAGGAGACCTCGTATTGTGTCAAGCAGTATTTACATTCTCGGAAAAGTATGTTGTATTAATATAGCAATAGTAACAAAAGCAATTGATGTAGTAAGTATCTTATTTGTATTACACTAAGTGTCTAACCTAATATCTATGTAGTTCGTAACATAATAAAATATAAAGCCTATAATAGCTAGTAGAGTGAGTATAGAAATGCGAGTGAATATGTTGCTGATTGATTGATTTGATTGATTTGCTAGCGTAAGATGGGCATTGCTGCCGATCCCCGGCATCCATGGAGGTTCGTTTCAACACACAGCTTGGTCGTCCATCGAACACGCCCAACGGACGACCAAACCGGGTGTTGGAACCAAATCTCGGATATTTTATATACCGCCCCACCGACTGCATACGTCGGATCGGACATTGGATATGCTTGCTGTCAACGGCGAGAGTCGCATGACATGGGGTGGGAATACAGGATGGGAAGTGTAGGTGTGTGTGAGATGCTTCTTTTCAATTTCCATGCTTCCTTTAAGTTTCCATCTATCGTCATCTTCTAATTTTTATTCTTCTAAATTTTCTGCTTCTTCTGTTTCTGAATCTGGCAACTTTTATTTTTTATTTTCTTTTGTTTTTTTATTAACCGTTCCGCAGGTAAATATCAATTTACGAGTTGCTGGGAAGGGCCCTATCTCGCGGTAACAGTATTTTTTGCGCGTTATGAGAAAAAAGGTCCGAAGGGATAGTTTGATCATCCTGTGGGTATGTTGTTTATTTGAAACAATCGGTTTCAATTTACAGTCATTATTTTCAACTGCCGCCTTCCAATTGCGGACATTTTCTATTTCATTGCCTAAATTTGTTTTTCTGTTGTTTAATAAACTGTAGTGTGACAAGGATTAATAAACGAATAAATAAATATCTTTTTAATTTTAATTTCTAATTTTTCAATTAAAATAAGGAAATAGGCTTCATTAATGAGCTAAACTAAATGAAAATAAAGTAAACAAAACTTATCTGCTTCATTCACATCTGGCTGGCTGTTGCTTATTTTATATCATCCACTTGAAGAAGGGACCGGGTCCATCCAGGTATAGATTTTACGGCCAAGCAGTACACTTTCTCGGATTGTTTATGTACCCTCTTTTATGTTGCTTTATTAAACCAACATAATTTAATCAAATATCAACTATATGAAATAGTGAGACTCGTGCTAATTTATATCAATCAATGCAGAATTGTTTACGCTTTAATTCAATGCAATTTCGACGTATTGTTGCCGCTTTGTCCGAATTTATCTCGAAATCTTGTAGGAGCCACGAAACACGCGCCTGTCACCGAATTCGACACAGGTGAATGTCTAGAAATACGAGTGGATATGTTAAGAAAAAAAAAGAGAAAAAAATACACAATACATTTAAGGCAGTCTAGGGTCAATGTAGTGATTTATATTTCCTTTTAACATGGATTTTTAATGTAACTTAGTATATTATTATGCATATGTATATGACATAATTGTTTTAAATAAGATGTACATAAAACTGATCATAGCCTATCTTAATTTTCTTAGAAGTGTTGCACCCATTTTTTTTTTAATGAAACAGTTATTAGTAATAGTAAGCGTAATTACCCATATTACATATTTTTTTGCCGACTGTACCTCGTCTGTAAAAATGATTGTCAAATTTTTACTTTCACTTTTCAAATAATTAATATTATTTAAAAAATCTAAAATAAATGTATAATATAGACCATACAAATGGTCTAACACAGCCTTTTGGTTTCATTGGTCTAACTAAAATAGTTTTCGAGAATAAAAGTTTGAAAAATAGTCGTGCCGGGACATGTTTTGTATTTTTTTTAGGTCTTGCACTCATTTCCGTATAACGTTAATTTTTAATGTAACTCTATCTATAATTATGCATACGTATGTGGTATATTTGCATTAAATAGTGGTTCATGAAGCCAATCATTAATGAACTTAATTTTTTTAGAAGTGTTAAACTCCTTTGTTTCTAATGAAACAATTAATAATAATAGTAAACGTAATTACCCATATTATATATTTTTTGGCGATTGTACTTCGGCTGTAGCCGTAAAAATATTCATTCTCAAATTTTTATTTTCTTTTTTCAAATAATGAAAGTTTTAAGAAAATCTAAAATAAATATATAATATAGACCAAAACAAGCTTACCGTTATACTCTTCCCCGATTTACTGAACATTTTATATAATTGTTGCACATTCTATAGGACACTCTTCGCAGTTTTTTGTAAATAATATTAGTTTTAGACATTTTTAGTTTAGGCCAGACGGACAGACAGGCGGACAGACAGACGGACAGACAGACAGACAGACAGACGGACGGACAGACAGGCGGACAGACAGACGGACAGATAGACGGACAGACAGACAGACAGACAGACGGACAGACAAACGGACAGACAGACGGACAGACAGACGGACGGACAGATGGACGGACGGACATTTTGAAAGTTTTTCAGACTTCGATCACCAACACAGTGATATGAAAATTTTTTCTCTACGAGCAATATTACCGGTTTTAGAAATGTGCCGATCGAATGCAATATACTCTTCGCTTTGTATTTACGAAGAGTATAATAATGGTCTAACAGAGCCTTTTCGTTTCATTCGTCTAGCTAAAACAGTTTTCGAGAAAAACAAGTTTAAAAAATAGTCGTACCGGCTCATGTTTTGCCAATTGTCTCAAGGACCAATGGAGGTCAGGGGCTGAAAGTTTGCCAATAATGTTATGACTTGCCAATATTTTAACATGTTATTTCAAAAATTGCTCTCTGGGGCCGTCTCGCCAACCTTATCCTGCTAGACCCTTTGGCACACGTTTGTATTACAACGAGATTTGGAACTTGACTGAGCCTATCTCGTTGAAGGGTTGGGAATAAATAGGGGTAAATAAGTGAGGCAAGATAACAAGTGACCAGAAACTTGGCATTTGGTGTATATCCTAAAAGCCAAGATCTCAAGTTGTTTTATGAGATCTGCCACACCCTCCCCCTCCCCCCATACTATTAAAGTTAACGAAATAACATTGTGATTTAGTGTGTGTATGATAGCAACAGTTCTCAAAACAATTTTTGGTATTACACATCCCCACTACTACCTTGGGGCAGACGATTTCAAATGTTATATTATTTTCACATAATGGAGTGGGAAGATGTTTTCCTTTAAATAGTTTTGGATGTGGGAGTAGTAATACCTTAAACAGTAGTTTTTTTTATTATACAACGGGAAGAAATGATCTTTAGTAGAATAAGAAAGTTAAGAGGCTGATGTAGAAAATTCAAGTTGAACAAAGAATTCTTAATTCTTTTCTTATTCTAATTTTTTTAAATTAATTTTTGAAATGTGATATAATTTATTAGCTTGCATATCAACAATTTTAAATAGAAAACAAAGGGATAAAAATTTGTATACTAGTTTTATTTCGGTACCTTTCTAAATTCCATTTTATCCAGAAATTAATCGTCCTACAAAAAAAAATACTATCAGACCTTTCCTTCGCTAAATATTGTCTTCTCCAAAAAAGGAATTTTTTCCGATCAATGTCTCTCAAGATATTTAAGAAATATGGAACTCTTTAAAAACTTTTTTAATGAAGGGCCCCTATAGACAATTATTTCGCCGTTGGTAACTGAACTATTAACTATTTTTTGTGAAATAAGAATCTAATTGCCACTATTCAACTACATTTACATTACGGTTTTCTTACAAATTTATATTTTATTGCACTGATAGAAATCTGATATGTTCTATGCTTGTCTACCAAACAAAATAGACCACACAATAAACAGGAAATTTTACATACACGAGTAACCCCGTACTGTCTGAACAATTGACGTTATCAGCCAGCAAGGCATTTCATAGCGCCATCGACTTCCCACCTCAATATTCTCAGTAAATTCTGCAAATGCTGATGCGCTACGAAGACCACAACTCTCCCGTTAGTCAGGTATCTAGCTTGCCAAAGGACACTCCTAAAATGTCGGAAGGGCGGCTCGAAGATATCCTTTTGGAAAAATATGTATATTATCTTACAATTACCTTGCGTATTTAAATATAGAAGGCGCCGTTCTCTGCGTGATTGAAAAAAAACTTTAAAATTTCTGTATTACTCAAAACTGATTAATTTCAATTTCAATCGCATTTACAAGCTTATACAAAGTGATTCAATTCGAAGAGGGTAATAATAAAAAAATTATTGCCCGACAGAATCCTCCAGTTACAGGACAATTTTACAAAATAGAAATAAATTACGTAAATGTAAAGTATACAATAGAAAGTAGAAAACATAAGAGTTTAAAATAATTATTTGGCTTAGAATAGCCTTTTTCGGACACAGAGTTTTATGGTCTTGGAGTAATTATTTAAAGATAGACTAAACATATCACAATGGTCACCAATAGAGTTATATATTTCCATCATGGGACAAATGGGTGATTTAGCAAGGATGTTTGTTCTTTCAGATGGTGCGCAAAAGTAAAGGTTTGACGCGAGCCTAATCGTGAAATTCTAAAATTAATTCCCGATAAGAGTTCTGGAGAGTATATTGTATTATTGATCAGCTTGTAAAGAAACATTAAATTTGAGATAATTCTTCTGTTTGCTAATGATTGTGAAAATTTTTCATAAATAGGATTACCTATTGTTGAACCATGCTGCAATTTTGAACGCACAAAACAAATATATAATATCTTGAATGCTTTTGTATTATTAAAAATGTTTGCATTTCTTATAACAGAACCGAGTGTTATTAACACAGATTTAGTAATTGAGTTAATGTGTTCTGTGAATTCAAATCTGGAGTCGAACAGTATACTCAAATCTTTAATTCCCTCAGAATGAGTTAAAGGAATGTTAAAACTGTATTAATATTCAACCAATTTGATACATTCATTGGTAATTTATTTCCTAGGCACCAATTCTTAATTACATTTGTTCTTGTAATCTTGCACACTCTATGGTAGTAATTTCACTAAATAATTCATTGTCAGCAAAGAGAAGTTTGATGCAATTTAATCCATCATATAAGTCATTAATAAATACCGAAAATAAGAGTGGCCCTAAGTTTGGACCTTGAGGTACGCGGTTGCGATATATGTATTAGATTTAAAACTATTGCACAGAACATATTGTAAGTACAGGACTCAACAAATTCAACGAATGGATAACTAAAACCAAGGTTGTTAAGTTTATTAATAAAAATTGTATGGCCGATGCGGTTATAAGCATTCGAGAAGTCAGTGTGCACCACGTTCACCTACCCTCGTTTGTCTAGTATATTGGAAACAAATTGAGTTAGACACTTTAATTTAGATATTGTGGCTAAAGCGGCTGCGCTTTCGAAATACAGGGATTTTTATATGCTTGGAAGAATTTTTTTCCCCGATATATCTGTAATGCATAAACGAAATCTAATGAAATTCTATGTTTTGGTTACAGTAGTCTTTCATAAAATGCCTGGGATCTCAATATAACGTCAGAGCGGACCCAGAATAAAAAGATTTTTAAATTATTCCTAGAAATTAACACTATACTATTTATTAAAGTTTTGATGTTGAAAGAATTTTGTAAAAAAATATGTTGGCATCATTTTATTGTTTAAATAAAAAATTAAGTTCCTCAGGATTCAATTTTTTTAATTTAATGAGAAATTGAGACAAAAAAGTCAATCCAGGTATTGGTAACATATAATTTTTGTTCTCTATTTGCGTATATACCTACCTAGTAAAATAATACAAATATTTTGTAATGAATATATACTTAATAAACTTAACAGAATAATAAATAATAAAAATTAACAACTACAACATAAGAAATCAGTAGAATTTACTAAATCCAACTAAATTTCTTAAATCACGGTCTATCTTCAAAGTGACCACCGCCAAATTCGAATTTCTTGATCGATTTGTGATTTGATTTATACCATCTCGATTGTTATCATGGAAGGGAAACAGGAAAAAATGAACAAAAATTATTATATTAGTCAGTAATAAGGAGTCAAAAATAATAGATTATCACTGGAACAAATAGTTTGGAAAAATACATGCATTGCCTGGAATGACTTGAGCATATGTGCTGTGTATCTAAATGTGAAGGGCGCCATCCTGCTCTCGATTGCAGGAAAGTGTACAAAATTTAATTTTCAAAAATTTTTATTGCCAAGAAATATTCCCTGCATACAGAAATGGAGGGGCTAAAAGCATTGCTAGCTTACTCTGAAGATGGCAGGTATGATTTAGTTCCGTTAGAAAATTCAGCTCGATGTTTTGTTGGAATCATGTATGGTCGGCCACCATTTACAGAGAATTTGAATAAATTACACGTACATTTATTTAACGCCTATAAGACTGATGTTCGCAATTTGCCACCTACTGAGGGTGCTTCTTATCAGCAGACTTTGAGAGCAGCGTATCAAATAATTGTCTGGTAAAATGCAACTGGGATAAATCCGGAACTTCCCAATTCGATTGATTTTGGTTGGGATTTTAAGAATACAATATTCTCTCTAAAGAACCATACGGATTCAAGGAAGGTATATCAACAGAATATGCAATAGTGGACTTAACAACAAATATCTATTTAGCTTTAGATGAAGGCAAACCATGTTTATGTACCTTCATTGATCTTAGTAAAGCACTCGATACGGTCAGTCATGATTTGATTTTAGAAACACTCGAGGACATTGGAATTAGAGGAACTTGCCACAAATGAAAATTCTGTATCGTGCTTTAGTAGAAACTCACCTAAGATACGGCATACTGGGGTGGGGCGGAGTAGCAAAAACCCATTTAACAGCATTGAAACTGTTACAGAAGAGATTCCTGAAAATAATGTTATCTAGGAATTGCAGGTACTCCAGAGAAATTTTTAATTTAGAAGCCAAAGTATTTGATATACGACAAAAATTTAACTTCTTGTGTAAGTTGTCCATATTTTATGAATGTTTTAAGTTATCATGCATAATTTTTGTTCGCAAGAGAATTAGATTAGAACTATATATTAATAATACAAAATAGTTTAAAAACCAATTTAATAATTTAACAAAATGGATCGTAGATAAAACTATATTTGTTTTATTGTAGAAATAATGGATTCTTCTTGTATAAAACTGTGATATTTTTCTAAAAATATTGCCATAATATTGTCATAATAACTATAATGTTAACACTCTCTTCTCTTTCTTGGGATATTACTGAATTATTTATACATTTACTATATTACTAGAAATGTTGTGTTCCTTATGTTGAAATCTTGTGTATGAATCATAAGAAAATATATATTTTTTAAATTAAACTGTTAACAAATTCTTCATTTACAGATCGATTTTGTTCAAAATCAATAGGATTTTTTCTCTAACTAGCACTAATTAACTATCGTAATTTTAATACAATTGTACTTTTCTTTCTTAAGTTGTCATGTTTATAAAAAACCTAACGGATGGACAGACGGACATTTTGAAAGTTGTTCAGAGTTCCATCACCAACACAGTGATATGATGTTTTTTCTCTACGAGTGATACCAGTTTTAGAAACTACCGATAAAACACAATATACTCTTCATTTTGTATTGATTATGTAACTAATCGACTACGGCGCGTATGTCAGATATTTTACAATAATAAAGTAGTTCTGATGATTCCTCCACTGAAAATTGCTGCATTCTTTCCCATATATTTGATATCATATCTGTAATTTACTCAATATTGAAACTTGTATTGCACTTCTCGGATAAGCCTCATTTAATCAATTTTCGGAGCATCTGTTAACAACAATTTCGAAAATAATTTAGCAGCATCTGAATTTAGAACTAGCCGTCCATTGGAATGAAACTTTTAATAATAAAAAATGAGTGTGTAAATGCGGTGGGAAGATAATATTAATCAATTTTCCGTAATGCAAATAACTTTGGGGTAATTTTGTTTACGCTTTTCTGCAATCCTCCTTTATATTTAGATGCGCATGGTCATTCCAGATAATGTATACATTTCCTCAAAACTATATCTTCCAATCGTTGATTCGTCAATTTAGGAGCCTCCTTTGAGAGCTAGATGCTCGACTAAATGCTGGTGCGCTACGAGGACCACATCTCTCCTGTGCACCGGCGATAAGGATTTGCAGGTGCAACTTGCAGGTTTGATCAATGCTACACACGACAAAGCGTATAGACGCTTGAGAGCGTTGCGATTTGTTCACTGCTGCGCTACACTACGCCAGTCTCTCTCCACGCGTTGATCGTATCGCAGGCAAGGTTGCAAAACAAGTGATCGCCGCTTTACTCACGCCGTTTGATTTTCCTGCTGGAGAAAGCGGGAAAGCTCCAGTTCGAATCTTTAGTGACTGTTCGAAAGTGAGTTCTGTTCTTTTGGATATTTAACGCCCAAAAGTTGCAGCGGCTAGGTAGGATATATGGAATATAGGATAACAATTAAGAATTCAGATTTAAAAATATAAATTTTTCTGTTTATTATAATATTAACTATATTATAATTATATTTATATAACATATAAAAATTATTAGTTGTATTATGTTTCTCACAAAAGGGTGTGCAATAATGTTTCCTTTATTGTGTTATTAATAGTAACAATAACAATGTTTATTAATTTCGGAAAACAGTACAAAACTTCATAAATTTAAAACATTTCAGCAACTCCCTTTAGAGGCAAATGAAGACTTGACTATAATTAAATAAATAATACATAGTTAAGATAGATACTGTATAATCAACAGGGTGGCTTAAAAAAACAAATTTGAAATTTTTTCATCTAACCCTTCAGAATTATTCAAAATAATAAATAAAAAAAAAAAAATCAAATATTATAAACACGTGACATCGAAACCATGAAATTTCCCATGTGTTTCTTATGGGTAAAATACATTTTTTACTTAGTAAAATAGTAATCGTAAAAAAAATATTTTTTTTAATGCCTATTTCAATAGGCTTAGAATATTGTCTATAATTGTTTATTTGTGGCATATTCAGGTTTCCTTACTTTTTGTTGGGTGTTTTGCCACTGAAAAATATTTAAAAGTTTTTAATGAAAAAACCTCTGCGCCAAACGGATCAGACAGAGGTTGGTTCTTGAATACTTGACTGTTTCAAAAAGTCTCACACCTAAAAATATATAAACTAGAACAATATTATAAACTATAGAAAATAAACACACACAAACACATACTTAAATTTCAATTGAAATCAACATATTAGTGTTAAGAAAGGTGTTATTAAGTGCTTGTATGACGGAGCCAAAATTATTTCTTCAAATGATGTAATATTAAGGAACGAAAAGCAATTTATAAAAACTCTTATTAAATATTATATATATTAAATAATCAATATCCTGACAGTTTTGTTGATAGTCAGTTATTGAATATTGGTAGTAGAAAGATTATACTATCACAACCTGAGGTATTTAGGTCCATGGCAGTAATTCCATATATACATGGTTTATCGGATAAATTACGGTTTTTCAAACGGGCTCTATGCTAAGATCGGTTTTATCAAAAACCAAACCTCTAAATATTGTTCAAAGTTCAAAAAATTGTATTTATAGTGTTCCGTGTGAGTGCGGAACACATTACGTAGGTGAATCATCTAGACCTTCCAACGTGGTGAACATAGAAATTACGCTAGAAGGGGAGAATTTGAAAAATCCAAAATTTGTGAACACGCGTGGGATAATAATCACAGGATTGGATGGGACTCGGCGAAGATTTTAGAAAATGAGAGTAAGGGAACTAAAAGAAAACTTAAAGAATCCGAATATTTTATTAAACGAGGATAGATGCGTTTCAAATTATTCAATAGATTTTTGTACTAGTTGGTTGCCCATCCTTAGAGACGAAGTAAGTAAAAATAAGATAAATATAATTTAATGTATCACGTGATTATGGAAATACATAAATAAAGAACTGTCATGGTTGACGGCCAAAAAAGTTTTGAGAACGGAAGTAGATTTTCTTCCGAAACGCTAACTGCTTTTCATTTTCATTTTTTAGTTTATAACATTATTCTAGTTTATATATTTTTAGGTGAGAGACTTTTTGCAACAGTCAAGTATTCAAGAACCAAGTTCTGTCTGATCTCTTTGGCGCAGAGGTTTTTTCATTAAAAGCTTAAATATTTCTCAGTAGCAAAATACCCAACAAAAAGTAAGAAAAGGCTTAGAATGTCATAAAACGTCGAGATTTTAAATTTGAGAGAAAAAAAAATGTTTTCTGTCTGTCGGTCTGTAACTCTGTGCGCACATTTTCCCAGCAACAGTTTAAAATATTCACTCGAAACTTTGTATATATATGTACCATGAAGAGATTTGGAACTTGATTATATTTTGCGCTAGTTTTGGTGAAGGATTGAGGGTTGAACAGGGGTAAATAAGGGAAAATAAGTAAAGCAGCTGGTAAGAATACAGAAACTTGGGATTTGGTGTATATACTAGAAGCCAAGGCCCCAGATTTTTTATAGTGTCTTTCAACCCCTGTATTACTCCCATTCTATCATTAAAAGACCTAATTAAATAGAAAGATATTCACTTAAAATTTGGTACTCGTTTAAATTATAACACCATTTGGAACTAGACTATATATTGAAATGATATCGTTCAAGGGGTGGGAAGTGAGTAGGAGTAAATAGGGAAAAATAAGTAAAGCAAGCTGGTAAGAGTACAGAAACTTGGGATTTGGTGTATACACTAGAAGCCACAGCCTCAGATTTCTTTCTAATAAAATTTGAAATCTGGATGTGAAAGAAGTAATTCCTTAGGCGGCGAGTGCCCTCTTTAAAATTGTCGAGAGACTACAAATTAATACTAGGTTTTTTAATGGAACCCTCATAAGGCTAGTTTATAAAACACCAACATGTTTATTATTAATTATTTGTAATTCTTTTTGTACAAATTATTAATAATCAGTTTGTGTTAATATTTTAATAATTTTCAAATTGCTCAAACAATTATAATTTATTTAAGCAACTATATTTTACTATGAGTTTGTAATATTTTCACCTTTTTTTAGTTACACAAGTTACTTAATTATTCAATTTTCTTGAACTTTGCTAATGAAATTTGCAAATTATTTAAATAATTTATTACTGTTCATTACTATTTCCCTTCTTAAACAACGTTTAAACAATTTAAAAAACATTAAATTACTATCACAAATTAGAATCTCACTAATGATCAATTTGTGCAAGAATAATCGGCAATAAACAATTACTAACCTCCAAAATACACTACAAACTATTTTAGCCTTTATGGGATCATTTCTGGGGTTCTACAAAGAATCTTATGGAGGGTTCATTTTAAAGGGAATTAATAATTCGTATTTTCTTGGCAATTCTGAAGGGGGAAATTGTGTGTGAACTTCATTTCACTACATTTCACGATTCTATCGCGAATTTGCGAATGGATGTCTTTTTTCATAAAAAATACATGATAAACTTCATGGTGTTGCAGATACAAGTTAATATCATCAACGTTGCTCAAATTTAGAGGAGATTATTCTCTTGGAATTTCGAACAAATTTGGGGGTTAAGGCAAAAGTAAAATCGTAATTTATTTTTCAAAATTACTTTGAGCTACTCTAGTGAACAAGTGTATCCTTTGTTCGTTCTAATATGATTTTGATTGAATAAAGAAAAATGGTGTGTACCACAAGAGGAAATTAATTTTTGTATATTCGATTATATATATCCTAGGCCGAAATCTATGAAAAAAATGGAGTATGCAAATGTTTGGACTATACCTTGACAGTGGTGCCTACTCAAGTTGAGGTGTGCCAAATCTTAATATTGTGTTTTGGCAAGCCTCCCGTCAGTAACATTATGTGTGAATTAATTGAGGTATATTTAAATGTTATATTTCTACTTATTTTTTTACCGTTATAGAGTATTGTATTTATTGTTAACCTTAAATACTGTTAAGAATTACAAAAACGGATTCGTCAATAAATGCAACTAAGCATGGTACGTCTAGTATTAAAGATAAATTACAAATATAAAACGTATAAATAATAAAAATACATAATAATTTATTAGACATCCATTTTTAGATAATATACTAGGGACAGTTTTCTAGAACGTAATTTTTTAGTTCACTTCGAAATAATTGAAATATTGGTACATTTTTTAATTCATTGTTAAGATTTTTGTATGGACAATATCAGCAATTTGGGGATATTTCTCATATTTACTAATAGCCTAAAAGTTGGCTACGGAAATTAAAAAGGTGCAGTTAAAATTTTTATGTAAAAACCCTCCTTACTAGCTGAAAAATACATGGCTCTGCAGCCAGAAGTCATCCCGGGGAGGGAAACGCGGGCGAGCGGCCAAACGCGTTAATACTTATAGTTTTTAACTGTAGAAATAAATAAATAAATGATGTAATTTTAGGATAAGAAATATAAGCCAAAAAGTTCAAAACAAATTTAAAAAAGTGCACCCGTACAGGATTTTATTTTAATTAAAAATGAACGCATTCGACCGTCCGCCCACATTTCCCTCCTCTGGATGGACTTCTGGCTGCAGATCTATGTACTTTTCAGCAAGGTAGGAGGGTTTTTTACATAAAAATTTTCAATGCACCTTATCATTTTTAATTTCCGTAGCCAGCTCTCTGTTTATAAGCCTATAATTAGCTATCAATGTGAGTTTAATTTTTTCCACGGACAGTATATTAAAGAATGAATATCAATGATAGAACAAAGATATTTTAATTATTGTACATAAAATAAAATTTTAAGTAAATGTATAAAAGTGTGGTCATTGGTCATATTTTCTTCATTCTGAAAGTGTAATGGTAGTACTGTCTGTAAGAAGTTAAACTAATATTAATCTCACTATGCCTCTTGCATAACAAAAATTCTGATCTGTTAAAACACTCTTTACTGTGTTTTTTGTCACTGAATTCATTGCAACCAAAACGTTACTGCAGTTTCGACGGTGCAGTGAATGCAAGCCAAGTGCCAAAACCTTAGTAACGTTTTGGTTACAATAAATTCAGTGATGAAAAATAAAGTAAAATGTGGTAGGTTATCACAAAGTAACACCATCAACTATTCAACAAAGATTCAGTTCTTATTGATTATAATCAGTATAATCGAACTGGTTATTTGATGTTGACTTCCGTATCGAATTATTTGCAACCTCTATTTACCAGTTTTTCTGAGTTGCAATGAAGGAGACAGATAAGTCAAATTCTCACTTAATTTGCGTAGTTATCTGTTTTTCGGTGTCAGATGTTTTCTGATATTGAAAGAAGAATATAATGATACCGTATGTACATACGTAATATATTCTACTGCAGAAAATTGTTTGAAAAAATAGCACTTTGCACCTCGCTGCTATCATAAATTGCAAATCTGCTAGTATTCTGTTCATCATTAGTTGACAGTATTTTGCCATCTTCATCTAGTTCCTGAACCAACTTGACTTTATAAGGATGGAATTCTTCTTTCTCTAAAATTTGAAGAATTGATGAGTTACTTTACATCATTGTCGGCAGCAAACTGTCTAGCTGGTTATTAAGGATTATCATCAATCTTTACCAGTAATCAAATTTTTTTCATCATCAAATCGAAGAGTTCTACCTAGTTTTTGAATATTTTTTACATGTCCAGTTTCACAAAAATATTTCTTTCTATTTTACCGATTATTATTTTACCCATTATTAAACATTTCGCAAACTTTCTTTTGCGTTCTTGTTTGGTTGCCGTATCTAATCAAAATTAGAATATCTATTCTCAGAGTTTCGGATAAATGAGCCATAATAAAATTGTATAAATAAACAAATCTTATTAATCTGATACGCGTAGTACCTTATCAGAAAGTGACACTAATTTGAAACAAAAATATTCCGTGGCTAAAGTTCATAATTACGCTTAAACGAGTTTATTCCATACATATAGACTGCACTATATGTCGTGCGTTTAAACTATTAATGACATTAGCAATTTGTTGCGGAAATCAATATTATATTAAATATTTCTCAGTTGAAAAGTTTACTTGAAACAATATATCATCATCGTTTGGAAATGTTCTCGGAAATTTATAACTAAATTATGTGAAAAGCAATAGACACCCGTTTGCACTGCTGATGAATTAGGTCATCCTCGAGTTAACTAAAACTTTACCTTTTGAAGGGCTTTAGCAGCCAGAGATTTATGGGACTCGAAAATAAATTATGCGATATTTTTTTTTTATAAATATCACTTACCTGAAAGTTTTTAATTTGTTCGATATGTTTAGGAGCTGAAATGTTTAATTTTTCTAATTCCTTAGGTTTGGGCTAAGCCCGTTCAGCCACTAAAATGTTAAACTCAAGTTGCTTATTAGGCCTGGTAAAATCAATAAACAGGCAGAAGTTGCAGTAGAACTTGGACGTGCCGAATGCAAATACCCAGTTTATTAAATTGCTCTAATATCGTACAATTTACTTATACGTGGTGTTATTGTAAGTAATGTCCTTTTCATTGCATACAAATTTCTTGACATCATCTGACACGTGGTATACGTAAAGGTCGGTCGAGCCTGAAAATCATACTCCATATTTCAGTTTAATATCTTGCACATCTTCATATTTTGTCTAATAAAAGTTATCCTCCTTGGAAGAAATGTTGTACAAACATGTCACACTCCAACATGACACATTTTAATGATTGAAGTTTGGTATTATAGACAACGGATTTCAAGTTACACCAAAGAAAATAGTCTGTAGAACTTAAAACTGGCGATCGTGGTGGCCCTTTAATATGCGTTGTGTGGAAATATTTAATTTAGGTATGTCAACTCTACAATGAGGCGAAGCCCCATCTTGCTGATATCAAATATCATCTGAGAGTCGCTCGGGACATTTATTATGTATATTTTCTTATTTTCAATAGGGTACAAATGAAAATATTAGATTTTATTTCATTTAAGTTCTATATTGACAAAATCAACTATTTATGCGAAGTGAGACCCGAATTTCCGGATATGAAAGGTCATAGGAAAGATGTCTTAAAATTATACCAAAATTTGGTTTTAATATTATCAATAATAAAATGGACTCTACAGAAGTTCTGCAATTATTCAATTTTGTAAACCCTATATTTAATAGTGATTTGTTCTATGATCATACTTTTCATTCAAATTACAATAGTTATTATCTTAGTATAAAAGACACACCAGCTATTAATGTAATTGTCCATCAAATATAGATATCCGTTATTTATGTTTGTTTATCGAGTACATATTTTGGAAGCTGTTCAGTGTGTTTAAAAATTTTACTTACGCTTGTAAACTACCAATACCCAGTGATTCTTTTACTTCCACATCCACGTAGCGGATTGGAAGTTATTTGATGAGCGGTTTAGCACAACTAAATATGAAGCTATGCTAGTAGAGCTGTGCCTTCCCATTTAGGATTCGTACAATTCCCAGTTTCAGGAACGATGCTCTATGAAACTTTATTTATAAATTAGCTCTAAAATAAAATGTTAACAACTATTACCTTCACTCACGTCGTAGCTTTTAATTTAAAGAGTTAAGAAAAATTCGTTAACCACATAAATCTTCCGAGGAAGAAGAAGTGTTCCATTGGTAACTAAACATATTGGAACATTTGGAAACCTTGAGCTATTACTATGACTTAATGAAACTGTTGTTTATAGTTTAAATTGCAAAGGTCAGTGGCGGCAACATTGATTTGATTTTGATTTCTAAAAAGATATATATGTAATGTGATTTGGAAAAGATTTATTTCCCAAAAGATTGTAGCAAAATCAATAACGTTTCAAGCATAGTACACACTGAATAATTCGTAAGGAGCTATAATTGTTTCAAAATACTAGGGATATTTAAATTTGAGGAAAATAATGTCTGTGAATAATATTTGGAGATTTCATCTCTAATAGTAAAGTGCATAGTTTGGCACATTCAACAATGTCAAAGGTCTTACAGTAAGTAGTTTACGAAGCAACGGTATAGTATTTGCGAAGTCAATTGGAACAGCACGGAACTGGCGGATTTTAAGGGGTATTGTCAATATATCGTTTCACATTGAATGAGAGAGCATAGAATTTTACAGATTTATATTCATCACTCCTCGTCTTCAGTCCACGTGGACTTAATCCGCCTGTCACATAGAAATATAGGCGTGACCAGATGCTTAGCGAATTTGACTTGTCAACAGCAACTTTGCTCAGAGTTTTTGCATGCCATAATATATAAAGCAAAAACATACGTACGAACTATTTGTATCGTATGATCTACGAGGCATGATCTACAAGGCAGTGCAGTACAGCCAGGCAGCGTTATAAATTATTTAATTCTGGTGAATATTTCAACAAATTATTAGTTTTATTACTGTGTTTGAGTGATTTTTTGCAATTAATTGTGGCATTCTGGAGGCCTTTCGATAGTAGTGACCACGAAACGGACGATTTTGATACAGAGCCTATACCTGCGGAATTTCAAAATAAAGACTTCACGTTCAAACTCAAAGGGTTATTTTGAATATTTACTCGTGTTTAAAAGGCGAAAATATTGATTCCTCATATAACCAAATTGTGAAGAGGAATTGTGAATTAACCAAATTATTAGAGGTGAGGATGTAGTTGATCATTCAATTAAACGGAAAAGAGTTGGACAAAAACTTAAAAAACTTGATAACGCGTCCAAAGATTTCATTTGTCGATTTGTGTATGCATTTTACAATGAACAGAAGGTGCCCACATTAGAAGTGATTAGGGATAAGTTACGCGACTATCCAGATTATAACTAAATCATTAGATACTTTGCGAAACGTTTGGTTCGATTGCGGTTTTAGGACAAATAAATGGTAGTTATGGAATCAGCACGCATCGTTGATCACCCGCACGAGTACCTGCGTAAAATAAAAGAATACCTAGATGCAAATAGCGACATAATTTATCTTAATGAAACATGGTTTGACACCCATACTGTAGTTCAATACGGTTGGGTAGATAACACCAAAGAGTATAATTTAAGTGCTCCATGTTCTAGGGGAAAAAGAATTATTATTCTACATACTGGAAGTAAAACTGGTTTTATTCCAAATGCGCTGTTGTTATCTGATAAAAATATCAAGCAGTGCTCTGCCGACTACCACGAGGATATGACAGCTGAATTAATTGAGAAGTGGATAAAGGAACAGCTATTACCAAATATCCCACCAAATTCTGTAATTGTTATAAACAATGCGTCATACCATTCTCGGTAACACACAAAAATTCCGAACACCATCACAAGAAAAGGCGATAATATTTATGAAAGGTAAAGGCTTTGAAAACACAAGAAAGACTTTATTATAACTGATTGGAAAGCAAAATTTTAAAAAGGAATATGCCGTTGAAGGACACGATCATACTATTTTACGTCTGCCTCCATATTATTGCGTTTTCAACCCCATTGAAATGGTGTATGCTGATATAAAAACAAGACTACGTCAATATAATTAATCCCCACAATCAAATGAGTCTGTCTAAAAGAATATAAAGATATTAGTAGACGAAATAGGTAAAGCGATGTATGGAGGAAGTGTGTATCTCATGTGAGGAAATAAAATCTGACATAATGTCCATTAAGTTAGGCATACCGCAAGGGAGTATAATGGGACCGATTCTTTTTATTATTTTTATAAACAGCTTAGCCAAAAGTATAAATTCTATAAATTGCTGCATGACAAACTATGCAGATGATACAAATTTTCTAATATTTGCTCAAACACTGCCATGTATAATAACTCATTCCAATAAATTAATGTTTGATGCAGAAAATTACTTTCAAGCGAAGAAGTTAATATTAAATCGTGAAAAAACAAACGCAGTCTTGTTCGTACCATGTCACGCAGGCTATGACCGCTCAAATAAAATAACAATTAACGACTCCAAATTAACATTGAATGATAATACTAAATTTCTGGGTATGTATATAGATGACACTCTTTCATGGCAAGAAAATGTAAACAATGTATGCAAAAAATTAGGTAAAGCTTCTCATAGTATTAGAGTTATATCGAGGTACGTAAACCCCCAAACATTAAAAACAGTTTATTATGCAAACTTTGAATCGTGTATGCGCTATGGAGTAATTTTCTATGGAAATTCAAGCAATGTTAACAGAATTTTCATTATACAGAAAAGAGTGTTAAGGATTATGTTTAAGCTCGGTTTTGTGGAAACTTGTAGAGGTAAATTCAGAGCAAACAGTATGTTAACATTTTATGGTATTTACATTCAGGATTGTCTAATATTTTTCTTTAAAAATAAAGATACCACTTTCAAAGGTTGCGTATCCCATCATCAACACAACACACGAACTGTAGATTACATTTATCCTCAGCATCGCCTTACAGTCACAGAAAAGGGTGCACATTATAGTTGCATAAAATTTTTCAACAATCTTCCGCTACACATTAAGCAAACAAATACACTGCAAGGATTTAAGAAAAAAATACATAAACTCTTAATTGAAATGGAACCGTATAATATATATGAATATTTTGGGTATAGAGAATAATCTTCATATCTGCAAATAGAGAAATATACGTATAAATATATGCTAGTCCTAATTAGTCTCCATGTACATTTTTGTAATATGTTGATTATTTTGTAATTTTGTTAGTTATTAGTATTAGTATTAGAATAGAAAAATGTTTATGTGGGTATTTGGGTATATGTATGTGTAGTATATATATTTTTACATGAATATCAGTTGTTTGACGTCTATTTCATTTTATTGTTGTTTGTACACTTTACCTTGAAATAAAGATTAATTGATTTGATTTAATAAAAAAGGAAAATGAATATTCTATATCATCACCTAATAATCCAATTATTATTAATATAAATACCGATTCAAGTTCTGAAAACTCGAATAGTGACGAATGAAATATTGTTTATTTAAAGTTCGTAGACAAAGTTTTTTTGAAATTGTTTGTTTAACGTCGACCTATTTCCGCTACTGAGACCAATTATCGATGCCAAGAAACCAGTTCCCCCTTTAAAATTTTGCCGAGTCTTTCTTTTATAGAATAGTAGAAATTTTCTACCTGCCCAATATCATGATACTGCAAAGCACATAGTATCATGGCCTAACATTTAATAAACAAGACAGTCGCTACTTTTCGCTCCTTCGGAATGATTTTATACCATTTATGCAACTTCCGCCTAAGATTACATAACTTTGCTAGATAGATAGAACGAGAGGTAGGTCACTAAACAATAGACGTAGCCTTAATATATCATTTATGTGACTTATCAAATGTGATAAACATATTTTTACACTAACCACTTCTATTGAATAAAGGTATTATAGAAATCCCATTCTTTAACAATTAAAAAATAATTATTTAGTATTTAAAGCATTTTTATATTTCTACCGCCTCCGTTTATTTCCCATAAAGGAGATGCCAACTTTACTCCAAGTTTTCGTTTTTATGCTGTCCCAATTGAGATCATATATACTATACATAGGCACGTGATATTCTGTTGATTTCTCGAGTAAAAAAAAATAAGTTAAAATATATGTATTGTTTCCGATAATAATTTCGATTTATATTTAGAATTATTGTTGACCTTAAGAGCACTTTACGGTAGTATTATTAATATTTATACCCATGCACTTGTTACGTGTGCTCAGCTGTATTATTATGTTTCTTCTCCATCTCTTTTTATTTATTAATATAAATACAAACGTGTCTTTCTGTAAGTATATACTACGTAGATAATGTCCTTTTGATAATTGTTAATAAATTAATTTTTTTATAGAAAATAAAATTCCGAATGTCTATAGCTATCGAGACGCATCAAAACGTCGTTAACACTCGTGTGACCGTGTCATTGCAACGCAGTAATTCTTAACGTCTATTTTATGGTCACCAGTAATTTCAACCATATAAAAACCACATATTTCTCAGAATTACGTAGACCGGATAAATACAAATTCTGCGACTTACTAATTTTGATAAACAATTTCTTTAAACTCTTAAATTAGTGGACTCCACACCGGATGTATTTATTTTTTGAATCATTTCGTTATCATTTACCATTTTGTGTAGACAGGATATAGTTACCAGTCCAATATCTCCTATATTAGAAGCAGTTAAAAAAAGTTATTTATAAAAGTACAGGCACCAATAGCATTCATATATTTTAAAATAATTTTGAAGTATACAAGGTGGTATATATCTGTAGGTCTAACTAAACAAAATATTTTTTTTAATGGCAGTACCCCAGGGTTCGATACTTGAACCACTTAGCTTTAATATTTTTATTAACAAAAACACTGATAATTTGTATGGGTATTTCTTAATACGCCGATGACGTTAAGAAGTTGCACACAGTTTACGATTCATTCATTAAGCATAATGTGTAAGATTTTGAGGTACCCTAATCGATAAACAGTTATTTTGGTATAATCAAACTTCATCTAATTGTCGAAGAAAAAACCTGCTATAGTATTAGTAAAAATATACCAGGTCGTAACTCTAAAAGAACAATTAACGAAAAATGTTATCGTGGAGAATAATACGTGACATGTAGTTAGCACAACTCTCAAGGTAGAAGTTTGCTATACTTTTAGTGATAAATAGAGAATGATCATTCTAGAAAATAACTAATTAAGAAACGACGGTATTTGAACAATTGTCCAAGTTTCTTGAAAGTCTCGAGTTTTTGAGGAATCATGTTGTCTACACTGTATTGTAATAAATGTGCGTTTTGTTATGTAGGAAATATTAGGATCATCGACATAAAGTAAGCTCTTAACTTGAATAACTATCAATGGGCTTGTTCCATGATATTCTTTTTATATGGTTTTTATACTTTCTCATATAGTACTCGATATTCTCATTATACACTTAAAATTTCGTATTATTAACCTTTTCCGTTCTCGAGATATAAGGAGTTGAATTTAGTAATAGTTGCAAAAACCGAGCGCTCATTTGTGACGTCACTATACGAAAGTGACGTAAGAAAAATGGCTTTCTGGGACCTTTCAAATTTAACCTGAAAAGTCGAAAAACATGGAATTTTTAAACGCTGGTAACTAAATAAATACGTCGAGTGGAAGTTCGTTCTATGTGTCTACGGAAAGGAGAAGGTCGGCGATGAATTATAATCGTAAATTGCAGGGTCGAAATCGAAAATTCGTTCTGGCAGGAGCGAGAGAAAATTGTAATTTTTTGACATTTCACCAAATTGTACTTCCCTACTGTCAAGTAGTAAGGAAAACAAACAATACTTCGAAAACACTTATAATTATAACCAATAAGGAGCATCAAGTCTATTGAGATCGCCGAGTCTATGCGTATAGTGACGTAGCGCCTGGCCACGCCCCATTTTCGCGAGATGGAAATTTGTAATAGTTTTTAAGATACTAAACGTGCGAATTAGATTCTGATATTTTGCAGATCCATTAATTTATACTTGCACTTTCGATTTGTGAAATAAAAAAAAAATGCTGAACAAGCCCATTATAAATAGGTTAAAAAGCAAAGGCTCTTACGTCAGATGTTGCCAAGTATTTCACAGGTTTAAACCAACCTTAAGCTAGATATTGTTTTTTGCCTAGAAGAGAAAATTTAACAATTACCAACAGTAAATGGGAGAAACTAACACAAGATATTTTTTAAAACAATAGTGTGGCCTAAGGTGTCGAATGCCTTAGAAAAATCTCTGTATATTACATCAATATACAATAAGTTTGGGATGAAGTATACATTGATATCTGACTTTTAATGCTAGGGTGGATCGTAAAAATGTTATCAATTATGAAGATATATATGGTAACATATCACTAAAGTCTCAGCAGTACTATGGAACCCTTGAGCACACATTCAGGACTTTCAAAATGTTTTCTTCTTACCTCAAGGGGTATTTATTTTAAGACGATTTCACCATAAAAGTCATTGTAATACTTGAAATACAAGGAACTAACAGAAATCCTATAGTTGAGGATTAATAGAAATTAAATAAAAATATATAAGAAGCAGTACATTTGATACAATGTGTATCTGAAAATAATTTAAGAAAATGGACATAAAGTTGTTTACATTTTTATATAATTATGTGTACTTTATTAAAGGAGATATTGTGGCACTAACAGTCGACCTTGTAGTTATACCTAGACATAAAACAAGCATAGTATTACTTCGTACCTATCTATGTTTCTATATATCTATTTCAATATACTTCCGATAATGATGACTAGTGAGGTCACTATTAGTTTTATTATATTATTTATTCATTCTTATATATACCTTCCGTGCATTATAATAATATGATTTCATAAATACTTACTGACTATTCATAAGTCATCTAAGTTTGTATGTCTGATACAAACATATTTTTACAATGATTTCTACTGTACTAATATAACGTGACAAGAGTTACAATTATAGCCCTTGTGGCCCTTATTATGATGATGATCAGTATGAGTAACGATATCTATCCTTGTAGTCTTTGAGAATCTTATCGACAGAAGAAATTTTTTTGGTGAAGGTTTCCTCTACGACATTTGCGGATAGCATCTACGTCGCAAAAGATGTTGAATATAGATTGTATTTCACAAGACAACCATTGCCTTCTTTGTACAAAATTTTCTGCTCCATCTTGTTGTCCAATTATGTTTTCTTATTTTGTCTACTTAAGAGGTTATTTGCAAAACACAATTTTAGTCGTTACCTTCACTTTTATTGGGACTTGCAGCACAGGTGCCTTTGAAAACTTTCTTTTATTCAATTCCACAATCAATGACCTACTTAAATTGAATAATTCAGCATATTTGCAATTTTTGTTTGGTAAAAACTTATGTTGACTAGGCTAACAGTGAATAACAATAACCATAGATATAATAAAAAAAGTCTGGGGATAACATAAAACAGAAACATGTGTTTGCTTATTATTTACTAATTTAGAAATATTCCTTTTCTTGTGAAGAAATTTATGTGAAGGTTGCTGCTGAAAAATTGTGGTTAATTAGAAACAACAAAGTGGAGCCGAGACATGAACTAGGAGCTATAAAGTATCATGAGAGTGAGCAAAAGATATCGAGAAAAACACAATGCCTAAGAAAACAAAAACAAGTGTACTCCAACAAATAATGATGATGCTAGTGCTCCAACTTGCTCGCTAGGTTTTTAAATAACGTGACATTTTCTTTTCTTTAGAAAAATTGGTAGGTATAGGAGAATGGAAAACTAAGGATCGCTATATCTAACTAACCAAATTTTTATTACGGTAAAACTTATTTACTACATATATAATTAATTATTGTGTTTAAAATTGATTAAATAGCATTATAACTCTTTATGCTGTATGTTGATAAGTAGTTCTTTAATAACAAAGTAATAGTTATTACTGTGCATTGAAATATTTAGTTCCAAGCCGAAAATATGAAATGGCACATGAAGTGAACTTACTCCGAATTTTGAAAGGCCTTTTCAAGCTGTGATAGTTATATATAGATTCACAGCGTATAGCCTAGGCATCTCATTTTGGTAAAACCGAAAAAAGAAATTATGATTTTGTAACTTTTTTCAAATATAGGACATAGCTGTACAACATAATAAAACTACCAAAATCTCTGTCTCCGACATCATCAATTTTTGTGAGCGATAACAGCGTAAGACACAATTATTGCATCGGTTTGAAGGTGTCATTTCATGGTTCATCCGAAACGTGATTTATTTATTAATTATTTAATCATTTAATTACAACTTTCCTATAGCTGAAGAGCAGTTACAGGATAGGAATCACAATTGACTAAGAAAAATATAGCAAACGTTTAATTACACATTCTAAAACTATTTACATTTTATGAATTTATTGCCTAGTAAAGAGACGCTAGTCTTTTTAATTGCTTGTGATGATAAACCCCATTGCTTATAAACAGTGCTGACAGTTTCATGCATTTGATTTTTGAAATTTAAGTAATTGTCAACAATGACAACTAAATCGCGCTCTGTTTTCAAGAGAAATACATAATATTACAATTTTTACTTTTAAGTGGCAGATTATTTATTGTACAACAGCTACTTAGGCTATCAAGATGATGTTGCAACTTAACACAATCACCTGCATTATACATTGAGCATTAAATTTTAATGGTGTTTGCATATAGTAGATGTCTTGCACTAAGACTTTATGTGATCTCATTTATGTGGAAATTAAATAACATGGAGTCCGAAATTAACACTTATGGAATCTCTGATGTATCAATTAAATTTTTATATTTCTAGCTTTTGTATTCAACAAATTGAATTCTTGCTAGCTTAGTTAGCAATATACATGATCTCATCGATCAAAGTACTTTGTGAAAGATCAGTGTATATTGCGACTACTTGATCTTGATGATCGAGAATCGTAATATGTAGCAGATTTGTGATTGTCGACATAATTTTTGCAAATTTGTATTAGTGGGATTTAATTACAGTCTTTATTTAGCCATTTATCATCATGCAATTCAAACTGTTCGTCCTGATATAAATGACTGCCATTTAGGTAATGAATCGGAAACATTACTTTAACTTTAACAAAATAACTTATTACTAAGACCATGTAACATTTAAACTCAACCTCTTGAACAAAATGCAATCATTTGTCTATTTTCCACTTTACGTTAATTTTATGGACCATTTCATGTAAATTTGTTTTTCACTAAATTGGCCAATTAAATGTTTTGATTAACAGTATTTTTTTGGTTCTATAGGCTACTAGTGAATAATAGTCGAAGGGATTCGCGAAACGTTGAATAGTTATCTTGAGTCAAAGTCTTTAAATAAAACTAAAGTTTTGTGCAAAAACAAGCAATTACCTCTAACATGTAACGATACTACAATAGATGCTCTAAATAGTAATACTTTGTTTAAGGCTAATCATAAAGAGGCCTGGGATTCCTGGTTTATTAACCTTCTTAACTTTGTTTTATTCTAACAGCAATAAAGGTGAACATAACCTAAAGCTTGGATACTGATTAACTACGCACCTGCGTATAATGAATTTTCTACCTGTCTGGTGTCTTGGGATCAGGAAATGAAAACGTGTTTTCCTTCTTTATTAGGCAGATATCAGGGGATATCTCTGACTTTTCATCGATATGCGTCATTCACAATTTTCGACCTTTCGACCGTTTAGATTGCTGATAGAGATCACTATGCACCAGCACTGAATTGACGAAGATTATGTTTTTCTCTCGCTTATTTAACGTCGCCCTATTTCCGCTACTGAGGCCTATTACCGACGCTAGGAGACCAACCTTTAAATATTTCCAAACCTCTTCTCTGTCGAAGAGTAGACACATTTGACTTGCTAACATTTATTAGACAAGGGACCGGGACTGCTTTACATCCTCTCCAAGGATGGTATATCCGTTATGTAACCCCCGCCTAACGTTACATACCTTCTACATATGCGTTGATATACAAGCCGTTAGAAGATGGAACAAGAACTCTGGATTTCCCTGAACTGGATCAACCGTCCAAGTACTAACCGCACTTGACGTCGCTGCATCTTCGTATCGAAATACGACTCTAGGCAGACGTATTTACGTCCGTTCCCGATGACGATGTGCTCTTCAAAAAAATTACTATTTACGGATATCTATAATTTTAAATGCACCTAACTAAATATAAATACAGCTGTTATGCAATATATTAGCTTCTGCTGATATTAACAACCTTGGATTTTAGTTAATTGCAGTACAGATTAGAAGTTGTACTTATACGGTTTTACCTATAGTTAATAAGTAATTCGTAAGGATATTATTAAATGTTTAAAACACCACGGAAATTCAATATACAGGGTGGGCGAGCCTGTAGGAGTACTCTTGTAACTTTTGGATGTGCAAATAAATGGTTTTGGAATTCTGTGTTGTGATATAATATGACGAATTTAACGAAAATCAAATTTTTAAACGGCATAGCCTGTATATTTTTACATATTTTGATCTAGCTGACAAAAATACATATGGTCCAAACCTCAGACACTATTTTGATTTTCGTAAAACACATTTTATAATTTTCAGTATTAATTAAGTATAGAAATCCGCATCAAGATCAGAATTATTAAATATCAATCTGTAAGCTCCTGTATAGCATTATCTCTTCAAGTGCTAAGATTAAATACGATTGATTGATTGATTGATTGATTACCAGAAAACCTAAGCAACGAATAATTTAGATTATCTTTAGATCTTTCATCATAAGAGTGTAATTACTGTCTATGATTTTTATTATGTATTTCGCCACTGAAGAATGTTTAAAAATTTTAATGAAAAACTTGAAAACTTCACTTCAATTTTTATTATTTTTTAATAAATTTTCTAAGAAAAATATGACCATAACCATAAATTAACTACAGGTGTAAATTATTTATTCTTGTAACGCTTCAAAATCTGAATCCATATTTTCTATAACTTGTGAATTGGCTTTTAAAAACTCGTAAAAGTAGTGTAAGTATTTTGCTATTTGACACTTATCCCAACAGTTAACAAAAGTTCATTTCCATAGCAATAAGAAAGCAAAGCCACCTATACGAAAAATTGGTAGCATTTTTTATTTTATTGGATAGGAAAAGAGAATAACAGGGATCGATAAAAGCTCTTACCGATCTCTAATGCTCATGTTCCGGTCTAGCCCATGATAACGTTAATTTCTGCTTGGAAATTTCTCCAGAGATGGTGATTGTTTTTCGTCATATTGGTAGAGATTTCTTCCCTTGGAAAATCTAAAAGTTTATACTTATTAATTTGAAATATTATTGAGTCCAATTAGGAGCTGTGATTTTAGATAGTCTCTTGGGACGTTGGAAGAAAAATCATAAACTTAGATTTACTAATATTTATTACCAGCCCATGGGCTTGTTCCATGATATTCTTTTTATATGGTTTTTATACTTTTTCATATAGTACTCGATATTCTCATTATACACTTAAAATTTCGTATTATTAACTTGTTCCGTTCTCGAGATATAAGGAGTTGAAATTAGTAATAGTTGCAAAAACCGAGCGCTTATTTGTGACGTCACTATACGCAAGTGACGTAAAAAAAATGGCTTTCTGGGACCTTTCAAATTTAACCTGAAAAGTCGAAAAACATGGAATTTTTAAACGCCGGTAACTAAATAAATACATCGAGTGGAAGTTCGTTCTATGTGTCTACGGAAAGGAGAAGGTCGGCGATGAATTCTAATCGTAAATTGCAGGGTCGAAATCGAAAATTCGTTCAGGCAGGAGCGAGAGAAAATTGTAATTTTTTGACATTTCACCAAATTGTACTCCCCTACTGTCAAGTAGTAAGCAAAACAAACAATACTTCGAAAACACTTATAATTATAACCAATAAGGAGCATCAAGCCTATTAAGATCGCCGAGTCTATGCGTATAGTGACGTAGCGCCTGGCCACGCCCCATTTTCGCGAGATGGAAATTTGTAATAGTTTTTAAGATACTAAACGTGGGAATAAGATTCTGATTTTTTGCAGATCCATTAATTTATATTTAAAAATGAATTATTATTTGTTTGCTTATAATTGTATTGAAACATTCTTTATAGGATTTTGCAAACAGCAGAAAAATTAACTATCTATAAAAGAAAAACTTTGTGTAGAAATATTAATGAAATCTTTGCAAAGATTTCATTAATATTTCTACACAAAGTTTTTCTTTTATAGATAGTTAATTTTTCTGCTGTTTGCATTAATTTATACTTGCACTTTCGATTTATGAAATAAAAAAAAATGCTGAACAAGCCCATTCATGAACATATTTGTTAGTTTTTGATATCACCTCACCGTCATTATTTGGGTGTATGATAGAATTCATATTATTTGTGTATTAGCCGTAGGAAAGCTGTAAGATATATCGTTTAAGAATATTAAAAATATAGGTAATATAGGTCTCAGTATGGTTCCTTGTGGCACTCCAACTGATACTACTGCATGGTTCTGCTTAGAATTATTTATAGTAACTACTAACTATGATTCTTTAAATAAAACGTTACACAGTGGTTAAAATTGGCATAGATAAAAAAAAACGAAGTAGTGGTGATCGACTGAGTCAAATACATGGTTTAAAATAAAAATATGAAGCTAAATTTGGCCTCATCTAATTCAATGACTCATGAATAAAGCCTGTTTAATCTGATTATATCAGTTGTAGTTGACTTTTTTATGAAAACAATTTTGCAACAGCTTTCAGGAAATTTTACTTTCTTGAAAATTAATGTACTTATTACAAAATGGGATTTTGAATACAAAACCATAATGTAAAAGCCAAGCGAAGGAAATTATTGTGTTAAACTGAACTGAATAGTTACAGAACTGACTTCTATTTTCCTGTTTATTTATAAGGTCTTAAATTGGATATATTAAGTGAAGTGAACAAAGCTGGAACGTTGCAACTACTTAACTAATCTGTTCAAGTGCCCAGATCAAAATTACACTTGATTATTTCATTATTAAAGTTGACTCTTAAATAAAATACCTAATGCTACTGTGTTATTCTTTATTAGTGTACCATGATAATATGAAGTATTACTGTATCATCTAAAGAGCGACTGGCCGAAAAATACATTATTCAAATTTTAAATTGAAATGCGAGACAATATGCCCACTTGCTATTTTTATTACAGCGGTTGAAGCTGGAGCAAGCTAGTTAGATGTTAACTCTAATACGAGGACAACCAAATTAAAATTCTGTTTGTCCAGAACGTTCAATTTTTATATTTGTTTTCTGCATTATGAAAGAAATTATAACTATCACCACTACAGTGGTGCTTCAGCGAGATACACAAGTAAAAAGTGTAACGAAGTGGTTTTCCGTATGCTAAAAATGCAATTCAAATAAATCTTTCGGTAATTGTTCCACTTACTTTCGTAAAATAGCTGTTTTAAATAATTGTTATAGATTCCTCCTAATTTAGCTAGTTTAAACCGCGATATAGGATTCTACCTTATGTAGATAATGTAAAAAACTCGGCTGAGAGGAGGTTACTTGTAAGGATTACAAAATTTGACGCTCGCGATGCTGGCCAAGACAGTGCAAATTATTTTTATTGAAACCGATTTGGAATCAATTCCACGCCGCCTATCCGACAGCTAAACATGCCGTTAATTATTATATACTGACCGCCGACAAGTACGCAATTACCGATTTAAGAACGCCAGAGATAACCACTGTTTCTATAGGCCGCTGCACCGGCTTTGTAGTAGAGTAACAAGCTGCCTCTATTGTGTCATTCCATGATACTACTTTAGTTGTAGCATCATGGTGTCATTCCGTTTGCAATATGTTGCTAAAAGCTACTACCTCTTTTAAACGATGCCCCATCAAAAGAGAAGAAGATTTGAATCGCCCTGTACAGGGGGTTGCAGGGGGCGATTTTGCGAAAAAGTCAAAAATTTTTTTATTGTATATTTGAAATTTACAGCATGTCAGCTTTGTTTTCACGTAATATTACGTACATATCTTAATACTAAATATTTTTTTCTAATTATTCAATATTGTCTGCGCTATGTTTTCTTATGGAGCGCCTTAATGAATTAACGCTTGCCCTGAAACATATTCATTCACAAATCCTTTAACTCATCATAACTCAAAGCGTGTTCATTTTTCGAAAAATACCCCTGAAGTAAACGTTGTACGCTTGTTATCGAGGATTTAGTTGGTTTTTCAAATTAATAATAGGATTTACCGTTTGATTTGTGGGAATTTTTTTGTGGGCCGTTGTCGAATCTCGCCGACGAGACCACGCACATGCGAGAAAGGTTCTGTACTCGTCATTATGCCATTGAGCACGCATACAGTCGATTTTCGTCCGATAACTGTTTAATTGTTGCCTTCTGAGTCCGTTTTCTTTCTAATTCTTTCTCTCAACGATTGTACCTATATTATAGAGATATATTATCGAAGGTATTTAATATATAATTATTCAGTTTTTCGTAGTATGATTAATAAAAATAGTATTTATAAAAAATGAAATACAGAAAATAATTTGATGTAATTTAGGAGGCATATCAATAGGACGATCCTATAGGAATTCGACCTAGAGCAGTATAGTTGCATCTGGTATTTTCAATACGCTTAAGCTACTTGCGAAAGATGCAAGATCTGTGAATTTTTTTTATTTGCAAGATAAGATTATTTTACTGAAATACGTGTATAAAAGTGATAATTTAAAATAATTCCGATTCAATATATCAATATATAATTACCGATTTCCGAACTGTGAAAGTAAATTTCATAGTAAATATAAATTTTTATTAAAATAATTGGTCTCCACAAAGAGCCTGTTATATTCTCAAGATTATATCCAAATAATTATGTTCCCGGATTTTTTCTTAGGCCCGTACCTTGAAAAAAGAACATAGATGACATTTCGAGAGAATACCAGTAAAACTGTTTCCTTTCCCATTATTTTAACTTATACCGTTTTTCCTATTTAATGAGTTAAAATAATATCCGTCATTTTGCTGGAGTGGTAGAAACTAGCTTTCTGTTTATTTTATTTTAACTTTTACCGAACCGAAATCACACCGTTATGATTACTTACTGTCTGTCCGTCCAGACAGAATAATCTCCGTCGTAAACTGATGCCAATTACAAACCGTTTCATTTTCCGATCTGAGTGTAACTTAGGTTACACCGCATCGAATCCGATAACCGTTTTATTTATTTGGTATCAGTTTTCTGAAGCTTTTCCAAGTTCTTCAGACTTACACTATGACCCTTGATTCATGCAAGATTACTGCCGTAGATAATCGCTTTACTGCTTTAACGCTTCAACCGCTACCGCTCGAAAAAGCTTCCGAATTAATATTAGTAACTAGTAGTTAACTACCTTTTCACCGCCTGGTTCCTCGTTTTCGTAGTTTTGTATGTAATTAAAATAGAATGATATATCTCAAGTTTTTCTTAATTTATTTATAATGAACTCCGCAGGCGTATTTTTAGTACTGACCGTTTTATTGGTACTACTTACCAAGAAGTGTGCCTGAATTTATATTTAGGCACATTTTTTGCGCAAAAATAAGCATCTTTTGTTTCTTCCTGAGTTAAAAGTTGTTTATTTTTGTCTAAAGAATATGTCTGAAGCTTTTGGGATTTTTCTGAAGATAAAGAAAAATAATCTAATTAGTATGTCTATGAATTCTTTTTCTTTGCTGTTTTTTCCGGAAGATAAAAGCACTTTGGTAAAAACAGCAAGAGACAAAAAATGTGTCTGAATTTTTTTCCCGAATTTTTTGGGCAACATTTGAGCGGCCCTCTCTTTTGCCTCTCTCTCTCTCAAAGAGAGCGAGGTCACGTGACCTGCCCTTGGGGGGAAATGGTAGCTACAGATGCCTACAACATCCCCACAAAGCGGCGACAAATGCGATGCACGAAGCCACTTTTGTCGTTTTGTCGTTTTGTCGATGGGCCCCCGTACTAATAGTTTATTACGTTCCACATTGTCAAATGCCTTACTGCACTCCATGACACAAGAGTACACAGACACAAATCTTGATAAGTTGACGTAAACTCAATATTTGTTCTCTAGTGCCATGTCCCTTGACAAATCCTGGTTTCTCTGGAGGTATATGCCATGACAGATAATGCTGAAGATACCAAGTATATTGGGAGAAAATAAAGATAAGAAATGGGGGCAACTTTTTTATTGGCAAATGTTATTCAGGGTGTTATACTGGGTGTGCATTTTTCATTTTACCAACGATTTAGGACATGCAAGCAACTTTATTATCAGACATAAATCGCTCAATTTTTATGGACAGTCGATATAGCAGCATCGCATAAGATAGCAAAAATATATCAAATAATTAAATTTATTTCGGGTTGAAAAAATTGTCTAATATTAAACTTTAATTTATACTTTCGATGAAGTGAATAAATTATGATCCATGTAGCTATAGTTGCCAATTATCAATCAATCTATATGTAGTTAAGTTTATCAATCTTAGTTAATCAAAATTTAGTTTAGATTTTTGGTTAAGCACAAGAACTACAAAATATAAAATATATTTCAATACCCATATCCACAAAAGTTAATATTGTAAAGTAAGGTAGCTCTATATTTTTGTACAAGAATTACAAAAGCTAATATTTTGTATTTTATTCTCATATGTAGGTCATGTCGTTCCTGTCTTGGTTCGGCGCTCTCATCTTTATGATCTTTTCATAAACGTGAGATAACAGGGATTGTGAATTATTCTGTTTAACATAAAGACACGGTAAAATCCTCTAAAAAATCTCTCAAACCCTTATTACAAATGTACGATTCTAGGGATGAAGCGTTTCATCATTTAAATCTTTTACGTTGAGGGAAATATATTTCCGTCCGTAAATCGGATTCTTCCGTTGGAAATATAAATTATGAATATAAAAAGCTCTGCCAAAGAGCATATAATGATTCGAAAAAACAATGCAACACCGCGATGTCGTTGGGAAATTTTCACCAAAGTTGTCTTTCAATATGACAACACTCGAATACTAACCCTGAACGCGCATTTCGCCAACCATGTTGGCCTCATCGGGAGCTGATTAAAACTGAATTTTGCGACTATCCTATTACTGGTACTTAAAACCTACAAACTCTGAAAGCTATCTTAATTTCCATTCAAATTAAAGTTTTAAACAAAAAATTTATATGATAAAAGACTTAACATTCCGAGAGGTTAACATTTTAACTGAAATTAGAAAAATATAGAGTTAATAATGATGTTCCTTAAGAATAATAACCACCCCACAAAACTTATTAAACAAATTATACATGTAGTAACAGACAACCTAGTGGGAACAAGTAGTGACGCATGCCCAAATTATAGTGAGTTCCAAATCTAATCCAGCGATACAAAAAAACTCGCAAAAAAGTCTAAAGGAGACCGACCGCTTCTGATTAGTATACGGCCGGACAATAGTGTAAAAACGTAATACATTTATTCTTAAACTTTTATGACAAAGAAACAGTTACAACACACCTGGAAGTCCACGTTGACTATATCGCTTATTTCAACGAATCATCTATTTGACAAGACAAATTTCAACCAATTATATTTAGTGAGATTGGTCCACGTTCTTAACTCATTAGGAAATATTTATGACAATTTTTTGTGATGATAATAAAAGAAGCCGAACACCTTCTTCATGACCTTTTTTGTACGTACATTGAAAACTAATTGCGGCCTCCTTTAAACTTTTTGCATGGTTTTTATATGGCTGAATTATCTATGGAAACTACTATACCAAAGAAATTATTTTAAAATTCCATATGTTAACTGACTTTTCGAAAAATTGTCACATATCTTGGCTAACGATAATATCGCCACAATATATAAAAATAAAAAATATATACTACAGTGCTGTACAAAGTTAAAAACAAAGACACCAAAACTGAAAAAATCTAATATAATATATAAAATACCGTGTAACCACACTGACTCTAGTGGCGTGTACATTGATCAAGCAAAAAGGTACCTAAAAGACAGAATATAGGAACATGAATATGACGTACGAACGTCACAGCCCAAAAAGTTCCATACATGCGGCATTCGTGGAACATATATTTCAAATTCCCAACCACAGTTTTGATTTTAATAATTGTGAAATCTTAGGGACCGAAAGTAAATTACAGAAGAGACTAATTTTAGAGATGATCGAGATTAAATAAAAATAAAAATAGTGTCAACAATCGCACAGACATAGAGGGCTTGAATGCAATATATTTTAATATTTTAACAAAAAACAATAATTTTAAGACTTGATCGAATATAGCAAACAGTTTTACTAACTCTTATAATTAATATTTACATATGGTTTAATACCTTTTGCATGTTACCTATTTCTGCTTATTTAGTATGCTGTATTTTTTACAAAATGTTAAATTAATGTAACTCTCACTACATTTTGCACCCAAGGTATTTAATAGGGATGATCGTACTGCAGGTTGAATTTGTCATAGGACTCAGCACAAACCTTTTGGAAATTGGTTTTCGGTAGAATCGTCTGAGTTTTTGTTATATTGTAGCTTTTGTTATCCTGAACAAAAGTTTCCATGGTCACGATGCTCCACATTCAGTATTTTGGCTCTTGTGGAGCACCAAAGCTCCATAGCTCCATCATAAGTGACTACTTTGAGTGGTTTTGTAACATTTTTATAACGCATGTTATGATTACTGAAATACTCAACTTCATGTTTATGAGGTTTTTGGCTTCTAGTCTGATGTCAATTGGACGATATTAACAGTTGGTAGCTGTAAATTAGCTGCCAAATAGCGGGGAATTATTGAAAAAGTTAAAATAAATGTATAACTTTATGCTTTTGAAGTTGCTGGATTCAGATTTCATGTCAAGGTTGTTCGTTTCGGTCATCTTGATCAAACAAATACCTCAATACCATGACTGTATTATGGACCTCGCGGTAGGGAATGCGTCTTAAGGAAAGCCCGACTTCCGATTGTTCGAATAATCTCCTCTTAGCTGTAATGAAATACAACTTCTCAGCGAACTTCTCGTTGTTACGTCCTTTATTCAAACCTGTGTACACTACCGCATATTTAAAAATTTCATTACTTAACCTTCCATTTGGTTTAGCATTAAACATTTATTTGCAGATCTTCTTAACTCGAGTATATTCGTATTTAATTTTTAACTTTAGTTTAAAGTAAAGGTAAGTAAGTAATTATGTTTTAGAGAGAAGGAAAAAACGGCATTAGGAAGTATTCTTTTTACTTATTCTTTACATTCTTAATTTCCAAATATCACTTAGAGGACAAAGCAAAAAGTTGGAATTAAAAAGAGCACGATCGTACAAATTAACTCTGGGGTGTATTAGGGAAATAGACGGCAACCAAAGCTCGTCGGCATCGACTATACTTATACCTATTCTAAAATAGGTTCTTGCACCGATGCTCTCCCCAATATTAGATTTAAGAGGGTCCTTATTCGTCTCTCTCATCATCCGTAATCATTTGTGGTCATATTCCTACGACATTGCTCTCTTAATGAATTAGGTCAGGAGTTAAAAAATTAATGTAGAGCTGGTTTTAAAAAACATGTGTTTGCGGTAGTTATGAATAGGCAGTGATTTCGTAAAATGTATCGAAATAAAATACCCAAGGCAGAAGAACCTCGATCAATAGCCTGTTGAATCATTTGGTTCAATAAATTCATTTATTATTATTATATTACACACATAGTTTTTAATTAAAATAATTGTAAGACGTCGAAATTGTATTGAATGAAAGCGTGGACGATTCTGCATTAGCGGCCTTTACACGGAAGAAATTAACCGCGTTATTGAGGAACGTGCGGTAATGCATAGGAATGAACGAGCATAAATTTGGAAGCGTAAAACCGCCCGCCGAAAAACTTGAAAATTACGTCTTGCGGTTAAGAATGTGTAAAAATGGATTGCGCGAGCAAAAGCGATCAGATCATTTGAGAATTGCGTTCAATCACTCGTTATTAGCTCGGCATGTGGAATTTGTGAAATTTACACGTTTTTTTCAAAACAAAGAATTAGTGCGCTGTCCTTTGCAATCGCGTTTACACGAAAGGTTATACGCGCGTGATTGAACGGGCATTTCCAAATTCGCGCGGTTAAAACTTCTCGTGTAAAGGCCGCTATTGATTAATATAAATTAGCGCGGGTCTGGCTATTTCATATAGTTGATATTTGATTGAATTATGTTGGTTAAATAAAGCAACACAAGATAGTGTATATAAACATCCCGAGAAAGTGTACTGCTTGACCGTGGAATCTATACCTGAATCCGTCCCTTCTTGAAGTGGGTGATATAAAATAAGCAACAGCCCGCCAAATGTGTGATTTAAACAGATAAGTTTTTGTTTATGTAGCATTAGCATTGGTTTATTTATTTATGTCTTTATTAAATTTTAAATAAGAATTGGAGATCAAAATTGAAAAGGTATTAAACATAATATATAGGTGATGAAATGGAACAACTGCCTAAACCAATTGTTTCAAGGAAACACCATACAGGGTGAGCAAACTATCCCTTCGGATCTCTTTTCTCATAACGAGAAAAAAAATATTGTTGCCGCGAGATAGGGCCCTTCCCAGCAACTCCACCGTAAATGAATATTTACCTGTGGAGCGATTAATAAATAAAAAAAAACAAAAATTAAATAAAAAATAAAAGCTGCCAGATACAGAAACAGAAACCTTATTAGAAGAAGAGTAAGGAGATGACGATAGATGGAAATTTAAAAGAAGCATAGAAACTGAAAAGAAGTATCTCGCAAACATCTCCACACCCCAGCCGATGGTGACAAATGGAAACTTAATAGAAGCATGGAAACTTAAAATAAGCATCTCACAAACACCTACACTTCCCATCTTATATTTCCACCCCATGCGTCATGCGGCTCTCGCTGTTGACAACAAGCATGTCCAATGTCTAACCCGGCGTATGCAGCCGGTCCGGCGGTATATAAAACATCCGAAATTTGGTTCCGGCACGTGGTTTGGCCGTCCGTTGGGCGTGTTCGACGGACGACCAAACTGCGTGTTGGAACGAAAATCCATCAATGCCCGGAATAGGCAGCAATGCCCACCTTACGCTGGCAAATCAGTCAATCAATTAATCAAAAATATTGTAGATATGTGAATAATCGAATTTTTTATTTCTCACATTACATGCCCTACTTGGGAGTAATATTCTTCTGTAAGCATATGTTATTGTTAATTGTTAACTTTAAGCTATATTGTTTGGGTTAAGTGTAGGAACAGAGTACCTTCAGTCATTGCTGAATTTCGACCAATAAAATCGCTTCCTTAATCGGTGTATTTCACCGAGAACCAGCCCTTGCAAGTAAACAATCCATTTAAATAAAACAAATCGTGGCATATTCAGCATATTACTCGCAGACTTTTAGAGAGAGAGTATTTCTAGTGCTTATAGATTATTAATAAATTAAAGAAAGAAATGGATCTGGGAACAACCCAACATTATAAATTTCAGTTCTTTATTAGTTGGCATTTAACGTTATGTGCACATTTGGCAAGAGTTTAAAATGTAAACACCATTTTACCAGAACTAAGCGGTCAGTGTTCCAAAATGGCTTATTGTATATTTAGTATTATTTACTTATTATTTCCAGATTGACATAGAAAAATAGAAACAGAAATCAATGCAGAATTTTTCGATATAAAAAAATAGACAATGAAAAATAGTGCACTTGAATTAAGAAAAAAATCCTGATTTTCAGAATTTTAAGAGCACTTTTTTAATGGAATGTCTTCTTTTGGTTTTTTTGGGTTTTTTGGAAACAATTAAAAGGTTTGAGTGGTGAAAAAATATTTTGGAAAAATACATTTGTTATGCATTTTATATAAGATTGTTTAAATAAAGTTATTTAATAAATGTAGAAGTCAAATTCATCTCTGTAAAAGGTCGTTATCCTATAAAGTGATAAAAAATATATTGCGAAAATCAGAGGACACCAAAGTTTAAAAATAAAGAAGATAGTTTTGCTTCTCTATAATTCAAAAAATGTCGGGGTTTTTCGAAGAACTTCTTCATTTTTTTTTCAAATTGTTAATTAGTTCAGAAAGTTCGTAGAGTAGTTAGTAAAGTAACGCAAAAAATGTTCTTTTTACGCTTGCGTCTGGCCGCCTGTAATTTGTAAAATATAACAGAAAAAAATATGCTGTCTCGGACTTTTTTTGTTGAAAATTTGACGATCTACAAAATTTCAACTATATTTTTCTAATTGTTTAAAAGAATTGGAAAACCTTAAATCGGCTACCTCTGTAGACATAGCTTTCACAAGTAATACAGAAACTATTGAACACGTCACTCGACGCGTGTTTCGCTGATCATGTTAGCATCATTGGGAGAAAATTAGAACTATAATCATGATTAAACTGTTTTTATGTTTGTGAAAATTAGTTTTCCACAGGCAGCGGATACCGATCGTTCCAACCCGCTCCAAGACATCCCTAGATACATAATATGTATTAGTTTGTTTGTGGCTGAGATAATGATAATGAGTCTGCGGTACTTCAGTTGTAAACAATAAACACGTCCTGATTGGCTAGTCGATCTATTCACGGCTTTTATATGACAAAATCCGTAACAGGTGGTTTTAGGATTTTTGAGCAACTTAGAGGTAAAGAAGTGATATTTTGCACATTTTAGTGACAATATAGTTATTATACAGTGATGAAGTGCTGTTCCGTTTGTAAAAAACAAATTAGAAAAGATGTAAATTATAAATAAGTATAACCTTCATAGTCGTAACATGATGGGATTCTGTTTACAGTTGTAATGAAGTGAAATAACAATTAAAATTCAGTATTCTTTTAGTACATCATTCCCTTAGAATAAAACATGTGTACTCTACTTATATTTGTTAAATCCGCGGTTATTTACCTAGAAATTTATGAAAATGTAACCAACAATTATTACATAAAATACGTACAATATTGTCATTATTTTAATAAATACATATTTACTTTCTTGAATAAACTTCAATTCATGGGAATTACATAAAAAAATTAGTATCTATCACACAATACATGATGTGCCCACTATGTTAACTTCATTACTATTTTTTTAGATCCAGGACAGTAAAACAAATAATTTATGTTTTTGCTGTGCTTATATATGAACAGAACACAATAATTAATAGTAATTATAAAATTCCTTTATTGGAAATAAAAGTTTATGATGATTATTAGTAGAGTCGAGTAAACTGTAACTTGTCTTGTATATGAGTTAATAAATACTCATACGATTTTCTCTCTCATTTTTTCTTGTACACAAAGTTAAAGCAACAGCCTAAAATTATTGTTCACGTATGACAACAAAGCTACCTTTGGACCGGCCAAGTTAAAGTATACTATGTAGGAGGAAACAGAATAAAAAGTATTTTAGTGTTTTTAAAACTGTTTAAAACTAATAATTTCTGTTTTGGTATATGTAAATAAAGAAGCTTTACTACAATGTGTTATTTTTTCTCTAACTTTCTGTACATCTGCTGGTTGTGAATATTTGACCTACTTGGTAACTCGGTGAGCTAAAGTGTGTTGTGGGTAGCATATTTGATCCCATTGTCTAACAGTAACTGAATTTAATTTCCAGCTTCTACATGGTAATGTTGACTAGTAACGAATGCATGTCTATGTTATTTGAGACAATCTTGACATTGAACTTGAAACTTGTCTAATTTGTGGTGTGATTATTAAACATGTCATTTAATAATGCAGAAATGCAATAAATTATAATGACCAACATTCAATTTAGCCATGTGAATATGTATAATTTATCCTCTTATTTTATATAAACTTTCAGACAGAATGGAGAAATGTAATTTCTATGAATAATTTATACATTTGTGACAATAGATATACACGGTGTAATTAGTTTCATGACATTAAAAAAAAACTGGTAATAGGGACCGACTAGACAAACAGAAAACCTATATGACCTTTTTCTCTAGGGGCACTTTGAAAAAAACTGACCTGGGTTTACATTTTTAATGTTAAGGTAGGAAAGATTTGAGAACCACTGTTTTTCAGGGTCAATGGATGTTATAGTTCTGAATATTAGAAATAACAAAAAACTGTAATACCCGACTTGTGTTCCCGTCGCTAAAAGGGCGGCACTTTGATGGGATTATTTGTATCGAACTTTTTATACCACTAATTATGAAAATGTAAATAATTCCTTCTCTTTCGGCACAACGCAAGCATAGCATGGCCGCAGGGGTTTTAATAGGATTTGTTTACATGTGTTATTTTAATTTGGAACAAAGCTATTGTAGCTTTTATTGTCGTTTATAAGAATTTATAAAATTTAAAAGTGGTTTATTAACATTTGTAACATTTTGTTCAAAGCTTAAAAAATTTGTAATTGTTTTATGAAATTGGAAAACGAACAGTTAGACGTTCGAGATACGATAACAGAAAATAGTTGTGTATTTTAAGTTAGGAAAAAATCTGATTTTTTTAACGAACTGAACGCATAATTTTTCCCAATCAGGCGACGAAAACTAAAAATCAAGTCTTTGGTCCCTATGAAAATCAATGTAAAAATAATAAACAGATAAAAACAAGACAACGAATACTAATAATAATAATCATACCTAACACCCAATAACTGAACAATTCTTTTGAATTTTTTACAAAAATTGTTCGAAATGACCTCCATTTCCACGTATGCACATTTTGGTACGTCGAACTAATAACATACTTACTCCGTTCAACACATTTGGTAAATTATGATCATTTTTTATGGTTTTTGTACAGACTAAAATACGAAATTGCAATTGTTCTAAAGCTCTTCCGCACCAGCTGCATTTCCACCACTTTCTCCATGTACCAAGTTCATATCCGCGAGCTCTGGATAAGTGTAATCTCCCATAATGTCCAAAATCTGCGTTTTAAAACACCACATTAAACTGTGAATTAACGTTATCAATAAAGAAAGCATAAAGAAAAACTTGGTCCAAAATCCAAAAAGTAACACAAAGAGCACGAACGAGAAGTAGTGTCTTACGTAACCAAGTACTAACGACTTGAACGATAAGTCAATGAAATAAATCTTAACATAAGTGGCACAAAATTCAAAAAGAAATGCAACAGACACAACCAAGGAACGGGTACGTCGCGTCATGCGTACGTTCTTTACCATGTAAGGACAAAACTGAAATTATTACTTGAGAATATTACAAGGGAGAGTATAGCACGCCTAATAGGATAATTGGCCGCGAAGAAGCAAAAAACATGACGATGTCCTCTGTCGGTCGCTTTTAACTGCTTTGTCGGCATACTTATTTGCAGGAATGTCAGAGTATCTCGTGCGAATAGACGCGAGGCAATAAAACCTACCCCAATATGCCAGCAGTTCTCAAACTAGGTTATTAAGTATTTTGGAAATTTTTGTTTATTTTTTTTTTCTCCAAAACTATGAGCTTTAGAGCCCATGTTATATAAGGTTTTTTTGTTTGTCTAGTCGTTCCCTACCACCAGTTTTTTTTTAATGACATGAAACTAATTACACCCTGCATTTAATAGTTTATGTTAATTAAATTCGAAGTATATCAAGTATTATCTTACTGTAATTTTACATGCCTATACATCACATTGTTGTATCTACTCATACCCGCCACTGTTGCCTCGGGAATGTTGTTATGATATCTATCCTTTTTTATGGCTGTATACCGTTATTACGTTGGGAGCAAACAAGGCATGTATCGAAGAGATACCTGTTCTGTATCTAGAGTTGTTCTTTGATTGGAGACTTAAATGAACTCACAAATACTATTCCCATCGAGTTCGAATGGCACCAACATACATTTTGTTTTAGTACCGAGAAATTAATGCAATGGAAGACTGTCTAATTTCACTGGTCTATATGATTCACAAAAGACAAGTTTGTTGCAACCAAATCTCCTTGTGTGCTAAAGCACAGCTGGTGATAATATAAGTTGGGAACTGCTCCATAATTTAATAACAAATAACCTTTGACGAGAGAACTTGTAAGCGTTTTAAGGGATTTGCACTTTAAATTTCTATTTTCATAGTACAAGTGCTTCAATAGCTAGCTTAAACTATAGAGTCAGTTTAACATTCCTATAGCTTCAGTGTAAGCTTTATGCAACTTAAGGGGCAAAGGATTAAAATTTTATTTTACGTAAACACAGAAGTATAATTAATGAACGGTTGCCTTTTAGTATAACGAAATTAAGCAGGTTTAACGGATTAAATACAATGCCAATATGAAAAATAAATTTCGAACAAAATTCATTAAAATTACCTATATAGAGGTGTAGGAGGGATTATGGGACGATATAAGCTCTATAAATAAAAATAATACTTTTCGCTGTCTGGTTAAATTGCGTCGAAAACGATATTGTGGTGGATTTATGTAGTACAGGAAAAAGTATTTTCAATTACATTAAATACATGGCTAGTTAGATCTTTGCAGTAGCATAATGCATACTGTACGAAGAGAAATTGTTTAAGTGAATCCGGATGTAAGGAGTGTCGAATATAGAGTTGACAATGAGTTATTGCGCTCTGTAACTATAATAATAATAATATTAAGCAAATTTCCCATCTATATATGAAATAAATCATGGCGAAATTCCTCCATGAACTTTAATATCTCCACATATTTTTTTAAAACATGAGTCAAATCAATTAAAAGAAACGTCTAATTTGACTACTACAATAAGCTCATTCTAAGGATATCATAAAATTTTTACAAATGGATCCAAATTAGATCAGGGAGTGGGGTGTTCTTTGATGAAAATCAGACAAATAGCTGGACTGTGTCAATTGCAGTGAAAGTTGTTCAGAATTGTCCAAAAATCTGGAGTCCAAGATTTCAGCAATATTAAAAAATATTTAATTTCGACAAAAGTTAAAAAAAAATACAAATCACTTGACAACTACCTGACAGCTTACGTTTAATTTCGAACAAAATTGTCATAGCACAATTTTCTAAAGAAAACAAAAAACAAATATAATGATATTTTCGGACTCGGACATTGTTTTAAACAAAATTTCAATAGTCTTTAGTGTTGCTGAAATTTTGGATTTTAGGTTTTTGGACAGTTCTGAACAACTTTCATTAATAAAGTTTTTCGATAAAAAAATGCCTAATATGATTTCTTTATTTTTTCTATTTATTCTGGTACTGCAGGTGGCTTTGCATTTGTAAGACGAGAATGTTTTTCTGGCCATAAGTAGATCCTAATTTGTTCTATATTTTGGTAACGAATTCAGCATGAGGGTCCTAAGGGATATCAGAAATGGCTTGTTCTCCACAAGAAGATAATATGGTGGAATGTTATATAAAGATTTCGTGTTTTTAGACGTATACCTCTCGCTAGAAAACTAATTCGATATCAATGCTTATGTATATTTGTAAAATGCTATAACATGTCCTTTGTACCAGAGCACAATAATGGTATACTTAATAAATAATATCTCCATATACAACACCTTCATAATCTATACATTTAATAAATCCTCTACCAGACGAGTATCATTTTACATATTAAAATGTTTGTAAAATTGTAAAAATGTGAATAATAATAATGCAATTTCAAAAATGCATTGGCTCACTATCTTCCTGCATTACAATTAGCCAGATAGCAGTACTCCAGAAAACAGTCGCATGCTAATAGAAGTTTCACGAATCAAAATTATAATTTATTTTAAAACGTCTGTAAGTCAAAAACTGTATAGAATATCTAGCTTAATTTTTTGTACAAATATTATAGATTTTTAAACCATATATCATACATAAAAAAATTTAATATTTAATTTAGTTGCCCGCATGTCGAAATTTCAAACACAATTTCGTTCATGTAAGTGATTTAGGATTCATTTAGAAAAAAACCATAAGTGATCTTGAAATTCTATCAGTACAGATAAATGCGCTCATGTTAGTCGCATATACATATAATAAATCACATCAATCTCGCACGTAGTTCATTTTCTAGGGAGAGGTATACGTATAAAGACACGAATTCTTGAAATAACATTCCGTCATAATTTTTTCTCGTAGAGAAGTTGTGCAAGCTCAAACATTATTTACCTTGCGGGAATGGGTAACTTGTCGATTTTGACGACTTTCGAAGGCGTGGACCCTCTATGAAATTCGACATTCCATGATACACTTACAATATTAACTTCGACCCTGACATTCCATGATACACTTACAATATTAACTTCGACCCTGTCGCGGATAGAGTTTACATACCTACTGTAAACTGTTACATTCTACAATATTATCCGTGGGAGCGAGTCGGGTAACTATATCAAAATGATTTGAAATCATAATTGAAACAGGTGTGTTTCCGTTGATTTCTTATTTTAATGATGTCAGAACATACTTTACACAATGTTGTTCTATGTATTAAGTAATACATTATATTTATGACTTACTATTTTATACTCCGGTCTCCCATCTATACGTAAGCGGCACAGCTTTGAGGTTCTCTATGTGCAGTAATATGTGGCAACGACTGTACTAATTTTCAGATACTTGTCCCCGGCAACTCCGCCAGAATTTCGAATATTCGGGTATAAAATTCTGTCACTATTTGCTTCATTATGCTAGACATATTTACCCTAAATAAAAAAAATCATAATATAAATTCAATCAGCAATATTTAAATAAATTGCCAGCGTTTATGTCTCATTTAAAATAATGACGAACCACGGTTGTCAAAAATTCAACTTAATTACTCTATTATTTTCATATTCTAAAATGATCATAGATAAAACTATGTGTACAATAATTATGATTTCTTTTACATGTCTAACTTTGCTCTCAACCAAAAGAAAAGGTGGTCATCTAAACATATATTTTATTTGTTTCACTATACAATGCTCGAGGTCTTTCTACCATGAAATTATTTTTCTAAGCGAACAACGCTCAAAATTTTGTTTCCCAGTGAAAATTTACTAACAGGTGTGTAAAAATGAATAAAATACGATGATTACAAATAATTAATGATGTATATTTAACATGAAGTACATGTTAATCTTTCTTTAAGGACTAATTGTATTGATTCAGTTTAATTAACCATCCTCAGTTTAAACTGAAGATTAACCAATTAGATGTCAGAACAAAACCCAAACTCTAATTAAACTAAACCTATAAAACCGGCCCCAGGCAGGATTAGTTGCGTCAAGTTATTTAAGGAGTGTTCTTCTCCCTTGTATCGCTAAAAAGTAGTCTAGAAATGCCACAATATTACATTTTCTCACTTAAACGAATTTAATTATTTTGTTGTTATCTGGTTAAGTTGCACAGTTGGCTTCTATAATTGCTCTATTATTTTTTATTATTCCATGACGAATTGTCTCAATTTAGTTCCAATAAAGCGTAATTTTGTAAATAAACAAATTCATTTGTAGTCGTAATTTAACCTTCGAATCCATTTGTAACAGTCACCACAATGAGAAAATATATAAAAATTAGTTATTAATTAAAATGGTTCGTTTTCACATAGTATGAATAATCGTAATCGTATTTTACTAAAGATTATACGTTATGTAAACAAGGAGCATTGTTTGCGATGTTTTGATATTCACTTATGCAATATAAATTGTTAATTTAATTAATATACTTCGATCCAAAAATCAACCATACTTCTAGAAATTAATTTTAGTTTCAAATAAGAGAAATTCTTTGAAAACGTCGAATTAGTCCATCTTCTATATATTTAACGATTCAATATGACCTTGTCGCCTTAAAGAGTCACACATGGTACTGTTAATACAGGGTTAAGTAGAGAAAAAATGAATTATTATTTGTTTGCTTATAATTGTATTGAAACATATTCTTTATAGGATTTTGCAAACAGCAGAAAAAATAACTATCTATAATTAAAAGAAAAACTTTGTGTAAAAATATAAATGAAATCTTTGCATTCTTTCGATAACTTGAATTCTGGTTATACTCGCAAATTAAAATCCTAAAATGAATTTGTCTGATTTCTTATTTGGCAATTCTCATTCTAACACTAGCATCGACGCTGTCCCCTATGGCCATGCAGATTAAAGTCTACATAACCTCCTACGATCAAGAAGTTAAAAATGAGAACAAAGGCCTAAAATGAATTTATTTATGTACCTGGTCTTAACAAATTTTTCATTCTAACAGATTATATTTTTATGAAATCTATCATTCTCTTTCTTGGATATGCTTAGCCTTAGTCAAATAAGAAATTAGACAAATTCATTTTAGGATTTTTAGGAAGTTTTTTTTTTAGTTATATATAGTTATTTTTGCTGCTGTTTGCATAATCCTATAAAGAATATGTTTCAATAGGGTTAAGTATGAAAGCAAATTTCCTAAATACTTTCCCGAGGATTTTCAATGATACACGTATTGGACTGATATCAATCTCTTGGCAAAATACATAGATTCACAGCCCCCCAAAAAACCAGTTTTTGATCCGGATGACTGACCATGGTATTTCTGTGTACTTTTAGACGTCAAGAAAATTCGCATATCCCTCAAATTTTCGTGCAGGCGCAAAAGCATCCCTTCAACAAAGTAAATTTGTGAATATAAGTATCATTAAAGAAAGAAATATGAAGGGGGACTTATTATCTCTCGTACTCTTCTTTTTAATACTAAGGGCTTCAACGAGGAGGTAACAATTCTCCCTGTGTACCACATCTATATCCTACTGGACTCCTTCTATACCTTTCTCGACATAAAACTGCATCATAAAAGCTTCTAGCGTACAAGCTGTTGAAAGTGCAAAGGAAATATGATAGAGGAATCTGGAATCAAGCCTCCAGAAAGGTATAAACTAACCCTTGCTGAATTAGGAAGAGGTTAGAGGGAGATCTGGGAGGGCAAGTGTTCCCTGTTTTTACTGCCAACTGGTCGCTGTGTATTAACCAGAAACCCCTTAAATTGCCTTTATCGCTCACAGCAAGTAGCGAAAACCCCCAAAGCCTCAAAAAGAGTTCGAAAAATTTTTAGGACCGGAAATATACACGTTGGGGTTTTTAATTTTGAGAGGGAACACAAACGGGAATCTAATCCTGTATATTTTCTCTTCACTTCAGTATTCAATGCATCTCTATATCCCTCATGGTATCACCTGTATTTCATGTCTTTTTTATTCATAAACCCCATTGAATATTCAATCATACTTGTTTCTCTAAGACACTTTTTCACTCAGTAATATAGTGTGTGCTGGAGTGAAAAGAGAATCTACAGAGGTAGATTTCCGTTTGTTTTCCTTCTCAGAATTAAGAACTATATTCGAATTTTTCTGACCTCGGATTTGGATTCAGTGTTGGAAAATACATATAAATACAAGTCATCCGGATTAAAAACTTTCTTTTGTGGGACTGTGTTAGGAACTGATATGGTGATAAGATATACATTGTGTAGAAAAAATGTTATGGCTTAGAAACAAAATGGTGATAAGATATACATTGTGTAGAAAAAATGTTATGGCTTAGAAACAAAATGACGTCAACGAATTGGTGTGTAGGCTATTAGCGATTGGCTTTTAACTGATTAGGTGTTGACTTTATTAAATTGAGTCCTACCTGTCCGGGACAACACAGTTAGTACAGTGTCATAGACAAGTCCGTGTCAATATATACAGGTATTAATTTACTTCAAGCTTTCGAAATTAATACAACTTTTTCTAAAATAATAGAACAGAAGTATGGGTCATTTCAATAACTACAGCTCAATCCATGTCATGTGGAAACAAAGTGAAATCAAATTAAAGATAAGTTTATTGCATGCGAAAAGCATTGTTGCATTTTCAGTAAAAATTATAATTATTTAAGAAAATATTTACCAAAAAGTGCCCAATGACGTACTACCATTCCAACTTTTTTCACCCCCAATGTTCGGCAGGTAGGAGATCCACTTAGTTCTTTGTGAGATATATGTTATTGCCCATAGTTTTGAAAATTTTTAACCAGCCACGTATATTTATGTAATTGAAAATTATTTTTCTTTTATTAGTAAAAGTGAAACGAAGTAAAATATTTAAAATTCGTCAAATAACCATTCTTTGGATATACAAACCCATGAGTCACGAGTTTATTTTTTATAATTGCGATGCAAATAACTTTTGTCGTTATTATAGTTATGCAAGATTCTGCTTCACGTTTGTCTGCAGCAGTGCAATTAAAATTTTTTATGAGGTTGTATAATGACACATCTATGAGTACATAAAGTTTAATATAGCAGGATTCTATTTGAAGAGACTTTATATATTTTCCGCAAATAAATTTCCTATATAAGTATATGTGAGGAAAGCTGTTTTCCCAATATTCCTGAACCCAATAACGATATTTTGTTTGTGGGAAACAAATAAAATTTTTAATTTCGGATTTTCCAATACCTATATATTTTTTACACTATATATCTACCAGCACAATTTAGAAACGAAAAATAATTTGTATTAACTATCATATATTCCTGGAAAATCATATTTGTTTCCTTAAGTCCTTGCGTTAAAACCCTTTTCAATACGTCGCGAAAGTCATTTGACTCAATTGCTTCTAAAACTACTTCTACTCTTCAGGAGTTAATACAATGAAAATATTCGCAAAATAAATAGACAACAAATCAGGAGCGATGTCCCGGTCAAGACATTACGTCAAGTGTTGCTAGTCTTCCTGTGTGGGTTCGATACCCAACAGTAGTAGAAAAATCTGAGGATTTCTCTGGTCCAGTGTGGACATGAATTTAAGATGGCTGGTTCACAATGGTCAAAACCATGCAATAATCGATACGGGTACATGTTTTTGTATAAACGACGATTTTTAAGAGCCGCTTCCTTGATAACGGAAAAATAACAAAATTAGGTATGCTTCAAGTTTTGCCACAGGAAGTTTTTACATATAACCGTTTATTTTCATGTAAGTCGAATGAAAGAGCTCTTGTGATTTTGACTAGAGTTGCGGTTAATGCCGGAAAGTGCTATCAGTATTTTTGATATTACTTGAGTAATTTCGATCAAATGAAAAAAGAAGCAGGAAGCCTTTTCATAATAAATGTTTTTACTAATACCTCCAGTTATATCTAGTCTGAAAAATATATAAGTATTACCGGTTAAAACCAGACAGTTTTTCAAAAAGGGGAGGCCATTCTTTGCCCACCTTCAAATAGCAGCAATTTCCTCGAGGGTACCAAGATGCAGACTCAAGATAATTCTATCAACTTCAAGAAGATTACATTATTTCCATTCATGTGTATTTTCTAAATATTCGCGAAAATTTAAAATTCAGTAATCGTAAGAGATTTTCAAACACTTGACAAAAAATTGATCGGTAAAAATGGTAATCCCTCCGTGATTGCTGAGGTGTAATAGTATACTGACAGAAGCTATATTAACTTAAAAAGTGTTTTGTTACAATAAATATAAAAGTAGTTTTTTGTTTAATACTTTTACAAGCATCAAGTGCTTGTAAAAACGCTATAATTAAGATGACTGATTAGCTTCATCAGGGAAATAATAAATCTTTATTTCATAACAGTTAATTATAATATTTATATGTTTAAAGACGATCATTTAAAGGAAATCCTATTAGAGACACTTTTTATATTCCAATAATTTTGATTGTTTTAGATCATGAATTATTACTTTTAAGTAAAATATTATATACTTACTATTTGAAAAACTACAAAAAATTTAAACAAAAATTTACTATTTCGATTTTCAAGAAATTGCACTTTCTAACAACAAATAGCCATCATGACTTGCCCAAAACATTGTATCAAATTGAATTATTTCAGCTTTCAATTAAAATAATCTGGTGTACTCATATCTTTTGAGTTAATCATAAGATTAGAAAGAGAGGCAAACACTAATATTTAATAAAATCGTATCGGTCTATTTTTGACCAAACTGAACGAGACTTGCAATTGTTTCTTACCTGCTACATTAAAGGCTTCAGGGTCTGGTTCAATACAGTTTTAGTTTTTATATTTCGTGTAATTGTTAGCCATGAGCTTTAAGTCATTTATAAACCACTGAAATTATATGCAACAACCATTTTAAAGCTAAACATATAAAACAGAGTACTTTAATACGGCTGTCTCATAAAAATCTTTATTACAGTATGAAATATATTATAATTTATCTAGAATATCTAACCCATTTGATGATAGTTATAAAAATAAAGTTAAAGATAAAATGAAATGTACATTTATTAATACCTTCAGTATTTTATAGTTGTTAGATCGTAACACGCTGCAAATGTCTAAAATGCTACGAGTTCATTGCAAAATATTCTTGTTTAGGGTTTCATAGACACGTAAAAAAGTCGACAAGTTTTTGGAAATATCTTGAAAACTGCGGATTTTGTCACATCTTGAAGTTTATGAACTTACCTTAAATTTAAGTCTTGTGTTACTCCTTTCCAATATAAATTAGCCAAAATATGGCCAATAGTTCATAAAAAGTGCACATTCTTGAAAACTCAATGTTGCTTAATTAAGTTTAGATCTAATCAAAAACTGAATAGGACCTCTTGGATTGTTTCTTCGAATAGCAATTTCATGGTATGTGCTGCTTAAACAGTGACTCATCGAAAATATTCAAAGATCGCGCAAATATTCTTGACGAAAGATGACGGTCTCGGATGATTAGAGGTCGAGCTTGAGCTATGTATCCCAATCATCGCTGTAGATCTGGACCGTCCTCGTAAGGGGTGGGCCTGCTCTTTCGCCTACCCGCCCCCCTCCCCTGAATATGCGGACGGTGTAGGCGATGTCAGGAGGCATACTCTGGTCCTGGCTGTTGGACTCTGCAAGCCGGGTCGTTTCTTCTGGCGCTCTTCTGTCTTGATCTTTTTTCTTCGCTGACATGCAAGACGAGATAATATTCATGCATTACGAAATATTTATTTACCTCTTTGGGGTATATTATGTTTTAAATAGTACAATTTTTTTATCTTTAGTTGCATGAGTTTCGCCTAGATTTCTTGATTCATTGACCATTAGAATTATTTCATTATTTATTTTGAGAGTAAGATCTATTGATGATTGGCTTTTTTATTTATGTACCGTTTCTATTAAGGTGACCTGTGATTTAGATCTGTTTAACATCCATTATTCCAATAATATTAATCGAGCTTTTAAGTTAATCAATATTTTATATGTCCATAAAATGTTTTATCAGACAATCTGACCATACCAACTAAATATACTAGAATCAGAACAATCGATTGTATCAACTAATAACTGATTGAATAATAATCTGCTAATGAATAATTTAAAATATAGCCAATTAGGTCATATTAAAAATTCCAATTTTGTGTTTGATTTCTAACACTCTCTCTCTCTCTCTCTCTCTCTCTCTCTCTCTCTCTCTCTGAGCATTATAAAATCAATAATTTAGCAATTTGAATTACGACAAATAAGTACAGATATACATTCTATTAAAAGGTCATTATCGCCTTCTCTTCCTTATACATATAAATAAATGTATATTTAAGTATGCAATTGAATAATATATTGTACTTATTTGAGAACTTCTAGTGTATGCATCAAGTTTCAAGTTTCTGGACTCTTACTAGCTTACTTTACTTATTTAGACCTATTTACCCCTCAACCGTTCAACAGAATCGTTTCAAAATATAATGTAGTTGCAGATCTCGTTATAATACATACGTGTACCTTTCAAGTTAATATCTTAAATCGATCCAAAGAAAACGTGCGCTCAAATAAAGTTATAGCTAGACCGACCGATAAACTGACAAACTGACAGACATACGTTTTTCCGCTCAAATTAAAAGTCTCGTCATTTCATGATATTCTAAACCCATTTTTAAAAAAAAATTCTTCGGATTTTTTACGATTGCTATACCTCCACTCCCCTATGTGGATGTGGTGTAACAAAAGTTAAATTAAGGGAAGCCAAGTCCGACCCTGTCGCTTAGAATCACCGTATTTAGGACAATAACGTAAGATACTGGCCATAGAAACATCTGTTTTATCTTGCAAACCGATTTACGTAGAGCCCAGGAAACGTGCTTTGTTAACTTTACTCTTTATTAGGTAGTCGACGTTAGCCACTTGTAGACAATAAATAACCATCCAAATTATTTTATGTCCAATTCGCCTTTCTTACTTGCAGTTATGGACACTTGTTAAATACGAACCCACCGGGGGTTCTAGTTAGATTTTCAAGACTAAAGCAGTTGATAGAGGCTTCCAGGAACATATGTAATAGACCATAAGATAGATAGACCACTTAAGGCAGATTTTTTCCCTCATACAAAAGCAAAGTAAGGAACAAAAGGGTTTTTTTTCATCTGTTTTAGTGGTAATAAAAAATGTTCAGATAGGCCATATGATAAATACCATGGCCCGTTAGGTAATTTCAAATAGGGGGTACCGTTTAAAGTAAAGAAGATCCTAATTGGTTCACGGCCCACTTTTGAAACGTATTATTTCGATGGAGAGATTATCACCACTCTTGGCTTAAGGTCTGTTCGGTCATCATCTACCTACGGGGTATAGTAAATTCTCGTTTTGCAACCTTTTTCAATTTTAAAGTTTAAGTACATTTGTTCAGTATTTTGCCGGTTTTAATAAGTAGAAAATTAATGTGTTGTAATTATTGATCTAGGAATATTCGGTCGCGATTTAGCTAAAGATTTGAAATTGCCGCGGACTATTTCTTTTCTTGATATTGTGTAATTACTGTTTGTTAATTTATTTAATCGTGTTTAAGTGTTTGTGATTGTCAATTTCATTTGCTTTCATTTTCTTATGTAAATATAGTGGTTTAAGTGTTTTGAGAAATCACGTGTTTTATTTGCTTATCATGAAATTAAGTTCATTTTATATTCAGTAAAGTTTGTTTGTGAAGTAACCTGGTCGATGGACAACAAAAAGGATAAAATCACCTAGAAAGAAAAGGGTAAGCACAGTTTTGATTTCGATGGATATACTATAATATCGACGGAGTCTGCAAAAGTTATTGGGACACTCCGTACTCTGCCAATGGTAGTGTCTGATTAAATCGTGTAATTAGGGGAATAAAACCCCAGTTATTACAGTGGAACTGTACATCGGCATAACTGTAGGTGGGTATTGGTCACGGGAAAATTCTCATTGGACTCAAGAAGCCCATACACAGCGACGAGGCAAAGTAAACGTGTGGGCAGATATGATTGGTGATCGTTTATTGGGACCCTTTTTTTGAAGAAAATCTTACGGCCGCAAGATATTTACAGTTTTTGCGAGTTGAGTTACTGCCAGCCTTAGCAGTTATGTTTCCGGTCGTCGAGGTCCGATTGAGTGGCCTCCGCGTTCACCGGATTTAACCCCCTTAGACTTTTTTATTTGGGGTTACTTAAAGTCAAGCGTGTATTTTAACAGACCGGATACCATAGAAGAATTGAAAGACAGAATTGGCTTGGAGATGAGACGAATTGTCCATGAAATGATTCAGAACAGCGTGCAAAGTGTCTACTCCCGTCTTGGTCAATGCCAAATGGTTAGAGGGTCGCAAATTGAGCAATGGAGATGATTTTTTTCTCACAATTACTTATGTAAGGTATCAATCAATAAAAATTTTTTTTTTCAAAAGAAAGGCTTAGGTAATATCAATTTTTCTTATATAACCAGAAATCTAAAGGAACATACCACCAAAAACAGTAAATAAAAATGTCTGTTTCCATTAAAAAAACATGATGACGTCATAACTCAAAAACTAATGACGTCATAAATTTTTGGTATAGCGACAAAATGTAGGATTTACAAGACCAAAATCGACCTGTTCGAGGATTTTTTTGACAAATGACGCATACCAAAGATATGAATTTTGTGCGTTTCTTTAGGTTCACAGTGTATTTACAAAGCTCTACTAAAAATAGATTTCTTGTAGAATCAAGCAATTAGTAACGAATTTCATCAGAGAAACTGTGGGCTAATGCGATGACCGAGAATAGAACACAAGCTAGCTGGCTGAACAATATTTAAAGCAACTGAAAGATAAGTATATCGTAACATTTAAGATTCCATTAAAATTGTAGTCACTCTCTCATTCTGATTGATTATTTTTTCAAATAGCTTTGAAATTGACACCCCAAGTGTTTGATCTTAGTAATCTTATTTAAAACCAAGCCGAAGAACAAAGAAACTGTGAAAAGGTGAATATATTCCAACACGACCACAGATGTTTTACATAATTCTAAAAACTTTACTATCTGCATGGAATTTATAAAGAGTGTTTGATTTTTTTACGCCGTTACCCTCAATTGGAACTGGCGCAAACTTTTATTAAATCGAAAGATAAAAGAAAACGAAAAAATATTCCTTATATTGACGCAAGGTGAAGTTTTCCTTTATTAAATTTTGTCACGCTTATTCGACAGTTTCTTTTAAGTTCTAGATCATCGTTTTATTATCGACGAATTTTATATTTCTCGAACGTATGTGTGGAAAATAAGAAAATCTCATCCATACGTCGCCTATAAATACACAATAGAGATCAATTTATTAAGGATTAGTCTTCTGCTCCATGTCACAGATTCAATTACATCAAGTTTTATATTTACCCTCTAACCACACGATGCTGATTTAAAAATAGGCGACTACGCAATTTTAGATATATTGACCGCTACAAATGTAAAACAATGTGTGGGGTAGATAAATACACCTCGTGCGATTATTATATTAAAATGTAAATTAGCTCAATGAATTTAACATCGATTTAATTTTAGTAATTAATTACCACCAAACAAAAGCTACTTAAAATTAAATTAAAATCACCAAGCGTCATTCGCTGAAATACATTTAAACCTTATAAATTACAAAGTTGTGCTAAAATCCAGTAAAACAATGATTTCGCCTACAATGCTTGTATGCTATGTATTATAACATTTTTACAAAATAAGTATCTATTATCCTTTATACAACACGATTTTAAGCATAAGAAATCAACCATTTTGAGTATTCTGGATGCATCTAATCCCACCTATATTTCTATATGACAGGTGGATCAAATCCACGTGGTCTTTAGACGAGGAGTGGTGAATATAAAACTGTAAAATTCTGTACTCTCTCATTCAATGTGAAGCGATATATTGACAATACCCCGTAAGATCCCCTAGTTTCGTGCTGTTCGAATTGAGTTCGTAAATACTATATGTCGAAGACGGCAATGGGAGGGGCGTTTTAGGGCGGATCTATTAGATTTAGGCCGCACATTGCCAAACACAATAAAATCACTTAAATAATAGTCGCATAAAATAACAAAATAACATGATTTATGATTTATCGAAACAGGTAAATGTCTCAAGATTGAAAATACAAACAATACCACCAAAATACTGGAGCTACCAGTCCACTACTGCCAGTCCCGCGATTTCAACTATTCTCTACCGAGTTTATCTTAAGACTAGGTACTTATCTACGGGACTTTCAGGCATGTTGCTCCTCTCGCCGGGAAAAGGGTTCCAGGGACTCTAGACTGATGGTTCACACGACCACATATCGAGATGTTTATATTAATGCAATCGGTACTTGTTGACAACGTTCTCTTGACTTCAATGAATTATGAGTTAGCAGGCGTCCACAAGACTATCGTAAGGCGTCTACGAAAGTATCGGAAGGCGTCCGCACGGGGAACGTGGAGGGGACGTCTCCGACACGGCCATTCTGACCTTGTGCACGTCCTCGGGCACTGCAACTTAGTTTTTATCTGAAACGCAAACAACAAATTACCAATCTCGAAGTCGCTCGATCATCCTGACTATACACCAGGTAAGTATAGTATGACGATTATACTCAGGTTCATAGTACAAGATAATGTAATTTGGCTATACACCAAGGTGTAAATAACAACAGCTACATCACAGAGCACCGCAGCGCTATTCTCTCAATCTCAGCCAACACTGGCTATATTACATCATGATGGAAGATTCCCCGCAGAGCAATCCTCTCGCCCTCAGCCACAACTGGCTATATTACATCATCATGGAGGACCCCCGCCCCCGCAGAGCTATCCTCTCAAACTGAACCAAACAGTTATATCACAGAGCATCACAGTGCTATTCTCTCAACCTCAGCTAACACTGGCTATATTACATCATGATGGAGGATCCCCCGCAGAGTAATCCTCTCGCCTTCAGCCAACACTGGCTATATTACCTCATGATGGAGGACCCCCGCAGAGCTATCCTCTCAAACTCAACCAAATAAAATTTGCAATTCTATTAATTCACACAAAATAAATACACATATTTAAATAGATAAACAAATTAGCCAAATTATTAGAAGACACAGGCCCGCAACATCGGGACCAAGAACAATTTCATATTTTCTTTCTGCCACTTTTTGTACCTGGTCATGAACAAATTTATACAACTGGTCCGCCCTTGCGAAAAACTTTCTACTTCATATCTGCATTCTTTTATAATGATTTTAAATGAACCTGTATATATGCTGTCTAATTCTGTCAAAAATATTTCTTTGCTTTTACTATATACAAAATCGCCTTCCTTAAACGGTCGAATAGTAGCTTTTCCATGGTTAAAACGAGCACTGTGTTTCCATGCTGAAACTTTAATATTCTCATTTGCTTGATAGCGGATATCTTTTGATGATATAACATTATCACAATTTCATATCTTGGGGTATACTTTTTCTGCAAATCAAGTGAACGAATTTTAGTTCCGAATAGCAAATCGGCTGGACTAAATCTGGTTACAGTACATCGTACTATGCAAAGCTAATTTTACTTCTAGAGAATTTTGCCTGATTTGACTAATGTCAAAATGTTCTAAAGTGTTTGCATAACACTTTTTAACTATTCGCACAACTTGTATTATGTGCCATGACTATAAATCAATAAGTAAAAATCTAAGAAATTCACTACTCATGAATCTACTCTTGATCACAAATAATTTGTGTGAGTTATTGAATAAATAAGTAACACACCAAAACGCGGAGGGCATTCATTACCCACCAACATTGCCAGCGTCGAAGCTGGGAATCGAACTCAGCACACGATAGGCTGCCTGACCAAGCGCGCTTGCCTCTAAGACGCTTAGTCGGCTGAGCTACCGTGCCGGTCTGAATGAATCACCTATTTTAAACCGTTAAAAGTCGTTCAATTTATGTTTCAATACCACATATTTTGACAAATATCCTTATTTAATTTCCTCATATCACTTATTTTCACGGAGCTGTATATGTGATTTATGTGGCGGGACCTTGTTACCTCAGTATTGCTCGAATCTGACCGTGTTTTGCATCCCTTGTATTTTTTTTAATACGAATTTAAACAACTAGTAGTACGTAATAAATGCCATAAATCAGCAGGTACATATTGCCAATACATAGACTTAGGTACAACTGGTCAACACAAACTTTTATGATAACCCTAGATTTTAGAATATAATAAGTTGTTAGGCACAGACATCATATGGTTTCTCTTATTTAGGCCCGTGTCAAATTTATTTGACTAGGGCTTGTGGCTGTTTTTAAAAGGTCGTTGTCCTGTTTTTGTTCAATTAAGGGCCAGCCTCTATACAGGCCTATAACCTGTATAGATATGGGACTTACATTTGTATTTACATCAACCCTTTCAAGTGGTGTCAGAAAATTCGAATGTTTTATAAGTTTGTCTACTCGGTAAATTAGACTCAAGTCAAATAATTGTAAAAATTTCATCTTCCGATAACCTCGCAGTGTAGAATCTTTTTTCTTACTTCGAAGAGATTTTCGAAAGTGTAATCTGCATTGCAATTGTAAATTATTTTGCAAATGAAAAACGATTAAATTATGTTGGCATTTATTAAATCTTTAACTTGATTTTTAAGTATTTCACGTTCAGTAAGTGCTAAGTGATAAGATCTACGTTGAAAGAAGGGTATACATATACTATATGTTATTTTAAACTTTAAAAATGCTATGTTTAAACATAATTTTCTTACATTTAATTTGCATTGAAACATGGGGTCATAACTTTAAACGTACCCTTTTAGAGATAAAAATGGTCATAAATTAAAAGGTTCTACCTCTTTATGTGATACGCAACATTAATGTCCGTTTTTACTGTACATATAAACAACGTAACCACTATTTTTAAGTAGGAGATTAACTTTATGCATAAAAAATCTAATACAGCTTACTGTGGCAGCTGTGCATACTTTTTAACAGCTTGGGTTTGGGATTAATGCCTTGCGTTATAGTTAAAATGGCATCTATGAGGCAAAATGACATTTGTTCAAGTTTAACATCTAAATTAAACAATTAGCTTAGAATAACATACATGTTTTATGAAAGAAAATACAGATAAGGAAGCACAGTGCAAAAAATGCAGAAAATAATTCAAGACCTATACCGGGTGTAACAGGATCATTGTATATCCAAATTTCCTCCTTTAGTTTTGAAGATAATTGATTTAAAGTCAGGATATACTACATATGTAAAAAGCGGCACTTTTTGACATACAATTTAGGCCACCTCACAGGACCTTTCGTCCAAATTACGTTTTCTCCGAATCTCTGTCGAAGGTAATCAATTACTATCCTTGAATTATGGGGAGGAGCGCCATCTTGTTGGAAATACATTCCCTGCCCTAAATCTAAAGGTAACTCATCTAAAATGTCCTCAATCTCATTTTCCAGGAATCTCAAGTCCCAGTCAGAGGTCCTTCAAATATTATTGGACCAATGATTCTACTACAGATTATTCCAAGCCAAACATTGAAACCGAACCGCACTTGAAAGTTACCCCTCCCGTAATAAATTTTGATTTTCTTGTGACCAATATTTTGTATTTTGTCGGTTAAATAATCCCAAATTTGTAAACCTTGACTCGTCCGAAGATAACATCAGTCTCAAAAAATCATTGTTCGGCTGCACGTTGTTATACAAAATCTAATTGCAATATTCCATCCTACGTTCGTAATCACTTTCGTACAAATGCTGGTGCAATTGATATTTAAAAGATTTATAGTGGTATTTGTACAAAATACGGCTTACTGTTAGGTGACTGATGTTCAGTTCAAACCCAACTTGCCTTAAAGAAACAGTCTTATCAACTTCTATTCGACCCAAAACATTAATTTCAGTTCCTTCGTCAATAATGAAGTTTTCTTCGGGATCATTATTGGGCTCTCTTCGGAATTAGTTTTGAACACGTTTAAAATAATTTTTCGCTGGACATTGTCTATCAGGATATCGTCGGCCGTAAAGTTCCATAGCTGCAATTGCATTTCTTTTACTTTCCCCATAAATAATTATCATGTCCACTTTTTCATCTCTTGTATAAATTTGCGGCATTTTGAACACAATTAACGAGAATTTTAAAAATGTTTAAAGACAATAAAAATACCGTTAAACCAACAAATGTTTGACAAGCTAAATATTTTATTGTTTTCAAAGCCACCTTAGTTACTTCTTAACATTTAATTAGATCATAATTGTATTTTCTTATTTTTTTCAGCTGTAATTTTGTTTGTATTTATCGCACATTTTAATACGACATATGCATAAATTCCTTATTAACAGTACTAATAAATGGAACTATGGTACCGATATGGCTCAGTTTGAAAAAGTTAAGTTTTGCCCCAAAAACAATATTCGTGAATTTTATTTGCTCATAAATCACGTAATTTAGAGTTTTTAACGGGATTTCAAATTTTGTAGCATTACACGGGTCATAATCGGAACCGCCATGGCACACTTAAATGGAAAACTAAAAATTATATTATAAAAAAAATGTTTGAAATGTCACTTACTTGGCATCGATGAATTCAGAAAATTATGCGAATTCAACCACTACGTGGATGTGGAGGTAATATGTAAACCACAATGTGTTAACAACATTATTGTTACCTAATAACAGAATAAGTTTCAAAATATGCGAAATTATTACCTATCAGCGGAGAAAGTGATAGACTAATAGCAATTTATTATCACAACATATCATTATCATATTAGAAACAGGTTTACATAGATTTATATATGTGTATAATATTAATTTCCAAATACCTAGATAGTTAAGAGTGTTCGTATATCAATGCATTTATGTAAATAGTTGTTTTGTTTACAAGGTCATTTTTGTTTATAACAGCGAGTACAGGTTTTTTCATATATTTAAATAATCTAATGATTCGATTGCATACATGAAAGAATTACTACTAATTCATCCTATAAATTTTCAGATTTGTGGGTCATATAAACGAGGACTAAGGCGTATTCTGGATAAATAACACTAATAATAATTTAAAAGAAAATAAGAAACCTCTATTTTATCGTGTAACTTGCTCCAAGTTATAATGAATTAGTTTCTGATTTTTGCCGTACTATCAGTACATATATTTGTTAACAAAATGTGTTATCATTAAGGTCAATATTTAATTAGCGTAAAAAATATCAATTTCTTCTAACACTGTGTGGATAAAACATTAGAATTTGAAATATACAATTATAAACGGTAACTACCCTTCATGATAATTAAATAAGTAACAGTGATGGAAAATAATGCTTGGAATGTAGTTGTCGAGGAAACCTCTTATATTCATAGTGAAAAATATACATGGTACACTGGCCGCTCATGAGATCAGGTACACTGTACGCTTGTCTTTAGTTTATTATTTTTATTAACATGAAAATTTGAAGTTGGGGTATAGGATATTTGATGCAAAAATACAATTTGTGATATGACCAGACCCAAAAGTTCTTTTCTAGCTTAACCGGGAGTACTACTGACTTCCTTATTTTAAATAGAATTCTACATATCTTTTTTATCTTATCTGATAGAGGTATGAGTTAGCTTTACAATGGTTTTCTAAAAATCAAAATCGAATCAGAAATTACCTTAAATACTGTCACGCGTCAAATAACTTTTGGGGTTGTTCGGCCTCCACAGGTAACCGGCGATACCCATGGCTAAAGTCACTTTAACTCGCTTGGCATACCAGAGGATTTAATATAGTTATTGAATGAATACTTTGTCAAATAAAACATAGAGGGAAAGAACAAGATACAAGTTTATTAACAAAAATGAATATAAAAAGGTGCACTTACATTTTAAACACCCCTGGGGAGCCATGCCCCAAGAGATGAGTTGGCCACGCAGCACCCGTACTCGAAGTTACCCTTGTAGAACTCCAAATCCAACTGACCTTTTTACTCTTTACCTGTATCGTTACTCTTTTCGCGATTCAGCATTTCCGGCCTAGTTATAATGTAAACTCAGTGAACTTACTTGGTTCTCGCTAATTTAGGCTTCGATACAAAGTAAAACGTGCTAGTTTCAAAGATAAAACAAGTTAAACAATCTAATGTAATAAATCATATCCGTTACTAAAAAATTATGTACCGGGTGTTTAAAATAAAGCTCAAGTACTACATGACATGCTTGTTGTTAATCACTTACAAAAATGCAAAATATTCATTATGTCATCGCCAACTTCAAACTATAGTTTCACATTCATTCACGGATGGATTTTAAATTTTAAAATTACGTTGGTATGCTAATTTAAAATTTTGCCAAAATAATATAAAAACTGCACAGGGTGATAATTCTTAGAGCTGTGTATTTATCATACACAGCAAAAAATTTTTCCAAAAAAAGCGTTGAAAAAGGAAACAGATTAGATTTCCGAAATATTTAGTTTCAAGTTTATATACTTATTTGTGTTGTTTATTTAAAAAATGCAACCTCTAATTGATCCTTTGACGTAAAAGTCACAGGCGTAGAGGTTATTTACCAGTAACATACTGGTTAATTGTGATATTTTGTAGATTCCCCGAGACCACTATGTAATAAGTAATAAAAGTCCATAAAATAAATATTGTTCAAAATTCTAAAAATTGTATTTATAGTGTTCCGTGTGAGTTCTGAAAACATTATGTAGGTGAATCATCCAGACCTTTTAACGTAAGGCTGGGTGAACATAAAATTTACGCTAGAAGGGAAGAATTTGTCCATTTTCCAAGTCATTCCTGATTCGATTCTGATTTTGAAAAAAACTATTGTAAAGATAATTCAAACCTCTATCGGATACGATTAAAAATATACAGGGTGCTAGTTAAAATAAAAAAGTTAGTAGTACTTCTCAGTTTAACCAGAACGATTTTCTTTAAGTCTGCTTATAACAAAATATTTATTTTTATGCCAAATATTCTGTACCCTAATTTAAATTTTTATCTTGAAAAATAAAGAAAATGTGGGGTGGGGGCGAGGGGTGTTTCTGGTCTCGTGGGCACCCGGTACATTTTCTCAGTCGGTCGAACCTCAAATTCTTTACCGATATATTCAGTTTCGTCTCAGAATATCGTCAAACTTTTACCTCTTCATTATCCTTATACTTGGAATATAAGTATATTCACTATTCCAAGATTTACTAGCAATAAGTAAGAAGTCCATCCTTTTTCTTTTTAATTTATTTAAACTTTTCCAATTTCTTAAACCCTTATGTATCCCAATTACAGTTTAAAAAGTTTTTGTATTAAAAGTACATAAATGCGTCAGCAAAATTTTATAACTAGTTAGTAACTATGTTGAAATGAAAAAGTTCTGAGAATGCACGTAATTTACTTATTAATTTGGAATTTAATTTATCGCTACTTAAGTGAATTACCCATTTTAAAAATTAATGTTATTCCTCAGAGTACTCAAAGTAGTAATTTAAAATAGATTGTTGACGATGTCGTTATATTGACGTAAATTGCGCAGACATACAATTTCTAGACTGCTAAATTAGATGCCAATTATAACGCCAATACCCAATTATTTGTAGAATATCTACCTTCTAATAAATAAGGGTGGTAGACGGTTAGTATACAATGCAATACAAATATCTCAGATACTGATGTCTAGCTAGAAATAATAGTAGATATTGAAATATTATTCAGATGCTGTAGCTTATTGAAAACATGTCTGAATCTTTAGATATCTGTTCTTAATTCCTTAGACCGTTGCACTAGCATAAGCTAGACTAAGAAATATGAGGATGTCTGAAATAACTTTCCGTCACCACATACTACATATATTGGACAATCCTTAAATCTAAAGCACATACATTAGCACCCAACATTGACAGTGCCGGAGCTGGAAATCGAACTCAGTGCACGATAGACACTGTGGCTATAATATATTCTCATCACTAACACGCTTTCGTTCACAGCGTTGTCGTGCTGGTGTGCAGCATCATATTCATCCGAGTCCTATCAATATTTGGTCAGATCAATTATTCATCCGGCTAATGCTTTAGAGATCGAATGATAAACGAAGGTCTGCTCTAAATCATTAAGCTGATATCACCAGGAAACTGACTTTTGTGAATCACATTCTAGGACCTGCCTTTGATGGTAATGTTAGTGGAAAATACCTACATAGTACAGCAAGCCGTTGACTAATTACAAACCTTATAGGAAATTATAAGGCTTTGGGTCAGTTCTCTCTCTCTTCGAGAAAATCGACAATTGCATGGTTGTCTAAATGAAACTTTCCCATATAGGTGAATTGAGCGCAAGAAGCTTGCTAAATGGCCACCGCAATCTCCTGAAATGACACCACTTGACTTATCTCTAACAGAAGTTTATATCAGACCTACTGAGAAAAGAATAAGAAATTTGCAAAAAATAACATTATATGGAGTAAACTGAAGACACTTTGAACATTTGCTTTAGACTGTAATCTGATATTGTCTAAATGGTATTTGTGGCATTATCTTAATTTTCTTTTTCCTTCTTCAATTCTTTGGGACTTCCTGCCACATGTATGTTTTCTTTTTAAGCGGTGCTAGGGGAATCTACAAAATATATCACAATTAACCAGTATGATACTGGTAATCTGATATTTACATGTTTGAAAAATATTTATTCAAACTCTTACGTGGCTTCGTGCTTGAGATCACAGAGTCCCGTATTCGAATTTTCTAGCTGAAAGGTGGATAAATTAGTGACGTCTTAAGCAGTCGCTGTTATTTCTTCTGAGAGAACTGAGTTTATTGGCACAATTGATCCAATGGCTACGCGAAACATTCAGCGATCCTTACATCGGAGAGTCTTGGAAACAAGATCGCTACCTTCAACTTCTACTTCCAATGTGCTGGATATGGAACTGTCAGATTGTGAAGAGACAGATGATATTGATGGCAGTTCTAATGCAAAGCAGGAGGCTAGCCAAAAATTACAACGCCAACGATCTAAACAAATGCGTATTAACTTACCAAGTCTCGCATAAGCGTGCGATCGCACATGTGTTTCTGATAGATCCACTGCTATTATTGCGTCTGCTGTATTAAATGATATTGGACTGGCAACCAGAGAGGAAACTTTTAAAATAATTGATAGAAGTAAGATAAGAAGAGAGAGAAAAAGAAGACGAAACATTCTAAGAACCAAGCAATACAAGGATTTTTTACGAGCCATTTATTTCGATGGACGAAAAGATGATACCCTCGTTCAGCATTCAACTGGTAATAAAAATCACAGAAGTACAATTAGCGAAGAATAAATTGTGATTATTTCAGAACCCGGATCTAAATATTTTGGACATATCACTGTTCCATGTGGCACAGCAGAGGCAATTTCCGAAAATTTGATACAGTTTCTGCAGCAACATATAGATTTGACGAACTTAGTGGCTATTGGATGTGATGGGACCGCTGTCAATACGGGAATTCGTAATGCAGCAAATAGAAAGCTAGAAATGCATATTGGAAGGCCAATACAGTGGGTCATTTGTATGTTACACGCAGATGAATTACCTTCGCCTTTAATAAAACATTTAGATGGGGAATTTATTGGCCCTTCTGGGTTTTCTGGCGAAATCGGAAAAGCATTACAATCTTGCGAATCTCTACCAGTCACTGAGTTTCAAAAATTACCACAGAACTTCCCGAAATTGACTTGCAAATGTTAAGCACAGACCAAAAATATTTGTATAACATGAGTTTGTCTATATCGAAGGGTAACATATCAGAGGATTTGGCCATGCAGCCACCTCCACGTTTTAATAGCTTTAATAGTTTCACTTATTTAGAAAAAAGTCATAAATTTGAAGAGCCTGGGGCACCGGAAAACGTAATCGTATGAGGCTCAGTTTTCGCACAGTAAATTGACCCTACATGTATCCACTTTTCCACATATAGGAGAAATCAAATTCGAAAGAAAAAAATCGGTAAAGGTATTTACACAGAACTTCCCTCGTTCATGGCAGTCTCTCTAAAAAAATAATAATTACGAAATGACATTGAGAATAATAATCGGAGTAGAGTTATTGCTATTATTACAAAGAAAACTTGATAAGTTTTGGTCAAAAAAATATACAGATTGCTCATCCAACAGCAAAAGTTCAATACTAAATAGCAGGTGCCACATATGGCAGGCTTGCGCAAATACCTTTACAAATGTCCACCATGACTGAATTATTTCTTGGGATGACCACCCTGTACATTTTTCAATAAAAGTATAATAGGTGCATATGCCAGATGTTATTGCCATCTGTCACATTTTCAATCCAACATTCACGTAATGGAGTGGAAGTATAGTGGTGTTTAAAAATTTTCATTTTTTTTAAATTTTTCAAAAGATGGTAAAATAATTTTCAAATTTTTTTCTTCTGAAATAGGTTTAAAATGTCAAAGGTAGAAATTTTAAATTAGTAGTGCCAAAAAAAGTTTAAAAATTAAAAATGATGTATTTTTAAAATAGGTTTAGAATGCTATGAAACGTGAAAATTTTAAATTTGAGCAAATAAAAAAAAATTCGATCTATTTTAGTGGTAAAAACTTTTTGAAAAATGTTGGTGAAAAAAATTTTCATAATTTTTTTTCTGAAATACCTAGGTTAGAATGTCATTTAAATTTGAGCATTCTGGTGTTCATTTTTTTTCCAAACTGGTAACAAAATGTTGCAAATTTTTTTTCCGAAATTGGTTTGGAATATCATGAAACGTGGAAATTTTAAATTTGAGCAAAAAAAAATTTTTCGTCTGTTCTATAGTAGTGATACATAAATGGATTAAAAATGTTTTCAAATTTTTTAAAAAATTCTTCAAAAACATTTTTAAATTTGTTTGAATAGTTTTAGAATGTCATGGAAACGTGGATAGTTAATATCTGAACAAAGAAAGAAAAATTCTATCTTAGTGATAAAATTACAAAAAACTTTTTTTTTTAATCAGGCTTAGAATGCCATGAAACGTGAAAATTTTAAATTTGAAGAAAGAAAAAAAAAATCATTTTAGTAGTAAAAATTTTTTCAAAAATATTGGTGAAAAAAATTTTCAAATTTTTTTTTCCTGAAATAGGTTAAGCGTGTCATGAAACGTAGACATTTTAAATTTGAGCAAAAACAAATTTTTTTCATCGTGGTAAAAATTTTTTCAAAAATGTTTGAAAAAAATTTTCAAAATTTTTTTTTTCTGAAATAGGTTTAGCGCGTCATGAAACGTGGAAATTTTAAATTTGAGCAAAAAAAAAATTTTTTCAACTTGGTAAAAATTTTTTCAAAAATATTTGAAAAAAAATTTCAAAAATTTTTTTTTCCTGAAACAGGTTTAGCGCGTCATGAAACGTGGAAATTTTAAATTTGAGCAAAAAAAAATTTTTTTCACTATTTATTCCGTTTAGACGGTCCACCCTGTATATTTTTCAGTGAAAATTCTACCAGTTCTTCGCTGACAGTAGGGTTAACTACCTACCAAATTTGACTGCTCTCCGTCAAGTAGTTTTTTAGTAAATACACCAACAGACAGACAGACAGACAGACAGACAGACTGACGGAATTGAAAAACCTATATTTTCGGAATCTACGTGTTCTGAAACGTCAGAATCCGAAAAAATCTCGGAGGGTGATTTTTTCTCGAATACAATACTTCCCTTCGGTATGCGAGGGAAGTAAAAATTGTTTTCGCCATTTTCGCTCCACCCTAATGTAGATACTAGTTTAGTCTGCTTAACCGTAGGGGACTATGTTGGATGCTAGTGTTATAATGAGAATATCAAAGAAGAAATTGGACAATTTTTTTTTAGGATTTTTAAATTGCTAGCATAACCAGAAGTCAGGTTATCGAAAGAATGCAAAGATTTCATTAATATTTTTAACATATAGTTTTTCTTTTAGTTCTCATAGATAGTTTTTTTCCTCTGTTTGCAAAATCCTGTAAATAATATGTTTCATTACTGTTAGCAAACAAATAATACATAATTCACTTTTAAACCAACATTGTTTTTCTTTTCAAAAATATCTCAATTAAAACGTTCACACACACAATATTGATTACTTTATTGTAATGGCTTTTCCCAATCAAGAACGGTGTGGTAAATATAACAAATTGTGTGATGAAATTGCATACTTTTACACTTCAGTTTTAAATCCTACCTAATTCTCACCCTACTTCAGTAAAATCAGGTTCATCGCTGGGGAATCTTTAAGATAGCGTGTTAAAGAACAATTAATCTGCTTGAATTATCCAGTTTTCTAAGAGGGTAAGGTAAGCAAGGTTGTAAATTATTTCTTTGCATTAAAAGGGAAAAGAGTTTCTACATTCTATAGCATGAAACAAGAACATTTCTAATACTGAGAACCATTAAAGACGAAAATGTAAACGTTGATTTCACATGTCTCTCATATTCTGGTTAGCAGTATATAGTTCTTCTCTGATGAGGGTTATATAGGATTATTTTTCTCATACGCCAGTCACCAATCACAGCAGCTTAAATTTGATACTAGTTTTTATTTACATTTAACGAGAAGTAAACAGAGCTTAACATTTAAATGAGTTTAATTCATTTAATGAACTTTCAAAAGCATCAAAATTCAATCAAGCATGAACTAGATATGACACCCTGACTTCCCTCGCATACCGAAGGGAAGTATTGTATTCGAGAAAAAATCACCCTCCGAGATTTCTTCGGATATTCACGTTTCAGATCATGTAGATTACGAAAATATAGGTTTTTCAATTCCTTCAGTTTGTCTGTCTGTCGGTCTGTTGGCGTATTAACTAAATAACTACTTGACGGAGAACAGTCAAATTTGGTAGTTAGCTGACGCCACTACCACCGAACAAATGGTTAGACTTTTAGTGGAAAATATACAGGATGGACCATCTAAAGGGAATAGGTAATGGAAAAATTTCTTTTCGCTCAAATTTAAAATTTCCACGTTTCGTGATATTCTAAACCTATTTAAAAAAAATTCTTTTGAAAGTTTTAAAGAAAAAAAATTGAATTTGAAAATTCATCCATATATAATAAATTCCAATAGGTGCGAGCCTCTTCCTCTTCGCGATCTGAACTAGATAAAGGCTTTTTAAGCGGACTTTTTTGTGGCATGTGCCCGGTACGGATCGACGCGGGACGACGACCGACACTGCGCCGTATATGTGGGGATGCTAATTACTAGAGTATTAACTTCTTATTAATCGATTAAATTCGATTATCTCTTTCTAGGCGTGCTTTTACGACCATCAAAATTATTCGCGATGCTCCGACGTGCGTCTACTAATTTTGTTAATACGTCAAATACTCGATTAAAACATCAATAAATTTCGGTTTTCGTTCGCTCCTGTGGCACCGAATTTTCGATTTGCGCCGCGCAATTTACGATGTGGATTAGCTGGAACCCTTCTTCTTTCCATCGCGACGTCGTACGGTCCCTCCGAAGGTGTATTTAAAAAAAATATGAACGTTTTAACATCACACGTTTTTGAACTTTTTTCGCCTTCGAAGAGCTCGTTTTATTTTAGCGATTTTTCGCTTATATCTCGGAAACAGTTGGAGTTAGCTCGAAAGTAAGAAATCTCAAAGGACGAGTTCGTCCGGTTCCATCGTCATTTTCCAGCGGTTCTTCGTTTCGGAGATGTCGGCCGAAATATGCGGCGGTGCAAGGCGGGAAATTGGACATATTTCCCTTTAAACCTTCATAACTTCTAAACGGTGGCTCCTAGAACGGAATACGACTCCAACTAAATATTGTACAATTAAACGATCTCTTTTTTTTCGTCCCGCTCCAGAAATAAGCGAGCCGCGAGTGGTCAAAGTGGAGGCCCATCCCGGCAGTGATGACGTCACAGCTGAATTTGTAGAGAAATTAATTTCATGGTACACGGGGCGTGCGAACAATTTTCCGAAATTATATAATAAATTTTAGTTATTTTATATTTGAAAAATTTAACGCATTTTATTTTACCGTGGCATTTACATTTTGCGACAGACAAGTCAGAGTTAAATTTTGTAGGTTATTAAATATTTGACATTACAAGTCAGTCAGTTTAGTCTTATAGGTTATATGTAGTGTTGAAGAGGTGAAGAAAAGTACATAATAATTAAAATAAGGAGAAAGTTCCGGAATGTTTTTTTAAATAGAACATATACTTAATGAAATACGAAACAAATAGATCAAGGGCGAGTTGTATCGATCAAGATTCATTAAAAGCAAATTCTATAACATTAATATCCAAACTTTGATCAAACTGATTTTAGTTGAAACTTATACTTAATATAACCAGTTCCAAAAGAACATTATATACAAAATTAATTAGATATTTCTAACGGTTTCCCCATGTGTGTATAGAATTGCATATGACCATAGTAATGTTAGAGCAATAATGACAAGGAACTTCGTTTATAAAAATACGAAGAAAAATCAGTGTGTGCCGCAAATTGACTATGATATTAACAGAATTAAGGATCCACCTATTTACTTCACGGTTCTATTTGCATTTCTTCCACATTTACGAATCCCTTCGCTGAAGGTATGTTTCTGCATTATCACTCCTTCCTTATTTTGCCATACTATTGTAAATACATGTTTCATGAAATAGTTACACATGAACACGAGTGCGTATTACTGAAAATAAATTTACGGGAAATTACATAATCAATTTTAGTTAGTTATTTTATATTTGAAAAGTTTATGTCATTTTATTAAAACTGATAACTGAAAAACTGGAAACCACAAATTGACTGCGAAAACAGTCAATATTGACTGCGTAACCAATCAAACCCCTCCGGTAGGAGTTAGGAAACGCGCAGCGTTTTCTAAACATATTTCAAAAACATTTTTTTAAAGAAAATTTAAAAAAATTTTATAAGATGGGCGATGGAAAAATTGTTTGCTCAAACTTAAAATTTCCACGTTTTATGACATTCTAAACATATATTTCACAAATGAAATTTGTTTTGAAAATTTCTTAAAAAATTTAACCACAAGAGAAAATTTTATTCTTCAATTTTAATATTTCCACGTCTTTACATTCTAAACTTATTTCAACAAAAAAATGTTTTGAAAATAAAAAAATAATTAATTTTTTACCCCCACCACTATACAGTAGATGATGGAAAAAAGTTATCAGGTTTTCTATGTAATAATAGAGCTAACTTCATGGTGATTATAATTCTCATATGTCATCTCTTAATTAATCATTTTTAGAGTGACCGTCTTGTATGAATAAAGAGGGAAGTTCTGTGTAAATAGGTACCTTTACCGATTTTTAATAATAGTGATAACTACATTCCGATTATCATCCTCATATGTCTTTTCGTAATAAATAATTTTTTAGAGTGACTGCATTGTATAAATAAAGAGGGAAGTTCTATATAAACACGTTTACCTATTTTTTTTTTGTTATATGTCATTGATAAAAATGTTAATAATTATTTTTGCTATTTCAACAAGAGCGAATGGCTAATGCCAAACCATTTAACTTTGTTTTTAACAAATGTTGTGATTATATCTAAAAAATTAATTGGTACTGTCAACGCTCATCATTTAATTCTAGATAGCAAGGGGTAAGGACGAAAGTGATTTATTTAATACTGAGTGTGAAAGTTTATTAATCACACGAGAAATTGAATAAAGTACTTCTGTGCTGTGGTATAAATAATAATTCTTGTATTTTGCGCTATTATTTCGAAAACAAGACAGTGGAAATTTTGTTACATCACTACTTGGCCCTAGAAAAATTAACAATGATATCACCGGTTAAGGTGATAACCAAAGGCAATTCAACCAACACACAAATAGTGACGGCGAACGGCTAGCTGGTCTGGTGCGTGGCTGGGATTTCGTGGGTTCAATTAATATATATTTTTTTAAATCAGCCAGAGGGTGAACCAATATTTTTGTGATATTTTGCCTAGCTAGTTTGTTCCAACACTCAGAGGTAGCTTAAAATGATGTAAAAATTATGAGCGCCATCCACGGAAAATTTAAGAGTTACTGCTACCCCTGTGATGGTGAAACCAACCGCCGTGGAAAGATTTGATCTTATGGCGGACAGACAAACAGAAAAAATGAAAAATTAAATTTTACGATAAAAGATACTTATTTATTAATTACTTCAGAAAAATCATCAATGTAAAAACAAATCAGCGATTTTAATCAATTTAAAAATTATAAAATAATGTTATCAATTATGAAATAGAAATATTAAGTAATATTATCACAATTTCCAACAGAAAATATTTATAGCTTAATTAATTTATCATTAAAAGAAAAGAAATATATTGTGCAATGAAAGTTATACAGTAAATATTATACAACAAAAAATATCAATGAAATTCTCAGAATCTCACCAATCCTCCTGATGATGGATAGATAGTGGATGAGGGCTCCTGGTGAGTTCTGGTAGCCTTTCCTAACAGCCTCTCCGAACACAGACTGCTCCTCGACGTGGTTTGACGTCTTGTTAACCTGTATAACGCTAGGGTTTTGCTGTTGGTTGGGATTGACTGGACTAAACTGGACTTGACTAAACGGAATTTCAATCGACTGCTGAACTTTACTAAACTGTGTTTGACTGGACTATCCGTCTTATGAAATCTAGCAGACATTTAACCATCAAACGAAAATGATTTTCCATGTGTAAATTATGTAGACTATTTGTACTAATTATGCAAATTATTTCGGTAAATGATTTAAATAATTTGTATTAACTATCTAATCAGTTATTTGTTAATTATCTATGTAATCAGTTGTTAAAATAATCAATTATATAATCATCTATTTACTATATAATCAGCTATATAATCATCTATATAATCATCTATTTGGCAGCAAAACTCTACGTTTGGGAAGAAAAAAAAATATTATCAGCACATGTTTCAGAATTATGGTTGTTTAGTTAGCAGAAATGAAAAAGCCGTTAAACACTAATGAGAGGAATCAAATAAATAAATGTAATTACCTTTTATTAGATAGATCACTAAGAAAAAGTTTGATAACGGCAGAAGTGTCACAACTCGCGACTGAATGATTATCAAAAAACTTAAAAGTCAAAGTAATTGCTGCTGCAGAATTGGCTACAGAAATGGCCATTCTCCTACCAGCTAGCTAATAAAAGAGATATCCCCTCTCAAGTCTCAATTAACATATTACCATACTATAAACTAAAAATTACTAAGAATGGGCCCGCGTTGTTATATGCAACCCATAATACTTCCTGCAGTATATTTGGTTTAACCAATAATTAAGAAATTTGTGCTGTGAAATAGATATATTTACTATGCGATCGAAGCCTCTGTGTTCTACGAGAGCTGTTAGCAAAAACTGGAATACAAAAAGAGTTAAATGGATGAAACATGAAAATATAATAAATGTGTACATTCCTAAATTTAAACAGATTACCTATGATAATTTAATGTCTGAGGTTTTAGTTACTAGAGTATGGTAAATACCTATACATATTTCTCAAAAATTCATTTTGTTTAATAGAATTTAATAAAATTACTTAAAGTTGCCAGATGTACGCAACACACCCTTCTCCTCCGGAAGAAATATTTTAGCTTACTGAAATATTTCTTGATCAGCTGTGATCCAAAAAAAAAATTTAAGTAGCAAAATGTCTAACTGAATTGTACTAACATCAAACTGTACTAAAGGAAACTGTACTAAAAGTAAACTGTACTAAACTAAAATTGAAAATATTATGAATGCGTGAAATTTATTTCCTCGTAGTGCTAAAGTGAAATAGTAAACACATCGTATACGTGGCTAAAAAAATAAATAATTAAAAAAAATTATTTACTATATGTCCCAACTTAATGGTGACAAACTCACAAAGTCCAACTTCTAAAAAGAAAATATTGGAAACTAACCTGTATGCCCATAGACTAGAGCCATACATTATACAACCACGTGTAAAAAAAATATTTACAACTACGAGTTAAATGTTTGTTAAATTTCACAACGAATTAAAGTGTTCAACTACGAGATAAAAATTACAACAACGCATTCAAAACTATTTTGGACTAAGCGCCCGGACTATTATCCAGTTGATGAAAAGTGAAAACCAAAACTAAAAACTTACTGAAATTTCTTTAAAGTATTAATAAATATGTAGTCAATCTAAAATCTCTTAAGATCGTCAAACTCGAAATTTCGCAAATAAAATTTAATATAAAATATTTACACAAGTGTTATTGGATATGCATCGATCCAAACACACCAAGTTGCGAAACCGAACTAAACTAAAAAGGCAGAACTGTGTCTGTCTGTGTGTGTCCTCACGCGAAATTAATCGTTAGTGTGAGGTCACCTAAACCCAAAAGTTTGACGATTTCTTCTTTAAAGCAGATATTTGGTGTTGAATATCGCTTTATAATGCGGCTAAGTTGGAAGTTACGCATATTAAGTGGCCCTATTTAAAGAACCTCCACCCTACCACCCTATATAATCTCAGCGACAAAATAAAAAAAACAATTAAAAATTCTTGCATTTGTCAAGAAGTATCACAGTAGATGCATGAGGTATGAAAAAAAAATTATGTCGCTAAGTTTTCGTGCGATGTTATGCACTTTTGAGTGCTTGACTCAAAAATTGAATAAACTGAACTAAACCTAAAAGTTACTAAAATTAAATGATCGGCCAATCAAACTAAATCTATTTAAACCTAACTAACTAACACTAAGTAACAGTACTACTAAAATTACTTTTATCCTAACTGACTGTTATGGTGGCATCTAAATATTTTCTGAATACTGCGACGCTCTACCGCAACTTATCTCACTATACTATACCTAACTATACCTAACTAAACCAAAGTTAAACCTACAAATGGTTCTAGAATCATTAAAGATCCGCGGTTGAGAGGTTTGGTTGCAAATCAACCCTCTCGTTAACACAAAAAGCATTAAATTAGTACAAAAGCACTATAACTCAATTGAAAATGCGGTTTGAAAAATTTTCATTAATTTTTCAATGTTGAAACCGCAAACTAAACCTGACAAAGTCATTGTCCTACTTGACCTGACCTGACTAAAAATTGAGACGTCGTTCGAACTAAGCGTCGAGACGGCGCTCATACTGAACTGAACTAACGAGATTGTGCTCGTCTTAAATTAAATTTATTTTAATGTCTTGTAAAATAAACTTATTTTATTCCATTTCCTTTCAAAGGAAATTTTAGAATATGTTAGGCGTCCCTAACCAAACCTGACTGAAATTTTTTTTTTTTTTTGTTTACCTACTCTCACGTATGATTAAACAACTCAAACCTAACTGAACTTAACTGTCGAGACTGAGCTCGAACTAAACTAAATTTAAACTGTGCCCCCAGATTAAATTTATTATATTTCATTTTCTGAAATAGAAAATTTTGAAATATTTTATGCTTGGCGTCCCAACGCATATTTTTTTATACTTGGCGTCCCAAAGCATACCTGACCTGACTAAACTAAAATTTTGTCTGATTATACTCCGTGGCATAATCAGACTTACGGGCAAACTTTACTAGACCTGACTAAACTGTAATGTTTGGGCAAACTAAACTAACTGAACTTCAATAAACTAGGGACTAGGTTGTACTAAACTTACTGAACTAAAAATTAATCTTTAAGGACGTGCACTGAATTCAAAATTTTTACAAAGCACTAAAAGCATGTCAGAGCTTATAGTTCTAGACCTCGTGCAAGCTGGCGTTCGAGCCCAAATAAGGCTTGAGCTTCGATACATGCCAAGTACCAGCTGGAGTTCCGTCTAGGTGGTTCAGCTCATATGCAACTTTAGATAATACTTTCTTGACAATGCACGGTACATAGCGATTAGCTAATTTAGCAGAAAAGAATTCTGCGGCGTCACTCAACACAAAATTTCTGAGCCAGACTTTTTCTCCAACTTTGAAAACTTTGTCTCGTTTTCTCAGATTATAATATTTGGCACCCTTTTGATACGCAACATTTAACTTAACTTGAACATCCCTATATAACTGAGGAAGTTTATCCATTTCATTGGCATATGATCTTCTACTTTCCCCAAGGTCACTCACATCTGAAACGTCGACTTCATCATAATAATCACCCGTCACAGGCAGCTTTCGCCCAAAATTCAGGAATGCCGGGGTGAATCCGGTCACCTCGTGTACGGCTGAATTAATCGCAGACTGAATATTTAAAATATTTTCGTCCCATTTCTTATGTGAACCCTTGAGAAAACTTCTGATCATAGTGCCAATTGTACGATTTACCCTTTCTACATGGTTTATTTGGGGATGATAAAAACAACTATACCACAACTTAGAAATTTTGAATTTCTTAACAAAGTTATTAAACATATTGCTAGTATGTGCTGTAGCATTATCTAGCAATAAAACTTGGGGTGTGCCATAGGTTAAAAATACTTGTTCGAGAAAAGTTGTGATAGCTTTTGAAGTGGCTTCACGCGCGGGTTTCATTAGCACAAATTTAGAGAAATAGTCTACGGCTACTAACAAAAACCTATTGCCCTTCGTACTTCTGGGAAAAGGTCCCATTGTATCGTATGCTACAAACTGAAAAGGAAAAGAGGCTTTCTTTTCTGCGCCCATTTGCCCAAACCTCTGCGTGTTCAGAGACTTTTCTCTGCCGCAGATTTCACATTTTCGAATGTACGTTAGTATGTCCTTTCGCATTTTAGGCCAATAAAAGTTTTCTGCTACTTTGTGTAGCGTTTTATAATAACCTAAATGCCCAGAATTTTCATTCTCGTGGCAGTCAACCATAACTTTTTGCCTTTCTGCTAGAGGAACTACTAATTTCCATTCTGAAATGTTTGTACGCAAAATTATTTTACTCTTGGTATGTTTGAAAAGATACCCGTCTTTGACCATCCACTGAGGAAACTTATGTGGATTTTTCATAATTCTCTCTCTAAGTTTAAGATACCAAGGTTCGAGATTATTTAAAGAAATACCCAAAGTATCAATTTCTGCTACTGGTACTGAACGCGACAAAGCATCAGGGACTACATGTAGAGTACCCTTTCTGTGAATGATCTCAAAGTCATACATGGAGAGTCTGAGTGCCCATCGAGACAAACGCCCGGTTGGATTTGACAGTTTACTTAAATATCTCAAACTGGAATGGTCAGTGATGACCTTAAAGTGAACCCCCTGTACATACCCGGCAAAACTCTCTACCCCATGCAATACCGCTAAAATTTCTCGTTCACAAGTTGAGTAATTACGTTCAGCCCTTGACAAACTTCTACTCGCATAGGCAATTACTTTTTCAACCCCTTGTATAGTTTGGGTAAGCACTGAACCTACGCCAAACGCACTACTATCAGATTGAATGCAAAATTCCTGAGAGAAATCAGGTGATGCAAGTATAGGAGCAGAAATTAATCTTTGTTTTATTTCCCTGAAAGCTAATTCGGCCTTATCGTTCCATGGTGTCGACTGTTTCTTTTTCCGCCCCTTAAGCAAATCGTTAAGCGGACTTATTAAAGTACTAAAATGTGGGATAAAACGTCGATACCATGAACACATGCCCACAAAACGTCTGATTTGGGTTGTAGTTTCCGGTCTTGGATAATTTAACATAGCCTCGATTTTATCACTTGAGGTTCTCAAACCTTGCGCATCCACCACGAAACCCAGATAATTCAGAGATTCTCTGAAAAATTTACACTTTTGGAAATTAACAGTCAAGTTTGCTTGTGACAATCTTTTATATACTTCTTTTAGCAAAGCTATGTGTTCATCAAAAGAACTTGAAGTTATAATAATGTCATCTAGATACACAAAAACTTTAGGTTGTAGTTCTGGGGTGAAAATTCTGTCCATTAAACGCTGGGTAATCTGCGCCGAATTGGCCAGCCCAAAAGGTAAGACTTTAAATTGGAACAGACCTCTCCCCGGAACTGAAAAAGCTGTTTTCTCTTTGCTAGATTCATCTAGCGGCAATTGCCAAAAGGCTGACTTAAGATCCACACTAGAGATAAACTTTGCATTAGATAACATTTTTAAAATGTCGTCGACTAAAGGCAATGGATAAGAATCCTTCTTTGTGACTTCATTTAAAGCCCTACCATCAAAGCAAAAACGCCATTCCCCACTACCCTTTTTAACTAACAATACTGGACTATTCCAGGGGCTAAAAGATGGCTCTATTACGTCCTGCTGTAACATTTTGTCCAATTCTACATTAAGGTGCTGTTGCATGTAGGGGGATAATCTATATTGTCGCTTTTTAAACGGCAAGGCATCACCGGTCTCAATGTGTGCCTGCATTAAATGTGTTCGCCCAAGTTTATCTCTAGATAAGGACTTAAAAAGATCTACTACATTTTCCAGTTCCCTATTTTGAGCCTTACTAAACTTAATGTTGACTTCTAAACTTGACTCACTTTGTTTGGGTGGTTCGGTAATCACATTGATTAAATAATCGTGGACGTCACTAAAAACTTCCCAGGTGTTATTTTGGAAATTAAGTCTTAATGAAAACTGTTTGATAAAATCACTACCTAAAATCAAACTACAGCGTAGTGACGGTACTACACGAACTTCAACTAATTTACAAATCCCATCTATACATAATGGTAGTTCACAAATCCCTGTAATATTCTGGGCTGTTCCGTCTGCTGTTCTTACTACTTTATTTAAACTTTTGTCAAGTTTAATTTTATATTTGTCCAACAAATTTAACGACAACGAACCTAAACATGTGATATTTGCACCACTATCAAGCAATGAGATTACCTCCTCATCAAACAAAGTTACTGAAATATAGGGCCTATTGTCATAGGGCTTCTCTAGAAAAACTGGTGACACAACTGACTTACTAGACTTTAAAAAGTTTTTGACTGTTACTTTCCAATTGTTCCAATCGGATAAATCTGTTTTAGGCTTGACTATATTGAGAGAATTACGACTACTAGACTTAGAAATATTCTTTATTTGACTTAATCGGGAATTATAAAATATTCGGCCATTCTGAGGAGTTGTCTGACGTCGGCCTAAGTCGACAGACCTCCTTACTGGTTTTTTGGAACCAACCTAACCTCATTACAGATGGTACATGTTCTAACTGTACAGTCTGGTTTACCACACTTAAAACAAAACCTTTTTCTTGGTTCTTTGCACTGTATAAATTCGTGACCAACTTTCTTACAGTTGAAACACGTGCTTATACTTGAAACTTTATTTTCTGGGATTGTAGTTGTTGTCGGCACAACTTTATTAACTGAAGCTAAGTTTTTATTAGAAAAAGTCTTACATTTTTTTCTGAATATTTTATGTTGCCTTTTTGAAGATGACGGTTCTGAACTTTCTACATAAGCTAAATCTGATTCAAGGGCATTAGTTGCACTTGGAGGCGAATATTTATTCTTGGCCTGCAAGGCATCATCGATTTTCCTGCAAAATGTCACTAGTTCACCAACGTCCCTAACATCAACTAAAGCCAATCGCTCAACATAAACTGGTAAAATATTTTTTCTAATTATTCTTAACTGTTCAGCATCGCTGACAGGTGATACTAATCTATTAAATAAATTCTGCATGGTGGCAACATATATAGTTATTTTCTCACTACGCCCCTGCTTACGTGATTTAATTTCGTCTAATAAAGTTTCATTATATTCTAGTGGTAAGAAAGTATTGTGCATTTCACTAACTAACTGATCCCAAGAGGTGACCTTATCTCTAACAGATCTGTACCAAATTAAAGCATGACCTTCAAATAAGTCTATTGCAGACTCACAAAGTTCTTTAAAAGTGACGTTGCGAGCTTTTGACAACTCCACAACTCTTTCTAAAAAAGCTTTTACGCTTGTACGGCCATCATATTTTATATTCCACTTATAAACTGGTATTGACTTTTTATTGCCAGAGGTTGAGGGTAAGACTATGTCGCTATGATCTAATTCTACCGTTTTGATAACATTATTTGCTAGTTTAGCTTCTAGCTCTAGACATGCGGCTTGAGCATCTTGTTTGAACTCGGTATACAAGGTTTTAATCTCAAGTGGTTCTTCTGGAACTTGAAACCTATCCACCCTGTACGTTAAAGAAGCTAAACGCGAAGATATAATTAAGTACATAGTATCAATTACAGTTGCTGAAAAATCTAGAATTAATGATTCGAGTTCAATAAGTGTCATCTCAATCACATTTTTCTCGGTGTCCAACTCAAAGTTTGGATCTTTTAATTTCTTAATCTCCCCATTTGACTTTTCTAAAAATCTTTTCAAAACGATTTTCTTGTCTTGCAATTTTCTACGAGTACTTATTACACCCCTGATTCTAAGTTCATAATCTAACTCAGCCTCTGTCAAATAAGAAGGATTTATGACAAGCGGTGATTCCATCTTGTCCACTAAAGATACTTAAACTAACTCAAAAACAAATAAAAAATCAATACCTGTATATGTCTTTGCAAGAAAAACGTACTATAAGTGGTATTAAAATAATACCTAACTGAAATTTAATTGTCAAGTAAAGAATACTCTATAAAATTAACGTAATAAGTCTAAACTGAAATAAAGATTGTACAGGCGTACAATCGCTGACTCACTAAACTAAATAAATTTGAGTTAATTTCAATATAGCAAATTTATTACCATACGCAAAGTTTTTTACTTGCTATTTTAAAATATAATTGATTTAAAATTAAATTTGCAATACCTAACTCAACTGAACCTAATATTAAAATAAACGGAGTTGCTAACTCGCTATTTTAATTTTTAATCACCTTGATATTTTTAATGAAATAGGTAATTTTAAACCCAACTCAAATGTACTAAACTTAATCTTTATCACTGGATATTAAATTCCTTAAAAGTGATAAGATTTTTTTATGGTTAAATAAAAACTACCAAAACATCGCCTGTTTTATACTGCTAGAAGAATTCGCATAGTCCTCTAAATTAGATATAAAATATTGAATTTTATACCTAGTTTCTGTACCTAGTATTTACCATATAGATAAAATAAATTATCATAAAATAACTTCCAGACAAAATTATTGCACAAATAATATTTTCAAACTCAAAACCTAAATTTCTGTCTCTCATAAGATCAAACTAGCTTATGCTTGATACCACAAAAACTCTAAAATTCACCTCTACTCATTTAAAAATCTGAAACTTACATAACTTGACTAAAAAAAAATGAAACTTACTGAACCTTATTCGGGCCCCACGTTACTGGGCACCATTGTTACATCACTACTTGGCCCTAGAAAAATTAACAATGATATCACCGGTTAAGGTGATAACCAAAGGCAATTCAACCAACACACAAATAGTGACGGCGAACGGCTAGCTGATCTGGTGCGTGGCTGGGATTTCGTGGGTTCAATTAATATATATTTTTTTAAATCAGCCAGAGGGTGAACCAATATTTTTGTGATATTTTGCCTAGCTAGTTTGTTCCAACACTCAGAGGTAGCTTAAAATGATGTAAAAATTATGAGCGCCATCCACGGAAAATTTAAGAGTTACTGCTACCCCTGTGATGGTGAAACCAACCGCCGTGGAAAGATTTGATCTTATGGCGGACAGACAAACAGAAAAAATGAAAAATTAAATTTTACGATAAAAGATACTTATTTATTAATTACTTCAGAAAAATCATCAATGTAAAAACAAATCAGCGATTTTAATCAATTTAAAAATTATAAAATAATGTTATCAATTATGAAATAGAAATATTAAGTAATATTATCACAATTTCCAACAGAAAATATTTATAGCTTAATTAATTTATCATTAAAAGAAAAGAAATATATTGTGCAATGAAAGTTATACAGTAAATATAATACAACAAAAAATATCAATGAAATTCTCAGAATCTCACCAATCCTCCTGATGATGGATAGATAGTGGATGAGGGCTCCTGGTGAGTTCTGGTAGCCTTTCCTAACAGCCTCTCCGAACACAGACTGCTCCTCGACGTGGTTTGACGTCTTGTTAACCTGTATAACGCTAGGGTTTTGCTGTTGGTTGGGATTGACTGGACTAAACTGGACTTGACTAAACGGAATTTCAATCGACTGCTGAACTTTACTAAACTGTGTTTGACTGGACTATCCGTCTTATGAAATCTAGCAGACATTTAACCATCAAACGAAAATGATTTTCCATGTGTAAATTATGTAGACTATTTGTACTAATTATGCAAATTATTTCGGTAAATGATTTAAATAATTTGTATTAACTATCTAATCAGTTATTTGTTAATTATCTATGTAATCAGTTGTTAAAATAATCAATTATATAATCATCTATTTACTATATAATCAGCTATATAATCATCTATATAATCATCTATTTAATCATCAATCATCTATTTGGCAGCAAAACTCTACGTTTGGGAAGAAAAAAAAATATTATCAGCACATGTTTCAGAATTATGGTTGTTTAGTTAGCAGAAATGAAAAATATGGCTAAAGGCCGTTAAACACTAATGAGAGGAATCAAATAAATAAATGTAATTACCTTTTATTAGATAGATCACTAAGAAAAAGTTTGATAACGGCAGAAGTGTCACAACTCGCGACTGAATGATTATCAAAAAACTTAAAAGTCAAAGTAATTGCTGCTGCAGAATTGGCTACAGAAATGGCCATTCTCCTACCAGCTAGCTAATAAAAGAGATATCCCCTCTCAAGTCTCAATTAACATATTACCATACTATAAACTAAAAATTACTAAGAATGGGCCCGCGTTGTTATATGCAACCCATAATACTTCCTGCAGTATATTTGGTTTAACCAATAATTAAGAAATTTGTGCTGTGAAATAGATATATTTACTATGCGATCGAAGCCTCTGTGTTCTACGAGAGCTGTTAGCAAAAACTGGAATACAAAAAGAGTTAAATGGATGAAACATGAAAATATAATAAATGTGTACATTCCTAAATTTAAACAGATTACCTATGATAATTTAATGTCTGAGGTTTTAGTTACTAGAGTATGGTAAATACCTATACATATTTCTCAAAAATTCATTTTGTTTAATAGAATTTAATAAAATTACTTAAAGTTGCCAGATGTACGCAACAATTTATACTGTCAACATGTTAATTAAATTAAATTAAATACATCTTTCATACATAAAAAAAATGAAAAAATTGTGTCTATTAAATAAATATTCAACAATTATAAAAAAACTTCAAAACATCGTCGAAGACTATAATGATACTATCTATTTATATTATTTCAAGTGGGTTCAGAATATATATCCCAGTGGAAATTTGTGCAGTTATTTTAATGATGTAGAATTATGAAGTTGAAATTGAATGGTCGTTGAGATGCAGACAGCGGTACTTTACATTAACTAATTCATTGTTTCTATCTTGGGGGTCACTGATCAAATCAACTCAGTTCAATGAAAAGGATGTGATTTGTTAAGAGGTCACCATTTTATAAAAAATTTGAAAAAAGACTAAATGTATAAATGTTATGTTTTCTATTCCAGTCATTATTTTAGAATAATTTAGTTTGTAATCTTTTATTTAATTAATATTTAATTTTTATCTTACCTTCTCTTTATTTACTTACAAATAACACCCTCGATGGGATAACTCTCAAATGAGTAGTCGGCTCTCAACCTATCTTGTGATCTAATTACTCAGTTGTATAAAGGATTGAATATATTTCAGTTGTAACATTTTATTCAGTAACTATTAACACAAACTTGATTCTATTATATACAAAAATATAATTTGTTTTGAGACCTATATTGTTTTTTAGCAAAAGTACCTTTCAATCCTCTTCTGTTTCGACACAATTTTCTAACTTTCTTTCTAAATGTCAGTTTTCTTCCCAATCTTCTATTTCTTTCCAAATTCCAATTTTCAAATTTATTATTTCCAAAACTATTAATACAATTTCATAAAATTATTTACATTTAACATTGTATCTGTTTAGTTGTTGACTTCAAAATTTAATTTCATGTAATATTCTTATTTCATTGACGTTTAAATTCTTATTTCTTATGTCAAATATTTAATATGAAAAGGTGCATTATAACACATCGATTGTTTTCGTGCGACAGGCTGATTAAATCGTATTTTATTTACTCTATCAACCCTAAAGAAAATTCTTAAAGAAAAGTTACTTTTGATTTTCTATTATACTATAGTATATGCAACAACTTCCGGGAGTATTATATCATTTCGACTAAATTTTCATTGAGTCTTTTTATATATATACATATATACAATTTTGTAGATCCACCTTCAAATCAAGCAATATTTTAGGAACTTACATTTTAAAACTGACGGTTTTTATTCACAGTAAAAGTACTGTATTCACACAGTTTCATAATATTTACTAATATTCAACACAAAATAAAAATAATGTTTACACAGATGCATTTTTCCAAACTTGCCGCAAAAATCACCTTATCATGGTGGAACTTGTTATTAAAACATTCCTTCCACAGAGCTAAGGAATATACAGTCCATCACCAACTTTAAGAATTAATAAAAAATATCTTCGCTTCTGACCAAATTAATCTTTTCTTAAAGCAACCAACTAGATAAATATCGTTTCATTACTGTGCATTACTATTTTAGCAATATAAGAAAATTCGTATTTTTTGTTTTTGTTTTTGTATCTGTTTACATTCCAAAGTTATTACTAATTCATAGCATAGAATCGTATCTAGTAAACAGCCAATGTTCACTAAGAATTTTTATATACCATCTTTATTACCCAAATATACATAATTTAATTAAGTACTTCTCTTAGTGGTTGTCCACCATCAAGTGAGAAATCCCATCCACATCTTATGAATATGGGAAACAAAAGAATACAGGATTTGCTATCCTTTAACTTGATGTAATATTGACCTGTTGCAGTAATGTTTTTCGCAAAATTTTAATTTTTATTTATTTTAACGCTTAGTACTTAGTTTTGTCTAAAATCCTAGATTGTACATTTTCAAACAAATTATTGATACTTAACAAAATAATGGAATTTTCTGTGCAGCAGCTGCTGCCTTTAAATTTTCGTTAGCGACCCCAGAAATGTGTTTTGCCGCATGATTTATTTCTGTCAAGAATATTCCATGATATATGAGTAAATAATCTAACAAAGTCAATTGGCAACGATTCTAATGACATTATTAATAGCTACTAGGTCTTAATTATTCTTGTTTTCAGTTGCGTTTAATTTATATTGGCGATTTCAGGAGATAAAACTAAATAAAAAATAGATAAGTATACTGCCATGTAGTGCATTCACAAAACATTTACAAAAACATTATTGTACATTTCCTCATACAATTTGGAGAGTTTCTTGGTATAAAGATAAGTTATTAGATGGAAATAAATTGCCTCGAGTAATGTCACAATCACCACATTTAACTGCAAAGTGCGATAATATTTTATAATCGTAAATAATATAATTAATAAACAAGGCAGTATTGTATAATTTATAAATGGAGAATGAATGACTGTTCCAACCCCAACTTAAAATTATAAATTGCTTTTAAACTGTTTCAGTTCTAGGTAATCAAAAACAGAAACAAACTTTTCATTTTAAATAAAGTGCAGATTTTGAAGGGAAAATGTATATTCAAAATGTCATTTCAACGCTCAAAACTAACTTTAAAATGAAATTAAATTCGTATTATACATAGTGTTCTTTCCCTTTAACTGTCACTTTAGGTTTTCGCGATGTAATATAAAGTGTTATATTTCTGGGTTGTTCTGTGTGGTTGGGAGGCCACGAGAACGGCTGAGGTAGTCTAAACGACATTTCGGCAGAACCACATCTGCCATCTTCAGGTTCCTGCCTTACGTAAGACGAACAACGAGGACAATCAGCAAACTTCAAAATCCAAATGGCCCTACAAAGTCAAGACGTAAACGAAATACCATACCAGGACTTAATAATTTATACTACGGGACTACGGGTAGATCAACAAAGATATAAGAGTAAGAAAGGAAAAATAAGTGACAGCAGTACTGTAAGAACCTGTATGAATTACAGGACATATTGGATTGACTCTGACAACACCAAAATGGTAGCAATATCAAGCATTACATACCAAGATTCCCTGAGACGCCATAGAAATAGAAAATAAACTTCATAACCTTAACAAGCGAGATGACACGTACTATCTCAGAGCAAAAGACGATGTGACGTAGAAATATAACAACCTACGAGGATAGGATCGATGGTGCAGTAGTCTCATGGTGCAGAAGCGCGTTCTGTATCCACGAATTGTGAATTCTGACGCGCATGCGCATATTACGCCGTGGTATATATAAGGACAGAGAATGTCAGTTCAGTTTGATCAGCGAGAAGCAGCCGTAGACAGCTATCAGCAAGAACCTGAAGATGGCGAATTTAATTCTGCCGAAACGTCATTTAGACACAAATTACGCTTAACGACACTCGAAAATAAAACAATATGCAATTTCTTGTTATACGAGAAGTAAATTTAAAAAAAAAAACAGCGTGTTATAAAGTGTTAATGCTATCTATTTTTTATGATCAGCCGGAATACAAAATATTACCATTTTAAAGATATTCAGTGCTAATCTGTATATTTATTATTTATATTTTTTCAGATCCCCTGAAATTAGAGACAGCGCCTGTAACTGTTGAAGAAAGGTGAGTTATATTTATGAATAAACAATCCTTGCAGCTAAATTTTTTTTATTATTTAAAAAAGTACTTTTTGATTGAAGATTTTCTATAAATTTCCAATATGCCTTTATTCATAGTAATTTATGTCAAATAATATAAAAATGTGTGTATACTTACGATTTAACCATAACTACTTGTCAGGGTTCCATATGCCCCAAGAGAGAAAAAAAAATACATGTATTTTTCGTCTTAGAAATGTAAATTTAACAAAAACGTATAACACATATAAAATGCCGAATATGATGATTGATCTGAGGTTCATGTACTCGTGCATTCGTTGTATTAATATATATTTTTGAGGCTTCATATCTGTATATAAAGTATATACAGAGAATATAGATAAATTAGTTACTTTAATGGGCAAACTATTTCACACAACATGAATTAATTATACTCTTGTTTTAAAATAATTCTAGTTTTTGTAAAATAAAAAAGGCTATACTTATTAACATTTTTATTAATTTTATTCAGTAGTGCCCTGAATAATATTCACGTTCAAATTTATTGTAGGCTCTTTTTGTGAGTTCTCCCATGTCCATTCTGGTAGTAAATAACGCTCGTGTCACGTTACTCTACGTATTCGTGCTATTTTAATTTACATTCTTGACTCTAAAGGAAGAATTGCCTGCATATAGGTGAGCTCTTGTCATTATATACGAATATACACAATTTTCGTATCATGGCAATGTTCCCGATTGCGAAGAAACAAAAATATTTATTAGCATTCTGTTAAAATAAATCTGCTTACTGAAGTTAAATATATTTACCACGGACGGTACAACGCCCTAAGTGCAAAAGCTGATTACCTGGAAAGTTTTAGATGCACTGGAAAATTTTAAATGTACTTGTTTAAAATTTAACGGACTGGTATATTTTTCAGTCAAGACAATTTAATTAGAAAAATACTATTGTATAGAGTTGGTGTAAGCTTCTTGCAGAAAAACTTTAGACCTACAGTAATTGTTATTATTATTCTTATTGTGTAAAAATATAAACTTAGTCATAAGTATAAACAGATATTGAAACTGTTAATGTTTAACTTAATTTAAACTTGGTATAATATAATTTCTACATGTATTTAAAATAAAGTAGTTATACTGAAGTCATTACTTTAAATGACAGTATTCTTTGTCGCTTAGAAGGCACTTATTATAATTTCTCTTAGGTAGGTGCCGAGTTACATCCTCTCTATTAAGCGGTTATCTAGATTTCCTGGCAACTTCTCAGAGTGATAGCTCGTGCTGGTGTCTTATTTATTACGATTCTATTGTTCTATCTTAATGTTCCGTGCGTGTCCTCTATTGTTTTCCAGTTCTGACGATATGTACACCATCGCGTGTGTATTAAATTTCATCATTTTAGTCGCTATACTCACATTTTAACCAGATCAGAATTGTAACCAAGAGTATTTAGAATGCAAGTTATTCTGAACACGTTTATACTTGTTATTAAATTACATACATAGTAGTCTTTTGAACTAGTTCGTTATCCTCTATACACAATGAAACGAGAGTATCAACTCCTACTAAATTGTCCAATAATGCTCAATTTCAGCATCCAAATCATGCAATAGTAGATAGGCTATGGCAGTTCTAGACCAAAATTCCAAATTATTCCTTATGGAAGTTTATTCTGGACATTATTTGACCGATTTTACCCCCACCACGTTTAGGCCTCCATGATGCAATCTGGTACGCCATCCGCCATTAAGCCTAGACCCCCCAACCCATAGGATCTTCTTGCTGCTATGCCTCCCAATTAGTCGGATAGGGCGGAGCCTAAAATTGGTGGTGCGTAAAATCTGTCAAGAAATGACCTTACTAACCCTCCATAAGAAATAACATGGGATTTTGGTCTAGAACTGTCATAGCTCGTTGCATCCCGAGAGGGCGCAACAAGGGGTGTTATAAAATATTTGTATGATAGGGCCAAAATCATTTATTCTAATGATGAAATACTAAACAATGAGAAGCGGTTTATACAAGAACACTTTAAGATCTATTCTGACAAAGACGAAACCGAAGAACCATGAGCAAAATTAAGAAAACTGCATTTGTATTATTCCGTATGAGTGTAACAAGCATTACGTGGGTGAGTCATCCAGACCCTTTAGTGTAAGATTGGGCGAACACCAAAATTGTATCAGAAAAAACGAAATTCAGAGGTTCAAGATCTGCGAACACGCTTGGGAGAACGAATGGAATAGAATAAACTGGAACTCGGCAAATAGCAAAAAAATATTATTGAATGAGGATAGATGTGTTTCGAATTATTCCGTAGATGTCTGTACAACCTGGTTGCTAATGTTAAAAGAAGAACTTCACAAACTTAACAATGCATATAAATTTAAAAATCTGTAAACTATATTAACAGTTCTATGTAAATAGTAAGTATCTGTGGATGTTGTATATAACAGACATTCTTAGATCTGTGTATTTATCATACACAGCAGAAAAGAATTTTCAAAAAAGCCTTGAAAAAGGAAATAGATTAGATTTCCGAAACGTCGGCGAAATATTTAATTTCAAGTTTTTATATTTATTTGCGTTATTTATTTAAAAAAGCAACCTCTAACTGATCCTTTGACGTAAAGGTCACAGGCGTAAACGTTATTTATCAGTAACATACTCGGCTTCGCCTCGTCCGGAAATAGCACGATCCACTACGCCGCTGTATTTCCACCTTAAATGAAAACTGGTAACTTAACCCCCTGTGATATATGCAACTCATATTACATTTGCGTATATCAGCCGTTGCATATACACAGTTTCACTCGACCACGACACCGCTGTATTTCCACCTTAAATGAAAACTGGTAATTTGACCCCCTGTGATATATGCAACCCATATTACATTTGCGTATATCAGCTGTTGCATATGATAGTCTCAGTCGACCGCGACACATTACTTCGAAATAAAGAGATATTATTATTGTCACTCAATTTGTACAACAGGCAGCCTATATCAGTTAGTTGCAATTCTAACACATCATTTATTTGCAAGCAGGCACCTATTTGTAGCAAGCTACACTTTTGTGTTCTACCGTCAGCATCGTTGTAGAACTTTTAGGTAATCTCCTGACACGGTAGGTAATGTAATTGGCAAGCGCAGCAACCTAATCGATAGTAGCGCGGCCTTTTCGGCAGCCGTGTACAAATTTTTGCTGGAATAATATAGAGTCACACATTTTCAGCCTGTGACGTCAGACGCGGATGTTATGAAATAAATGTAAGTAAAGGCAGGTCAAATTTTAATTCGCTACTTATTGATTAATCAGTAAACATTAAATTCAATCGCAAAATAAATCATCTTCCAAGGATATCTTCGAACAAAAATAATTCAGTGTCATTGTAAGTGTTGGCCAGTTTATTAGCATTTTCTAACTCGAGCAGTGTATATGTAGATGAGCGTACAAATATCGGATGCGCAGTGGATTCATTACAACAAATCTCAAGAGTAAGTGAGCCTACTGGTCTTCTCTCTACTATGCCGCGACACCGCTGTCTTTTGACCTTGAACAAAAACTGGTAACTCTACCCCATATACGAAAACATAAACATTTCCAATGTTAAAACAATCTTCTAGATCAATTATAGAATGCAAGGTAACAAGAAATGAGGCTAAGTCACAGTGCGGCTAATGACAATGAGATGTCCATGCCGCGAAAAAAAATGCAGGATTTTTGATTTTTACGCAAAACATAAAAAAGAAAGATATCTTTAAAAATTGTTTATTTCCCCTTCTATAGTAAATCTACCACGGTCTTTTGCTATGTAATGAAAATTTATTTGTAATTTTTAAAACACTGTTAGATACCTAATTCTGGCGGGCTACGGAAGTTTCTAAATCAATGGATCGGTCAGTATAAGTTCTCCGTGGAAAGAGAGAGCGCATAGCTCTGCGAGGGAGCTATCGCCACGCTTAATAAGTCCTTAAAATCCGTTAAGAAATCGAGCGCATATCAAGAAAATTCCGTGCGTAGACAACAACGTCTTTAAAAATTGTAAAATTCGGGACGAAATAAACATCCATTTTTTTGGAATTTAAGATGACTATTAATATGTTTTAGTACCAAATTGTTTTAAGAAGCTTGCTAACGGTGCAGCCGCAACTCTAGCTAGAGGCGACAGCAAAGAGGAAAGATCCACTTGATGTTTCAGCCAAAGTCAGGTGATTCAGCGACCAAATAGAATTTCAATGTCGAGAAAATTTAACCAGACGTAAGTAGCATGAAGCATAGATGCACACGGAATAGGCATGTACTATTTTTCATCCGTTTTCTCTTCAAAATATACAGAAGTATCACAATCGTTGAAGAGTGGCTCATTTTATTAATACTGAAAGCAATCCAATCAATCAGGTCTCTGTATCGTATAAGGAAAAATGTCATGAAAATGTTCATATTTGAAACTCTGATAAAGTACTATTCCAACCAGCTAGAAGTTCTCTTATAAATTTGGTTGTTTCAGATAAACTACTGTTAGTCTTACTGCAATCCCGTAAAACTACAGAACTATTAGTGACAGGCATATAACTGCTGCTGCTCTGGAGGTCTCGCATCCCTACAACATCAACAAATGTGCAGAAAGGCCCATCAAAAACCCAGTAGCTTATCTGTTTCCAAAAAATTCAGGATTTTGCTTAACCTACCTATAATCTAAACTAATCTGGATACTAATTATTTTCTGTTATATTCAGAACTTAACGTTTTATAATTTACATACGTATTCACTTCTACTGACTACACAAACACAGTCACGTTTTTACTAAAGTCGAAAGGTTATGTTGCCTTTGCCTCACAACTTCATGACTTGCACATTTAATAAATAAACTTTGGAACCTTTTTAAACATTGACATATAAAACTTTCTAGCAAATTATAAAACATTTTAATGATATTTCAGTATAAAAAGTGGGTAAGCAATCATCCAAGCTTGACAGCATGTAAATGGTACGAAAGAAATTTTTACTTGGCGTGTTTATTTTAAAAATTATTTACTTACTCTTGTTTTGTTGACTTAAAAATTTATATTAACTTCGTAAAGGATTTCTGGTTCAAAAAGTTGTCGTAAGTGGCCTTTTATAAAGCTGAATTCAAATACAAACATACATTAGAGAATTTATACGAGTTGATCAAATAGAGTAAGATATTTCCTTGCCTAAAGTAGCTTATATTGTATTGTAAATATGACACAAATGAATCCTGAGTAAATATAAAAAAATAATGGCATTAGTATTGTTCTCTGTCATTTATATCACATTCCATATTATTCTTGCTTTTTATAGCCCAAAACTTGTGTAGAGGTAGTTTAAAATAACCAATTTATGTAGTGTGTCTTAAAAAATCTGTTCAGAGGAAAATAGTAGATTTTAACATCCACACTTACGCAACTTGTCAAGAAAATTGGTTTTTCCAAAAATAATGTTTTTTCTTTGACGTTTAATTCTTTGTTTCTTAGCGGCATAGGATTGCTCGGAGAAAATAATGTCAGAATGGTACTTCAACCATAAATGGATCTCAAGAACTACGGTGAAAATCGAGTGTTACCCTTTAACTTTCACACCCTGTATAAAGAAAATAAAATTCTGGTAAATTATTCTTGCTGTAGACTTAATAATGTGCGAAAATTCAATTAAGAGACTTTAAATTGAAGACCTGTAAAGTTTTCCGATTCACATATCTGGTTTATTCAAACGAAATTAGATCTGCATTTTCAAATTTTGTTTAAATTTGTCATTTATAAATTCCGATACTAGATTGGAAAACCGTATATAGTTAAAAAATCATCCTAAAAACTGACCTCTTAAACAATTTTGTTCATGAACATACTTATAATTGCTTTTAAGAAACTTTAAACGTGATTATTCGTAAGTGTAATATTACCAAACATAAAATTGATGTCTTATTTCTGGCAATTTTTTTCAAATAATGTCTGTATTTTTCTACTCTGGAAAGGTCACCAGAGTAATGTTTGCAATGTGCGAACAATCCATCAATTAATTTGTCTTAATAAATATATCTCCAAGTCCAACCAAATAAGCTTGGTAATCGTCGTTATTGCGGCACCATTATTCTCTGCCATAAAACTTATTACTCTGGGGAGGTATTCAGCTATAAATCTTTTCCCTTAGGTCTTTAAAAATCAGTAAATCCAGATAGATATTGTTGTTAATTCACAAACAGAAGCTGCGGAATAAAAACACATGACAAAAGATCACATGAATAGGGTAGTACAATATACAGTGAATCAGAAACGCGATGGTATGAATTTTAACAATTGATTTATTAAAAGAGAACCGAACTATAGTCGTTAATTGATTGGAATTACTAAAAATGATTTATCTTTTGTTTCTAAAAGTTGATTAGTCGAAAATAGGTTGTAGGAGAGGACGCAAGTCGAAGAGAAAAATAAAATGCCAGTGATTTGTCCAAAGAAGGATTTTGGTGAAAGAACTCGTATTCTATATTTTTTCCCTAACTCTGTGATATGGACAGGTGACAAGGTCTTAAGTAATGGACGCGCGTTTATTCTTATTAGTGTTATCTTTTCTTCTCTTTTAATGTGTATTTTTTTAAATTTTAGTGATTTGACTATGTTCTGAAATTATAAAAATTAAATGAAATGGTCTGGAAAGTGTAGTCGTGAAAACATGTTATGCTTTTAAAAAATTCGCGGGTACAGAATTAATGAACACCCTGTATATGTGTTTTCTGTTAATTTGACATCATATTAAAACCAATTTGGTTCGAATGAAATTTGCTAGAAAATGTATAAATCTTTCCTCCTCTCGTAATTTTTCAAGAAATTTACATGAATAATTTCGACAGGGCGGGCAGTGGTATATTGATTAGTTTGCATATGCACTTTTTTTCCCAGCATATAGGGACATTATTGCTTTCAATACTGACTTTTGTACTGAAATAAACATCTTGAGTTTTTGGGTTATACCCGAGAATCATTATTTATTTTGCTATATACCTGATCTAGGTGATTGACGTGCTTGACGTGTATAAATAGAATATTTCATAAAAAATATATACACATTTTTTTTACCGTCAATTTAGCAGCATATTGAAATTTTTTCAAGGTGTTTTAATTATAATCAAATATGCAATTTTCAGAAGCTTATTATACTTACTTTGTAACCATTTATCATAAAATTTGTGATTATGACACTGCTGAAAGGCAGACTTAGAAATATTGATCATTTTTTTCTGCACATTCTCTTTAACAAATTTTTATGCTGGATATTTATTATCCTTGTTTGTATTATATAACATACACTACAATATTTTTAATGCTCTGTTTTCATTTAAAATGTACAAGATTATTAAATATAATACAAAAAATCCGTAAAGGTATTTACACAGAACTTGCCTCTTTATTTGTGCATGGAAGTCACTTTAAAAAATTAATAATTACGAAATGACATATTATTACAAAGAAAACCTGATAAGTTTTGGTGAAAAAAATATACAGAGTGCTCATCCAACAGCAAAAATTCAATACTGCATGACAGGTGCCAAATAGGGAAGACTTGCGCAAATACCTTTAAAAATGACTGAATTATTTCTTGGGATGACCATCCTGTACATTTTTCAATAAAAGTATAATATGCATATGCCAAATATTATTGCCGTCTGTCACATTTTCAATTCCACATTCACGTAGTGGAGTGGATGTACTATAGTGGTGGTTAAAAAATATCATTTTTTTTTTGAAATTTTTCAAAAATTTTCAATTTTTTTTCTTCTGAAATAGATTTAGAATGTCACGAAAAGTGAAAATTTTAAAATTTTTTTCATCGATTCTAGTGGTAATTTTTTTTTTTCAAAATGGTAAAATGTTGCAAATTTTTTCCCGAAATAGGTTTGGAATGTCATGAAGTATGGAAATTTTAAATTTGAGCAAAAAAAGTTTCATCTATTCTGTAGTACTTAAGTAGTGATAGATTAAAAAAATTTTCAATTTTTTTTTTAAATATTTCAAAAAAAATTAAATTTGTTTGAATAGGTTTAGAATGCCATGGAAACGTGGAAATTTTAAATTTGAAGAAAGAAAAAAAAATTTCGTCTATTTTAATGGTAAAATTTTTTCAAAAATGATTTAAAAAATTTCTAATTTTTTTTTAAAATATGTTTAGAACGCTATGAAACATGGACATTTTAAATTTGAACATCTAATATAGTGGTAAAAAATGTTTCAAAAATGTAGGTAAAAAAATTTCTTTTTTTTTTTAAATAGGTTTAGAATGCCATGAAATGTGGAAATTTTAAATTTGAACAAAGAGAAAAAATATTTTCATCTGTTTCAGCGGTAAAAAATGTTTCAAAAATGTTGATGAAAAAAATGTTCAAGTTTTTTTTTTCTGAAATAGGTTTGGCGTGTCATGAAACGTGGAAATTTTAAATTTAAGCAAAAAAATTTTTTTTTTCATTATTTATTCCCTTTAGACGGTCCACCCTGTATATTTTCCAGTGAAAGTTTAACAATTTCTTCGCTGACAGTAGCGTCAACTACCTACCAAATTTGACTGCTCTCCGTCAAGTAGTTTTTTTAGTTAATGCACCAACAGACAGACAGGCAGGCAGATAGACAAACTGATGGAATTGAAAAACCTATATTTTCGTAATCTACGTGATCTGAAACGTGAAAAGCCGAGAAAATCTCGGAAGGTGATTTTTTCTTCGGTATGCGAGTGAAGTACAAATGAGGTCTTGATAAAAAAATCCTTTTGAGTCATTTAAATAAAAATTATTCCCAAATTTACTTTTTTGAAACAATTTACACAAATAAATAATGCATACAACCAAAGAATTAAATATTGTGTTCTATCAAACTTTCATCAGCCCTAATGCATGCCTCAATTCGCTTTCTGTTATTGTTCATTACTTTTCGAAAAGTTTTGTTAACAAAATTTTTCGATTAAAAAGTGCCTAATATGATTTCGTGATTTCTTTCATACAATTTAGTTTGCTAGATGACCTTGTATATAAAGATGGAAAGTGATATTATGGTCTTAAATATACCTTGGTGACTTCTATCTTCTAAGATAAGTATGATTCAAATCGGACAAAAAACAAACGAATTATTACGCTGTTACTCTCTTAAGTGAGACAAACTGTATATGAGAAAAAATTGTTAGATCAATTAAAACTACGTCGCTCAGTTATTTACTTCTTTCTAGTAACTTTCTATTGTGTTAGTATCTGTTTAAGAATTTAGGTCGATTATGTCTCTTAAATGCGTACCTACGGTTTTAGAAATTACGTTAAAATTATATTAAGGTAAAAAATATTTGTTCGAGTAAATATTTCTAGATATTTAGTAGCTTACCATTTAAAAAAGTGTTTTTCTGATGTCATCATCATCATCTTATAGAGCTGAGAAATAATCAATAGATTAGTGTTTAAGTGACATCATCTCTGAAGATTTGTTCTGTTAGGAGACTTTCTAACTTTTAAATAGAGTTACCTGGTACCTGGTCTTGATTTATTAATTATTATAAGGTCTGTTTATTTATCAAATGTAGAGGTAATGAGTAACTCATCAAAGAATAATATTATCCAAAAAGCGCCTAGGAATATTTTCTATTTATTTACTTGTTAAAATTCATAGAAATCGCTTTCAGTCTTTTTGTGCTAAATTACTTAGTTTCTACCCCAGAGGTGGTTAAAAACCATTACTTGGCATTTTAGGAGAGATTGGATTGCAGCTGAAGCTACTAAATATAACAATAATCTAGAATTAGGACATTTTGTTGTTAATGGAGATAACAAGAATAACGGTTCCAAAATTGAACCTTGTGGAACCCCTGATGATTGTGAAAATTTACATTCACGATATTGAATAAAATGTAATCTATCTTTTAAATAGGATCTATAGAGATAGGGCAAACTCATAAAAACTGTGAATGTTCCCAGTTTTTATAGTAGCAACTCGAGGTTATGGCGGTCAAAATCTGTAGAATAATCAATGACATCCATCTGATTTACCTCATATAGAATTTTAGAAATGTATTGAATATTTTTCACAAGCTTTGAGATGGTGGAGCGTCCTGACATAAATCCATGTTGATGTGAAGATACACTGCTGTGAACAACTATTTCAAAATCATTTCAAAATTAGAAATAATGGAAAATGGTCAATAGTTGATTTAATTTCGGGATATGCTTTGTTCACGATAAATTTTCTGGATTATTTCCATAATTGCAGATATTCACAGAATGTTAGTAAATGGCTTGATATTATGTCAAGTAGTTAGACGAATATTCTTGCATAACTTATTAATAGGAAGGCGAGAATGGTCTGGTCCAATAGTGAAATATTTTTGATTACCTTGACACCACTAATTGTTTCCTTTGTCGTTAATGTCAGATATATAGATTTGTTCATTTGATCATCCGGGAGTTAACTTTCTAGTGTACTAATTTCTGTTGGAAGAGAACTGACGAAAGAGCTGATAATTTCAATTGCATTGTGTTCCTCTAGCTCATTCTGAATAGTACACTTGTAGAATTAGATTTTGCGTTTATGTGAGCCTAAAATTATTTCGAATTATTGCACAGTTTATCTTCAATGGATCTTAAATAATTTTAGTAAGTTCTTTTAATAAATTGTGTTTTTTCTTCTCAGAAACTTTCATAAAAAGTGAAAGTTTTCAAGGAAAATCTGACTTCAAAAAATAGATTCGAATTAAAAGAGACATACCAAGATCCTATATATTTTTAATATTGAAAGGTTGCAATTGGAGTTCCACTAGATCACGTAGTTTACCTACTACATACTACTTCTCATGTCATTCTCAGGGTTAAATAGATGATTGGGTGAAAACTAATTGGTCTGCTATCCTCCAGTGTATTTTCTAGTAAATATTTACATTCCAGAACAAATATTCCACTCTACTTCTTACACATCGACCTTTGAACTTTTGTATTCTAACCTTTTGTTGATTTATTTTCCGCCAAAGTGCCAGCTGCACCGGAATATAGATTAATTCGCTCACGACTTTCCGTATTATAAAGACTCTGTCTCCACTTCTTTTATTAGGGATCAGCAAAGAGCAAGAAGTTTTCTGATTACTTTCGATAAAATACAAGGCACTATAATATCCGATAATTGAGATTAGGATTTTCTTGGCGGCATTTCTCTTCCAAAATTGGTTTTTCAGTAATATTGTAGCAACGAAGTGTATTGGCAAGATTAGGGAGAAAAAAATACACTTATTTAGCTCATATAGGATATATTTTTCTATTACTATAATGATCGTTAATGTGCATTAGTATTATTTATTTTTGTTACAATAGATTATTCAACTTTTTATTCCAATTATAGGGCAGGAGAAAATCAGTACATTCAAATAAACAACAAAGAAATGTAGAAATAAAATAATGTAAAATAAATAGATAAAAACGAAAACAAAATATTAATTTCTGCAGTTTATGCCGTTAAGGATATCAAACTCATTTTGAGGATTATTATAAACCAACTACTTGCTTTTAATAGTTGCGAAGATCGGTCCATTAGTAAATAAGTTTATGGAGAATAACTCAATAACCTAGGAAATTTTAGGGCGGGATGGGATTTAAATTCAATAAAGTACTCGAAAGGGGACAAAAAATTGCAAAATTACATGGAAAACAAAATATTACCAGCTTACCACCAGATTGCGTTATAGTATAGAAAATTTCCTTTGAAAGTAAAAATAAATGAAATGGGGTATACATAATTATAATCTTCATATTTCATTCTAAAATCTGTTCCAAATATTATCTTGGTGGATGGCTATTCCTCACTGAAATGAATGTAAAACTATTGAACTACACAATTATACATACCTGTCAGCTCCTGTAGTAGATATAAATAATCTATTACAAATACCTAGTAAATAATAATGTTTAATGCACATTGTTACAAGTTTGACAGATGTAATCAACTGCCTTTTAAATTCAACTCACATTTACAGAGAATATAAATGCAAATTACCTTTTATATTTTGATTGTTCATTTACATCAGCTTCATTTAAATAATATAAAACCTGTATATAAGTACACTAATTACAAAGGCTCGGGAGGACTCAAGAACAAACTCATTCAGATTGGCTTAACCAAAGCACTTTATTATAAGGTTTGCTTTACGTATCTCCCATCTACAAAGTCATTTACTCATGTTTATTATTCCACCCCTTACGCACCCCATTATTGTTTACAAATTACACTGCTGCATAAAATTAACATCAAGTTTAATGGCTAAATATCTTGTTTAATGTTTCCCGAGAAAAAGAGATTCGGTTTCTTCCATTAAATGAAAATATTTTGATTAATACACATAATAGTACAATTTCAACTTCAAATCCAACCATACAAGCACCTAATTTTAGCCTTATATATTGCTGTCCTTATAATATCGGCCCATAACTGTAAAATATAGTTAAGCAAAAATGCCTGGTTTCATCAACAACAAGAGAAAACGAATTATTTTTTAAATCTTCGGTAATGTTTCTTAAATTTTCTGGTCCCATAAAATTTGAGTACATGTATTTGTAAGTTAATTATTTCTTTGTTTTTGTTTGCTTATAATTGTTTTGAAACATATTTCTTATAAGATAGCTTTCTGTGTTTTTAAAATAAAAATTTATTTTCTAATAACATTAGCCTTTTTTACGTACGTTTATATCCATTGTTTTTTATTATTTGCTTGCGCAGTAAGGGGAATGCCGCACAAGTCCAGTTTACCAGAAAAAATTTTTTTTATATGTCTACGTTTTATTGGGTGACAGGGGGAAACGTACGTCTGACGAATTATAAAAAATGCCAGAGATATACTGCTTGCAACAAAATATTTTTAAAGTTTTTCTCTTAGGTGCGTTGTATTCCCCCAATTTACCCCTAGGTAAATATATTCAATTTAGGCCTTTATTCTCATTTTTAACAGAATCTTCATGAGTGTAAGGGGTTATGTAAATACTAAGAATGCAAAGATTGGAAATTAATATTTATACAGAAAATTTTTTGACAGTTCTAACAACCAATTAAATTTCGTTATTTTTTTTCATGTGACACAAATCACCCAATCACTTTCATATTACACTGATAACACCATCCAGTGAAATATTCAATCACTACGATAACAAAATTAATTAACTTTGACAACTTCATAATAACTGCCAAATAAATTTCAAAATGTTGGCAATGCCATTTCTCAATCTATAAATGCGCTAATCAAAGAAAAAGTTTCAATAAATACCACAAAAGTCACAAATACACATGGGGAATATTTATGGAGTTTTACCATTAACGAAAATACGAATTAAATCAATATAAAAGCGTAGAAGAACTGACATTGATATTGAAAGATTGCTATCTTTAAACAGATTATATATGTGTGTTGCACAAAACAAGCTATTATAGAGCTTATGTGCATAAAATGTATATTTTCAAAATGAGTAAATAATAATAATAATAATAATAATTATTATTATTATTATTATTATTATTATTTTTCGGTTTCACCGTTGCCGGACAGGGCTGCCGTGCTTTCCGACCGATACCACACGGTAGCCGCGCCGGCGATAATAACAGCCACTCCCCACGACCTGTGGGGTTAGTGACTGTATATTCCAGATTCATGTTCCCTAAGTAGGCGAAGGGACCCCAAGATGACCGCTTTCTGCATTTGGCCTGCTAGCCATTCGGCTGATTTCCGACAGGCTGGTATGGTCTTCAGTTCCGAGAGCAGCGTAGGCTTCATACCTCCGAGTACACCGATTATTAAAACGACCATCTTGACCGAGTAGCCTGGGTACAGCACTTGGAGCTCGTACCGGAGATCACGATATTTGGTCCGTTTTTCCTCCTCTTTCAAAGCGATGTTTGGCTCAGCAGGTGCTGAGAACTCGATCACAAACATCACCTTGTTTTGATGGTCGAGGAGGACTATATCAGGCTTGTTGGCTTGAATTAGCCTGATTGTCGGAAACGAGAAGTTCCAGTAAATTCGGCACCTCTCGTTCTCGACAACGGACTCGATGTCTCCGGGGACGTAAGGCAGCACTGGTGTCTGGTCTACTCCGTACGAGTGCCGTAGATGGTAATACAGCACCCGTAACGCCGCGTTATGGCGATGGATGTAGGCCGAAATTGCATATACCGGGCATGCAGATTCCGGCGCCTGACGACAGGTCCTGCAGTTAATATCAGGAACCTCTACACCCATTACGCGGCTTCGGTAAACCAAAGTGTTGATTACACCATCTTGGCAGGCCACCATGAATCCCTCGGTCTCCGACTTTAGCCCAGCTGACCTTAAAAAGGCGAATGTCAGCTTAGTCGATAAACCCAGTGTTTCTAGGTTCTTATAGAACACCCCGAGCATGGGTTTATCGACATGCTGCCTAAACAGATATTCCTGTTCGGCAGCTTTTATTTGGGCCTTCAGGCGAGGTGGCTGCAGTTCAGTGACTGACTCTGGATCAGCACCGCGCCGGCCTCCTCGTCTGTTGTCGAATACGAGACCAAGTTCATCTGCGGCTCGTTTTGCCGCCTTAAACAGTCCTGCACTTACTCCTGCATTTTCGTGATCTCTCACTAATTGCAGAAGCGGGTCTGAGCTCCTTAGGATGTTGCATGCCATACTTAGTGCTACTCTGCCATACAGACGCTCCAGACCCAAGAGTCCTCGCCCCCCCCGTTGACGTGAGAGGTACACACGAGGAACGGACGATCTAGGATGAATACTCCTATTGATATTCATCATCTTGCGGGTACTTCTATCTAATTGGCGCAGCTCATCTACAGTCCATTTGACTACCCCAAAGGAGTAGAGCAGGACAGGAACGGCAAGCATATTAGTCGCAGACACCTTGTTCTTCCCCGAAAGTTCTGATGACCAAATCTTTCGGAGTAGGCGTCTGTAATTGCCGCGGAGAGATTCTTTAACTTGCTGCACATCCTGGATGTGATATTGTTGCACACCCAGGTATGTGTAGGTCTCTCCGGCATCCAGATGTCTTAGGATGCTTCCGTCTGCAAGTTGCGCGTCTTTAGCAAAGTCCCCGCATCGTCCTCTCTTGAGATGGACGACCGCACACTTGTCCAACCAGAACTCCATGCCAATGGCCCGCGTGTACTCCTCGACCACCCTTAGAGCATTCTGAAGTTCGTGCTCTCCGGAGGCATACAGTTTGAGGTCATCCATATAGAATAGATGAGTGACCTTATGCCTACGGTTGCTGGGTGGTCCACAATGGTACCCGCGAGTTTGGCGGAGTTCAACAGATAACGGCAGCAGTGAGATGCAAAAGAGGAGGGGGCTCAGAGAGTCTCCCTAGAAAACTCCTCTTCTGAATACCACCTGCTCTGTTTTAACCCGCTGTGCACCAGATGTTATGGTGAAGCGAGTCCTCCAGAACGGCAGTAGTTGTTCTATGCATATCACTAGTGGCTCTGCTACTGCAAGACATTTGAGCAAATGCACCAGTAGTTGGTGCGATGTAGTGTCAAATGCCTTACGATAGTCAATCCAGGCCATAGATAGGTTCCGCTTGTACTGCACAGAATCCTGCGTAATACAGCGGTCTATCAGCAGGCTGTCTTTGCAACCTGCCATGCCCTTCTTGGCGCCACGCTGCTCGAAAATCTGCTGGAAGACCGGATCAACCTGCCTTAGTGTCCTAGCATACAAGATACGTGTAAATATCTTGTAGCAGGAGTTCAGACAGGTGATTGGCCTATAATTCCTTGGATCGGACAAATCTCCCTTCTTGGGGATTAGCACGGTACGTCCCTCAACAAACCAGTCCGGAATCTGCTGCTCCTCGTTCAACCACGAGTTGAAAACTCGAGCCAGACGACGGTGGGTGGAAGGGAATTTCTTCCACCACCAGTTGTTTATGCCGTCTGGGCATGGAGCAGCGAAGTTCTTAGTACCAACAAGAGCTTGTTGAACTTCCTCCGAACTGATTGCCGGGCACACTTCTTCTGGCTCTTCAAAGGTTCTGCGGCAGAGAGCCTCGAAGTGTGCGATTGCTGGAGTGTCGCTATCGAATGGACGTGTCGTTTCGTAGATTCCTTTCCAGAAGATTTCGACATCGGCTACAGCTGGCGGATTGTTGACAACACGCTGTGGCTCTTGAAACAATAATAATAATAATAATGATAATAATAATAATAATAATAATTATTATTATTATTATTATTATTATTATTATTTTGTTTTTCTCAGGGTTGTCCTGGTATTGTCGAGGCATTGGCGGAGGGTTAACTCAAGCCATGCTTCCTTCATTGTGCATTGAGAAACTTCCTGACTAATGTGCATGTATTGATGATTACGGATTTTTGAAGGCTTATGTATAAATCTGGATGGAGTTGTAGAGTGGCAATACTTTGATGAAGTTTTTTAGGGATCACACCAGTTGCCGATATTATAATGGGTACTATTTGTACTTTGTTTTGGTTATTATTATTATTATTATTATTATTATTACTATCACTATTATTATTTATATGAATATGTGTGTCCCTATTATTTCCATTTCGTATTTTTGAGTTTTTTGCAAAAATCAATATATCCAAATTTATTTAGGGTGGATATTTTCTCAACGAAATGCAATTGAAATACTGCACATGAATCTATGAATTTACAAAAATAGAGGTGATAAATTGGCAGGGTCTATTGAGATCTATATTATACCGTTGTAGGAACAGGTCATTAATTTAAATCCAATTAATGAAAAAAAGTTTAAGGAGAGTGCTTGAATAATTATTACTTGCTCAACTTAACAGATTATTTTTGTTTAGATGAAAGCAGGTTCATTTAATATTCTGAGTAAATCTTTCTGGCATATATTTATAACGTGTTGTTTTCCCATTTATCATATTTATTAGATTATTTTAGAAACAATGAAAAATTGATATTTTCAGAACACCTGCTGTGTGCAAGTTACTTGAAGTTTCCACGTTAATATAATGAGTACCTAATATCAATAATTATTATTAATGGAATTCTCGGCAAAGATTCAGATACACATTTTCATTAGCGACTGACTAGCAAAAAGTAAATGTAATGTTCTTTTACCTTGCATATAACTCAATAACTAATGAAAACAAACAGGTTCTGCTTGGTTATTTTTTTCAAATTATTTGATATTATAATTTTATATCTCTACATTTTGCTTATCGGTCGTACCAGCGGAAAGTAGGACAGAGTAAGGAACTTCCTTGTGATCCGTGCGTTGTTCTAGTTGTCCTTTCATTTTTGTAGGATACGTTTGACAGCATCACGCTATTGCCTGCTAACGCATGACTTTATCAAAATTCTTTCCACATCAATCCAATGTATAATTATGGTACAATAGTATACATACATATGTAGATCTAAAGACAATAAGCATATAGATAAAATAACATAACGTATTACATTAAAACATACACATAATAAAATAAATGAAATAGAATTAACAGGTACTAATTGACTAGATGGCGCAATTTAGGTATTCCTGGATGCTGTATAAGCAATTCTGTTGTAGGACTTTTTTTTCCCTTATATTTGAAGGCATTGAACTTGCTATCAGTTATATGCCTGGGCAATAACTTGTTATATAATTAAATGCCAGAGTGGAAAAATATTTATATAAAGTCGTATTATGAGGGCTGCTTTTGAGCAGATGCCCGTATCTTGTGGGATAATGATGTTGTTCAGAGGTAGTTGTGAATTTGGCTATGTGTTGTAAGGCATTCTCCTTACCCCTTGCTATCTGGTTTTCTTTGGACTACCAACCATTTTATTGTCTAAATGTCATTTGTGGCACTATTTTTATTTTTTCTGGTAAATAACCTCTACGCCTGTGACTTTTACGTCAAAGGATCAGTTAGAGGTTGCTTTTATTAAACAAATAACACAAACAAGTATAAAAACTTGAAATTAAATATTTCGCCGACGTTTCAGAAATCTAATCTGTTTCCTTTTTCAAGGCCTTTTTTGAAAAATCTTTTTTACTGTGTATGATAAATACACAGCTCTAAGAATATTTGTTATATACAACATACTTACTATTTACATAGAACTGTTGATACAGTTTAGAGTTTTTTTAATTTTTATAAATACATATTTTTATATTTATACAATATTAAGTTTGTGAAGTTCTTCGCATCTATTCTACTTCAATAATATTATCGCTGATTCTTTAATTAAATTATTTATCAAAGTAATTTATTAATTTTATCAAATTAAAATTTATAATTTAATTTAAGTTTATATGTAAATAGTATACATTTTATTTATAATATAAGGTATTCCAAATATTTAATTACATTTTTTTACTTTTTGTTGGGTATCTTGCCACTGAAAAATATTTAAACATTTTTAATGAAAAAACCTCTGCGGCAAACGATGTTAATGAAAACCGGATTCGTTCTAAAATTGAATTAGAGAAACAGTATAAGACTAGAGATAATTTAACATCGGATGGAAAACGTTCAATTTCATCTCTAAATATGATTAAAATTAAATAAAATTTAATAATACACGCACGTGGGGGAATCATCTAGACCTTTCAACGTAAGGCTTGGTGAACATAGAAATTACGCTAGAAGGGGAGAATTTGAAAAATCTAAAATTTGTGAACACGCGTGGGATAATAATTATAGGATTCAATGGGACTCGGCGAAGATTTTGGAAAAAGAGAGCAATGGAACTAAAAGAAAACTAAGAATCCGCGATTATTTTATTAAATGAGGACAGGTGCGTTTCAAACTATTCAATAGAATTTTGTACTAGTTGGTTGCCCATCTTTAGATACGAAGTAAGTAAAATAAGATAAATATAATTTTAATGTCTTACGTGACTATGGAAATACATAAACAAAGAACTGTCGTGGTTGACGGCCAAAAGTTTTGAGAACGGAAGTAGATTCTCTTTCGAAACGTTAACTGCCTCTAGCTTTCATTTTCATTTTTTAGTTTATAACATCGTCCTAGTTTATATATTTTTAGGTGTGAGACTTTCTGAAACAATCGAGTATTCAAGAACCAACTTCTGGCTGATCCGTTTGGCCAAGAGGTTTTTTCATTAAAAATTTTTAAATATTTTTCAGTGGTAGAATACGCAACAAAAAGTGAGAAAATCTGAATATGCCACAAATAAACAATTATAGACAATATTTTTTTATATGTTATTAACTAAATATAATTCATTATAGTTATTTGAATAATAATGCATTCATTTTGTTTTACTTTCTTGTTATGTAAGGGCTAAGGGCATGATGGAACGATCAAGTTTAAACCAAAGTTAACTTGATCAAAAATCAAATTCCAAATTTAATTCGTCTCTGGCGTTTGATGTATTAATCAGTGTATACGTATAGATATTATTAATAAAATATTAACAGGCTAATTACAATAATTAATTTCAATCATACACTTGCATTACACATTCATTATATTCAATAATTAATTTTAATTGTGTATTAGAAATAATAAATAAAGGGCAATTTAATCAATGGAAACAAATAATTTATAAAAGGTTAGCATTGATAAATAACTAGCTGTAGTAACTGGTCTGGAACAATAATGTGAGTGCCAAGGCAAATAAAATAGGATCCCGTATACCTGTGAATGGAAGTTGGAAAGATGTATAAAGCCATTTTGCAATGATTATTCTACATGAAAATCATTGTTGAACATTTCGGAAATAGTGCAGACGTGATTTATGATCTAACGAAGAGGCAGGGAGTTACCCGCGAGAGTGGCTCATTATTCGTGATGTTTCCACAGTAGTTTTCAGTGACAATCTAAAATATATTATTTTTCCGTGGAAACCTAACACATCTACAATATTAAGCCTTTAATTATTGACAAAGGCAACTAAATTATTATACTAATACTCATGAATAATGCTTATTTTTCGAAATAATTACAAAATATAGTGTGATGCTGTCAGACGCTTCATACAGCAATTGAAGGCCAACCGAATAATGCACGGATCACAAAACGTTTGTTCAGCCGTTGTGATTAACAAAGAGAATAAAATGCCAACTAAATATTAAAGCTTACAAATGCTGTAAGTTGTGTATCGATCCTCTAATTGAGTTGGTTAAGTTGTAGGTGAACCCAAAAGGAGATAGCGTTAATAATTTTTGGCAGTTTAATGGGATTTAGGTACTATTTTATACTCGATGCGAGTATACTGGACAGATTCTCTTAGTATGGGTTTTGCATTTTCAGGTGGACCATCGAAATCCGAAAAAAAACGAAATGAAAGTCATATCTATCGACTCGAGAGCGAATTTAGAAAATTCCGTCCGTCGGTCAGTCGGTCCGTCCGTCTGTCTGTCTGTCTGTCTGTCTGTCTGTCTGTCTGTCTTACTGTCTGTCTGTCTGTCTGTCTGTCACGCCCAGCCCCCCCTAATCCGTTTTCGGATTTCGATGAGATGGGTTGTTAATAGGAGGTCTTTAGAAAACCTTAACGCCGGAAACTCGGCTCCGTTCGGAAGACGGAAGTACCCGATATAGACGTTTCGAGTTTTTCGGGAAAAATTGAAAAACTCGGATCGAGATATTTCAAAAAAGAAATGGTGCCGCTAGCAAAGCTTTACAAATAAGTATATCAGAGACTATGTCCAAAAACAAATGAAAATTGAATTTTTTTGCAAAAAACTGGTTTTCTCGAAATCGGTCTAAGAAGCACGATAACTGTTCAGAATATTGATCAATTTCGATGAGACTTGGTGGGATCAAAGGTACACGGCCGCAAATGAAGCCTATTGCTGGCGGCCCGAATTCGTTGACCGCAAGTATTTTTTCCAGGGCCGAGTATGATTTTTCAAAGAAATTAATAACTTCCGAACCGAAGGTCCGATTTTGATTTTCAAAAATTGCAATTGTAGGGCTCGATTATGTCTATTAGGTGACATTTGTAAGAAATTTGATAAAACAAAAGCGAATCTACCAATCCAGGATAACTTGATTTTCTTGATAAATTCTCCAAATACCGAACGGTTTCCTAATAAAAATCGAAAATTAAGTATTACTTCGATCAATCTCTATAACCAGTATAAGACACGGACCTTTTTGGACGAACAATCTGAAATTGAGTTTTTTCGAAAAATTTAAAATAAACGAGTTATTTACGAAAGTGTATTCCACAGAATTATTTAAAAAAATATTACAAATTGATAAATTCTCCGTGCGATATAGGTGCAAAAAATAATGTAATGTTATATTTAAAATATCATCACTCATTTCCTTATTTTCATTTACTAAATAAAAATAGAACCGATGCCCTTTCTGTGTTTCAAAATGTAGTTAGTTAGCCTTTACATTAGTTAATGCAAAAAGAAAAGAAAAAGAAAAATAAAACATATCAAAATGTACTGAGTGATCTTACGACCCTCTACCACTGAACTATACATAATAAATGGAAGACCAATACAGATATATGCACGTGAACAAAATACTTCAATCATGCGATTGAAGGTCCCGGGGTTCTGCGTCGCCGCAGTAGAAATCTGAGATTAAAAGTATGTTGGTGATTGAGTCAGAATGCTTCTTGCGGACGGTATGCGCTGACGCGATTTTTCTTTGATTTGTCTCTCGTAGCGGGAGGTCTTGGATTAGTGCAGAATTTCAGAGCCGGTGCTCTCGTCTTTTAGCGGTTGTCTTGTGTAGTACTTTGTACATAAACGATTCGTGATAAGATAAAGAATAAAGCAATATGGTCCGGTCTTGTTCCTGTTTGTTACCTATATTTTGAGTACCTTGTTCTTGTCTATTCTGTAAAATATACTATCCTCTAAATATCGGCGACAACTCCGAGTTTTGGGATCTTTTCTCTTACTGTGGGTAATTTTGCCTGAAAAAGTTTCGTTGCGATATAATTTCCGAGATATCTACTGAACTCATCTACATGATAAATATATAGAATTCATTGGATATACAGGATACAAAATTGTCTAACCTCACCTTTTTCCGTAATTTTTTAGCGAATTTTAAAGTTTATTTTACTATTTGTGAATCTACCTAAATAATGTTAAACAATCCAAATTATGTGTGTTACTGATATAGACTTGATCTATTTAAAAATTATTATGTTACATTATCGTAAGTACTTTTTATAAATATAACTTTGTCAAATAAGTAAGCGTGAACTGTAAAATGTGAGACTGTAAAATTTGAACATTTTGGCCTTATATGACCATTGAAATGTATTATACTTAAAATAATAAAATTGTGATCAGACAGGCAAACTTACCATGTAAATAAGAATAATAATGTACTTATTGCTTAAGAAAACATCTTTCAAATTATTTTCAGGTAGACTTCGAAAAGGTATTTTACCTTGGCTAAAGGCTATTGGCAGAAATTCTCAAATCGAGAAGCTGAGCCATAGTAATGTGATTGGCAGTGAACATTTTGCTGTATGTATGACGAGGACATGAAACGTCTGAAACCTGATGTAGTTCCAACCTTGAAATTAGGCCCTCGAAAACCTGTATCTTCTATAGTCCACCCCCCCAGTGCCATGGTAGATATAATAATTTCGTATCTTCATGATTTCTGGAATAATTCTATAATTTGGTTTTAGTATTGATGTAGATATCCGTAGTACTTCATCTGGCATTTCAGCGTATGGTCAAATGGCATCTCTGGTACGTGTTTATAGAAGTAGATAAAGAAAATATAGATATTTTATAGGAACGGTATCATTTTAAATTGTATGTATGTAATATTACTTATTTTGGTTTGTATATTTTTTGTTACATTTTATTGCGTTACCTAATTTAAGTTACTTGTATCAAAGGCAAAGACTACACCAACGTGTGAATCTAAAATACATGATTTTTCAATAAAGTATTTAATGTAAGTTGTTACTGTATATTTCTTTATTCCTCCAATAATAAATACCTTCTACTTTGTCACTGATCTTAGTGATCTTTCAATACTAATATTAGTCTACCTATATTAAATTCACTCTAGTATTTACAACTTGACTAAAAAATTATTTTTCGGGTTTCACTTTTAGCTTTTATTCATATTCAAACTGTATCTTGATCTCTGAGGTAGAAAATATGACTCCATTTTTTGGTGGACTCTGTATTCAATTCTCAAGATGATCGTACATTATCAAGAACGTTTACTAGAAAAAAATTGAAAATTAAATAATTATGTATTGAGCATGACAACTTTTATGTTCTTTAATAAAAATTAAGACAAAGGTTAACTGTATAAGAAATGTCAATCTATACACGCATATTTTTGGTGATTTCTAAAAAAAAAGGCAAATTAAAAATACTTGCAATAGAAATAGAGCCGGCCCTGGCCTTCGACACAATGCGATTGCGCTCCTCCCCGGGGTCGCCATACTTGCGCGAGATTCAATTTGAAGTACAAATAGGAATAGACATTGGCATTCCATTTATATGTAGAGTTCAGTGCCCTCTACTGAAAATGTACTGAATCATCCCAACAAGGATAAAAAGCATATCAAAATGTGGTTTTTTAGCTTGTTAAATATGTATTATCTTATCTACTTATTTGTATATTCCACGATATTTATTAGCTGTAATATTCTTAATTGTTACAAAACAAACAGAAAGAATATTGGGGGGGGGGTGAACATTTTTTAAACGAATGATTATCGATATCTGGCCGCATAGGTAGATGTATATGGGTCTCTCATACCCCAATTACACTGGCACACGAAAATTCCGCTTGATGCAAAGTAGAGGGAATTTTAAAAAATTACAATATAAAAAAAATTTCTAGAGATAAAAAAGTTTCGTAGTTACATGCTGTCTTCGATTACTGACTAGCAGACTGCAACTTTTCGTCGTCGAATTCGCACGTCATTTCCCTAACTATACTTTCGGAGATAATTAACTAAAACAATATTTTATGTCTAAGAATGCGTGTTTACAGAAAAGAAATATCTCAGTAATTCTTTAGAGAAATAAACAAGAAACGAATTAAAGACAATTTTATTATTTATATAAGTGCATTGATTACATTCTTTGCAAAAACTGATATTTAAACACAGATTTCCGCCCCTTACATCTCATAGGTGGATGATTCACTCCCACAAATCTTTTTCATAAAGTATACGTTATTGGCTATACGACTGCAAAGTCAACCTTGTATAAAATAAATTATTACACCAAATTTTTAACTTTATTTACAGCATTATAAATGCTATGTCCAAATTTTTGTTTATTAGTCAAATTTTTTCACACGCGATTTTTTCGAAAACTGATCATCTAAAAGAAAAACATTCAGACACAGAAGTTGCGGCCAGCTTTTATCTTTACTTTTTACCAATTTCGAAAGTTAAAAAGTTTTCCGCTTGCTATATTTACACCCGCAAATTTAAATATTTTATGGACATGCGTTAGGAAAAGAAATTGATATTTTCTACACCTATTATTATTATCTGATCTTCACATTAATACATTTTGTTAGCAAATATATTTTGACAACACGATAAAAGTTTGAAACCAGTTGAATGCTCCAAATTAGACTAAAAAGTAATTTTCTTCTTTTACAATCAGTTATTGTTATTAATTGAACACACGACAGAACCGAAAAATGGCCAACGAACACATAGTGATAAATAACTGTTTATAACAAGGGAACGCCCGATTTGGTAGATTTTATAAAATCTTCCAAGTAATTAAGTAGTACTGCATTTATATTAGTTCGTTGCTTATGAATGATATTACTTAAGATATTATTACATTTTCTGTTTCTACTATAACCAGCGAGAGTGACATGTTTTTTCAATACTGTTTTTACAATTTTGTTTTGATTTTAGCTCTTAAATCGTTTAGGGTTCCAGCAAGTCTCGTTGGGAATGTTAGTTTGGATTCTTCCAAATTGTGTGATAAAGTTTTATCGTATTCAGTACAAGGAGACAAAGTATAAAATCGCTTAACTTTTATTAGATCTTAGATAAGAACTAAAATGATACGGCCGAAAGATATTAATTCAAACTTCGTTATTTATTCTTATATAGAGAATTATGGCATCAACGAATTTCAAAATAAATATTATAATAAAAACTTTTAAGAGCATTTTTTACAAAAAACGAGAATAAAAAACCAAGTTATTTCCAATGGATGTTAAACAATTAGTTACTGCATTTAGTCACTATATTTACATTTCATTATGTGGAAACAGTTGCTCATAATAATCGGTATAAAAACAGCAGCCAGACTTAGCAGCCAATATTTCCGAACTCCTTCGACCAACCATAAGCGTCGACGGTAGGGCCATGCTTTTCAAATATTTTATTGATTTAGAATTATATATGTTTTTTCACCATATCTTCTGATCTAAGAGCTACACAATGAATAATTTAAAATTATAATTTACTCGAAATTTATTAAAATTGTTATCAAAAAATTGGCCTATTTATTTATGCGGAAATATCCATAATAGCCTAGTATCTGATGCTTAGTATACTTGTGGATCTTGCGAAGGGCCGAAATAATTAACAGCACGGAACACTTATTAATTAATTTCCAGATATTTCTGAATTTAGGCAGCATGAAATGTTGTGGGAATAATATTCATGTGATGCTTTATACGATTGAAAAGTGGTGAGAGGTGTAGACTGAAATACCTAAGGAGGGGCAAAAATTAATTTACAACTCCGAGAACACATTAATTAATTCCCGAATTAATTTTTCGATATTCTTACATTTAGACAGCACGAAACTTTGAGAAAATAATGCATATATAATGGTTCATGCGATAATTGGTGCTATGAAGACATGTTGATTAATTTCTCGAAATTGCTATATTTAGACAACACGAAATTTTGAGGAAACAATGCACATATGATGGTTTATGCGATGTCTGCCCAACCAGCAAATTTGATTTATAATTTAAATGTTCCACGATTATTTTGTTTTATTGTTATTTTATTAATGCTTCTAAATGCCGATTGATTATATTAGAGTTCCATAAAATACTATTTTGTTGTCGGCAACCAAACTATTTTATAAATTTATCATTAAAACGTTTCTACAGCAAAATTATAAAATATCTTATAATGGAGTTAAGAAATTATTTTATAAATGTTTTCGTGACTAAATTATAAAACATTTCAGCCTATAAAACTATATCGTTTTATAACGATTTTTTAATATTTCTTAGGATGGTGCCAATTTTTCATTTATAGCTGCTGTGAAAACGTCATGAAAGTATTTTTGAGAGTAACGTTGTTTTACAAAATTTGTGTTTTGTAAAATATCAAATTACTAGTTGGGCTAGTGCGATATAGACTTACAGATTTCCTGAAGGGCATAAAATGATTAACAGCTGCGAATATATATCAATTAGTATCTCGAAACCTCCATATTTACATGATGAAAACATGATGAAACCATCATATGTGTACTGTTTCATCAAAATTTCGCGTTGTCTAAATATAGGAATTTCTAGAAATTAACGAATATTTTTTCGTAGTTATTAATTATTTTCTGCCTCTAGGGAGATCCGTAAGTCTACATCCCACTAGCCGTAGCAGATAAACTATTATATGTGAATTGTTTCTTCAAAATTTCATGTTGTCTAAAAGTAGGGATCTCGAGAAATTAATTAATATCTCTTCGGAGTTGTTAACTCTTAGCTAGAACTATTTGTAAACAAATCTTTACCACCATTTAACTATAACTGCCACCTTGGATGAAATAAACGTTACAATTTTCTTTTTCTGAGGTAAATTTTTTTCTAGTTTATTGTATCTATTATTGCAATTCCAGTTATGTATTTAAGTTTAGTTAAGTTTAGTTTACAATTTGCTTACTATTTTGCTGTAATTATTTAATAAGTAGTAAGTATTTGTTTATTTTATAAGATTTTTCTTGGTAATGCATTTGTAAAACTATTGTTATGCATTATATGAATAAAAATAATTGAAAAATACATCTCTAATCTTTATTTAATGGTATTCCTAGTACATTATATTCTAATAGGTAATTATTTTGACCAGATTACCTTGAATTTTTAAGCTTGTGCAATTTACCAAACACAAATTATAATGGTGACAATCAAGGCGCAATTATCAATGCAGAACGCTACACAAATACGGATATTCAGTGCGACTATTGATCGAGCGCTAGGTTAACGGGGCAGTTTTAAAATATAAACCAAAATCATCTAATTATTCACTGGTGAATTTCTAACTTTATTTTAACAAACAGTGGAGTGTGTTTTGTTGATCCTTGTTACACTTTATTAAACAGGAGCAGCAATGTTTACCTTACCTTACCAATTTTTTAATAAAAGCAATATTACCGCTATCTTATAGGGCATCCTTCAAGCCGCCTTTGTGCAACATTTCGTTAAGATATCACCAGAACTTTTAAAGTTATAAACAGGTAAATGTGACGTTTTGTCAAGAACTAATGTCCTTTAACTCGGATCGAAGAAATTAGAAACAAAGTTGTTTCACATTTCCTGTTACAAATATGAAGTAGTAATCGAAACTATCATCGTACTCGCCAATAAATTCCATTTAGACTGGCCCTATTCAGTTTACTTGTCACTTTTGACATTGTAGAAAAATTTTTAAATTGACAGTAACGATGCTTAATGGTTTGTAATTTGCATATGTCACTACCTGTAAAGAAAATAGCACAGAGAGGAATTAAGGGATGTCTAATAAGATGATACTTATATTTTTTTTTATAAAACTGTCACTAATAGACATACCTAAAAATTGACCCTATCTAGCAGTGAATTGAGGCTACACAGGTGATTTTAGATTGTCTCCATTTTGACGTGAGCTCGAAACGGGTCCGTTACTGACCATACTTGCCGAAGCAGGGCTCTTCCTAATTTGGTTTACATTCACTACATTGGTCTCTTGTGATTATTTGGTGTACTCCAGAGCGCCAATACAATCGAAAAGCAAACAAAGAGTAATAATCATTTGTATATTACGTGGAAGAACAATATGTGCAATTTGAAGACATGAAACTAATACATTATGATACAATACAATTTATGTATTACTGAATAAAATCATCTTTGAATTAAGTTTACATATTGTGCAAAGTAATGTACAAAATTAACAAACCAATTATAAAATTTGTGAATTTCACATTTAGAAGTTTGAAAAACCTTCAGAATATTGTCTGTAATTGTTTATTTGAAAAATATTTAAAAATGTTAATAAAAAAACCTCTGCGCCAAACGGATCAGACAGAGGTCTGGTCCGATTTTTCATTAAAATTTGTAAATATTTTTCAGTGACAAAATACCCAATAAAAAAAACCTTCAGAATGTTTGAAGAAAAATGAAAAATGAAAAAATGATTAAAAGTGAATTATTTTTTGTTTGCATATAATTGTAATGAAACATATTCATTATAGGATTTTGCACACAACAGGAAAAACTGTATGAACACAATTAACGAGAATTTTAAACATTTTTTAAAGACACAATAAAAACACCATTAAACCAACAAATGTTTGACAAGCTCAATATTTCATTGTTTTCAAAACCACCTTAGTTACTTCTTAACATTTAATTAGAACAATTGTATTTTACTATTTTCTTTTAGTTGTAATTTTGTTTGTATTTATCTCATATTTTAATATGACATATGAATAAATTCCTTATCAATAGTTCTAATAAATGGTACCACGGTACAAATATGGTTCCATTTGAAAAAATTGAGTTTTGCCCCAAAAACAATTTTGGTGAATTTTATTTGCTCATAAATCACGTAATTTAGTGTTTTTAACGGGATTTCGATTTTTGTAGCATTATACGGGTCATTTTTAGAATAAATCCGAACCGTCATGGCACACTTAAATGGAAAACTAAAAATTATATTATAAAAGAAATTAATGTTTGAAATGTCACTTATTTGTCATCGTTGGATTCAGAAAATTATGCAGAATTTAAAAATGAAATAATAAATTGTAACGAGGTAAATTTTCCGTTGTCAAATATGCAGTTCAAATTAATAATATACTTCGTTATTTGCTCCGCTTACATTCGAATCTATGTATTGTAAATTATTATTATAGATTTCTCTTAAGTTAACTAGTTGAAACCGCGATATAGGATTCTATTTTATATAGAAAATAGGATAAACCTGGCCGTGAGAGGGCTGTCCGTAACATTAATCATAATTACAAAAGTTAACATTGAGGGCGTTAGTAAGCGAGCTGCGTAAATTAGTTTCATTAGACCACATTTGAGATCACTTCTGTCCGATCCGTCAAACAGCCCAGTCGGGTATTATTCCGTATATCCAACACATGTAAGTACACCGTTTTATCATCGCCGCTGGTTTCTTGTCGGCCTTTTTATACTAACACCGATAAGAGTAATTCACTGAAATGCCTGTTTTAAAGCAATAATTTGAAACCGATTCTATTTAAATGTATCAGAATATAATTATTGTTTTCCGACAGCCAAAATTAAATAAATTTAAAGTTAAATTATTACAATAGTAAGAGAGTCCGAGTTAGGACCTGTAAACTTCTCCGATTTTATCCAAATAGCTATGTTCGCAAGAATATCCAAATGGGAAAAAGAACATAGATGATATTTCGAGAGAAAACTGTTTATACCGTTTATATTATTTTAATCGAGACCATTTGTGATGGTACTGCGATAAAATAATTACCAAATGTGTAGAAGTTATAATTACCGTATATTTTATTTTAGCTAGTGCGTAGCAAAATAAAATCTGTTTTTTGCAAAAATTATTTTTGTAAAATTTATTGTAATGTTGTTAATTTACCGTTCATTTTGTTCCCAATATTTTGTACTCATACGAAATGGAACAAAATTTCTTACTTTGAAATAATTTGTAGAAATTTATTATAGTCCGGGAACTGAGAATAAAATCTAGTCTACCGTAAATAAATTAACTAACATTACTTTCTGATACATAAAAATTTTCTGCATCAAATCCCACAAGATATCACATGGCCGAACCGAAATGCATTTAATGAAGGCAGCCAGCTGTGGGGTTTGACGCGCTTGGCAAACACCGCATCAAGTGTTGTAATTTCAACATTTCCGAACCTAATCGAAATACCACCGTTCTGATTATTGCTGTCTGTCCGTCTAGGCAGAATAATCTCCGCCGTAAGTTGATACCAAATCCGATAACCGTGTTATTTTCCAAACCGAGTGTAACCAAGGTTACACGCCGCTCCGAATCCGATAACCGTTTTATTTTCCGATCCGATAGTGACTTAAGTTACACACCGTACCGAATCCGACAACCGTTTTATTTATTTGGTATCAGTTTTATTTAGTTTTGCCAAGTTCTTCACACCTACACTCTAACGCATCATGTAGGCATGATTATTGCTGTAGATAACCGCTTGCTTTTGCCTGGTACTCGCACGCTGTCCGTTTTTTTAAATTACTTACTTGTGAAGTTTTTTCCGCTTACTGTTTTTTAATACCGCTTTTACTACTGTCTTCACCGTTTACTTGCTTACCACCGCTTGCTTCCGCATTAATGAGTAACTAGTAGCTAACTAGCTTCTCACCGCCTGGTTACCAGTCACAAAATGGCGCCCGAACTGCTTAGATCAAATTAAACTAAAATGACATATCTTAAGTTTTTATATTTGATGTACAAAAAACTCCGTATTTTGGTACCTAACCGTTTTTTATTGTTTTGTAAAAATTTCATTGTATGTTAATAAACTTTATTCTTTACCGACATCTGCCTTTTACTGTTGAATGTGAGTGAAAGTCTAATCTGCCGTCCAGACCCCTGGACATACCATGTCTTCACTGTGGCTACTGCAACAGGCTGCGTTTAGGAGGCTAATGTGGGACCTTTGCCCCACGCAAAAATTGTAAAGGTGGCGCTCGAGATAACCGAAATATAGCTCAGCGCCAAAGTGACGCTTCCACTTGCCTATGCGCTAGGCGACTGGATGAAAGCACGTCACAAAATATATAGGGAGTTCCATTTAAAAATCGAAAGTTAGTGCCACTTCCGGCGAAACCGAAAGTGAAAAAAAAATCAAGTGTATGTCAAAAAGTGTCGCTTATTATGTATGTAGCACATCCTAAATTTCAATCAATTATCTTCAAAAGTACAGGAGCAAAGGGGGTATACCATGATCCTGTGACACCCGGTATAGGCTCCATTACTAGTTAGGCGACAATCGATTTTTTCATTCAGTCAACGTCAAGTCATGAACTTGGAAATTGTCTTGGTGTTTGCATGAAACATCGTGTGAGTGGTTTTATGCCTTTCTGATGAGCTCCAGAATAAGGGCGAAAAACGTTTCGAAGGCTTAGCATTTCCAAGAAACAGAATGATAGATTTCATGAAAATGTAATCCATTAGAATGAAAATTTCCTAAAGACAAGGTATGTAAATAAGTTTATTTTAGGCTTTTGTTCTCATTTTTAACTGAATCTTCATGATCGTAAGGGGTTATGTAGATACTAGTTTACTCTGCATAGCCGTAGGGGACTATGTGGAAACTTTACAAATAGTTTTTCTTTTTAGTTTTCATAGATAGTTATTTTTTCTGCTGTTTGAAAAATCATGTAAAGAATATGTTTCAATTAATATACAAACTGTACAAGGTTATTACTCCAATAATCTATTATTTATTTGCCCGAACTCTTTTTGTCGTATTTTTAACTAAATCGGGTTGCGTTTTTTTTTTACAATTGGAGTGTAATGTCTCACTTTTTCTCTGTGTAAAAGTATAAATTTATATTAAAATTATATTAAAAATTTTTAATGAATAAGTTAAATTAAAAATATATACGTTCATGTTTCACGAACATAACATGGTTGAAATCAATATCGCGCAGTTAGAAAATGTAACTACAGGAAAAATAAAACAGTATTGAAGCTGAAACTAGTTTTGCGGAAAACGACCAAATCGCTAACGGCTAAAAATGTCAATTAAAAGTAACAGGCGGAAAATTAAATTATCCGAGAAACAAAAAGATAAAACGCTTGTGCGACTTTGGACTATCAACTAAATTATGGAAAAAGTGGACACTCATGTTAGCTCAGTTACTAAATTACTTAATTTATATAAAACTAGCATTAGTATTTACAGGATGTATTTAGTAAAATTATTTCCGTTCTAAAAATAGACCTTTATTATCTGGTATTATTTACAAATGACCTCAATGACAATTTATTCAATGCTATGCTATATCTGCCAAATCGGCTACAAAAATAACATTCAGATCAAGACAAAGTACTCGCCACGTGTCACAGAACTAAAATTATCCTCGAATAATTTCGCATATATAAATATGTGTCTTGGCGTATAAACATTTTTTAATAAAAAATATATATCAAAGGAAATTTTAATTCAATAGAAATAAAATAATATTTCGAGCAATAAACAACCGAGTAAAGTTAATTAAGTTGATATTTTACTGTTATTTAAGAAATTCCTATGTATAATATTGAAACAGTTTCTGTATTATTTCAATTCGGTTTTGATGCTTACGTCTGAAGGTGCTGGCATCTTGTGCGATAACAGTTCGATGCTACGATTCGACGCTGACGACTTGAATATTCTTGACGTATTGAATCGTTTCGCTTCGTGCAGCTGCACTGTCTATCCACTTTATTGGGTGCGGATAGTAGATTCATGGTTGTCAGCATAGTCGGATGTGACGAGAATATAACCAATATTTTACTACTTTAAATAAAAAGTAGTTACCACAAACAACTGAACAGTGCACTCATATACGATGAGTATTTACTCATCGCAGGCCTCGCCAACGACGTTGGCATCTTCAAGAAAGGATTAAAACTAAGTACAACTAAATATGTGCTTATTTTTTACCGAGATAATGTCATTGATGAACAAATTCAACCAACTCTGTAATCAAAGATTCTGAACTCTGTCATGGTTCAACGAACAACTATTAATAAAGCGGATTATTTGGATTATAAAGTTTGCCTGTATTCATACCATATTTACATTTTACAATTTCTAAGCTTTCAAAATTAAAAAAAAATTCTGATCCATGGACTAAACCTATCATGCCGGAATTTTTTTTGTGTGCTGAAATTGAATTATCAATTTAAATACCTTCTGCCGCGTAAATTTCGAGTCAGTTCCTGTTTCTATTGCCAAAATATGGTTTTCTGCCAAATTTCGACGTAAAATGTGTTTATATGAGAAGTCATTATCCCAAAACATGATAAAAATTACTATTTCCTATGTATTTTTGGGCGATAATTCGTCCTCAAAGAGGGGCGCTCAGTCCTCTTGTAGCATTTGAAAAAGCTACATTAATAATTTCAGTTTGAATACAGTAGATTAACCCATTAGCTCATTTGTTTGATAGGCAACCACTCGTACTTCAAAGGGGCATAGCAGGTTGCATATCTGAAATTCTCAACAAGGAAAGAAAGCGTGTTTTCTTTTATGTATTATTTTTGAGTCGGAGGTGTTACTCACGTATTCTTGTTGTTGGGATATTACACAATGGTGTAATTCAGTCTTTAAATTACAAGCCCTTTTTGTTGGCGCATTTTTATTGGCTAGAGAAAGTGTTCTCTAGATGTTCAAGTTGGCAACGCGGAGGAACTGTCAAGCAGATTTCCGTCGAGGAGATTCATTTTCGACAGCGACGAGAGAGCTGAAGGCGGCGGTCCCGGTTTTGTAGTGAAGAATTTGGGTTTTACATCGTTAACACTGAAAAGGGATTTGATTTGATGTACCCAGTGTTTCTTTACCGTCCTGTCAGAAGCATTTTGTAAATTCCAGGGAGGAATTTTGTTTCTTGTCGTAATCTGATCGCCACGTGCTCGTGAGTTATGCAATACTCTCTATAGGAGGTAAGCTTTTATTTTACTTAGTTGGTGTTCTATTTAGTTCTTATTTATTGTAAATATTACAGAGTGTTTGGAGGGACTGGCCCTTTGAAAATAAGTTATGTTTGGAGAGGTTTATGTTCAGAATGAATGGTGCTGCCATTTTGGTTATGTAAGGGGGCCCAGCATTTAGAGGAGTAATAGGAGGAAGTCTGTTACTCAGATGTTTGGTTTATGTGGGTTCTGCTGACATTTTGAGAAGTTTTGGTTGGAAAGTTGTCCACAGCAGTCTCCAAGAGATTTGGGCCGAATTTTGGGAGCGACGCGGAGTGTAGTCGTGAGCAACGTAGAGAACATCTTAGGAAGTGGTGATAGGTCACGCTGTAGTCGTCAGAGGAAACGCCAAGGCTCCAATCAGGTTTTATGTTATGTTACATTTTAGTTACATAATTTTATAGAAATTGTTATAGTTTCATTCAGTGATTTTTTGTTGAAATATTAGAGTAAATTACATAACGATATGGCAACTACACACCTAGCATGATAAAGTATCTTAAGATGTTTTACTGTAAGTAGCGCATGGTACCACGTGATACTAATTTACCTTCTACTATGTCACACATGAAGCATTTTTAATAGAATACACTTAAAGCCGTAGTTGCATTTCTATAAAAACAGGTCAAATCACTGAAGTAATTTTAGAGGGGGTCATTCATGCAATTTTGAATTTCTTTTGCATATACAGATCATGTTTAGGGAATAATAGTGAAACTACTTGTTTTTTATTGTTGTATATCTCATGTGTGTCGTAATAAATGTCTAATGTCTACATATTCTTATTATTTGCACCGGTACACCTGATATTTGTTTAAATCTTGAGATTTCATAAAGTAAAATAGAGTTTTGATATCATAGAGATATTTTGAGAATTCCATCGCATGGTTGCTAGTAACTTAATTTTGTTCCGTGCTGGCAAAATTATTTAAATCATATTATGTAACATACAGCTGGTGGCGCCCTTTTGAGTGTCCACACACAATCCTAACCCATGGCCCTATGCTCTCCCCCAAAAATCGGAATGACATGTTTTAATATTTAGGTATCAAAATATGTTACACTCTAGAGGGCAATAAACGGCAAGAAGCGCAAAAAATCAATTTTATTGAAGAAAGCTGTGTTTTCGTATGTATTTTTTAACCACGGTTTGTTGCTGACCACAGAAGGGGTAAAAGCTTCCAAAGATTTGCCATCTACACTCGTTAGATTTAGATTCTTTAGATTTTAGTTAGAGGAGCTGGCGATTGGCCTTGCCTACTGCTACCAGTAGAGATCTATTAAGGGGCAATAGAAACAGAAACTGTCAACGTAATTCAATGATACCTACAGAGCATCAAATTAAATTTGGTGATCTTCTGTAATCATGATCCCTTCATTATTACAGAAGATCACTAAATTTAATTTGATGCTCTGTAGGTATCATTGAATTACGTTCACAGTTTCTATTTCTATTGACCCTTAAGTTTCTATCCACCCCGTTCTACCAGGTATGTATTTATACCGCGTATTAAACTAAACCAAGAGGGGCAATAATATTCATAATTCAAAATGCCAGAAAGACATTCCGTCTTTGGGATTCACATTATTTAATTAAACTATCGTCTATAATCATTCTTTCCAATATATACTGAAATGACAACTTCTCACTTGTTGTTATTACCAAAATAACTTAGTTATTTTTCACTGGGTGAAGAAAAGTACCTTTTTCACCTAAAAATGTATTATGTTCTTTTATTAAAAAATGATTAGAATAAACAAGTAATACATGTTTTCATGCTACTACTTTATATTTATCACTTAAATGCAAATTTTCACTTATCTAATAGAACTATAAAAAATATCTATCTTGGTATTTATGGGTATTTAAAATGTGGAATTGCATAAAGTTATTTAAAACTATAACACAAAAAGTAAGACGTACTATGTCTGTGGTATATATTATAATACAGTTTTGAATGTAGAGATTTGTAATTTGAAGAACTCGTAATAGACATAAGATTCAAAAATCTTTTGCTTATTAATATTTTTTAAATGACAGATTGTCTTTAATTGTTATAAAGGGGCGCGTATTACCACCACTTCTCTTTAACAACATATCTCTGAAAATAAATAATTTTCAACCTGAAAATTTCCCGTTTAATTTAACTGAAGCATATAATTTTAAAAAAGCCAATTATCCCCTTTTGTACAATTGTTTATTTCATACAGACTGGTCATTTTTAACTGAACTAAATGATGTTAACTTAGCATGTACCGCTTTTTATTCAAAATTAACAGAGATTTTTGATAAATTTGTACCCAAAACTCTTCCTAAACAGACCAAATATCCACCATGGTATACAAATAATATTGTAAGAGACATAAAGAAGAAAAATACTATTAGAAAAAAATACAAGCAAACAAAAAACTATGATTATTATAACGAATTTAGGAATATAAGAGAGAAAATTAAACAGGATGTGAAACAAGCATATGACAATTATTTACTTAATATACAGGGTAACATAAAAAATGATCCGAAAAGATTTTGGTCGTATGTAAATAGTAAAAAAAGATGTTCCTCAATTCCAGACAATATTCTATATAATAATGTTCAACATACAAATCCTCAAGATATTGTTAATGCATTTGCGACCGTCTTTCAAGCAGCTTATTTAAATCCTAATACAAATAGTAATAAAAATTCCCCCTGCGGTGAGATAAATAGTAGTAATTTATGTGTAACAACCTTTTCGGAATTGGACGTGCTGAAATCTCTTAAGAAAATTAAACCTAAATTTACCAAGGGCCCTGATAATATACCTGCCTTTATAGTAAAAGACTGTGCACACATTTTTGCTCGGCCGCTTACAATAATTTTTAATTTATCCCTAAAATGTCAGATATTTCCTGACGTGTGGAAATATTCTCGTTTATGTCCCGTGTACAAAAAAGACAACAAAAATAACGCGGAGAATTATAGGCCAATAACAATCATTTGCAATTTTGCGAAAGTTTTTGAGTTTACCTTGAGTATGCCACTAACAAGGCACGTGCAAGGTCAAATTGTAACAAACCAGCATGGATTTGTATCCGGCAGATCCACTGAGACTAACCTCACCTGTGTCACGCAATACCTTTCTGAAAAATTGGATAATAACAAACAGGTTGATATTATCTATACGGACTTTTCCAAGGCGTTTGATCGCCTGGATCATGGTATTCTGATACAAAAGCTTAGCAAATTCGGACTATCAGTGTCACTATTAGATTTAATTACCTCGTATTTAGGAAATAGGCGGCAGTATGTAGAATACCATGGTTTCAGGTCATTCGACGTCTTGGCTAGCTCAGGTGTCCCGCAAGGATCTGTACTGGGACCACTTTTCTTTAATATCTTTATTAATGACATTGTCACAAATATTGACGTTGAAAGCCTGTTATATGCGGACGATCTAAAAATCTATTGTGTAATTGAAACTGATGAAGATTGTGACAAGCTTCAAAATAACTTGAATAAGATAAATGATTGGTGTCTACTAAATCAACTACCTCTCAATGTATCCAAATGTAGCGTATTTACATTTTGTAGAGCACGCAATTATATTAATTTTAATTATCATTTAAATAACCAGCAGTTACAAAGACCTGATACAATTAAAGATCTGGGGGTGACCTTTGACAGAAGTCTAAGTTTCAATGAACATATAAATTTAACTGTATCATCAGCTTTAAAAAGCCTAGGATTTGTAATAAGGAATTGTAAGGGTTTTAATAATACGGACATTATGAAATTATTGTACTACTCCTTTGTGCGATCAAAATTAGAATATTGCTCACTGGTATGGTCCCCGGGCTATGCTACGTATATAAAAAGTATTGAAAACATTCAGCGTCGTTTTGTTAAGTATTTGTGTTTTATAGAAGATGGCAATTATCCCACAACTGGTTATTCACAAAACCTCATGTTAGAAAGATTTGATATGTCGAGTCTAGAAAATAGGAGACTAGCACGCTCTGTAATATTTCTGCATAAAATTATTCACAATATATCTGATTGCCCGTCTATTTTGGAGCAACTGTGTTTTCGTGTACCTCGTATAGGAAGCAGAAATCGTGAAACATTCTATCTTGCTACTCCCCGAACAAATTTACTAAAACTTTCACCTGTACATTTTATGTGTAAAAATTATAATTCAGTGCAAAATGAGCTTGATATATTTAATTGTAGTCCTGCATCAAATAAAAGATTACTATGCGTATAACCCCATTTCCCTTATTGCCGTTTACATGTTTTTTAGAGTTATGTGATATGTATATATTATTTTAAGCCAGCTTTTTCTTAGTATTACATTTGTATTTTGTTTCTTCACAGTACGACACGTACTGTGAATTTAGTATATATAATATTTATACTGTTGGTGCTTACTAGTGTAACATTCCCACCCTTTAATTGGTTTTCTGTTGGGTGGTTGTATCTAAATAAATAAATAAATAAATAAACAAGGACTGGCAAGGTCAAGTAGTTATGGAAGGAACATATGTTTCTAACTTGAGATTTGCATCATACCACCTTGGTTGAAGCGAGCGAGAATGAGCTCATGGATGTACTTAACAAACTCCAAGCAATAAGCTCTGAGTACGGCTTAAGTGTAAATTACAATATAGCAAAAATTATGATTGTGGACCGAGCAAATGAAAACCATCCAGGTACGTTAAAGATAGGTTATTGTGAGGTAGTAAATACAATGGTTTACATTGGAGCCATTGTAGACAATACCGAAAGCTGCGAATATGATGACCAAGAATGCTAATGGCAAAATCGGAAACCACCTACAGGAATATCACTTAGCTCATAAAGATCAGACGCCAATGTTAATTTTTTTTCTATTTCTTTACGTTTCTGAGACATGGAGTTAAGGTGGTCTGGAGAGATTTATGGCAAGTTCCCTGGACAGCCCATCACACCAAAAGCTTGATTCTTCAAGGAATACGTTCCCCAAAACGATTCTCCGGCATAACAACAATAATAATAATATTTATCAATTTATGTGGAGCTGTACATATACAGAGAGATATAACGTCAAAAGTACATCTAAATACAAAAGTCGCATAATACATAAAGAATATAAACTATACGAAAAAGCATATATAAAATGTAGAAATACAAAATAACATTTTAAGAGTATACAAACATATATAGAAACTAGTGTAAACAATGAAAGTTGTGTTAAATATGACAAGATATGAATTAAGTATAAAAAGTAGTTAAAAAACAATAAAGTAATATATTACATCACTATCACTCGAAAGTTGCAGATAAAAATTCATCAATGATATAACAACCAACATGATTTTTACTTTTCTTAAAGAAACTATAAATTGCCACTGTTTTCACATTAGTGGCCTCTTGCTATGCAATTTGATGCAGTAGTAATTGGGGGAATAATTAAGTTTTTTCGTGATACCTTTTCCAACTTTTTTTTAAATATAGAAATAAGAAATATTCCAGGTAGAAATTATCAATAACAAAATTATCTATTGATCTGTTTAAGTGTCATTTTCAAAATTAAAAAAAATGAAACACAAAGAAACCAACTTGCTTTTTTAAGCCCAAATATCTTTTCGATAATAAGCAAAATTAAAAAACATTTTGACGCAGAGTTCGACTTAAAATATTCTTGATACTTTTAGCTATAATACGCTGAATTTTCAACTCATTCGTATATTCGTATGAAAAAAACTTTGAGTTTAAATGAGTACATCGGTTTTCTTAGTTTTTTGAAAATTTTGAGGTTAGATGTATTTTTTTTATCGTAAAATTCGAACAAATCGATGGACAATTTCTTATCTACCACTTTTATCCGAATGTTTTTTATAACCCTTAAAAAGAAAATTAGTTTTTGTTCTAAATGTATGTTTGCAACCTCGAAATCTAGTGATTAAAAAGCAACTATATCATGTCTCATTTTAGCATAACGGTTTTTGAGTTGTTAAATTATTTCAACAGCATTTGTTAACATTTCGTACTGGTAAAACTATGACAGCATCCCTAAATGACGATATTTATCATTTGTTTAGAATATCACATACCTAAATTAGCTAATTATACAAACTGGAAATGGGAGTCTGGGTTGTGAAATAAATTATATTTTGAGTTCACGTACTTTTTTCAATTGATTCTGTGAAGCTCTAATGGCACATATTATATCGCAATAAGGGTTCTGTGAAAGACAGACACCATTACTGTAAAAAATGTAAAATGGGTATGATTTATTGTGGACATAAAGCTCCTGTGAAAGATTTATTAAATATCAGAACTGAGAATTTGTTGCCGTTGGAATAACGTTTTTAATAAAAATCATAACACCAACTTGGTGTAGACATCGTTGAGAGGCAATTTGTGAGGTTACTTCGATTTAAATTGTTTATAGGTAATTTATTTTAACAATATGCTACTCCGCTACATAGGAATAAATGTAAATGAGTAAATACTGTACTTTACTGAAAAATGTATGAGGTATACAGTACACAGGGTATTACACATTTTCCTTAATAGTAGAGTGCTCGCGTTAACAAAAGTCGCTTAGTTTTCGATCCCGTTGGCACTTTTAGAGTAAAATGTATGACCTTGTCAGATATGTTACTTATGCCCTGTGGATTACGAATCCACTTGTCGTCAAAGAATCGTCATGAATATAAGGGCGCAAATCAAAATTTTCTAATTAACTACACCACGCGATAGAGTCAATCATGAAGCGTATTTTATCCAAAAATCATTAAATTCTCTGTAGAATTTCTATTTTTAAAATAAATAAGGAAACGAACTTTTGCATAGGCTTATATGGCAGTAAAAATCAAAAATCCTCATTTTCTCTGTTCGACTACGGCTGAAAATTAATTATTTTTCGTCTACTTTTCCATTCCCACGACGATATCTCCCAAACTATTATATTTATCAAAAAAATATATTCTTTATAAAATATTTGCCATATATTCCAGATTACAATGGTTTTTAAATCAGATTTTTTGAGAATTTAATAACCAAAATATTTAATAATGTGTAGCGTGATATCAATTTTCGAAGCTTATCAGCGGCATGCGTTCGTTGCAAATTCTCGCTCTCCCACTCTTTAAAACTGTTTCAACACACCCCACTTCGCACCCGCTCTGGCCTACCGTTAGATAGATTGGCGCATATAAGCTCTCGTGGTTCATAATATTTTGAAATTTATATCTTGAAAATGATTATTACTACGAAATAAATGTAAGTATATTTGTAGAATATTAATTCAGTATTACATGGACTTGCATAAAAATTATGGCCTGCCTAAAATTATTGTGTAATAGATTAACACTGGTGTGTATTTTAAATTTTCTACCATGTAGGTAACTGATGTATATGCTTTTTAGAAGAAATTAAAATGAAAAGTACTACTGATAGCACAAGTTCTGAAAGTAAGATTGAGAAAAATATAATTTAATGTAAAACAGATTCGTAACATATTAGCTTAATTTGTATGAAACCGGGCCCTGTAATCAAAGGTTTTGAGAAATCGTTTGCAACATTTACTGATTGTTTAAAAATCTATGAAAAAATAAGTTACCAAGGAGAAGATGATCTATATCCTAGCATTATGTCATTCAAAAAAACAAACAATTTTGACTGGTTTGGCACCGAAATTTCTATTCTAGTTTTATTAGCCAAAGAAATATAGAACATTTAAGAAGATAAATAGAGAAATAAATTGAAAAGAGTTCAGATGGACCCAATGCCCGTCCATCAACTTTTTCCTATGTGCATTTTCGTAAAACAATTTTTTTAAATAGATAAATGTACTTTTGTCAGAAGTACAACAATAAAGCTTTCTCAAGTAATGACCACGGAACCAGAAAGAAAAGTAAGACTACTAGCCGACCAGAATCCCATAATTTTCGAAAAAATTTGTGCTAACGATTTAATACCTATGGAAATTGAATATCATATTTCATGTTTCTAAAGTCGCTATAGACAATGCAGAGGTCTATCTAAGAATAAAAATAAAAGTGGAAAACGGACAGACAACGAACGGAGTTCTACTAAAATATGTAAAATTCTTGAGAAACGGTTTTTAAAGCAAAAAGGGTATGGTACGTCGTCAATTTATGATGAGAAGTATCTAGAATGGATAGATACAGGTCTAAAAGAGAGATCAGTAGACTACTTATAAATACATTTACAGGCAAAGGAGTCAAAATTGTTAAATCTACAAAGAGAAACGAAAAATATAATTCAGAAAACGAGGCATGAAACTTTGCATTTTCTATTGTGACTTTAGAAATATATTAAACATGATATTTAGCTTCTATAGCATTTAAATCGTTAGCACAAATTCTTTAGAAAATTATGGGATTTTGGTGGGATAATAGTCTTGTTTTTCTTTCTGCGTTCCTAGTCATTACTTGAGAAAGCTATTTTATTGAAAAAAAAAAATCATTTTACGCAAGGACACGCCTGAAGAAGTTATTGGATATGCACTCCATCCATCTGAACTGTTTTTAATTTTTTTCTCTTTCTCCATTTTTCTCCTTCAATGTTCCATATTTCTTTTGCCAGTAAAACTAGAACAGCAATTTCGGTGCCAAACCAAACAGCCAAAATGATTTGTTTTTCGAAATCGCATAGTTCTAGAATATACATCATCTTCTCTTTGGTTACTTATTTTTTCACGGAGTTTTAAACAATCAATAAATATTGCAAACGATTTATCAAAACCTTTGTTTACAGGGGCCGGTTTCATACAATTTAAGCATAATATTTTACGAATCTGTATTTCTTTAAATTTTATTTTTGTCTCAATCTCACTTTCCGAACTTGCGCTATCAGTAGTACTTTCCATTTTCATTTCTTCTTCAGTTACCTATATGGTAGAAAATTCTGTTAAAAAAATACATACCAGCTGAAAGTATCTTGCTAACATCGAACTGCCGAGTTTCTTATAACGTGTTAATACATTACACAAAAATTTTATGTAAGGCGAAATAACACTGAATTAATTATTAATTAAACAAATATACCTACTTATGTTATTCATTCCATAGTAATCATTTTCAAGATATAAATTTCATTAATACGAACCACGAGAGCTACTATGCGCCAATCTAACTAACGGTAGGCCAGAGCGGGTGCGAAGTGGGGTGTGTTGAAACAGTTTTAAAGAGTGGGAGAGCGAGAATTTGCAACGAACGCATGCCGCTGATAAGCTTCGAAAATTGATATCACGCTACACATTATTAAATATTTTGGTTATTAAATTCTCAAAAAATCTGATTTAAAAACCATTGTAATCTGAAATATATGGCAAATATTTTATAAAGAATATATTTTTTTGATAAATATAATAGTTTGGGAGATATCGTCGTGGGAATGGAAAAGTAGACGAAAAATAATTAATTTTCAGCCGTAGTCGAACAGAGAAAATGAGGATTTTTGATTTTTACTGCCATATAAGCCTATGCAAAAGTTCGTTTTCTTATTTATTTTAAAAATAGAAATTCTACAGAGAATTTAATGATTTTTGGATAAAATACGCTTCATGATTGACTCTATCGCGTGGTGTGGTTAGTTAGAAAATTTTGATTTGTGCCCTTATATTCGTGACGATTTTTTGACGACAAGTGGATTCATAATCTACAGGGCATAAGTAACATATCTGGTAAGGTCACATATTTTACTCTAAAAGTGCCAACGGGGGGAAAGATAGAAATTAATTTGCACTCTACTATAACAAGCAATTCGTTATTTGAGAAGATAAAAACCCATTTTTTAAATTTAATTTAATAACATAAATTATGAAATTATTTATAATCCTTGCAGTCGTGTTAGTAATTAATATAAAAGTCTGTCTATAAATAAGTATTAGGAAGCAGATATACACCCATCGTAAACAGTTGATACGGTAGATAATAAATTTAATTCACAAACCTTATTTACAACTACTACAGGCTTTGTAAAACAAATCTAGTTATTTTTTGAGAAACATTATAGTCTTTATTTCCGAATTTAGAATCACAGTTACCATTCTGAAATAATCAAGGCGCTAAATACATACACATGTCAGTGTGTTTAAGTCAGAAATGATTTATCGCATTTGCAACGAACGTGATTGATTGATCGTTAGTCAATTATTCACAATAAACGATTCACAAGATCACAATTCATTATTTCTATATCGCTATCATATACACCACCGTGAAACAGCCAGTGAATGGATGATAAAATGTATAGCTATAGACTGCAGTGGCAAGCGTCGTAAACAAAATATTTAAATATGTCAGTGTTAAACAAATTAATAACGACGCGCGGCGTGGAGTTAGGGTGTGAAGATTCTTATTATTAACCTAAAATATATTGTCCTGATTTAATTACTTCCATAACTACGTTGTAGAGTGGACGTATAGTAATCGTAAAAAAAATCATGTTTTGTTGCTTGAAATAGGTCTAGAATGTCATGAAACGTGGAAATTTGAGCTAAAAAAATTCTGTCTTTCGGTCGGTCACACAGTGGTCCCAAATCGGCTAGAGAGCGCAATCTTGTCGGAAACGAACAATTTTTTTTTAAATAAAGCTTACCAAAATTCCAACAAAGTCCCCGAGGTTCAAATTTTTAAAAAAATTTGTTCTTTTTATTATTTTAAGGCAAAAAAAAATTTTTTTAAATAATTTTTGATATGGTATACTTACTAAATAATTAAAATTCTATGAGCAGTAATATTCTAGTGTAAATGTAGTATCATGACGTTTCAGTTTAAAGAGACTTGGATGAGAAATCTGGATGTGGAAATAGTGATTCCTTAGGCAACGGTTTCTTTAGGGAATATCCACTTCCACGTGTTTATGCCAACCTCAGTGAAAAGAAAACCTATTACGGTTGACTCGAATAAACATTAATAATAGTGATTTTTACCGGTTCTTTTGTGGTCTAGTCAGAATCAAAATTAGTTATTTTTCCATATTAGCACTTATAAAACAAATCTACGTAATACATATTAAATAACAATAACTAAAACATATCCAAAAAAAAGGAGGTATTGGTATCAATAGGAATGAAGTTTACATATAGGAAATGTATAAGAAAACTGAAAATCACACAAATTTTTGCGAAATTTTAATATCATCTTTAATAAAAAGTTTATAATTTCTCGTCCTGATTCTGTTTTGATAACAATACCGTATTTCCTGTCGAAGATAGCTAGTTTAAATAGGATGTATTCATACCACATTACACATTACACTAAATATTAGAAATTTTGTATTTTCTCAACGGTGGATTGGAAGAAGAGGACACATTGTGTATCCTGCTCGCTCTCCTAATTTCATGCCTTTGGAACTCTACTTTTGGGGGTACATCCATCAGAAAGTGTACAATAATAGACCATAATTCTCGTTTAATAGTAATTTACACACAAGCCGTACTTAAAGCTTATTGTTTAAAGATTGCCTAGCAAGTGTTGTTCTTCCTTACTTGCTCTAACTAAGGAGGTCAGTGACATTTTTCTGTTAATATTTGAAAACTATTTACTGATAGAAAATATAGGATAAAAATAGATCAAACTTTAAGTAGCCCTCTGGTTATCTCTATAGGTGTTCCACAGGGTACTGTGTTGGAGCCCTGTGTTATTTCTCGTACATATCAATAAAATTGGACACTTATTAAAAAATGGAACTATAATTTCTTACGAAGATAACACTGCTAAGTATCATATTTTCAGGTACAAAGTTGACTGAGATATACGAGAAAGTAGGTCTTTAGGTTGCTAGTTTTCCCTTTTTTTTCCATTGATATAAGCCCAGAATTTATTGGGTTCAGATGTGATATTATTTTCAATTCGATTTGTATAAATTTGAAATGCAATTTTAATATCCGACTTGGTTTGTGATCTAAGTCTACGAAATTCCGTTAGCGATTCATTATTACCATGGCGTTTAAATAATATAAATTTCTTATGCTTTAGCTTTATATATTTACATATTTATATTTAGGTGTTGATGTTGATCAGCATCTGAGGTGGAATAATCATAGCAATTTTATAGTAATAATACTTCACAAGCTCTTTTATAAATTTCATGTGTTAAGATCTAAGCAATAAACTAGTAATAATTTTATACAACGCCTTAGTCGAGTCTATAGTATCTTAATACTGTATAGTAGTTTGGGGAGAATTATACAATAATGCAGTGTATAACCCTATCGGGAGTCAAAATACTATATTAAAAATAATTAAAAATTAATTAAAAAAGAAAGAGAGAATGTACTCCACTAATTTACTATATAAGCACACGAATATAATGAATATCAGAAGTTGCTATGTGTAAGGTTGTTTAAATTTCATCGTGAAAAATTAACATCTATACCAATCTATCACCCATAATTATCAAAAACTAGAACAATAACAAACATATCGCTGAAAGTTTCGTTTCAAACTGAATTGCATACTCAGAGATATATAACATATTTTTCTCCTCAATTTATAATATCCGGCCCCTTAAAATTAGACTCTTTAGAAATAAAATTAAAAAAATGAATATAGAACGTAAAAATTTTATAAGAAATAATTACAAACTATTTATCGGTCTTTTCTAAAATATGTTTATAAAGACATCGCTGTCGCTGTCGCTTTACGATATTACTCTAACAATAACAAAATTATGAGTTCTACAATTAAATTTTACATCTAAGTATGTTGTTCAAGGGCCATGCATAACACAAATATGTTTTCTGATTCGCTTCAGATGCAACTTAGAGTGCACATTCCTTTATTAAATCATAATATATACAAATTCATGTCTTATGTTATATGTTATATGTTCGAAATAAATTCAATTTGATTGATCTGATTTGATTTGTTTAAAGAATTATTAAGACACATTTCCAAACTTCTAGTCTCATGTAAGATTCACATAATATCTATAATTTTTTTTTTTTGTCATGATTAATAAATTTCTTAAAGTTAATATAAATTATTAACAAATAAAGTAGGAGAGATTTAACGATTTATGACTAACGATAAAGTAAACGAGTTCGACAAAAACTACCGAGAAACTGGAAACCTAAAAGAAGCGATATTAATAATTGCGTAAGGTAAATAAAAGTGATATAAGGCAGGCACTTCGAAAATAAACTGACTGAGAAAAGTCATTGATAGCGCCCATTATTGATTAAATGTGACATATCACCCACCGTCTACGGGTGACATAGAAATATAAGCCTAGAACCTCAATTAATTCCGAGCCCGTGTTCCTCTTGAAGCCTAAAATAACTTTACACATAAGTACGTTTCACTTTATAAAAAATTCATAGCTGTGTATCCGAAATATATCTCACTGGAACCTCTCCATTGTATAGCATTTTAAGTATATCGCATGTCCTTTGGGTTTTTGAACGCGGAAAAAATATCGACTTGCAGACAGCTTTAAAAACTTTACGATACTCTTACTTATTTTATTCTTTCCAAGTAAAACTTCTGACACTGATAAACGGAAATGTCAAAAGCTTGTTTTCAACCCAAGTTAATATTTATATGATTTAAGGCACTGGTAGAATATCGCGTATCATCATATATTTAATAACTGATAGACCTGATCGAACGATAGTTTATATCGTACAGATTGTTCGAGTGAATTTGTATGTTAACCAATATTCCCATTTTGCGACGTTACCGAATTATTAAAGATTGAAGTTGAAATAAAAATATATAGGAACACAAAAATCAAAAAATATATTTTTCAATCATCACAGTATTTTCAAGTTCGGGTGCTAAAAATAAAAACGTTGGATGGTAACATAAAACATCACTTTTCTCTTTCGTAACTACTCTAGATGGTCCTTTTGTAATAAATTTCCACTATGTTTAATTTTTAGTTATAATATTTTACACCCCCCTCCCCATCACCCCCCCTCTACTATTAAGGGGGTTGACAAAATAAAATTGAGATATTCACTTGAAATTTGTTACACGTATGTATTATAACGACACCTAGAACTAGAGTGTATTTTGAGATGATAGAGTATATTTTGGGATGAATCTAGCAATAGTACAGAAACTTGAGTTTTGGTGTATATACTTGTGATATCTCCTCACTCGATGTTAGATACTGTATAAGAAAATTAAATGTCATCGGTATCTACGGATTTCTAAACTATTTAGAGAAAATTTAGGACGCCGGAAGATAGAGGAGACCGAGGCTTATATGTTAAGGAATACCTTTTAAATATGTGTGCATATTCTGTTCAGGAATATTTTGATTACAGGAATAATTGCTAGATGTGTCTATAGTTTATTTCATTATTTTAATATAACATTAGCATTTTAATGTGTAAGTAGTTGTGGTATTTTCATGTATATTTCATTTTAATGTGTATGTGTTTTGTATATACAGGGTGATTCACGTAGGAAATTCATTAGAAGTTTTTCAACTTGCAGTTGATTAGAAACTTGAAATTTGGTATGCAGCCATAATGGATCATTTTCAGTCCTCCAACTAACAAATTATTATTAACGAACAAGAACAATGTTGACGAAATTCTGTCAGTGAAAACGGTGCACACATTGAGCATTTGTATTGAAATAATTATTTTGTTAATCTGTTTATTTGTTGTTATTTTGTTGTTATTATTTATTATTGCAATACGATTTTTGAATAAAAATTAAAATGAAATGATTGTTTCCAAAGCCTACTACCAATGAGAAAAAAAGACAATATTTTTTTCAAAAAATGCCAATAACTCAAAAACGACTATAGATAGACATACACAATGTTAATAAAAGTGGCCCTAAATTCAATTTTGCATTGATTTCTGTCGTCAGAAATGGTAGGCGCAAAGATGTGCTACGCAATCTGTTGAAAGTAGAATAATAGAATATTTGAACAAAAATATGGTGGTCACATTGAATATTTACGTCAGAATTTCGTTAACATTGTTCTTGTTATGAGAAGGAAAACTACTTTGTCTTCTACCACTAAAATTTATTGTAACATACACGTTACTGCAGTTTCGGTACTTTAACGTACCATTTTCAAACGTTGATTCAAATGAATGAATTTACAAAGGGTTGTGTTAATTTATACTAAGTACCTAATTACATTATTCTGGGTATTAATTTATCAGATATTAGAAAGCAATAAATATTAAGAATTTTGAATAAGTAATAAATTATGTAAATAAGTTTATAAGGGATTATTTTAATGCATTATTAAATTAAATATTAAGAATTTTGAATAAGTAATAAATTATGTAAATAAGGTTATAAGGGATTATTTTAATGCATTAAACAGGGTGGATTGATATAGGTCCAATTGGTCATTTAGAAGTTTATTTTCGGGATTTTTGTTATGTTTGATAATTTCTATTGATTCTAGTAAATTTAATTTAAAACCTTTATCTTTCACATGTAATATCTTTAGGTCGTTTACATCCGGAAATTTGTGATTTGTTTCTAAAATATGATTTGCAAAGTTTGAATCTGTTTTTTGGAAATTAAAACACCGTAAATGTTCTTTATATCTAATTTCGAATGAACGACCAGTTTGACCTATATACAAGGCATTACAATCTGGACATGTAATTTTATAAACTCCTGATTTTTTTAGAGGATCGGTTTTATCCTTAGCATTGTACAAAATATTGGATAATTTGAAAGCTGGTCTAAAACTAACTTTCAGGTTATGAGTTGACAAAATGTGGGTATATACCCACATATTAAAAGTAGTAACAGTAAAAAATACGTATCCCTAACATACTACGGTGACATATCTGAGAGAATTGGTAACATTTTGTCAACTCATAACCTGAAAGTTAGTTTTAGACCAGCTTTCAAATTATCCAATATTTTGTACAATGCTAAGGATAAAACCGATCCTCTAAAAAAATCAGGAGTTTATAAAATTACATGTCCAGATTGTAATGCCTTGTATATAGGTCAAACTGGTCGTTCATTCGAAATTAGATATAAAGAACATTTACGGTGTTTTAATTTCCAAAAAACAGATTCAAACTTTGCAAATCATATTTTAGAAACAAATCACAAATTTCCGGATGTAAACGACCTAAAGATATTACATGTGAAAGATAAAGGTTTTAAATTAAATTTACTAGAATCAATAGAAATTATCAAACATAACAAAAATCCGGAAAATAAACTTCTAAATGACCAGTTGGACCTATATCAATCCACCCTGTTTAATGCATTAAAATAATCCCTTATAACCTTATTTACATAATTTATTACTTATTCAAAATTCTTAATATTTAATTTAATAATGCATTAAAATAATCCCTTATAAACTTATTTACATAATTTATTACTTATTCAAAATTCTTAATATTTATTGCTTTCTAATATCTGATAAATTAATACCCAGAATAATGTAATTAGGTACTTAGTATAAATTAACACAACCCTTTGTAAATTCATTCATTTGAATCAACGTTTGAAAATGGTACGTTAAAGTACCGAAACTGCAGTAATGTGTATGTTACAATAAATTTTAGTGGTAGAAAACAAAGTAGTTTTCCTTCTCATATCGTCATGATTAACTATCACAAAGTAACGGCTTCCACAATCGATTTATTGTTCTTGTTCGTTAATAATAATTTGTTGGTGTTGTGTGTAATTAAATAAGAATCCATATTTTGCTTTAAAAATTATTACAACTGTTTTTTGTTTCCATGGTATACTTGATGAAGTAAGGAATCTCTCGGCAAGATAAGGTATTTCTTGATTTTTATTGAGTAACTCGATATGGCGTGAAGTTAGGTATAGGGAATGCTTAAGTAACTCACCCTAAAATTCAATTTTCTTTCGAATGGTGTGAAAAAATATAGTAGGTGCCGTTTGAAAAAATTGACTTTTTGACAATTTTTGATTGCGACATTTGAAAATCGACTGCGCCTATATGGTACAAAATGGGACCACCGATGGGACATCAAAAGTTAGCCTGGACTTCCAGCTAACTGCTTCACAAATTTGGTTTCATAATTTTGAAAGGTTTTCGTGATACAAATTTGTTCGTAAACTACTACAGCGGCAATTTTTTTTCAAAAAATTGGATATATGTCAAAAATTGTAATAGATAGGTTAATATAACTTCAGTTCTCTAAACTCAGAATTAGAAGACCGATCGAACCATGTAAAGAAAAATATAGGTTTCCATTTAAAATAAGAAAGTTGGTACCAATTTTTGGCACACCCTGTATAGTTGGGGGACTGAAAATTTTAGATAGAACGGGCATGATCGATTATGGCTGCATACCAAATTTCAAGTTTCTAATCCAACTACAGGTTGAAAAACTTCTAATGAATGGCCTACGTGAATCACCCTGTGTATGTAATTTCTTGACTGTCATATTTACTGCATTTATTATTTACTTTATGTACATATACGTGCAATGTGCATATATGCGGCTACATGTTTTTTGTATGCACGTGCATACTTATATGCATATTTAGACTATAAAATTTTGACTTGTCCTATAGCACTTTCTGTATTGCTATTATTGGAGGAATAGATTTAGTATTATTATTATTATTATTATATTGCATTATTTATTGAAATTTATTTCGAACGCGGTAAAAGTGTGGCAAAACGATTAATGAAGGCGATTTGTTCCGTTTTTATGTACTTTTGGAATTTAATATTGAAATTAAAAATGAACCATATACAGGCTATTGTTTTCTAGAAGAACAACTTCGAGTCCGGCCCTGGATTAATGTGTGTGTGTGATACAAATACTTATTCAAGATCACTAGTGAATGATATGAGCCAAATATGAACTTATTATTCCATTCCTTTTCAAAGTAACAACTGAAAGAAATTTTGACAAAAATACATAAGTATTTCTGCAACGAGGGTCCAACTAGCCTTTTCTATGGGTAATTATGATTACCCTAGGTGTCCTCTATCTTCCATTAAAGCATGTCCGTTTCCTCGTCAAACACCATGTATTTCGATAATTTATGTGTATGCTAAAATGTATAACTTGACCATACCAATGTTATTGCTGAATTTATGGAAATTGAGATTTACTTTTGTCACTATTATTGCTTAAGAATTTACAAAAACTTAATTAGGGTTACTTTCACTCCTAGTTAGCTAATGATTATTTGCACTGTCCAAGCCTGTATGTGTAAAAACGTACCTACAGTTTATGTTTTCAGCTTCACAATATTTATCGACAGGCCGCTATACACCGTAAAGTTAAAAATTCACAAAATTACAATCGAACCGGCGTTTCCCTTAAACCTCATCCTAAGCCTAAACTCAATTTTCCCCTCACTTTGCTCCACAATTCCTCATCGATTCTTTATAAAACAACTGATCTAAAGCACGTCCAAACCACCAGTGAAGCTTAATAACGCTGACATTTTGGTACTAAACAAATAAAACTGTTTTTAAGATGATAAACCAACAGATGTGTGTGTATACAGGCCAACGCATAGAGTTTACATATCATTAAACTGTCTGAAACTGGAAAGTGTGTAGCATTGTTAACTAGGGGTATCCCATTGGGATAAGAGGATCCTACAAAAAAATCATTTATCTAGTCCTTTTTCTGTCTAAGCACATATGAACGGGTAATGTAATGAATCATATCTGCAAAGCAGGAACCGTGTTTTGTCTCATATTTGGATAAAAACATTTTTTTTTTTTATTGTGAAGGAAGAAATGTTTACAAATATACCGCAAAAAACGTAGTATGCTGTAAGTTATATTATACTAAGACTTAAGAGTTATTTATTGCTCTGGCACTGTATAAACAATGTATGCCTATTTAGAATGATTCGATACACTAACGGAGATAAGTTAAATATAATTTTAATATACGTGGCATGTCGAAAACTTCTCGACACGCTACATGATTGTTTCGCTTACAATTTCTAAATAGACCTGTACCAGATAAGAAATCATTGGTAATACTGCTTAAATATAACAAGAAAATCATGGTAGTTTTGAGAAAAGTATTCGCAGCAGACGCAGGTGAGTCAGGAATGAGGAGAATACAGACTTAGTGTTAAATAATATTGTCAGCAGTCGTCAGTGTTCTCTATGGCAAATCACATCAGAGACTAATCTGTCGATATTTTTGCGCCATAGAATACACCATGCCTACAAATTGCAATCGGTCCATGATACAAGAGCTTGTGATTATGATTCTTTTTGAAGAATTTCCAGGAGAAGATTTAAAAGAGTTTTGTGAAGTAAATTTCCAGTATTATTAGAAACTGTCCTTCATAACCAAGTCAACATCTGGTTCCACCAGGATAGAGCACCAGTTCATAACTCAGGAATAATAAAATACCTTAATGAAATGTGTCCTCAGAGATGGATTGATATTAATGGTAGAGGTTCCTGATGTAAACTGTAGGACCTGCCATCAGGCGCCGGAGTCGCTTATGCATTTACTTTCTGCATGTCCGGTGTATGCGACTTCAGCCTACATCCAACACCATAACATGGCGTTACGGGTGCTGTACTATCATCTAGGGGCACTCATACGGGATAGACCGAACACCAGTGCTGCCTTACGTCCCCGGAGATATTGAGTCCGTTGTCGAAAACGAGAGATGCCGAATTTATTGGAACTACTCGTTTCCGACAGTCAGGCTAATTCATACCAACAAGCCTGACATAGTTCTCCTCGACCATCAAAACAAGGTGATGTTTGTGATCGAGTTCTCGGCACCTGCTGAGCCATACATCGCTTTGAAAGAGAAGGAAAAACGGACCAAATAGCGCGATCTCCGGTATGAGCTCCAAGTGCTGTACACAGGCTACTCGGTCAAGATGGTCGTCCTCATAATCGGTGTACTCGGAGGTATGAAGCCTACGCTGCTCTCAGGATTGAAGATCATACCAGCCTGTCAGAAGTCTGCTGATTGGTTGGCAGGCGAAATGCAGAAGGCAGTCATTTTGGCGTCCCTTCGCCTGCTTAGAGCACATGATTCTGGAATCTACAGTCACTAACCCTGCGAGATGTGAGGAGTGGCTGCGGATATATTGCTGGCGCTCTTTCCGTGTGATGTCGGAGGCCACGAAAGACTGTCCAGCGTCGGGAAACCGAAAAAAAAAAAAATAATAATAATAATAATAATAATAATTCGCTGGCGCTTCCCCCGTGAGAATATCGGAGACACGGGAGAACTGTCCAGCATCGCTAACGCGTAAAAAAAATAGTAATACAATAAAAACTTTGCTGAAAAGGAAGGCAAATATCAGCGAATTGGGCAAGAGATCTAGCAAATGTGGCATCAAGAACGGGTGACTGTAATCCCATTAATAATATCTACCACCGGAGTAGTCCCCAAAACTCTTCTTGCCACTTTAACAAAGCTTGGAATTGCCGATAAGATTGCGGCCATTCAGAAAGCAGTGATGTTGTCGACTAGCTCAATCGTCCGTTCGTTTCTAAATTCACCCCTGTAATCACAAGTATCTTTTGTCAGCCGATACTTGTTTGTGTACCCACTACTAGTGGAGATTCCATTCAATAATAATAATAATAAAAATAATAATAATAGTAATAATAAGGGTACGGAAAACGGACCGCCATGCGGCAGCCTCCACTGTACAGACAGAGGTAACTCTTCCTGACAGATGTTGAACGTGAATCTCAGGGCTAACCACTCTGAGATCCAAGTCTCTGGTTCCACTCAACAGAGCAAGGGCTCCCCACAATTAACCTCGCTCGGATGGGGGTCGGAGACCAGTTGGAGGAGCCCAACAGGATGGTCTTAATGACGACGAACGAGACAACGAACGCGGATGCTTTAAGTAGACGAGGGAACTCCGAGATGACCTGCTGACCTGCTATGAGAGTAACGAATCTTCGCGCAGAGGATACATGGCGCGATTGCACGAGATCTGGCGTGATTTGCACCCAAAGCATCGCGCCTTCTCTGAGCAACACCTCAGAGGTCAGGTCCTTCCTGCGTAGGACAATTTATGTAAGGGCACCCTGTCAGCAGGAAGAGATGCAAGCCGCACCTCCACCGCGGTAAATAGCTGCTGTCAGGGAACAACCTAGAGAGTGCACTAATGTTAACTTAAGGACTAGGGTTAGTTAGCCTTAATAGCAGGACTACCCTAAAGCCACAAGACCTGGCACGGATGGACGCTGTCATCGATGAGGAACTACCAGAAGATGCCGACATTTGGCAGATCAACACTGCCGTGTACAACGCTGCTAGCCAGCTAGTTATCCGCGAAAGGGCAACCAGAGCCTTAAGCGGTATTGGAAAAGTTAAGCGGCGCATACAAAAGAACGAAGGCAAAATACAGCTGGCCTTAATAGCAGGACTACCCTAAAGCCACAAGACCTGGCACGGATGGACGCTGTCATCGATGAGGAACTACCAGAAGATGCCGACATTTGGCAGATCAACACTGCCGTGTACAACGCTGCTAGCCAGCTAGTTATCCGCGAAAGGGCAACCAGAGCCTTAAGCGGTATTGGAAAAGTTAAGCGGCGCATACAAAAGAACGAAGGCAAAATACAGCTGGCCTTAATAGCAGGACTACCCTAAAGCCACAAGACCTGGCACGGATGGACGCTGTCATCGATGAGGAACTACCAGAAGATGCCGACATTTGGCAGATCAACACTGCCGTGTACAACGCTGCTAGCCAGCTAGTTATCCGCGAAAGGGCAACCAGAGCCTTAAGCGGTATTGGAAAAGTTAAGCGGCGCATACAAAAGAACGAAGGCAAAATACAGCTGGCCTTAATAGCAGGACTACCCTAAAGCCACAAGACCTGGCACGGATGGACGCTGTCATCGATGAGGAACTACCAGAAGATGCCGACATTTGGCAGATCAACACTGCCGTGTACAACGCTGCTAGCCAGCTAGTTATCCGCGAAAGGGCAACCAGAGCCTTAAGCGGTATTGGAAAAGTTAAGCGGCGCATACAAAAGAACGAAGGCAAAATACAGCTGGCCTTAATAGCAGGACTACCCTAAAGCCACAAGACCTGGCACGGATGGACGCTGTCATCGATGAGGAACTACCAGAAGATGCCGACATTTGGCAGATCAACACTGCCGTGTACAACGCTGCTAGCCAGCTAGTTATCCGCGAAAGGGCAACCAGAGCCTTAAGCGGTATTGGAAAAGTTAAGCGGCGCATACAAAAGAACGAAGGCAAAATACAGCTGGCCAGACAACACGCTTCTCGAATCCAGAGTGTGGTGGAACACGTCACAGCTGGAAAGGCATTCACGCCTAAAGTCCGGCGAACAGCAGCTAGCCTAAGACGCCAGCACCACACACTAAATCTAACAGAATTAAGCAACACTGTTTAGATAGGATTCCAGTACTCATGGCGATCAAGCAGAAGCTAATAAGGCGGGTACGGAGTATGGAGCAAAATTCATTGTTCCGTACGAATCCTTCCCGCCCGTTCCAAGAGCCACAGCGTGTTGTCGACAATCCGCCAGCTGTAGCCGCTGTCGAACACTTCTGGAAAGGAATCTACGAAACGACACGTCCGTTCGATAGCAACACTCCAGCAATCGCACTCAAGGCTCTCTGCCACAGAACTATTGAAGAGCCAGAAGAGGTGTGCCCGGCAATCAGTTTGGAGGAAGTTCTGGCTCGAGTGTTCAACTCATGGTTAAACGAGGGGCAGCAGCTTCCGGATTGGTTTGTCGAGGGACGTACCGTGCTAATCTCCAAGTATGGGAGATTTGTCCGATCCAAAGAATAAGATAATTTGGCCGCGAAGAAACAACAAACAGTATCACAAACAGTATCACTTGCTACAAGTACAAGACGCGAGGCTATGAAGCCTACCCCAATATGCCAGCAGTTCTCAAACCATGTTATTAAGTATTTTGGAAATTTTTGTTTATTTTTTTCTCCAAAACTATGAGCTTTAGACCCCATGTTATATCAGGTTTTTTTGTTTGTCTTGTCATTCCCTACCACTAGTTTATTTTAGTGACATGAAACTAATTACACCCTGTATATTGAATGTGCCTCATCACCTGCTTCCACGGAATATTGGGTAACTATGTGTATAAGAAATAAAAATTGCACTAAGAAATTCAAAGCTCTCTAGACTTTCAAAGTTAGTAGAAAAAAATACATGAAGAATAAAATGCCAATAATTTATCTCAGTTCTTTTTTTATCAGTATATATGCTACTTACTACAGAATAACTGTAAAACAAATGAAGTGTCAAGAAATTTTATTTAAATAATTTTGTCGTTATAAGATCCATAACTTGACCACTGTGCGTCATTAAAATTGATAAGGATGTTGTTGATATTTTTACTTTTTACCTTAACTCTACCTCACATGGCAAGGAAAATAATCATTGTCATTTTTAGAACCAACAAAAAACCGGTCATTTTAATAAAGTAATTAAAACCCAAACAGTTTCTTATCTACCGAGTGGGAGACATCATTGCCAATATTCGTCATGCTTTGATAACTTAGTTGGCTACTAGATATGACTTGGGAATATTTGGTAGTATTTTTAGTCCACACTAGGATAGTGTCGTTCATCTATTTATAAACAATAAACCTTAAATTTATTCAAGGTCAACCTATTTTAATTATAAACTTACAAATTCATAATATAGCGGTAAACACTATCAAACTTTGTGACGAATCAGATAATTAGATTTAATAAATTTAGATTCTAGTCATGTTTATAGTTGGCGGGATGGCGACAAGAAAAGCTAATAGTCTCTTTAATTTTCAGGTTAATAAAGAAGTATTAATAATCACGAATCTGGGACTCCTAAATCATCCCGAACAGCGATAAAAGAAAAAAATGTCAGCAGATATATAGCAAGAAATAAAAATAAAATAGTCCAGGTCAGCAGTGAAAATAACTACGAAATTTAAAATTTTATCTAACAGTCGACACTCATATATTATTGTGTTCAGTGCAGTTGCCGTGATCTAAAAGCATAAACGTGCTGTGTGGAAAACAAGTGATAGTTGTGAAACGGTTAAAACTCTGTGAAACTAATAATCCCGAACTTCCCATTTTATGGATAAGGTTTAACAGGAGCTGCCTCCGTTTGACTTAATCTCGTAAGTTTCAGATTTAATTAATGATAAGCCTCGTTTTTAAATTGCCTTTTTTATCTTCTTGACAATACAATTTTGTACGGGGTAATAAATTAACCTCTAATGCTTGAATTTAATTACTCTTATGGTCCATTTAAAAATTCAACACATAAAATATTGAATTACTGTTGCTATAATTGTTAGTTAATTATATGTCGGTTCATAATTATTAATAATCACAGTCTTAAAATATGTAGACTGTCAGGGCCGTTCCTGAGTCTTTTGTGGCCCCGCGCGAGAAATAATAATAATAATAATACTTTACTAATTCTATAGATCAAACAGAACTGCTACAGGATAGGTCAAAAATAAAATACGTCAATAATGTCGAAATAGGTAGAACGCCATGAAACGTCGAGATTTTAAATTCGAGTGACAAAGAAAAATGTCTGTCTATCTGTCTGTCTGTTGGTCGGTCTGTAACTTTTTCTTGGGGACAAGTTGTCTTAGGAACGGTTTAAAATATTGACTTGAAATTTGGTACATGTATCTGTTATAACGAGATCTGAAACTGGGTTATATTTTGAGATTACTCCGATGAAGGGTTGCGGGGTAAAAAGGGGCGAATAAAGGAAAATAAGTAATGTAAGTTGATAAGAGTTCAGAAACTTGGGATTTGGTATATTTTCAGATGATTCCGTTGAAGTGATAGGGGTAAAATAGGTGTAAATACGTAAAGTATGCTAAAGTAAGAAACTTGGGACTTCGTGTATATGATAGTAGCACAGTCCTCAAGCATTTCTAAGATGTATTTTTAGGAACTGGGTTGAAGTGTTAGGGGTAAAATAGATGTAAATACGTAAAGTATGCTAGTAAGGGACTTGGGATTTCGTGTATATGCTAGAAGCAAAGTCCTCAACCATTTCTAAGATATATTTTTAGGAACTTGGTTGAGGTGTTAGGGGTAAGGTAAAATAGATGTAAATACGTAAGGTATGCTAGTAAGAAACTTGGAATTTCGTGTATATGCTAGAAGCAAAGTCCTCAAATATTCTTAGGATCTTTTTTTAGGAACTTGGTGAGATATATACAATACAGTACTTAGTTGTCTTTAGTTTACCTTTAGTACGTGTAAGATAACTTCTCTAACGTGATTTTTTAAACAAACTAATTATAAATTGATTTAGGTATGAATTAGTACAACAATATTTTAAACTATACTAACTTGTCGACTTTCTTGCTATTTCACCACAGTGAATTCTTGTTATATGTAGAGCCAATAGTTCCTTGGTTAAGTCGCTGAGTGAAGGTCGCGCGCATGCCACTGTCAGTTTTGCAACATAGATTATGACTTGTACGCGTCAAATTAGGATAGCGTAGTAACGTTACTTTGAAATGTTCGAATTATCGACTGGCTTTGGTATCAGCGCCCGAGGGATCAATTCTCCAACTAAGCTGGCCATTTAAAAATGTTTAAAATTAGCACTACAAAAAATATATCCTATAAAATATGCAACAATTATATAAAAATGTCAATAAACCAGCCCGAAGAGTTTTTCCTTAGAAGTGATGAATATGGAAACAATTGCTCTTTCCGAATTGGACACTTCTCCAGCCCTGCCTGGTACGGCCCTGTAGACAGCATAACATTATCTAAACAATGCAAAGTAGATGCCAGACATCAGTCAGTTCAATTTAAAAATATCGCGTACAATGAAAATTTATTTTGGGGTTTATAATAAATTACTAATGCATCGAATGTTTGTAATTGCCTCTTTTAATAAATTGCTAAAAATCAGGTATTGTGAATAAAATGGTTGTAAAAATAAATACACATTTATTTTATATAATTAATACTGATTGGATTGAATTTTTTAAATCGTTATTTTTATTTAGTTAAAGTAATGATTAATTTTAATTAATAGTCTACAAACAAACAATTTTTTTCCCGTAATGATATGGCTCATCACGCTATATTTTATAAATGAAAATACTTTATTTGCTATAATAAATATTTATTTTTAGCACTAATTATACTCCTTATTTTTGATAACACACTGCTATTCAGTTAAAAAAAAGTATGAAAGTGGTTTGCTAAAGGCCCAAGTCTGTGGCTTGGTACAAATAGTGGCTATGTTAATGAATTCATTGAAAACATTTACTTCAACAAAACAGAAAATAAAAATAAAAGTAATTTGTTACATATTCATGTAAAGTTATTAATTCAACGATAAAATGTGAAAAAGAACAACATTCTTAAAAGCAACTAACATAAGATATTTATAAAACAATAACATTGTGAACTTAAAAATTTCCTAATATTGAAAGATAATATTGTGACTTAGTTACTTCTTGTACCAAGCCACAGAGTTAACATTTTGCAATAGTTTGAAACAATACAATAAGAAATTTAAAATTAACATTAATGTTATCTTAACCATCTTCTCAAGTGGTCGAGGTAGCTTTTTGAAAGTTCTGGATTTTGTGTATGACGAATTTTCCCTTTTTTTTTCTTTTTTCTTTTCCTGTTTTTCTTTTTTCTTCATTTCTTTTTTCTTCTTTTCTTTTTTCTTTCCTCTTTTCCTTTTTTCTTTTTTTTTAATGTTGACCACCACATCTATTCATTGTAATAGCCTAAGTGTTAATAAAAGAATTAGAATTTAAATTTATACTGTTTCTATTTGACCGATTTTGTACTAACAGGGCACCGAGTGTTACTAAGTATAATTATACAGCCTATACCTTTTTATTTTTATTGTTCAACTATGTATTCGCAGCAAGTTTATTTAATTTCATAATAATCTTGTTAAAAATACTTTAATAGCATTTTAAAATAAAATTGGCGTCTCACATGATCTACAAAAAATTCTATTGAACCTGAGGGACATACAGTTTCGATATCTCGCAAATATTTTTCTATTCAATCAAAAACAGTTTGCTCTAAAATTATAATAACTTAGTTTATATTAAACATGATATTGTACGCACCTTTGGTTATCACCCTGTATGACTGATGAAATGAAATTTATATCGTTCAACACATAAAGTTATTCATAAATATCCCTTAGTGTTGCGGAGTAAGTATGGTTATTAATACTTGCTTATGTAAAATTGTCTTCATTCGACCTCAATTCGATACCGAATTTTAGGTAGAATCTACCAAAATACGTGCAAATAGCAAAAAATTGCATATACAGGGTGTTCCACTTAAAACTCCCAACGCCGATTACTCGAGAACTAAGACAGGTATTAAATTTCTGTAAATGGCAAATAATTGGTGAGGTCAAGTGCTATATTTCGACTGATAATTGATGCCGACGCCTTTAACGGTTTAGGCGTCGCGACGACCGGAACAGAATTTTCGATGGCAGGAGTTTTGAAAATAGAAGATACCAATAGTATATTTCATTTTGAGCTTTTTTAATTATTAAATTTTTTTTGTTTTTTTCGTTCGTTTCGGAGTTATTTAACATTGAAAGTTTAAATACCTTTTATTAAAATTTACCAATTTAATAAATTGTCTGTATCAAATAGGCTTTGACTATTCTGGTAACCTGAATTTAACGAACAAATTAGACGACAGCTAATGAATAACATTTTTATTTGCATAAATAGAACAACAAATACAACAATATCACTGAAATATTTAAACAAAAAAATATAAATGTTTTAAACATAGTCAATTTTTAATCTAAAATCTAAATTAAATATAATATTTTATAACAGCTGTTCAAAATTTTCTCCACTTGCCCGAACACAACAGTCATACCGGCGTCTTAACTCAAAATCTGTAGTTCTTAGCAGAGTTCTTCTATTTAGAGCAGCACAAGACGCAATGATTTTATTTTGGAGATCTGCCATATCCTCAACAGGCTCTACGTAAACAGCGTCTTTCAAGTGACCCCAAAGAAAAAAATCAAGAGGAGTCAAATCCGGTGACCGTGCTGGCCATTGTAGTGGACCGTATGTCCCAAACCAACGATTGGGGTAGAGTTCATTTAAATAGTTTGATACAATTTACGCATTGTGAGGTGGGGCCCCATCTTGTTGAAAAATAATGTTCCGCCTAGTTTCAATCGGCACATCTTCTAATAGTCGAGGCAATATTCTTTGAAGAAAATTTCGGTAACGATCACCATTTAAAGTGCCTTCGTATAAGTGGGGTCCTATTAAATAACCGTTCAGTATACCACACCATACATTTACTCCAAAAACGCGCTGATTACCTCTTTCAGTAATCCATCGAGGATTGTTTTGTGTCCAATAACGGCAATTATGTCTATTCACAACTCCATTGTTGTGAAATTTACTTTCATCGCTCCAAAGAATTCTTTTAAAGATATTTTCATCACGGCCAAATAAATAATCAAATCTTGCCAAAAAATTCATGCGCCTTTGAGGGTCACCTGGCTCTAACTTATGTACAAGTTTCGTTTTGTAAGGATGGTATTTATTTTGTTTAAGAATTCTTCTGGTAGAACTAATTGAAATATTAGTATTTCTCTTAATTTCTCTCAGAGACATCCTCGGATTATCATTAATCTGCTGGAGAACCAATGCAACGTTAAAATCATTTGTTACTGTTTTTGACCGTTCCCGTTTTGGCTTTTCAAATGCACCAAAATTCATTAAATTTTTGCATAAATTCAAAATTGTTTTATGATCTGGCTTTCTTCTATCAGGATAACGCCGTGCGTAAACATTCTTCGCTTGCCACGCATTTCGCTTACACTCACCGTAAACCAACACCATGTCTAGCTTTTCTTGTTTCGTGTATTGAACCATTTTTTTTCAAAAAAGTGAATCAAACTTTAAAAAATACAAAAAAACAAACACCAAAATCAAAACTTAATAATGTTTAAGCATTTGACAACTGTTTTGACAGTTAAAAATTAGGTTAACAGAATAGTCAAAGCCTATTAGATGCAGATAATTTATTAAATAGGCAAATTTTAATAAAAGGTATTTGAACTTTCAATGTTAAATAACTCCGAAACGAACGAAAAAAACAAAAAAATTTTAATAATTAAAAAAGCTCAAAATTAAATATACTATTGGTATCTTCTATTTTCAAAACTCCTGCCATCGAAAATTCTGTTCCGGTCGTCGCGACGCCTAAACCGTTAAAGGCGTCGGCATCAATTATCAGTCGAAATATAGCACTTGACCTCACCAATTATTTGCCATTTACAGAAATTTAATACCTGTCTTAGTTTTCGAGTAATCGGCGTTGGGAGTTTTAAGTGGAACACCCTGTATAGAAAAAGAAGATTTTGCACTTATTTGGTACTTTTTTCGATCTATAGGCAATGCAAACATTACTGATAGTCACTAGATTCCGATTGTTGAAATTAATGTGACTGAATAGGTTTATATGTAAATATAAATTATAACGTCTAGCCTAGGATTAGGATACAATGTCGATTTTAATCCTCTTACCTACTACTCATGTATAACACATACTGGTATCTCAAGTACAATCGTGCTCTTCGCTATCAGTAGTTTGTTGTATATCTGACCCAAATACCTAATTATTACGAGAGATTGAGTGTGTAGTGCAAGTTGTAAACAATCGCAACCCAGATGATTAACTTTGCCACTAAAATATTATGAATGTCTGCAATTAATTATATTTTTGAAGTGAGATAAACTGCTTCGCCAATGACTCTTCTATCTATTTATAGTAAATAATGAAACACACTATGATAATGTGGGAAACCGTCATTTTGTTTCAGGAAGGAGCTTCTGGTTATTTGTTCCTACCTACATACCTGCATGTATGTCTGTATGTATGTATGGCCTCATAACTTCAAAACTGCATAGTGTAGATTGTAGATAGTTAGGCAGAAAAGGGGAATAGAAACGTTAAAAGGGGTTTCAAAATTACAGGATCCTTCGCCATATTTTAGAAAACGTCGATTTTGAGATAACTTTTCACTACATGACGTTCAGTTGATGTTCAGAGAAAGCTTTTGTTGTGCCTGGAGTTTTCAACCCTTTAACAGTTTGATTTTGTTTTAACGAATTGCCCTCCAAAAGAAGTCAATAATGTTATTGAATAAAATATCATTCAGTCGCCATATCAGGCGACCCATAGAGATAAGATACAAAATTTCTAGTTATGTCACATGAATATCCAAAATGGCCGGTTGCCGGTTTCCATGAAATATGCATGAAAATCAAATTTCTGAATTGGGTGATCTGTTTATTTTTGCACATTTGGATTCCGCTAGACAAAATACATGTGATTCAACTCTCAAATGTTATTTTCATTTGAAAAACACACATATTTCTAAGATTTACTTCCATTTTGGTTCATACGTCCCGAAATATATTTAAAAATATGCTTTTTATATATCTATACAATGGATGCATAGTCTACCAGCAACATTACAGGGCAAATTTGCCCTCTTTTCTTCATTCCTCAACTTTGTTTATAAGTCTTTAAATTTTCACAGATTTTAGTTTATTGTTGGTAAAGTCTAGAAAACAGATGCCAGACTCTTCAGGTCTGGCAATCCCCATGGCAGATGATTTTTTTGTTTATGTTTTCTTATTTCTCGGTCTAAGTCAGTAGGGCTTGTATGCGAAACATAAAAATCGTCTGCCACGTATTTTGTCAGTTCCCAAGAATCTGTCATTTGTTTTCTAGACTTTACTAATAATAAAGAAAAATCGGTAAAGACTTGACTTGCAAACAAAGTTGAGTAAACTTTTTTTTAAGGATGAAGAACAAAATTTGTGGGAAGGATTTGCCTTGTGCTCGTGCTGGCAGACTATGTATCCCTTATGGAGATATAAAAAACGCATCTTCAATTGTCAGCATTTATGAATTAAATGGAAAATAAATGTGGTGAGCTCTGCCTAGTCCTGAAAACATTTTCAAAATTTTTCGTTGTTGAATATGTTTAGAATGTCATGAGACGTCGAGATTTTATATTTTGGAGAAAAAACTCTGCCTGTCTGTCGGTCAGTCTGTAACTTTCTTTGAGCGCACATTTTCTCTGGAACAGTTTAAGATGACGCAGAGCTACATACACAAAACAAATTGTGCACATAAGCAATTGAAAATAAATGCATATATTTTACACGGTTTTACACATATTACATGTATTAATAGAAAAATGTTTCAAATAATTTTCAAGTAGGTAGATTATAATTTGATATAGAGTTGTAGGAGAAAGAACGTAGAAAATGGCAGTACTATGTTGTGGCATGGTCAAAATATCAGTAGATCTTATATTTACATTATGGATACTTCTTCGACTTTGGTCGTTTTTGGTTAAGATAATTCGGTACTGAAGTAGTAAGAACTCTATGAACGTCAGCAGGTGATATTTGTAGGTATCTTCAAGATTAAACCATTCAAGTTGCACACATGGAAGTAGGTTATAGTTTGAGATGATTCTGTTGAAAGATTGGAGGTAAATGGAAGCTAGTAAGAGTTCAGAAACGTGAAATTTAGTGTATATACAAGAAACCAAGCCCTCAATTTTTTTATATTGAATTTTTTCGCTTTTGTCCTCCTCTTTACAGTCCCCACTACCATAAGCTTCTTAAAAGTGTGTGGTGCTATTCCCCTTGAGGTAAACTTTATTTTTTTTGATGCAAGAGAGTTTCCAAATATGAAAGAATTGAACTTTAAAAATGAGCCCTACGTTATGTTATTTCCGATTCCGGAGTCTACACTTGCCATTGTGCCTTTCATATAAATACTAGTATATCTTAATACAAGAGAGTTATTAGTTGTGACGGAAAAAATGTATCAGCTGGCATGGTAAACGAGACTCATTCAATGTTTTTAGTCTAATGGATAGTGCGTCTCTGGGCACCATCATTACAGATTAAAAATATTTTAGTAAGATGTCTAGGCAAACCGATAGTCATCCAATTGTTGATTTTTTAATTGTGTACATCATCTTTTCTTTTAAGTGCATTTATAAAATACTTGCCATTCATCCATTTGAATTGACTACTGAATTTTAGTTAACGTGAAACTTTCCTCAAGCATGTTTCAGAAAGGTTTAATATAGACATTATATTAAAACTTGAAGGTTATAAAAGTAGTTATAAAATTGAGCCAATTTGGCAACTAAAGAAATAAAATTTAAACTGCGGTTAATTTTACGGCTTCACAGGAAAATGTTCGCAAATTACTTTTCTTTCCCAAGTGTTGCCAGTACATCAAGTTATTGTATGGAACATTTCATCTTTACTGCGCATAAACGGTAGTAAGATATATGTGTAAAAACGCTATATCAGTTATAAATTTCTTAAATGTGTACTAAAAGTTTATTACAACTCCTCTCTATATATTTTCCTTGGAACCACTTAATTTGAGTTTAACACTATGAAAATATTCGCAGTAAAGCCATCAAACAACGAAAGCTGATACAACATAAGATCTACAATATTCTGCTCTACGCCTAGTGTCACCATGAAGTCTTAATAGTCATAACCCAAGCTTCAACTCATATGTACGTTCTTACTACTTTACTAAATAATGTATGTAAGCATATGCATATGCATATGTAAGCAGGGAACTGGGATTATTTCTAGTTTTTGAAAATGTACAGTGGTCTGTCCAGCCAACATTGTCAATTAATTGAATAATAATCGAAATATTTTTAACTCATGCAGTCGCTGTTAAAGTACTCGCAGTCAATATGTTGAATAGATATTTTCAACTAGGTTTGGTATTAAAAGAGTTGGTAATTATTGCAAAATACAATTCAAGTTTGGGAATATATCCATTACCTCGGGTTTGAATATTAATGTTAACCTTTAGATACCCAGTTGGTCAAATGATCTAGCTTGATTTAGGAGAAATTTCCTTTACACCATGGCTCAGTGACAAATTAGGCTAAATTTAAAATCGCTAATAGCACCAACGGTACTTTACGGTTTTGTAAAATACATGGTGCATGTATTGTTACAATCTATATTTTGAACAAACCTCTAGGAGGTATAGCATATGCCCCTAAAACGAAGGATGGAAAAATTAGAGGTTGCTCGGGGCAGGTAAACTCTTTGTAGTTTAGCAAAGTACTGTATGTTGAATATGTAGAAAGAATTAGTCCGACAGGAACCAGGAAAGCGCTGTACGTTTACAGAAATTTCCATATGGCTCAGAATACAAATGGACACGATAATATTAGCACATTATAATTCTGAAAAACTAATATAAGTTGTATAATGCTGTAAAGTGTAGAATTATCCATTGGAAAATCCTTTTTTTCATACACCATATAACGAATGATTGTTATAGTATAGGAGCCAGCATGCAATTATCTAACCTTGTCTCTTTCCTAAGAGCATGGCAGAAACCAAGAGTAATATTCGAATTTTTCCTAGTAGTGGAGGGAAGTTAGAATTTAAAAGTGATGCAATAGGGAAGTTGAATTATTTAGATTTTTTTTAATTGATACATGTGGATGAGTCGATAATCAAAAAAATTAGCAAAATAGGGCTGCGATTTTGCGAGAAAAGCGCATAAAAGTGCATTTTTGATACATTGCTACATTATAATTTAAATATTTCTAGTTCTATTGGTCGTAGAAAAATTTAAAAAACTGAGATACTCGTAGATGAATGAACTATCGAATTGTTAGTGTATAGTTACATTAAAAGTACATCCTAACCTCAAAAGATTCAAATTTCTCGATTTCTCTTTTTAATAATAATGCAACTAGTGAGATAAAAATAATGAAATCTTTACAAAAATTGGACAAAATATGTATTCTTATCCTATAAATACGTGATTCAATTATCAAAAATTATTTTCACTTTTACGGCCACAAAAAACATAACACTTTCCATTTGATGAGAAATGGTCATAGGATAATACATATTTTTTTAAATGTAGGTTTTTTATGTACTTTCTTGTGAACATATGCTAGAATCCGTTTACCAAGTTAAAATGTCGGTTTTCTAATTTCGTTTTTTTTAAAATATTTTTTCGTATACAGGGTGTCCCAATTAAAACTCCCAGGCCGGATATATTCTAAATGAATAGAAATATTTTAATTCTGTAAACGCCAGTTTGTAGAGCATAAAGAGAGCTTAATTTTTGAATATAATTGTTTTAGAGATATTTGAGTCCAAATGTTAACATTTGCCAATATTGAATAATTGTAATCTCTTCAAGATTTCAGCCCTTTAATTGGGACAATCTGTATTTAATTGACAAATTTCAGAAGAAAATATTTAAAGAATTTTTCATATCTTATGAATTAAATATGTTTGAAGTAACCCTTGGAAAAAAAACTAAAAATATTGTTTATCATATAATTCAAACATTTAAGCAATAAAAAAACAATTACGAATATAAATTTTTTTTACGAACTAATGAAATTAAAATAACTATTTTAACAGGTGTACAAAATTATTGCCATTTTCATTAAAACACATTGTACACCTATTAATTATTCAGATCTATAAACTTTTAATTATGTATGCCGATTAATGGCGGCAACACAAGCATACATTTTATTATAAAGATCTGCCATGTCTTGTATTGGTTCTTTGTACACTTCACTTTTTAAAAATCTCCATAAATAAAAGTCTAATGGAGTAATGTCAGGAAATCGAGCGGGCCATCTAAGTATTCCATTGGTACCAATCCATCTTCCTGGGTATGTTTGATTTAAATAACTAACAACATTGTAATGATTATGTGGGCCTGCTCCATCCTGATGAAACCACATATTATCCAACTGAGCGGGCAAATTCCTTAATAGTACTTGTAAATCATTTTGCAAAAATTGTAAGTATATTTCACCTAACTTCTTATAGTAGAGGTATGGGCCAACAATGTAAGCATTAACGATACCGCACCAAAAATTTACTTCAAAACGATTCTGGGTTCTGATATGTCTCATCTACCTAGGATTCTCTTGAGACCAGTAACGACAATTATGTGTTGTGATTACTCCATTGTTGCGAAATCGACTTTCATCACTCCACATAATTGTATCTAAAAGATTTGGATTTTATTCTGAGAAAAGTGAAAATTGCGCCAAAAAATTCTAATCTCCGCTCATTGTCCCCTGGAATCAAATCATGAACTAAATGAACTTTATATGGAAAAAATTTGTTTGTATTTACTTTACTATACATATGAATGTCTTTGTAACAAATATAAATTACCTTTAGTTTTGAAAGGACTAAAGAAAAGTATTTCAATTCTGGTGAATAGAAAAACACAAATGTAGCAATCTGAAAAAAAAGAACATCCTATAAGAGACACAAAATGAAACAAATTATTTACACATAAATACAATACAGTAGGGACCCCAATACAGAGCTTTGAGGCACCCCGTGCCTTTTTGTCGAAAGTTCGAATTTTAAGTAATTCGTAGCAACACATTGTTGTCTGTTGTTGAAACAAGGATTAAAGCGATCCAAAGGACACCTCTGAACCAAATATAAATGCTGTATATAATTCTACTGAACTTATCGCAAATGTTTGTTCAAACACGCCGCAAGTTAACTCGCTTTTGTACACCTAACTTTATTATTAATAAACTCATTTCTTTCAGCAAAAAGTTGCTTTACGAAATGAAGTTACGAGATAAAAAGTCGATTTATTGCCGTCTGTACCGCAGACTCAAAACTTATTCGAAACTTCCTTTAATTTAAGTGTCAGATAGACGGTGAGTTACTGAAATTCGCAGATGTTTATTCCGCAGCTTGCTAACAAATATTTAAGATTTATTTGCTTAATTGTTTTAATTATAATCAAAGTAGGCTTATAGAGATCGAGTGTATTAAAGCAAAGAGGAAAGGTGTGACCATTTTTGACGAAATGTAATTGTTTAATGTATGAAAGGTGTGACTCGAGGAGCTCGAGGATTTTAAATGATCTAGAAAAGCAATAAGGATACTATTAAAAAACCACAATCACTTCTCCCACACTTTTGAATATTTGTTTACGAACACTTCATTCTCAGTACCGGACCTTGCATCCTGAGAACTACACGGCCTCCGAAGACGCCAAATGAAGAAAGGAATTTTTTATTTTATTTAGTATTTAATGAAAATTGTTCAATTGATAATTAAAATTGAAAGTTTGTCGACATTCATTTATAGTTATAGTTTCACCACTGGTCATTAATATTCTTGGAGAAACTGTAAATATTGATGAAAATGTCTATTGTAATAATTATGTGCAGGATTTTTCTCCATTACAGTTTAATTCAGTTTTATTATCATTGAGGTGGGGAGCGCCAAACTATCATCCGCTTACACTTAAAAAATGTCTTGAACCGGCCCTGTACATTCTACAAAATTAATATACCGTGTATAATTATTAAACATAATTCTTGTATAGCTTAAGTGAAATGACATCGCTGTTGTTGTGGATTGTTGGAAGTAGTTTTTTTTCCCTTGAGAGCAATCAAAGTGTTGCAGAATGATTATTAATTATTAGCATTTAAGTTTCATCCTTCCTTTTGGAATGTTTTGAAGAAACAATCCGTTTAATTTGTATCCTGCGAAACGAGTTCAGATTTTATTTGAACATATTAGGTTAACACACATCTTACTACTAGTTTGAATCTTTTCGTGTCAGTCGGTTGTTACATTACTCTCGCCATTGTATGAGGCTGCGATAAACTTCCTCGAGATCTACGTGTTCGAGGTGTAACCTACTTGCCAAGGGTGGTGCTCTCTGATGTACGTTGTTTTATATAAAATTAGCTAGATAGTTTTGAAATTTTTTTTTTTTTCCTATACTTATTATATTCTTTACAATCAATATTAAGCTTCCACAACTCTGTCCGTCTAGCCTTTCAATTGCCAAGGAGCTACTGCACCGTAAATGTTTGGCTGGCTCCGCACCATATGTTGATCTTGCTGTGTATTTTATATTTACAATACAGTTATTGATTGATTATAATGATATGAATTAAAGATATATATACTATAAATTTTTCAAGTAAAACACGTATTTATTGCCTCGGTCTCAGAATATAATGACTTTGCGCTTAAAAAAAACAGCATTGGTTAAAAAAAAATCGGTAAAGGTATTTACACAGAATTTCCCTCTTTATTTGTGCATGGCGGTCATTCTAAAAAAATAATAATTACTAGATGACATTGCAAATAATAATCGGAATATAGTTGTCACTATTATTACAAACCTGATAAGTTTTGGTCAAAAAGATATACAGAGTGCTCATCCGACAACAGAAGTTCAATACTAAATGGCAGGTGCCAAATATGGAACGCTTGCGCAAATACCTTTACAAATGTCCACCATGACTGAATTATTTCTTGGGATTGCCACCCTGTACATTTTTCAATAAAAGTATAATAGGTGCATATGCCAAATATTATTGCCACCTGTCACATTTTCAGTTCCAATTTCACGTAGTGGAGTGGAAGTATAGTGGTGGTTAAAATATTTCATTTTTTCAAAAATATAGGTAAAAAATTTTCAATTTTTTTTTTCTTCTGAAATACTTAGGTTTAGAATATCATGAAACGTGGAAATTTTAAATTTGAGCAAAAAGGCAAGTTTCCTGCTATTCTATAGTAGTGGTAAAAAAGATTGCGAATTTTTTTTTTTTTAAATATGTTTAGAATGCCATGAGACGTAAAAATTTAAAATTTGAGCAAAGAAAAAAAATGTCCATCTATTTTAGTGATAGAAAATTTTGGTGAAAAATATTTTCCAATTTTTTTTTTTCTGAAATAGGTTTAGAATGTCATGAAACGTGAAAATTTGAGCAAAAAATGGTAAAACGTCGCAATTTTTTTTTTCCGAAATAGGTTTGGAGTGTCATGAAACGTGGAAATTTTAAATTTGAGCAAAAACAAATTTTTCATCTATTCTATAGCAGTGATAAATAAAAAAAATTTCAAAAATTTTTTAAAATTTTATAAAAACATTTTTAAGTTTTTTTGATTAGGTTTAGAATGCCATGGAAACGTGGATATTTTAAATCTGAATGAAAAAAAAATCCATGTATTTTAGTGGTAACATTTTTTCAAAAACGGTAAAAAAAAAAATTCTAAAATTTTTGTTTAATAGGTTTAGAACGCTATGAACCGTGGACATTTTTTATTCGAACAAAGAAAAAAAAATTCCATCTATTTTAATGGTAAAAATTTTTTCAAAAATGTTGGTAAGAAAAATATATGTTTTTTTTTAATAGGTTTAGAATGCCATGACACGTAGAAATTTCAAATTTGAACAAAAAAAATTTTTTTCATCTATTTTAGTAGTAACATTTTTTTTCTTGAAATAGGTTAACGTGTCACGAAACGTGGAAATTTTAACTTTGAGCAAACAAGTTTTGTTTTCATTATTTATTCCCCTAGGATGATCCACCCTGTATATTTTCCAGTGAAAGTTTAACCATTTCTTCGCTGACAGTAGCGTCAACTACCTACCAAGTTTGACTGCTCTCCATCAAGTAGTTTTTTTAGTTAATGCAGCAACAGACAGACAGACAGACTGACGGAATTGAAAAACCTATATTTTCGTAATCTACGTGTTCTGAAACATCAGAATCCGAAAAAATCTCGGAGGGTGATTTTTTCTCGAATACAATACTTCCTTCCCTTCGGTATGCGAGGGAAGTAAAACTGAATAAGTTCTTCGTAAAAAAATTTATTACAAGCAAAATTCATGTCACAAAAATTGTCTAAGTTGATATCTAAGACTCGAAAGTCGCAAGAAACTAAGACAATACTGAAACTAAAAAAGGCCTAAAAATGTACTTTGCCAAAGAAAAGTTTTTTGGACTTTACGGATGACGTCTGATTTTTTACGATTTTTACTTGCATTTTATATCGCGTGAAGAATAGTTTGCTCTCAATCCAGGGACACATCGATTCCTTAAGAGAAATTATAACATGTTTGAATTAAATAACAATACTTAATGTTCTATAAACATAACATGATTTGTAATGCTATTTTGATTTTAAATTCAACATGCGAAAAAGTAAAATTAAGGTTTGTGAGAAAAAAAGAAATGCAAATAAATCTAAGTACTGTGTTAATTAAGTGAAGTTCTTACCTTTTGTTTTCATTTAGTATTCGGTATATTAATTAGTGGCTTTCATAAACTCAACTAATTAATTGGAGCTATCCAGTTAAACTCATTTATTCGAGTGTTTTATCTCGACATTATACATTTTGCATAAACAATTATGCACTCGATGTTTTTATTATGATTGTTGGCTTCCAGCATATTTAACAAGTTTTATAAAATTTAGAGTTTTGTGCCTCTATGTTTTATTTTATACCATTCAACTCTAATTATCATATAGGTAACTTCTATTAAAATAAAATGTAGTAAAAGGATCAGTTATATGTCGCTTTATTTAAAACAAATAACACAAATAAATATGAAAACTTGAAATTAAATATTTCGCCGACGTTTCAGAAATCTAATCTGCTTCCTTTTTCAAGACTTTTTTTCGAAAAAATTTTTTGCTGTGTATGATAAATACACTCTAAGAATGTTTGTTATATTCAATATCCATAGATACTTACTATTTACATAGAAGTGTTGATATAGTTAACAGTTTTTTAATTTTTATACAATGTTAAGTTTGTGAAGTTCTTCTTTAAATATTGCAACCAGGTTGTACAGACATCTACGGAACAATTCGACACGCATCTATCCTCATACAACCTCTGACTTTTTTATAATATTTTTCAACTATTATGTAATACATCACATTTCAAATGTAAAATCACTATAGTAATATATTCTACTTCAGTGTTGGATAAAAATAATGCCTACACATTTTATGGTACTTGTATATATCATATATTCACTAATAGGCGTAATATATAAATGTAAAGCTTAAAAGGAGACAATAAATTCACATGCGCGTGATTTGACAACGTGCGCGCAGTGCTTCATGCTTGTATGTGAACGTGTGATGGTGCTGGTATGTATTGCAGAACATAGACGTAGTTAAAATATAAGTTTATAAACTGTTTAAAAAAAAACGAACAAGGACAATGACTATTTCGTGCGGCATCTGTGAGTCGTCAATATCAAGAAAACAACCCTGTATTTCTTGGGCTGGTGTATGCAAAAAGCATTTCCATACTTCTTGTGTATATACGGGATCAGCCGATCTAAATAGCGTTATAACTAAAGTGCCTGGACTAACGTGGAAATGTACTGAATGTACCCGGGACTATGTGTTGATGAGCGAAGAGAGAATAAATAGCCTCATAGAAAACAAATTAACATATGCACTATCAGCACTGACATCCCAATTTGAAACCTTTAAGGCAGAATTTTTAAATTTTACGTCGCAGAATGCCACTGCGAGTGCTATGCAAAATAATATCGTGACGCCTCCTAAGTATGTGGATGTTCTAAAAAACAAAGCGATGCCAGCAGTTATCATTAAACCTAAAAATCAGGAGCAAAATAACTCCCAAACAAAAACCGACATACTGCAAAATATAAATCCCGCCGACACAAACTTACAAATCACTAAAATTAAAAATATTCGTAATGGAGGAGTTTTAATCGGCTGTAACAGCAAGGACGAAAATATTAGATTTAAAAAGATGGCAGAGGAAAAACTAAATGGTGAAAAATATGAAGTCACGGAGGTGCGTGGAATTAATCCTAGAATTCGCGTCGTTGGTATGACAGAAAAATTTGCCGAGGAAGAACTCATAAACTACATTAAGAAAATGAATAGCCACCTTATAAACAACACATCTGAATGCAAGCTCATAAAGTTTTATCCTACAAAAAGGAATAACAACATTTTCCAAGCTATTCTTCAATTAGACAAAATCTCCTATGAAAAAGTAATGAAAGCAGGTAATTTATTTATTGGTTATGATAGCTGTAGTGTATTCGACGCAGTCGAAATCGTACGATGTTTTAAGTGCAACGAGTTCAATCACTCGTCTAATTTCTGTAAGAAATCTTACACTTGCCCCAGGTGTAGGGAAAACCATGCTGTTAAAGATTGTAAATCGGATAATTTTAGGTGTGTCAATTGTATTGGACTTAAAAGCAGGCAAAATTCTGATATCTCTGTTACTCATGCAGCATGGGATACAAACAACTTTACGGCGTATATTCTAGCGAGAGATAAATTACGGTCTGATCTCTTAAACCTTCAGTCTGTTCAATAGCAATCACCGCCAGCCCAGTCACTCTCTTCTAGCTTATCGTGCAATACTCTTGCTAATAGTTATGAAAATTTAACTATATATTACCAAAATGTTAGAGGTCTTAAAACGAAGACAGTCGAGCTATACAACACTGTGGCTACTTGTAACTGGCCCATCATCGCATTAACGGAAACCTGGCTAGACTCATCTGTTTTTGATGCTGAATTAATTGATAGCAATTATATTATTTTTCGTAAGGACAGGGATTTTGCTGCTGTTAATCGTAGTCGAGGTGGAGGTGTATTACTAGCAGTACATGAAAATTTTAATTCTGTACAGATTGATTAGAGCGAAACAAACTTTCATACAATACCGCGAGTTGATGTTCTTGGGGTTAAAATTACAATTAAACACGCCTCTGTTTACATATTCGTCATATATATCCCTCCTGATATCAATGCTGCAGAATACGATATAATTTTTGACATAATTGGGTCTCTAAACTGCATCTATGATAGCGATATATTGATAATAGGTGACTTTAACATACCGTCATACTCATCATTTGTTTCGAATGGCTGTTTTAGTGCAGAAGTTATAGCATTCAATAATTTTCTAAATTTTTTAAATCTCACTCAATTCAATTTCATTTACAACAGTAACAATAGACTGCTCGACTTAGTTTTATGTAACACCAATTGCATTGTTGATAAATCCTTAGAAGTATTACTAAAAGAAGATAATCATCATCCCGGACTTGTGATTTCAGTAAAATGTAGTGGTAAAAATTCTAATCAGAAATTCCCAGCTAATTACACCAGTTCATTTAATTTTCGTAAAGCCAATTTTCCCCTATTATATCAGCAACTGCTCGAGGTAGACTGGTCTTTTCTAAATGAATATAAAGAAGTTAATACTGCCTGCCAACATTTTTATGATAAGCTAACTCAAATTTTTACAATTTGTGTACCAAAATTTACACATTCTAAAAATAAAAGAAAATTTCCACCATGGTTTAACTCTGAAATTATTAAAAACATAAGATCCAAAGAAAAATATCAAAATATCTATAAACGAACGGCAGATGTCAATGCGCTAAATGAATTTACAAGACTTAGATCAAAAATTAAATTGGATATCAAAACTGCCTATAAAAACTATACCGAGCGGGCTGAAAACAATATTAATCAGGATCCAAATAAATTCTGGTCATACATCAACAATAAGAAAGGAATGACAAATATCTCTAAAGATATGTATTACAATGACGAACATCTTGACAACCCACAAAAAAAAATCGTTTTTACCAAGTGCACCGGATAACATAAATTCAGATGATAATAGCTTCAATAACAATAGCATTAATTTAGTTTCCTTTTCTGAAGAAGACGTCCTAAAAGCATTAAAAAAAAAATGAAACCGAAGCTCACCATGGGGCCGGATGGTATACCTGCATTTTTACTGAAAGATTGTGCTAATATATTCGCCCATCCACTAAAAATTTTATTTAATTTGGCTATAAAATGCTGTTCTTTTCCTGATATCTGGAAGTATTCTAAAGTCTGTCCAGTCTATAAAAAGGGCAACAAAAATGATATAACAAATTTCCGACCAATCACTATCATTTGTAACTTTTGCAAATCTTTTGAAATTTTGCTGCATAATTGCATATATCCGCATGTCAAAAACAGTATATCCTCTCAGCAGCATGGATTTATGAAAGGTCGATCTACAACCACCAATTTAATATGTGCTACCCAATATATATCTGAGTCCATTGAGATGCAAGTTCAAACAGATGTAATATATTTCGATTTCACAAAAGCATTCGACAGGCTTAATCATAACATTCTTATCAAAAAACTGTCCAACATTGGAATGTCACCGAATCTTACACACTTCTTAAAATCATACTTGACAGATAGGAAACAGTACGTCGCGTTTAATGGATTCAGGTCTACTGATTACTTATGTGTACCTCAGGGGTCTGTCCTTGGGCCACTCTTGTTTAATATATTCATCAATGATATAACATATGAACTAGATGTTCATTTTTTAATGTACGCAGATGACCTCAAGCTCCTACATAGAATCTCTAACATAAATGACTGCAGTAATTTACAAAATAATATATCTAAACTCAGCGCTTGGTGTGTCAAGAACAGTCTAACATTAAATGTGCAAAAATGTAACGTAATGACATTTTCCACAAAGGATGTTAATTTTACATTTAACTACTGTCTAGAAAACGAACCATTAACTCGACCGTCCTCGTTTAAAGACCTTGGAGTAATTTTTGACAAAAAACTCAGCTTTGTCAATCATATAGACACGTTAATTTGCGACGTAAATAGAACACTTGGTTTTATTATTCGCAATGGGCGTGATTTCTCTAATATTTCAACGTTAAAACTATTATATTTTTCTTTTTTGCGATCTAAACTAGAGTATGCGTCTCTTGTTTGGCAGCCCTGCTATAACACTCATAGTCTTAAATTAGAAAACGTGCAACGCCACTTTCTTAAATTTCTACATCTAAAATCTCATGGTGTATATCCACCAATTGGCTTTCCACAAAATGATTTACTTCAAATGTTTTCAATGCGTAGCCTATCTGAAAGACGCAACGAATTTGCCATAAATTTCTTAAAAAAGGCGATTCATTATGATATTGACTGTAGTGAGATACTCCAGAGACTTAATTTCCATATTCCGCGAATAAATTCAAGACAAAACCAAACTTTCTACCTTCCTATAGCCCGGACTAATACTTTAAAGTTTTCACCAATCTACAGCATGTGCTCTAGCTATAACCACAGTCAGCGTGATATCGACATCTTTAATAAATAGGAGATTCTGTCTAAATCATATATGTATTTTTTATTTTCTCTTTTTATTGTAAATAAATTCAACTCTTTATTCTCTTTAATATTTATATTTTCTTTTGTTATGTATCTTTACTGAAATGTACGCTAGTAAATTTAAGTAATTTTTGTACGATGTATGTGTTGTTTCCCATCTTGTAAATGGTCTTGTACTGTTAGATGGTGTATGAATAAAATAAAATAAAAATAAATAAAAATAAACAGAGTCGCCCATGGAAGAATTTTTGTTTAGTCAAGATTGCGCAGAGCCTCGTAAAATAATTGTTTAATTATCTGTGCTTTTAACGAGCTTTTATTTGGTTATAAGGGTCTGATTTAGGACGTTCATTAATATTTCTATAGTGCAAACACTAATTAAAAATTATGAATTAAACTCGTCGCGTTGGATGTTTACCCTGTTAAATATAATCTGGTTCATGGGTCAACCTTTAAAGATTGGCAAGCTATTTTTATCCAATCCGTATTGACATGTCATGCCTCATTAAAAAGCAAGTTAATTGACCCAACCTGAAGTTTAAACTAGACTCAGATTTGGCAACATCAAGTGATGAGATTAAAATTAGATTTTTTCTTGCTTGATAAGAAGTTGTTATAGGTTGTTTTAAATTTAAACAATTAGTAATACGAACGTAAGACTGTAGAAATACTGTATTTTATGCACTACTATACGTTGTAAATTAAGAGTGGTTCAAATTTACACTTGTGGAAAATGAATTTTATTTTTTTTTGTTCAAAATTCCAAGAAGTGATCTCCATATTTTAACAAATTCGGTTGATATTAACACGTGCTCGAATAACATGACGATTCTCATATATTTCTTATGAGAAAATTATATTTTTCCGTAAATTTGCTATAGAATAAGTACCAAATCATTTCATATATTTTTATACCAGCTAGTTGCCTATCCTCAGAAATAAAGTAAGCAAAAGTAAAATAAGTATAATTTAATACCTCATGTGACTATGGAAATACATAAATAATAAACTGTTATTTGAGAAAAAAATTCCGTTTTTTTTAAATAGGCTTAGAATGTAATAAAACGTCTGTCGGTCGGTCGGTCTGTCTGTAACTTTTTTGTGCGCACGTTTTATTAGAAACTGTTCGAGATATTGACTTGAAATTTGGTACACCTATGTATCATGACAAAATCTGAAATTCGATTTTTTTTGCGCTAATTCCGGCGAAGAGTTGGAGATGGAGGTGAACAAGGAAAAAATAAGTAAAGCAAGGTGGTAATAGTACAGGAACTTTGGACTTGGTGTATATACTAGAAGCCAAGGCCTCAGATTTTTTTAATAATGTCTTTCAACCCCGTTCCACCACCTCCACTCTATTATTAAAGAAGTTGATAAAACAAAATTGAAATATTCATTTGAAATATGATAGGTATACGTATATATTGTAATGACATCTGATTGAGATAAATCCACTGAAGGGGTGACCAATTATTTTCACGTACTAGAGTGCAAATATAGTCAAAATGTTTTCCTTTAAAGAGACTTGAATGTGGAAGTAGTGATTCCTTATCCAGCGGTTTTTCATGATTAAAATTATTTCGCAATAGGCAGGACTTAAACACGCTTCGCTAGGTACGTCTGTTTGTAACTCACTGAGCAAGCGCCTTCAATCTAAACAATGCATTTATGTAGTACCAGGTTTTGAAGGCTTAGGACACTACATGCCAAAATTTCTGTATTTGAATACAAATCAAACGCCTGCTTGATCGGTTCACTCTATTTATTTATTCAACATATTATGCGATGAATAATATATTTTTTGAATTTTTAAAAAGATTTTCAAGGAATTTGAAAAATGAGGTTAAGATACACATTAAGACTCCTCCGTGCCCAGAGGAGGGCTATTAGGGTAAATAGGTAAATAATATTTTCTTTCAACTTTTACATGAAATCACTCCTGTATAGCACGAAATTCTTATATTTCCTTACTTGAAGATATTTTACAATGCCTATCAGTTGGGGATTGTATAAAAGTAGACTTTTAAATACCTCCATTACAAGGAAACGCTGCTAGAGAACACTATAATTTTCAACAATGTATCTCGATACATTTCTGAATGGACCATCAGTTTACACACAAGAAACTTTTGGGTGTCACTGTATATGAGGCACACCTCCACTTTTTCCTTTATTTCTCAAGATAAATATTTAAAATTAGGATACAGGATATTTGACAAAAATACATTTTTTACATAACCGAACTCAAAAATTCACTTCCTGTTTAATAGGAGGTACTACTAACTTTTTTGTTCAAAATAGTATTCTATATATATATATAATTTTTGAATGACCACAATGGTTTTTAAAAAATCAAAGTCGAACCAGAGATGTCCTTCTAAAGTACTATGGTTGTGTTAATTACTGGCAAAAGTGCTAAATCCTTATTCTGTCATCTCCACGTCAAACTATAGTTTCTCATCCATTATAGATCGATTTTAAAGTCTCAAGATCATTTCTGACTCGATATTGATTTGGAAAAAACTATTGTAAAGATGACTGAAATCTCTATCAGAAAAGATTAAAAAAATATACAGGGTGCTATTTAAAATAAAAAAGTAGTATTTTCGGTTATACCGGAAGTGCTTTTTTGGATCTGATTATGTCTAAAAAATTTATCTATATACCAAATATCCCGCACCCTAATTACCAAGAGAATGAGGTGAATCTGGTCTGGGGGCACCCAGCGTGATTGATCTTTCTGTATTACCACCTATATATATTTAAAAGATATGTCGGTGTGTAGATAAGTTAGTTTAACTATTAAAAATGTATTTTCTTTGATACTTTCAATAAAATTTAAAAAGCTTTGGAGTCTATTCAAAAAGATAATATTAATAACTAGGTAAAAAGACCAAGTAGAAATGTTAACTAAAACGCTTATATTAAGTAAAATATTTTATCAGACATTGAAATGAAATTTAAATGACATGAATACGTTGCTTAAAGCAAACGCGACATGAATATGTTTCTAAAATGGCTTTGAATAGTGACATTGTAAACACTTATCACTTACTTATTAGTCGTAAAATCTGCTAGCCACAATTCTGACATCCCAAACTATTAAGAAACTGGAACGCATTCAAACTCTACAAACGATATTCTATTTACGACTTTACTCTGGAGACCATGCCACAATATCATCTCATTTGTGAACAGACAACATTTAACGAGGTCGTTAAATTATATTAACTTCTGAAAAGAAAATACACAAACTGAAATTTCAAGTGCAGCGTCCATAAATAAACCTTAAGAAAGCATTAAAACTTGAATGATGTCGCCAGTCGACAAATCTGTGAAAAAAATATTATAATCGGACAGTAAGTAATATGTTTATCTTTTTATATGATGTAACTACATAATACATAATATGTAGAGTATTAATAAAAAAAATGTTATGTAAAATAGCCTCATTGAACGGAACATCATAAGGTTATAGGAATATAAATTAATTATCTTTAGAGATATTGATATATACACAGTACGTATTCATCTCACATATGTACAGGGTTATTCATTATATTTAGGCCACCCTTTATTATCATTATTATTGGAGATTACAAACCATACAAAATATTACCAGTTCATAATTTAACGGAAGTTCAGAAAAGGAAACGGCTGGATTTTTGCCGTCAAATGTTTCGAAAATTAAACGAAGATACTGATTATTTCAATAATATGTTATGGACAGATGAGTCTTCATTTTCCACAGCGGGAGTTTTTAATAGAAAGAATCGACGCTCATGGTGTAATAACTGGGGTTTTATTCCCCTAATTACATAATTTAATCAGACATTACCATTGGTATAGTACGGAGTGTCCCAATCACTTTGCAGACTCCGTCGACATTATAGTATATCCATCGAAAACAAAACTGTGCTTACCCTTTGCTTTCTAGGTGATTTTTATCCCTTTTGGTGTCCATCAACCAGGTTAAATCACAAACAAACTTTACTGAATATAAAATGAACTTAATTTCATGACAAGCAAATAAAACACGTGATTTCTCAAAACACTTAAACCACTATATTTACAGAAAAAAATGAAAAACAAATGAGAATGACAATAACAAACACTTAAACACGATTAAATAAATTAACAAACAGTAATTACACTATATTAAGAAATGAAATGGTCCGCGGCAAGTTCAAATATTTAGCTGAATCGCGACCGAATATTCCTAGGTCAATTACAACACATTAATTTTCTCCTTATTAAAACCGGCAAAATACTAAACAAATGTACTTAAACTTTACAATTGAAACAGCTTCGCAAAACGAGAATTTACTATACTACTAATACCCTGTAGGTAGATGATGACCGAACAGACCTTAAGCCAAGAGTGGTAATAATCTCTCCATCGAAATAATACGTTTCAAAAGTGGGCCGTAAACTTTACACCCTCGACCAATAAGGATCTTCTTTACTTTAAACCGTACGCATTTGAAATTACCTAACGAACCATGGTATTTATCATATGGCCTATCTTTAACATTTTTTATTACCACTAAAACAGATGAAAAAAACCCCTTTTGTTCCTGACTTTGCTTTTGTATGGGGGAAAAAATCTGCCTTAAGTGGTCTATCTATATTATGGTCTATTACATATGTTCCTGGAAGCCTCTATCAACTGCTTTAGTCTTGAAAATCTAACTAGAACCCCCGGTGGGTTCGTATTTAACAAGTTCGACTAAGAAAAGAGAATTGGACATAAAATAATTTGGATGGTTATTTATTGTCTACAAGTGGCTAACGTCGACTACCTAATAAAGAGTAAAGTTAACAAAGCACGTTTCCTGGACTCGAAAATAACATAAAACAGATGTATCTATGACCGGTATTTTACGATAGTTTACTAAAGTCTCGACCCTTAAAATATTACAGAAATCGGAAGTAAGAAAAGACGGTGTTTCTATGAGACAGGGCCGGACTTGGCTCCCTTAATTTGACTTTTGTTACAATGGAAAAGAAAAAACAACAGAAAGAGATTTGTTCAAGAAATAAAAAAATTCGGCAACAAATCTGTCAGTGTTTGGTGTGGCATTCTCCGCAATAAGATAGTGGGACCAATATTCTATAATTTTTTTTTAATCGTGCTACCTATCTAGAAGAAATTCTCTCAGAACTTGAAAACATCCTTTTATACAAATTTCCGATTAATGAACTTGACAATATGATTTGGATGCAGGACGGGGCACCTCCACATAGCGCGCTAGCAGTTCGAGAACATTTAAACAATGCATTTCCAGTATGGATTGGGAATAATGGGTCTATTAAATGTCCGCCTAATAGTCCCGATCTTACTCCATTAGATTCATTTCTATGGGGGTTTTTAAAGGATATAGTTGATAAAAGTAATAATCACAGTATTGTTGCCATTAAAGAAGCGATTCAAAATGAAATAAATAATCTAAACGTTGTCAATAACGATATAATGTTGAGTACTTTTCGGAATTTAAGAAGATGATATGAACTTTGCATCGAAAATAGTGGTGGCCATATCGAACAGTTTTTATAATTTATTATTTGTATTTGTTGTTTTGTTAATATTATATGTTCATAATTAAATATTTAAAATAAATGCGGTTTGTAGTTTTCTTAATATATCAATTTACAATGTTCAATAACTCGAAAACGAGTAAAGCTAGAACTGTCATATGTCATATTTTTGAAATCAGAAAAAAAAGTAATTCAAAAATTTAACAATACACAGGGCGATCCATAAAAAAATATATTGTTGCTTCTTGTACCCCTCAATCCCTGCACGCCACTGTGCTTCCATTAGCTTATTATGAGGGTTCAGTTAGAGCCCCACAACTTTTGCTCGTAACTTTTTTTTCTATCTCCAGTTATAACAATTATAAATGGTGGCCTAAATATAATGAATAACCCTGTACAACTTATAAACGTCATAAAATCTGAAATAAAATTAAGTCAAATTTTGCTGCTCAATTGATTTCATAGAAAATTAATTCTGTAGGATGTTGTTTTAGTGCCTGTCTGCATTTTGAATTTTGCTCGTGGTTCAGCGATTTTGTTTTTGTCAGAGTAGATAAAAAACTGCATTTACAGTATTCCATGTGAGTGTAACAAGCATTACGTGGGAGAGTTATACATACCTTTCAGTGTAAGATTGGGTGAACACAAGACTTACATCAGTAAAAATGAAATTGCGAACACGCTTGGGAGAACGGACATAGAATAAACTGGGACTGGGACAAAAATTTTAACCAAAAAAAGGGACAGCAAAAAGAAAAATAAAAAAATCAGCAATAATAGTATTCAATGAGGATAGATGTGTGTCGAATTGTATCGTAGACATTTGTACATTCTGATGGTCAATGTTAAAAGAAGAACTTCACAAACTTAACAGTGTATAAAATAAAACTGTTAACTATATCATTAGTTTTGTATAACATATAACAAGCATAATTTTAGAGCTGTGTATTTAACATACACATTTCGCGGTTCTTTAGTAAAACAGTATGCTTAGAAAAAAAAAATTATCTGGTGTCATGATTTATTTTGGCACTCAGAAAATCACATACTTAACTCAGTGCGAAGCCACTTCCATCCACTGCAATAACCTGACACCTAGTTTCCGGCAAGCATTTATTCACAGTCAGCGGCCAGCTCTAGGGTCCTCATCCACGGTATAGGTAGAAAATTTCGATTTTCTCGACCTTCGACATTTCTGTAGCAAGCTTATATGGCTTTCCATGAGTAAAATTATGCACTTATTTTATGTTACGAACTCCAAAAATATATACTAATCTGATTAAACGTATAAGCAAATAAGCCTTCATATCAAATGCGTTTGGGCAAATAAATAATGTAAACTTAACTTTAAGCATCACGTTCATATAGATAAATGTTGAGAAAAGGGACTACCGTATATATGTTCTTTCTATAATGAATAGGAAAGATATATACAACCGACGCGGCGTGCCTTTTGGGTTCTCTTGTTCTGTCTCTTTCAGCTATTAAGGAACAGAAAGAAGCCATATCACCGAAAAAACATGTCCTTCTTTTACTAAAATTGATGAATCATGACGAAAACATTTTAGTCGAATAACATTTGTGAGCTTCATGACACGGCAAGAACTATTCTGGGAAACAATTTGTTTGAAATAAAATCCTCATTTGTTGTAAGTTGTAAAAAATAATAGGGTCAAAAATGGGTATTAGACTACTAACACTAGTCCCTTTACCTTAAACTAAAAAAATGCTACTTGGTTGTTTTATTATACACGAAATGAAAAGTAACGAAACTTATTCTTTATAGGATTTTGCAAACAGCAGGCAAATAATCTATAGAGGAAATTGAAATGCTGTCAAGGGGCAGCTGTAATATTCGTTCATAGATTAGCATTGATCCGCGAAAGCAAGCTACATCAACCGCCAACATTTAAAAAAAGGCCACAATAGACTTATCAGCATTTATTTTAGCGCAGGTTTAGCAATGCGTTCACTAGAGATACAAATTAAAACTGATGCCATGTTTAATACCTATGTGAATTTTAATATTCCGTATATAAACAAGCTGCAACTTGCTATGATCAAATTTACCACAATTTGGTAGAGTAAGAAGTAAACTTTCAAGTAAATCTGAAACTGGAGGTCTAACAGTATATGAATGTTGCCTAAATGTTATTTGTAGCATTATCTTAGTTTTTTCCAATTCTTTGGGACTTCCTGCCACAGGTGTTTTTTTCTTTTTAATCGGTGCTCTGGGAATCTACAAAATATCACAATTAACCAGTATGTTATTGGTAAATAACCTCTACGCCTGTGACTTTTGCTTCAAAGAATCAGTTTCTTTAAACAAATAACCTAAATATGTATAGAAACTTGAAATTAGATATTTCGCCGACGTTTCGGAAAGTTGGCTACATTCAATATCGATAGATATTTACTATTTGCATAGAACTGTTGATATAGTGAATAGTTTTTTTAAATTTTTATATAATATTAAGTTTGTGAAGTTCTCCTTTTATATTGGCAGCCAGGTTGTACTGACATCTACGGAACAATTCGACACGCATTTATCCTCATTCAATAATATTTTTGTAATCCGTCTCTTTTGTTTATTCTATGTCCGTTTTCCCAAACCTGTTCGCAGATCTTGGACCTCTAAATTTCATTTTTTCTGATATAATTTTTGTGTTCGGCCAATCTTACAGTAAATGGTCTGGATGACTCACCCACGTAATGTTTGTTGCACTCAAACGGACCATAAATGGAGTTTTTTGAATTTTGCTCGTGGTTCGTCGGTTTAGTCTTTGTCAGAATAGATCTTAAGGCGTTGTTTTCTTTGAAATACCGTCCTAATATCAAATCTATCACCGATACGGCGCAACTTTTCGGAAAATCCGCATACATAAAGAATTAACGTTGTGTAACATTTTTCAGGTTTTTGTCGTACCTGATTGTTATTTTCAATATTTATGAAGGTTTTATTGACAAATCCCTCAGGGTATTGGTTATTTATAAGAACTTCTTTTATTAATCGCTTCTCATTGTTTAGTATTTCATCATTAGAAGAAATTATTTTGCCCCTGTCATACAAACATTTTATAACACCCCTCTTAACGTGCATCGACTGATTTGAGCTGAAATTTAAATATATGTTGGTATGTGTTGGTTTTCTATAAACACTTGTTTCAATTGTACCATTTACTCTTTTAATTGAAACACCTGAAATACATTTCTTCTTTCCTTTTCTAAAGTAAATTTAATAGAAGATTCTTTATTATTTAAATGTTCTAAAATGAAATTCGGAGGTCCAAGATCTGCGAACATGCTTAGGGGAACGGGCATAGAAAAAACTGGGACTCGGCAAAAATTTTAGCATAGAGGCGGATAGCAAAAGAAAAAAAATTAAGGAGACAGCGATAATATTATTGAATGAGGATAAATGCGTGTCGAATTGTTCCGTAGATGTCTGTACAACCTGACTGCCAATATTAAAAGAAGAACTTCACAAACTTAACATTGTATAAAAATTAAAAAAACTGTTCTCAAAGAATTAGAATAAAAAACTATATGAATATCTCTAATAACCTGTAAGGTGATAAAACTCTTGCCAAACTTAATGTAATGAGTTCAAGCAAAAACCATCGTATCATAAGCTGGCCTTTAAACCACGTCCTGAACTTAACTTTGCGAATATAATCAATTGTACTATTTGGAAAAGCTCCTTGCTATTACTGTGATCGAAATATAATTCTGGTGCTTTAAAGTCGTCATGTGGATAAGAATGGTTGACTATCTCATCGGTTGAGAGTCTAAATTCTCCGAGTCAGTCTGTACTCTTTCAATTTCAAAGTGTGATGTGGAAATTTTAGTCGATGCATCTTATTAATTAGAAATTATTGGTAGATAATAAATCGGGAACTGCGAAGTATACGTAAATAAAAATGTATCTACATTTTTCATATAAATGCAAATGAAACAAAGAACAGTGAAAAATTGGCGATAACATTATTAAGTGATGTTACTGTACACACTGTTACTTTTATGAACTTTGTGATAGTAATTAGAATTTCGGTTTATTATTCCTCAGGGAACATCCGATGGGCATATGTGTCTAGAATCAGTTTAAAAATGTTTGTCTGTGTTATCCAATTATGGAATTTATAGCACCGAAACACGCAATTTATGTTATCGGCTCTCGGGAGAATAATGTATTTATAACTTTTGTTGGTGTAAGCCAGTTCTGATTTTTATTGTTAGATTTTTATTACGCATAATGATAATGATTTCAAGTTGTCCTACGGAACTCCATCTTGGTATATAATGAGTACCTAAATACCATACTTTGATTAGTCTTTTAACTAGTTAATTCTTAGTCCAGGAGGAGTATTTTAGTCTTTATTGTGAAACTCTCTTTAAAGCATTTTCCTCAAACACCAATAAATTTGCTACTAGCCTCCTGCATATCAACATCTTTCTTGACCGCTAGCATCTATATAACAATAAAGTGTATGTTTATATATTCATTAATATTTATTCTCCAGATGATTTCTACTGCAACTGCGAAATGCAACGTCAAGCATAGTATTTTAGTTATTGAACAGATTGGGCCGTTACTTGATGAAAATCCATGATAATAATTGGGAAGAACACTATATTAGTTTTTGACTTTCACTTTATTTCTTGTCAACATGACAATTCTTTCGCCACACAGTGGCTTCTTCGAATGTTGAGTACTGGTATACTAATTTTACAATGCACAAACTATATGGTTTTATACAATTTCGATCAAATCCTAATCTAAATTGCTAAGCGGAAAAGTACAATATAATTTTAATTACTAAATGGAAAGGTACATATATTTCTAAGTAATTTATTGAATCTAATTTTAATAGACTAAGTAAATAAATTTAGTAAGGGAGATGAGTTTGTTTCAATTTGGTCATTTAATAAAATATCAGACGACTTTAGTTTATTTATTTCTAGAGATTCTGGTAAATCGAGTTTTAACCCTTTTATCACGGTGTGTAAAATTTTAAACTCTTCGTTGAAACGTGACCTACTTCTATTAGGTGGTTAGCATAAGTTGAGTCTGTTTTATTACTGATGTAACTTCTTTTATGTTCTGATAACCGTTTACCAAAATTTCTTCCTGTTTATCCAATACATACCTTAGGACAAGCATCACAAGTCAACTTATAGACGCCTGATTTATTTTCTGATGAAATTTTGTCTTTTGCATTTTTTAAATGTTTTCCTATTGTGTTATTAGTTTTGAAATCTACATTAAATATTACGTTTTTTTAAAAAAGAGGAAGTTTTTTCGGTTGGGTAGCCGATGTAAGTGAGAACTTTGAAACTGTTATTTTGATCTTTTATTGTTGGATATACTTCTTTAATGGCTTTATTGATAGATTTTTTTACAGCAATATTGTTTATTACTTCGGGGTTGTAACCATTGTTGAATGCAATTTGTTTTATTATTTGTAATTCTTTGATATAATTTTCTTCCGATAAGGGGATAGACAAAAGCCTGTGTATCATATCAAAGAATTACAATTACAATGCTATATTTTATATTAACAATTTCAGAGTTTATCAAACACGGTTTCACCATTGTATATCACGCGGAATTTATAATCGCGGCAAAGGACCAGTCAGCTAATGCACTGACAACAAGAGTAATTAAAATTAAGCGGCAAAAATTATAGACATGAACTACCTTAAATTCACTGATGTTGGCTTTCTTCTGGTTGGGCCCAACAATCTTCAACAATGTCCAGTGGTAGTTCACGAGAAGAAACACTATTATTCTTAATGTAGTAGCACTTTTTAGCACTTTTATATGGTTTTAAACGCGGTTTTTGAATTGAATTATTATTATTTTCGTTTTTATTGCAAAAAAAGTATTTTGAATTATATATGTGATTTCAATAATAATTGTTGTTGTTATGAAAAATTAAAAAAACTTAGTTACGGAGAAACAAAACAAAAAGTGCACAGTTGTGTTGTCCAAACAACCATTATATGTATAACTGACACTACTACTATAGTAACTGTGAAAACAAAATTATTACTTTTCCTAAGGCTATGTCAATAACATGTGAGAATGTGCAGGCAAACTTTATTTGTCATTAGAAATAGGTACAAGTATAATGAGAATAAATAAAGGTAAACGAAGGGGGCGATTTTTTTTATATGGAAGTTCTTTCTAGGATTACCAATATTCGAAAAAATCGTATGGAACGAAGCGATTGTTGCAAAGTTAGTAGACATTGGTGTGCCAAGGAGCCTCATTCAGTCAGAAGTATTAGTCTGGGCTATGACATAGTTTAACAACTATTGGGCTCAAGGCCCCAGAATAAGGTAGTCGAGGCTCCACGTAAAGATACTGTCAGCTGACTCAACCACGAAGTGGCTGCTTGGGCTCGATAGAGAAATAATCAGATGGATGGTAGGCCTGATAACAGGACACTGTTCCCGCCCTTGGCCTGCACACTCTCCAGACATGACCTCTATGGACTTCTTTGTATACGGTACGATGAAGGACAAGCTTTATGCGAAGCCCGTCAAGGATGAAGCTGTCCTCCATGAAGAAATTGTTCAATTAGCCCATTAAAGTGCAGTCCGGCTGCTCAGTCTGCCTTACGTCGGTGTGAGCTTTGCATAGAAAATGGAGCAAATCATTTTAACATTGTAGGATGTATATTACTATAGTGTAGCTTGGCGATAAGGAGATCATGGTTCGTCAAACGCTTTGCTGTAATCTAGAGCACTAAAAATGTGGTTTGTGACTTGTCAATGTTTCCTAAAAGACCATTGCTGATTTTCAATAGCGCTGCTGTAGTGCTGCGATGCTTTCTAAATCCAGATTGCCTGGGAGGAATTACGTCGTTACTTATAAAATGATCAGTGGGTTTCTACTCATTATTATTTCCAGAAGTTTTGATAGAGGCTGCAGAACACTTATTGGTCTGAGGTCTTTAAGTTCAGTAGCTATTGAAATTTTAGGTAGAGGATAATAATAATAATAATATTTATTTATTATCCTTAATGATATAATCTGTATATATGGCAAGGCATAAAATAAATAGTGACATAGATAAGCGTACATATAAATAATATATGCAAGAAAAACAAACAAGCTTATTGTCAACACCAAATAACCATTACTGTCTTTAGTTAACCGAAATACTCTCGGATGCTATAGAATGGTCATCCTATAAGTAATTTATTTACTTCTATCTTATATTTTGATAGGGGATGATCTCTGAGTTCCTCAGAGAGACTATTATGCAGTATTATACAACTGCTATGGAGAGATTCTTTGAATTTGGCTGGTCCATGTTGTGTAATTGTTCAGAGCTCTCCGTTTTGTTTGCGTGGTTGTCATTCCTCCTACAGGTTAGATAACTAATGAAGATTTTCATCACCCTGCTCTGATCATATCAACTGAAATAAGTACTGTTAAGAACCTTATTAATAATTTTCCAACCAATCATGACGTTAGTTATAATTTCCGCAAATGTGATTTCTCCAAATTGTATGAAAACCTTCTCAACATAGACTGGTCCTCCCTCTCTTCTTTTAATGACGTCAATGATGCATGCACTCATTTTTACAACAAACTTGACTCTGTATTTGAATCTTGTGTACCTAAGAAATCGACTTCTCGTAGCGGCAGATATCCTCCGTGGTTTAATAGCAGTATCATAAAAAAAATTAGCCTTAAAGAACGTCTTAGGAGACAGTATGCAAGAACCAGTGATCCACTTATACACAATAACCTCAAAAACATCCGAAGGGAAATAAAATATGATACCAATTTAGCCTACAGAAATTTCGTGCAGAACTCTGAAGACAATATAAAAAATGATCCCAATAAATTTTGGGCTTTCATCAAAAGTAGAAAAGGGTCGGCCAGTGTATCTGAAGAGATGTTCTTCGAGGGATCTTCGCTAAACAATCCCTCTGATATAATAAATGCATTTGCCAATTATTTCGGTCAATCTTATAATGAGTTTTCATTAGATATCGAGGAACATCACTTTGAGACCGATATACCTAACAATAACCCTATTGTTACCATAAACTCTTTCAGTGAAGATGAGGTTATTCGGGCTCTAAAACGAATTAAACCCAAAATGACGACCGGTCCTGATTCCATTCCAGCTTTTTTATTAAAGGATTGCGCTATCATCTTTGCACATCCTCTAACTCTAATTTTTAACTTAATCTTAAAAAACTGCCTATTTCCTGACCTATGGAAATATTCCAAAGTATGTCCCATCTTCAAAAAGGGAAACAAACTAGATATTGAGAACTTCAGACCAATCTCTGTAATTTGTAACTTCTGTAAAGTCTTAGAAATATTACTTCATGATAGAATATATCATTCGATTAACACCAAAATCTCTACTAATCAACATGGATTTATGAAAGGGCGTTCAACAACAACAAATTTATTCTGTGTAACTCAATATATTTCTGAATCCCTAGATGAACGTGGGCAGGTAGATGTCATATATACCGATTTCTCCAAAGCGTTTGATAGACTTGATCACCAGTTGTTACTTAATAAATTAGAAAAAATCGGCTTCTCATATTCTTTGCTCCTTTTGTTTAAATCTTATTTAATGAATAGGAGGCAGTACGTTGCATGAAATGGGTTCAAATCGATCGAATTTGCTGCCACATCTGGAGTTCCCCAGGGATCTATTCTGGGGCCCTTGTTTTTTAACATATTTATTAACGACATAGTGAACGAAATTAATTTGCCTCACCTTTTATATGCCGACGATCTAAAAATTTTCACAGTAATTGATGAAATCGATGACTGTTTTCAACTTCAGACTTCTCTTGACAAAATAAACACCTGGTGTATAGTTAATAAATTATTCATGAATCCTAGTAAATGTAACGTAATGTCCTTTTCTTTAAAAACATCACCTTTTATTTTTGATTACAGGTTAGATAATGTCATACTTCAAAGACCTATAACATTTCGCGACCTCGGCGTAACTTTTGATAGTAAATTACTGATCATATCGATACCATTGTGTCCGAAGCCTCCAAAGCCCTTGGATTCATCGTTCGTACTAGTCGAGAGTTCACTAATACTCATACTCTGAAAATTCTTTATCAATCCTTCGTCAGATCGAAACTTGAGTACGCATCGCTAATTTGGAGTTCCAGTTATGATGTTCACAAGAATAACTTGGAGGCAGTTCAACGTAGATTTCTTAAATTACTGTGGTTCAAATCCGACGGTACCTATCCAGTGATTGGTTTTCCGCACAGTAACTTGCTTGAAAGATATTCTATGACTACTCTTGAGGATAGGCGTACGTACTTTTCTCAAGTATTTTTGTTTAAATTACTACACAATGATTTTGACGCACCAGAAATAATTAGTAAGCTTAATTTTCACGTTCCCAGATTAACCTCTCGTAATCACCAAGTGTTCTATTTACCTACGCCGCGTACCAACGTACTAAATAATTCACATTTATATACGATTTGCAGTACTTCTAACAAATTATGTAACGACTTCGATATTTTTAATTGCAGCCTTAGTGACATGAAAAAAAATGTTCTAAATTAAATAACCAGTGAGTGTCTTTGTTTTTCTTCATTTGCTTTGAATCACATATGTGTATATATGTATATATGTTATATTTGATACTTTGATATTGAGTTTTTAAAAAATATTTATTTAGTTACTGAGAGTCATCGATGACTCTGAATGAAAAATATAATTGTTGATTTAAAAGTTTTAATGTAAAGGTGAGTATAATACTACATTTTGTAATGAGTTGAGTATAAGAACTGAATGTAAAAGCGTCTGCTGGTCATATTTATAACATAACAAAAGCATTGTCAGCTAGACGTTAAACAAAGGAAAAGCAAAGTTGCAATTTGGCATTAACTATGAGGATAGAAATATAAATAATTTATGTAACTTGATACGTGAGCTAAGCATAAGCAAAGGAAGTCGTTATCAGTTTATGTAATCTGATATCGTTAAGAAATGTACTTTGTAACTCTGTTACGTAGTGTTAATTTTTAATATAACAACTTCCCCCTTAATAAAAAAGTTGATTGTTATACAACAACTTTTGAATAGAATGATTATTGAATACAATATAAAAGTAATAATAAAACAAAATGAATATAATGCAAAGATAATAATAAAATATTGAGTGAATAAAATAATAAGCATAAAATAGAAACAATAAAAGTCAATAAACAGAAATTAGTGGTTCACTGGAAAGTCTATGATAACTCGATATCTTCTTCTTGAGGTTTGATACCGGGTCGCTTTCTTGGAGGGATTAAACTGGGGAATTCCATGAACTTCTTGCTTCGTCCTGGAGGAGATGAAGGAGAATCGTCTGTAGAGGGTTCAGTAGACGTCTCTTCCTTCTACATTTACAAAACACGTAAAGTAGAATTATAGAAATGATAAATGTGATTGTAAAATAGGTGAACCATGACATATGTTTGGTCACGAAAGGTTCATTGATAAGATCGTCCAGATCTTTGGAATATTGGTCCAACTTGTTTTTGGAAATGTCCAAATCTTTGATGTTTAGGTTTTTAGTTTTAATGGTTTTAATTTGGGTAGTTGAATTTTGTCGGGCATCTGGTTACAACATTCAAACGGAATTTGCACAGGATGGGAACTGTCCTTAATTTCGGAGAGGTCCTTGGCACTGGCTTGTATTCTGGTTATACCTGCGAAGGCGTAACATCCAGGTTGTAGTTTAACAATTGAATTTTAATTGATTAGCTCCGTTGTTGTTTCTCTCTTCGGGCAACTAATTGCGATGTGTAGAGGTTCGGAATTTATTATGAGCCACGTGTTCTCTTCGAGTTCTTGAACATTGTACCCTTGACTAATAATGAAGGAGGTTTGGCAATTTTTCAGGAAGTTTAATTGGTTTTTCAGAATCCTAGCTTGGCATTCTGATCAATAGGATATGCAAACAGGTTCGAGCATAGTTTGGTTCCAAAATATAGGGGTTTGCATTCTTTTAGATTTGTTATTTGTACGTACATTAAAGAATCATCATCTCTCGCGATAAATCTTTGAGAAATAGATAAAATATGGTGAAGACCAGTTCTGTTATCAAATATGGGGATAGGGTATAAACAGTAGGTATTATAGTTTTGAAGTTCAACAAGTGATTTTTTTTTTTTTTTTTTTTTTAACAAATATTAAGTTGCAATCTACTTGAAATGCTTTTAGTTCAATAATATCTAAATATTGAGCAACTGCCGATAGTTTAATAGAAAGAGGCAAATTGTTTCTTCGCAAACTCTGTGAAATTTCTTGTAGACCTGTTATTAAATAATTAGGGTTATGATTGACAAATATATGATCCTCAATCTAGCAAATGTTATTGAATTTTGATTGTCGTTCAAATTATCCTCAATATACAAATAACTTGCCAGTAATTGTTCGCAAATGTGTAAAAATATTAGTTTAATTTCTAGAGCTTCTATGTTTCGCGTCATGATCGACTTTTTTATGTCCTTATTAAACATTTCTTCGTTAATTTGCAATTTTTTGAATGATTGAAAAGAAAATTATTATTATTATTATTATTTTTGATTACCGATGTTGTAACTGGAATTTGTTTTTGTTTCAGTTACATTTTCTAACTGGTGTTCGTCGATATTTAATTTATTAATACAGTTAGCATAATATTCACCATCTTCGACATCTAGATTTCCAGTTATTGATTTGAAGATTGTGCCGATATCATTTAATATTCCGTGTTTGTATCTCTTTGTGTCTAGAAATACTCCATTAAATTTATATTGTATAGTCTTGGAAATTTGTGTCAAAAGATTAATGTCTGTTTTGACTTCGCTTCGAAAATGATCATTTTTCTTTATGAGCACCATCAAGAGTATTTGAAATCGTGTCTAAAATTCGTTGGTTCTTGTCGAAGGATAGTTTTAATGGATGATATATTTTTATGTACCAGTAATGTTTATTTTTCGTTTGTCAACACGATGTTCTTATCTTTATGGTAAAATACATAAACAGTGTTTTTGTTTATTGGTATTATTTTGTATTGAGCGAGTGTTAATAATAAATTTTATTTTCAGTATATGGCTTTATTCTATCGAAATTCACTTTAGTTTTTTTTTCATTTGTTTCAAGATTTAATAAGGTTTTCAATGTTTTTAGTTAAGTCTAGCCAATTGTATTTTACTATTTTCCTTCTTATGGTTTTGATGGTACCACGATGTAAATAATTTTGCCTGAGTGATTTTGATCTAAAATAATTGGATTTTCGTGTTCATCAATAGTTTTAACATTTTGATAGATTACTATTTTTAAATCTTTCTGTGCAGAAATAAATTATAGAGTTTCAGGTATTGGAAGATCCAAATTATTTTCTACATAATATATCTTAGACAGGTTCAAAATGTCTTGTCTTATGAATAAAATTAAAAAGAGATATCCTATTATAAATTGAATGTCAAAAGGTAGACAAATATTGAAGAACTTTCCTACGCATGATTTACTTGAAACGATATTAATTGAATTGTAATTCGGGGTGTTCTTTGAAAATATACTCAATTATTTTATGATGCAAATGTTCGAATTTATTTTGTTGCAAGAATGTTATATTTTTATGTACCCTGTATAAATGTTGTCTGTTTGAAATTTGAATTTTCGAATGATCTATTAAAGATTTTGTTCAATATAGATTGAGAAAGATAAGATTACTCAATATAAATTTTAAACGTTTTGAAAAATTATTGATTTGTAGAACGCACTGTATATTTATTGATTTTTTTTTTGAAGTTATAAGTGCCTTACTAATTTAAAATAATTTGTTCCAGTTTTAGGATAGGGTTCACTTTAATTTTGAAGAAATTTCTCCGTACGTTTTCATGATTTCTTGAACATTAACCATTTAGTATTATTATTTTGTGTTACATGTAAAACGTATATAATGAAATGAGACATTATAACGACTACAATACAAAACTAGAGAGTTGGATTTCATGCAGGTCTTGATAAAATGTTTTGTTTAAGAACATACCAGACGTGCTTGTATGCAGATTCAGATTATTGAGCATTTCTTGGAATCTAATTCAGATAATAAAATAATTGCTTAATTAGAGTTATAGTTAAACTATTCTGACTAATACAGTATTTTTATTTCCTACAGTTATAAAATTTAATCAAATAAAAAATTAGATATTTTTTTGTTCGAGAAGTAAAACAGATAAGTAGAATAAAATTGCCTGTTTATAAAATGATGTTAGAAGTCATTTAACTGGGAATTTAAATACTATAAAAATTGTACACAGTGTTTAGCGTATTATAGGTAATAAAAAAATTTAAAAGTTTGTCGAAAAGGATAAATGAATTTAATGAAAGATTGTTATAATTAAGTATAGCAAATTTTAAATATTTTCTTTAATGAAATATTTCGTTTGGGCAACTAAAAATTCTTAAGGCATAATTTCGAAATAGTTGTTTACAAAAAGAATTATTTTTTTTTTTGTGTACATAATATTTGATAATAGGTGCTTAATATTTTCAAGGGGTCGTTATGTGATTATGGGACGAAACCTGGTATCACATATTAAGTTTAAATATTGATCTAAATTTTTGAATAGGTTCGAATTTTAGGTTTGAAAATTCAATAATTTTTGGTATTGTTTTAATAGGTGTTAAAAATGAATTTTCATTGTTTTTTGTCATAATCATGGGTAGTTTATAAAATTTTTCTTTATTTTTATTACGCGAGATTGCGTGTTTATTTCTTAAGTAATTCTTTATACTCTTAAGTGTTTTTCCAATTTGTTGTTTCATTTCAGACATACTTTTTGTTATTCTCGCTGGTAGTTTCGAATTATTATTCGAGATGTTAGGATTTATTGTTTTCAAATTAGGTTTCTTTTTGATATGCGATTTTGTATCTAACAACGAATTATTTATTTGTTGGTTGACCACTCGGGAAGTTAAATTTGAAATATTAGCTATTTTCTGTTCTGGTATATCATTAATTTTAGCGATATTACAATTTGGTTGAAATATTTTTTCTGTGCGTGGTTCAACGAAAATTAAATTTGGATCTTTGTTTTTGTCTGAAATAGGATTTTCAGGTTCGCGTTGTAATTTATAAATTTTTTCAGAACGACCGTCAATTTGGATTTTATTTTTATTTTTCATATTGCCTGAAATTTGATTCTGAATTTGATTTTTAATGTTAGAATTTGTAGTTGGTTGCAAAGGTAAATTTTGCGTTATTTTGTTGTTTGTGTTATCTTCCGTAACTTTAAATAGCGGTACGGTTTTGAAATTCGTGACTAGTTGCTTATTTTTAAAATCTATTTTACAGTCATAGTGCTCTAAAAAGTCTGCGCCTAATAGTCCGTCAAAGTCTATGTCTACATTGTGGATATAAACTTTATGTGGATCATTTTCTACGAAAGGCACGAGAACAGATTCGCTAATAGTAATTCTCCGATCGCCTATGCCTTGTAAGGTTAGATTTTCTGGAAATCTTTGTTTATAATTTTCAGCCGTTTTTGGTTTAAAAACAGAAATACCTGCACCTGAGTCAACTAAAATTTTGAATTTATTCGTAATATCGTTAATATAGTACCGGGGTTTTGCATTTATGGTTAATAATGCGTGTGGTGTTTTTACATGAACTTCTGTTCTGGGAAGTTCAGGGACGGCTCGGAATTGTTGTTGAGGTTCATGTTTTGAATTTGGTGAGAAACTTTGTCCAATTCGCATTTTGTTTTTTGTGTTGGAGCATCCGTAAGATACTCCGGACTTTAGCAAAAATCCTGAGGATTAGCAGTATAATCCTCCTGCGGCAACTGAGAATTGGCAGTATAATTCTCTTGCGGCATCTGAGAATTAGCAGTATAATTCTCGTATTGTTCTGGCAAATTAGTTGTATTTTCAGGGAAATTTTGACAATCTCCTGAATTAAAATTATCGTACATTTCATTTACATTTTGGTATTCAGCTGAATAATCTTCATACTGGTTAAAATTATATTGGTCATCAGAAGGTTCGTAATTTAAATGATGAGTCTTTTGTTGATTGAAACGGTTAAAATTTGGATTTGGTTGTATCGCTGATGGTCTTTGCTGTATAAAATTAGAATTCGGTCTGATTGCTGAGGGCCTATTTTGTTGTGTTTGATTAGCTTGACTGTTTTGTGGATAAGTTCTAGAATTAAATTGACTAGTTTGTTGTGCAAAATTTTGAAAACCTGTATTACTTTGAAAGTTTGGTCTTTGGAAATTTTGTGAAGTTGATGGCATAAATAATTGTTGTTGCCTTGTGCGACATTCGTTTATTATATGCCCGCTGCGTTTACAAAATGAACAAAATTTTTGTTGGAAATTTACGTTTGGTCGTTTTTGTTGAGGAGGCACTGGATTTTTAACATTATTATTATTATTTTTTGAAAATTTCTGTGATTCAAAGTAAGAGAGTTGTAATTCTCTTCTAATCCTATTAATTGCCTGTAACATACTTGTTGGATTTCCAGCACGTATTATTTGGCCTAATTTTGACTCTAAACCCGTCAACAAAGTGTTCAGGGTCATAGTTTCTATTAATTCCGATTGAGATTGTTTTTGTTCTCCAGATAGGCGTTGCTTCTGAATAGCCGCATGCATTTTCGCATTATGCGTCTGTAGACGCGCAACAAAAGTTAATGCAGATTCACCTGGCATTTGGTGAATACGCTGTAGATCTTGGATAAGCGATGTCAAATCACGAGAGTCTCCAAAATGAGTTTCTAGGAGAACTCTAATTTCTGCCCAAGTATCGGGGTTGCGAGAATTTATTAATTCGGCAGCTCTGCCACGCAATTTATTTTTTATATGTAGCGTTAGTAAAATTTTTTGGTCATTGATTGCCATGCCTTGTGCATAAATGCAAGAATTTAAGAAAGTTTGTAAATTAATGGCATTGCCATCGAATTCCGGTATGACAGAAAAAATTTCAGAGAGCTTGTAAGGCTCAATTTGCTCTATCCTTGCACTTTGTACTGTTTGTGTAGTTTGCGATGTTTCTGGCATTGTTGCTTTTATTTAGAAAGTACAAAAATTAAATTAAATGTTAACTTGAAATTGTTAAAAATGACCTTTTTGAGAAAAGGAAATTAGTTTAAAAAAATGTATTTAGGTAGTTTGTGTATTAACTGTATAATATACGGTGACGTATTAGCAGTATAATACGTTTCTTATGCTAATTAAAATTAAATTAAACTTGTCGCGTTTATTTCGTTAAGGAATAATTATTTGATAATAGAACTGTGTTTTGTTCGCTGAGTGTATATAGCACTTTTATAAAATAATTGTGAAAAATAATGAATTAAAACGAGATGATTCTTAAAATGACTTACGTTATTGTCTTCATTCGTAGATTCTTTTTTCTTCTAAAGGATTGGGATCCACCACCTCTGTCCTGAAGTACTCCTTATTCTCTCGGGCTTTCCCACTAGTTAGGCACCTTCTTCAGATGAACTCCTTGTTCTTTTGGGTAGTTTTCCTCGAGTTAGGCTCCGTCAACAGGGTGTTTTGAAGATCCTACCACGACTGCGCCACTGTTATATTTGATACTTTGATATTGAGTTTTTAAAAAATATTTATTTAGTTACTGAGAGTCATCGATGACTCTGAATGAAAAATATAATTGTTGATTTAAAAGTTTTAATGTAAAGGTGAGTATAATACTACATTTTGTAATGAGTTGAGTATAAGAACTGAATGTAAAAGCGTCTGCTGGTCATATTTATAACATAACAAAAGCATTGTCAGCTAGACGTTAAACAAAGGAAAAGCAAAGTTGCAATTTGGCATTAACTATGAGGATAGAAATATAAATAATTTATGTAACTTGATACGTGAGCTAAGCATAAGCAAAGGAAGTCGTTATCAGTTTATGTAATCTGATATCGTTAAGAAATGTACTTTGTAACTCTGTTACGTAGTGTTAATTTTTAATATAACATATATAGTTTTTATATTTAAACATTTCCCATGTTATTTTTTTCTCTTTCTTCGTATCATTAGTTATCCATAGTTCGTACATTTAAGTAATTTTTTTCTTCATTTTACTTTCTTTCTATGTTGTTGTATATTATGTAATTAATGCTTTGTATGCCTTTATTCCTGTTCTGTAATTGGGTATCTTACCTGTTGAACAGTGTATGCAATAAATAAATAAATAAATAAATAAATAAATAAATAACGTGTATTAAATATTTAAGTATGAAAATACAGGGTGCAGTTAGAATTCTCTTTGCAGTAAGAATGTCCTTACATCCGTCTCTATAATTATGGTTAAACATCAGTCTTATAATTCTTTTTATATTACAAAAATCCTATATACTTGGCTTGACCTTCCCCAAACACACATGTTGAGTGATAAATGAGAGTAATTTCCTCCTCACTTAGAGTGCCTTTTAGTTGCAATATAGCAAAGTATGCCCTGCTTAATTTATTGCATGTATGATTGCCGTGAGTTTCCCAGGATAATGAGTAGTCTATATGGGTACCTAAGAAATTTGATCAGTCGCTTGTCGGTAAATAACTTGATGATGATTGTTTTCTTAGACTGAAATTCAGAGATACCGTCCTTTCTCATTTAGAATTAATTTATTTTGATTGCACCAGTCGTTCATTTCATCAACAACAGTACTAATAACTTTAAGTAAATCATAACCATTTGCAGCAGCTACGGAAATAGCTGTGCCATCCGCGTACATAACAGTGAGACCTTTTGTCATATGGCAAGCAGGATCATTTATATATGGCATATAATAGAGGCTCCTGAATTGACCTTTGGGGGTTGTCCACGTATGCAATCAACAAGTTTAGTAAATTCCCTCGTATACCAATATTTTCTAAAGTTCTAATGAGTAGATTCTTATTTACTGGATCAAAAGTCCTAGAATGATCAAATAATATCGATACAACATTGTCTATTTCATGGTAAATAAAATCAAATAATTTTACCTGAAAAATCGATCCTGAACGTTTGGCTGTTTAACTCTGACTTACCCTGTAGAACTTGACTTGAACAACTTGTGGAGTGTGTACTTTTTGGATGAACTTTTGAGCGTATACCTATTGCAGTTTTAAAATGACGTTTAATTATGATTTTTTTTTCAATTGTAAACTATATTCTATATAATATTCTTGTCAGTAGTGGGTACTCTATTGCATATATAAAATACCCCATTTTCACCATAAAGTGTTGCTCGGTTTAATAAAGCTTTGAGCACTTACACGTTTTGGTTATTAAATGTCTATTACCACCAGTTAATTATCTACTACCGGTTTATTGTCGGACCAAATTGTTTAATGAAAATCTCTGATCCCTCATTTCTATTCAGAGTAGTGGTGCATGGTTAGTGCATACCCAGGTTAATTATATTCATTAGGAATAGTCGATAAATAAATGGACATTAAAATATGCTATTATGTTACTTAGTAATACAGGAAGTCATTATGAACACATTGACATTAAAGTACAAATCAATTTCAAACGATAATGACAATATGTTAAATTGGTAAGAATGTACTGCGTTAGTTCGTTAATAAATAAATAATTTAAAAAATTTGAATAATACTATATAAAAACTTAAAAGACACACACAAATGCTTTGGCGAACTATTTGAATTTAATGAAGTAGAAATAAGTGCAAATAAATCTATTCTACATGCAATATGAGCCGCTATAATCATAATATACAGTGTGAACAAAATTCATATCTTTCGTATGTGTCATTTTTCAAAAAAATCCTTGAACCGGTCGATTTTAGTTTTGTAAATGCTACATTTTGTCACTATACCAAAATTTATGACGTCATTGGTTTTTGAGTTATGACGCCATAATACATTTTTTTAAATGAAAACAAACATTTTTGTTTACTGTTTTTTGTGGTATATTCCTTTAGCTTCCTTGTGATATAAAAAAAATGATATTACCTGTGCCATTCTTTTGGAAAAATGACATTTTATGTAAAAATAGCTTACTTTTCGCAAATGTTCTTACTAATTTACAGCTTAATCCATAGCTCCTTCTCCCCCGAAATTTAAAAATTTAAATTGTGAAATATAAGATTAAAATATTATTATTCTGTGTACAGTTATGCTTCACAGCTAAAAGAAAAAGATTAAAATGATAATAATTTGTATTTCTCATATAATTAGATTTATCTGTTTGAGAAATAAATAAATAAATAAATTCACGAGTAATGTTCCACTTTCTTATGGACTGATAAATCTTGTTGCCTACATTTTTGTTTTAACTAGCATGAAAGCATTTGACATCAAAACAAAACAAAGAAAAAAATAAAAAAACAATCACCTTAAAAGAGATACAGGTTTCTTTGTGTAAAGTATCGATAATTTTTTTATTCCTGGCACGTGTGAAACCTCAGTTTTGTGACACTTCTGAGACAGTGTAAAACTAGTGAATGCAATGCCACGTTTAAGTGAAAGAGAACGCGTAGAACTTTTGATGATGGTTGGATATGGTGATAGGCTGAGAACTCATAAGGAAGCATGTGATGTTTTCAAGGCCAAGTATCCCGAAAAGCAAATTTCTAGATTCATAGTAAGTAGATTGTGGCTAGATATGATGAATCTGCCAGTGTAGTTGATCTCCCTCGATCCGGTTGTAACATATTTTGATACCTAAATATTAAAACATGTTATCCCGATGCGAACGGCAGCCGATTTTTGTGAGAGCATAGAACCGTGGGTTAGGATTGTGTGTGGACTCTCAAAAGGGCGCCACCGGCTGTATGTTACGTAATGTGATTTAAATAATTTTGCCAGCACGGAACAAAATTAAGTTACTAGCAACCATGCGATGGAATTCTCAAAATATCTCTATGATATCAAAACTCTTACTTTACTCTGTGAAATCTCAAAATTTAAGCAAATATCAGGAGTACAAGTGCAAATAATAAGAACATGTAGACATTAGACATTTATTACAACACACATGAGATGTAGAACAATAAAAGACAAATAGTTTCCCAATTGTCCCCTAAACATAATCTACATATGCAAAAGAAACTCAAGATATGTACATGACCCCATCTAAAATTGTTTCAGTGATTTGACCTTTTCTTTATAGAAATGCAACTACGGCTTCAAGTGTATTCTATTAAAAACACTTCATATGTGACATAGTAGAAGGTAAATTAGTATCACGTGGTACCATGCGTTACTTACAAAAAATCTTGAGATATTTCATCGTGCTAGGCATGTAGTTGCAAAATCGTTGTGCAATTTACTCTATATTTCAACAAAAAATCACTGAATGAAACTATAATAACTTCTTTAGAATTATATAACCAAAATGAAACAATAAAACCTGGGTAGAGCCTTGGCGTTTTCTCTGACGACTGCAGTGTGACTTGTCACCATTTCATGGACGTTCTCGACGTTGGCGGTAACTGCAACTCCGTGCTGCATCAAATTTCTACCTGAATCTCCGGGAAACTGCCACGAACGACTCTGCAAATCCTAAACTCCTCCAAGTATCAGCGGAACCCACATAAAATCAAACATCTGAGTAATAGACTTCCTCCTATTACTCCTCTAACTACTGGGCCCCCTTACATAAAAAAAAATTACAGCACCAAACATGTGCTCATCCCAATTGTAAGCCTCTCCAAACATATACTTATACCAAACACTCTGTAATAATTACAATAAATAAGAACTAAATAAAATCCCAAACTAAGTAAAATAAGAGCTCACCTCACATAGAGAGTATTACATAACCTCACGAGACACGTGGCGACCAGATTACGACAAGCAACAGAATTCCTTCCTGGAATTTACAAAATGCTTCTGGCAGGACGGTAAAGAAACACTGGGTACATCAAATCAAATCCCTTTTCAGTGTAAGCGATGTAAAACCCAAATTTTTCAACACAAAACCGGGACCGCCGCCATTCCGCTATCTCGTCGCTGTCGAAGAACGAACCCCCAGCTGGAAATGTACTCTACAGTTCTTCTGTTCTCAGTGTTGCCAACTCGAGCATCTAGAGAACTCTTTCTCTAGCCAATAAAAATGCGCCAACAAAGGACTTTGCAATTTAAAGACTGAATTGCACCATTGTGTAATATTTCAACTACAAGAATATGTGAGTAACCCCTCTAACTCGAAATCATACTTAAAAAAAGCATGTTTACTACACATAATTCCTCATCTAGATCTACTATCGGATTCTAGATCGTGGGTTGCATACTCAAAAAATGAATTAATCAAGGTTAATTTACAGTATTCAAACTGAAATTATTAATGTAGCTTTTTCAAATGCTACACGGTAGCCCTAGCACAAGCAACGAAACCAAATTAAATATTCTTCTAGGAAGTGAGGAAAACCACCATCTTTCGACAAGGCAGCTGGCTTTAAATTATAACGTGAGTCAAACTTCTGTTGTGCGTCTATTGAAAAAACAAAAATACCATCCATACAAAGTGCAATGGGCTTTTCCCTCAATTTTTTTTTATTGTGTTATTGGAAAGAGCTTATCAAAATATTACTAAAAATGAATTTTTATTTTTTTTCTGAGCGCATAAAATACCACAAAAAAAATAGAAATGTTCCGTAAATGAACAGCAGTTTGAAACGATAGCTTTCGGGCGCCAATGTGACGTCATCATAAACTGCACCAATCAGCATGAGATTAAACGGCCGTCAGAATTAGCTATGAAGGTGCATTCAAAAAGAACCTCACTTCTCTGCCTTGCTTTCCACAACCTGCAATTCTATTGGTGCCTGAAGTACATTTATGAGGAACTACCAATAGAATCTCATATTGCAAAGTGGTAACGCTTAATTGAGAACGTGCGTTTATGACGCCCATTGACAGTGCCAAGAAGTATCTGTCATAAATCACGAGAGTGCAGCCCAGCGTGTTTACTTCTTGTTTGGTGTTATAGTATTAATTTCTTTTAAAAATATGAGTAAATGTGAAAACAGATTTGTAAAAGGTCCACTAAAAGAAAGAACAATATATACATACGTTAAAATGATCTTCGCAACAGAAAAATCCAGGAGCAGTATAAACAATACCTGGAACTTTTGCAACTTTCCACCATAATTTTCGAATTTCCAAATTTGTTGGAACTCGCAAAAATAACTTCGTACTATTTTCACTATTATTTGGACACACTGGTACAAAACAAACCTTTTTAAGCGGCATTTTATAATTAGAAGAGAGCAAAATTAATTTTCGTATCGAACGTAAACAATAGAAAGTGAGGTTATCGAATAAAGCTTGAACATTTCAGTACAGCGTTGCCAAATGAAACTGGCATTATACCATATGTGAACCAAATGATCAAAAATAGAGAATATAAATCTGATATATAGATTTTAGAAACTCATACAGTCAAAAGTTGATACAATTTTTGCTTTTATTTAGTGTCAGAGAAACGAAGAATACGTTGTAACGAAAAAATGCGCTATTCAAAGTAGACAATTGATAAAGGAAATACGATGTTCATGTAAAAAGACATACATCTGGCAATAGAGGATCCTCATTAAGAATACGACTTTTATTGGTCTAATCAGTGTGACGTCACGCATGGCGCCTTAAAACTTAAACTTAAAACTTAAAACTGATTTTGTAATGTAAATATTTGGTAGAACGTAAAAAATTGGAAGAAACTAAATTAAAATAAAATTATATTGCAGTTTATTATATGGCTTGATTATAGTGAAGTAGTAAAATTCAGTCATGCGGGAAAGGCCCATTATTCCACGAATTGAATGAGGACGATCCAGATCGGCGCTTACAGTTTTGTGAACAGTTTTTTTAAAGAACATTGTTTTTTCTGATTAAGCTACATTTTCTTTAAAGAGGACATCGGCATAACTGCAGGTATCGGTCATGCGAAAATCCTCATTGGACTCAAGAAGCCCATACACAGCGACGAGGCAAAGTAAACGTGCGGGCAGGTATTATTGGTGATCGTTTATTGGGATCCTTTTTTTGAACAAAATCTTACGGCCGCAAGATATTTACTATTTTTGAGAGTTGAGTTAGTGCCAGCCTTAGCAGTTATGTTTCCGAACAATGGAGACGAAGATATTCCTGCTGAAAACGTCTGGTTTCAGCAAGACGGGGCCCACCTCATTTTGGGATAGCAGTGCGTCAGTTTTTAGATGACACTTTTACTGGAAGGTAGATAGGTCGTCGAGGTCCGATTGAGTGGCCCCCGCGTTCACCGAATTTAACCCCCTTACACTTTTTTCCTTGAGGTTACTCAAGTCAATGGAACTACTTATAGTGGGTTAAAATTTTCAACGATGCTGTAAAGCAATTATTTGATAGTTCTTATAAATTCGTACACTCCCTAGGAACACAATTAAAAAAATATATATAAATAATTAATTGTTTTGTAACTTAAAAAGTAAAGATGCCATTAGCATCTGCCCATATATAAATTGTTTTTATAAAACATTTCTATTAGATACATATTACATTTTTTTGTTCAATTTGGGACATTCCCAATATGGCTGACCATTATATTCCTCGACGGCTAGAAACACAATGGTGGCGGCTGTATGTATAAACCCTATAAGCTGTGATAAATTCTACTTCAAACATGTTTCGTCTAAAAATGCCTATTGCATTACCAATTGCTCTTTAAGAATCTCGATTTATTCTTGTGAAAGTACATTTTAAGCCTCATTGGTTTTAATATATTTTTTAAAATTAGTAGGCTTCCCTTAAAATCAATTTTAAACTATTTCAGCACATAACGCAAGTGCTTTAAAACCAATAGAATTTATGGTGCTCTGATAATATAACCTAAAAAGTCAGTTTGGCGAGACGCTATTTTATATGTACTTCACTACAAATTGCCATTATTATAAATTCGGCCACAGGCACGTCATACATAAACAACATGCTGACGAATGTATATATATATCTTATTATAGTTTTAAAACTACCTATTATAGTCTGAGCAAAGGTAAACCAAATATTTTTATGTTTAAGCCTGATTTATTACAGATGTTTGTTTACTTCATTAAAATTCTAGCAAGCAGTTGGTTTTATGATGGTTCAACCTGAAATTTAGTAATCTTAAAGCATATTAGATTTATAGCATTAACAACCACCTCAAATTTTCATAAAGCAATAATAAAACCACAACATTAGCCTAACCTCTATAAAACTTGATCCTCCTAACTTGAACTTAACAGCTATAAAGTTTTATTTAAGACTTGACAAATACCTTGATAAGACAATCGTAAACCAATAAAGACTAAAAGATAATCTAGTTTTAATGTAAGCTCTTGAGGATATTTTTAAAACTTTCTTTAACACAAAACAATATTTAAGCGCATTTAGCATTTAATAAATCTGGAATAAATGAGTGGCTTATAAGGTGGCCATTATAAAACACTGATAAAACCTAAATACTTCTGAATAGAATTTCAATTGTTACTTGGGTACCCAGAAAGATTACTTGTCAAAATTATGCTTTCTAACAGAAACATTGCTTTTGTAATTGTGACTTGAAATTTCTGTTCTGTTGAAACTTTATTTGCAATTTCTCCATGACCACAGCTAACATTACTTTACCATTTATTATTATATTCCAGAAGTTAAGCGAGATTAACTTTGTAATATAAGAAGTAATTTAAAGTTACCATGAATCGATGTGAAACTAATAATTCTAAATTAAAAAACGGCTGTAGGATTAACTGCATTTAATTAATTTAGTTTCGGACGCATTACTGTACTTAAAATAAATCTCAATGATAATCAAAAGCTTTCATGGACGCTATTATAGTTGTCTCTATTATTATACCTGAAAATTCCGATCTAAAATTGCTCTAAAACTCGACATGAGATTACCCTCAGTTGCACGGATTTTGAACGTCACATCCAGTTACATTTTCTAAATGTAAATACACTGGAAACTATGATGATGATGAATTAATTAAATTCTCGTTGAAGTAAAATCCGCAATGTATTGACAGCCAGTTAATTCCTTCAAACTGTTTCCTTTGAAGTAGTTTAAATGTAAAAATGTTCTCATTTTCCATTAGTTCTGTTTTATTTATTTCCTCTATTACTTTAGTATACAGGCCAGTCCTATATAATTGTAAAATATTTTAAAGATCGATTTAAAGAATCGCGCTCATACAAAAGTTTTTTGGAACATACTTATGTAGGCGTTTTAAACGAAAAAATCGGATTTAGATGAAATATGAGCCAACATACTGAGTATTCCATATTTTCTAATTAGTCTAAATTACATGCCCTAAATAGCTTATTTTTCAAAATAGCTTAGAATTTCTAAAGCAAATTAGGTGTGATATGGAAATATGATAGTATTTTTAAACATTTAAGATGAAAAAACCTGATATTGAAAGAACTGGGAAATTTAAAAATCAATTTATTCTGTACTTCTCCTTTTGATTCCTTATTTTGTGCTTCTTCTTTATTCACAACGGTTATTGTATAGTACAACTGACATCATCACGTCTCACGTCATGGTTGTCTGTTAGGAGCACAGTCCCACCAAAGCTTTTTACCGTACCGTCAACATAACGATCTTTGTCTCAGAGGTGTACAGCAAAGAGACGTTAGCTTGTTTGATCTTTGTGCATCTCGTAATATTTCTGCCACGCCAAGTTTTTAAAAAGAATCTTGTCTCGCTACACTAACAAAGCGGAATTAAGCAATGAACATTAAAATGGTCGCATCATGCCTAGATACACATTGTCACTATACGTGTCCTCTGGGCGGTTGGGTCTATGTAACGTCGCCCATATGATGTCCCGAGCATGTTTGAGAATGCCGGCTTCAATATATTACTTCCACGAAGTATAGTAATCGTAAAAAAAATCTTTTTTTTTTCTTAAAATAGGTTTAGAATATCATGAAACGTGAGATTTTAAATTTTAGCGAAAAAAAAATTCTGTCTGTCTGTCTGTCGGTTTGTCTGTCTGTAACTTTTTTTGTCCGCACGTTTTCTCCGGAACGGTTTAAGATATTGACTTGAAATTTTGTATACGTATATATTATAACAAAATCTAGAACTGGATTGTTTTGTGAACATAACCGGTGAAGGGTTGGGGGTAAATAGGGATAAGTAGGGGGAAATAAGTAAAGCAAGCGGGTGAGAGTACAGAAACTTGAAATTTTGTGTACGTACTAGAAGTTAAGGGCTCAAAATTTTTTATAATGATTTCCATTCCCCCACCACCCCCCACTCCATTATTAAAGGGGTTGAAAAAATAAAATGGAGATATGAAGGAGCAGTCAGAAAATATATGTTTTTATCATAGTTACTATACTCGTCAGGCTCTTTCAGAATATGTGATGGAAAACAATTGTTAAAAGGATTTTTATGCATAATGTAAAAGAGACGGTAAATTTTCAAGAATTCCTTATACAGTTCTACTTCTACAGTAAACATAAGACGCTCTTTTCCAGTGATATGTAAATACCTATTAATTTCTTGTAGTTTTTAAATAAATTGTTGGTAAAAACCCAACTAAAACGCCTTATGCAAGTTCCGCATCCGACAGCGGTGAGTTGTTAATTATAGGTTGTAGTTTCTGCGGAACGAAGGCCTGCATCGCATGGCTCAGCGGGAACTAAGATAGATAATTATCTTAAATACATTGTGGGGGAGGTTCCATCTACTTCCTTTAACTGATAATTATTTTCGAATATACTGTAATAATGTCTCATATTCATGATTTTCCTTCAAATTCAAGTAATAAAATGGATACAAATGGATCTTTTTTATTTATTATTCGTTAACTCTGGGAGTAATATATACAACACTAATAAATGAGAACATGAATCTCTTTAGTTGCAACCATCCTCTAGAATACGTCTCAAAGAGAAATCCAATAACTATAGAGAGTTGTTTGAAGTTACAGTATAGAAATTTTCCTTTAAGTTGAATCGCTAAAGTGAGTCCGATTTAATGGCTTTCTCATTCAACTGATATAAATGAACTCTATAGATTTATGTAATATGTAGCTTGTACCGAGTCAATAGCTTTAAATATTTCAAAAAGATTTATGAGGTTATAAGACGATTGATGAAAATGCTTTATTATTGTACATGTTTGACACTTTTAGGCGCGAAAAAGGTCTATTTTGTATTAAACATTTGACAATAAATGTGTAGTAAAAATTTTGTCATATATGAAATTCGTTGTTTTTACAAATTTTAAAATTTCTTTGACTGTGTAGATAACACATTTTTTTTTTCATTTATCCAAAGTCAGCCTATTTCAGCTACTAATGCCAATCACCGACGAGCTACCTCCAACCTAGAAAATTTGCCGAACCTCTTCTCTTTCGGGTAGAGACTTTAATAGACTGCTTTACATCCCCTCCGAAGGATGGGATATCCACTATGCAACCTTCATCTGATATACAAGCCTTAGAAAGTTGAGCGAAAATGCTGTAATTTTCTGGACTACAATCCAAGTATTAATTGCTCCTAAAGTTGCTGCTTTTTCGTATAGAAATACATGCATAGACTGACTCATCTACGCTCGCTCCTAGATAATATTTAATTATAGTTAAAGACATGCGTTTTCACAACTAATTAGATGAATACCAAAAAACAAACATTTCTAAATTTGAATTGAATTATTGCCGTCAAAATCACTACTTTATTAATGTGGCATAATGACGCTTGACAGGCTTCTTTATATCTGTTTGCTAATTAATTTATAAACTAAATTTAAGGGGTATCCCATCTTAGCTATAGTATTTACTGAAGCCTTCTCCTTTGCAAATTTCTGTTCATTTAGAGAGAAACCTAATGGACGATGAATCAAGAAACTGAGACTAGTGATTTTCTGCTTGGAATGTATAAGTAATTAGAAATGTACCTTAGAGTGCTAGTGTATTTTCTGTAAATAGGGATGGGTTGATTAAAAGTGACCAACATGAACCTTTTGGGTAATAATTCATTTTCACGATTTCCAAATACTAGTATATCTAAAATTTATAGTGAAGCAGTTGCTTCGTTTAAATTCAGTAAAATTTAAAAGCTTACAAAAGAAAATAATCTTCTTTCTCTGTTTGGTCTTAACAACTCTGTTCTATTAACTACAACCCCTAGAAAATTTGAGATTTCTTTAGGTGCCTAATGCTACTACTCATTGCTCAAGCTGAACTGATCTTGCATTTTATTAAAATAAATGTATCCCTATAAATTTTACTATTTTGTGCAATGACATGTAAAAGTAATAGAGTAATATGATTCAGCTCATGCCGTCTTAATATTTGTTGACGTAAACTCTCTATTTTTACATCTATCTGCGACTTGTTATCGTTTATTAACACCGGCGCTGTATAGAAATTATTAATTTTTATTAGATTACTCCGTTGTTATTATCTTTCTTCTGCATGTGCTACTACCGCTTGCTATTTAAAATGTTATTCTTATCTGTGATTGCAGTTAAGTGGAGTTATCGTAGAGACTTCGCTAGGTCTAGCTCTCTCAGACAAGTAAAGGACAAATTAAACGACTTATACGAATGAGCACCAGCGAATTATTTACACCCACTGATCACATCCCGCAGAGTTAGAAGCTGCAGATAGCAGAAATCTCGATATTTAATTTGTTTGTCTTCCTGCTTTAAGGTGATGTCTGTTAATACAGGTGGCTAAAATTTAACATTACAACTACTAATTTTGTTGAAACGATTTCTGAATATTGTCGTAATATATTTGAATTTAAGATTAAAATCAAACATTAAGCTCTAAAAAGATGTATCACGTGAAAAGTAACGAGATCTCAGTGTGTACAGGCAAGCAGATGTAATATTAGATCTACGCACACCTGCAAATTTAAAGGACTGGGGATAAACTGGCATTTTTTCCTACCTAATTCCTCACCACAATTTTTGTTTATTTTGTAAACTTTTATCAAGTTAGTCATTATCAAACTCGATACGAACTTGTAAAATTCGTTACTTGTTCCCCCTACATTATAGTTCGTTGGGTTTTTATGAGTAATTCTTTACATTTGTTTCGATTTGTTTACTATCGTCTCTTTGATTGTAAAACACTCGATAATGAGTAATTAGTATCAGCTGATATCGCTAGGGCTGCAACAGTGATCGAAAATGGTCGATCCATTGTAATGTTGCACATTGTAGACAAAAGAAGAGTATCCTAGAAGTCGAGGTAGAGGCAGAAAGTGCTAAACAACGACTGTAGATGATCCATTTGTAAGGTTGCGAATAGTCTAAAATAAGCGTCAAACGGCAGTTCAAAGAAGAACAACCAGAATAAGTGAGCGTACAGTTAGAAGAAGACTAAAAGGAACTGATTTGAAGTTGTATAGGTAAAATAAAGTCCCAAAATTCCAGAGACGTCATTGAGTGGCACGACTAGCCTTTGTTCAAACCAACCTTAGAATGATGATTAGTGGGGTCAAGTGTTGTTGACAAATGAGAGCCATCTTTATGTAAATTCGATTTATGGTAGGGAAATAGTGTATCAACATGCAGGAGAATAAAATGAACAATGCAATTTTTCTGCTGCTCTCTGTTGGTGGAGGCTCAATTATGGTGTGAGGTGGCATATGTTTAGGAGCACGCACAGATTCGGTGGAGATTTATGGCAGCACTTTAACTGCAGATAGGTACATAAGAGATATTGTACAAGATAACGTGGTACTATTCGCCTCACCTATAGAACACAATATTCTCTTGATTCAAGACAATGCTTGCCAGCACACCGCTCGTACAATTGACTTTCTAAACCAAGTGGAATACAGTCATAAAAAATAAGCTATTTAGTGACTTGGATGAAAAATCTGGATGTGGAAACAGTGATTTCCTTAGGCAGCTGTTTTTTAACAAATTCAGGTTTGATTTGACGGCAGAAATAATGTTTTCCTTCTTTTCTCTATAATAATTTCATTCTTTTATGTGATTTCTTTAGGTTAGGTTGTTTTTTATTTTGCTATCTAATTGTTAATAATTATCAGCGCCGCAGGCAGTATTAGCATCGCAGACAAATAAATGGGGTGCGGTGTGCTTTTTTTCAAAAAATAACCCAAAATATTTCAATTTTTCGACTTGCGCTCACGTAAGGGGGTAAAAGTATGTAAGTAGAGAGAAGTTGGCATCCGACAAGGGCAAGGAACATTTGCGGTGCCTTTGCAATTAAAATAAATTGCCGAAACAGCGCAAATGCTCCTTGTCCTTCTTGGATACCACCGATTTTCAAAGGGCGACCTTGAGCTAACTCAAAATTTTGCAAACAAGACATTGTTTCGCTGTTCAATATTACTTATATTCCACCAAACACCAACAGTTCCCGCTCTAACAGCTGATTGAAGTAAAGATTGTAATTTTATATAATAACGGAAGTAATGGGACCGCCACGATATGGCATTAAAAACGACGTTACCTACCCGACGCACGGGAGCGTAATCGGTAACCGTCCGCGTCTGACGGTAGTGTAGACACGACGTTTAAAAAATACTACTTGTAACTCGGCTGATCATTAAATGTTTAAAACAAATCAATATGTACTATTCACTAATTTTTTATTGTGTTTTTTAAGCAGGCTGTATTCAGTATGACATGAAACTTTGCAATACACATTGGAATTAGAAAGATATTAGCTAACTTTTCTTGTTAAAAGATTCCGTTTTTTGTTGGGAGAAAAGAATATGTAGAAAAAATGCCAGTTAATCGTTCTTTAAAAATAAAAATTATGCGAGTGTACACGAATTATGTTGATATAGAAAATAATTATCTGCGACAGACATATACCAGTCAAAAATAATAAACATTAAAATGACAAAAAATTGCAAATTTCATCGGCTTCACGCTCACTCAACTTTTGTTTCCACGGATCTGAAATATTTATGCCATTTGTTTACTTTTTATCAAGTTCCCCAGTGAAACGAACACCAAATTGAAAACATAAATCGTGTATTCTAGCTGAAAGAATAACATGAATAACATGCATATTATATCACTGTTATGAGAAAATCTATTGCATGTGTATTATCACAAAACGCGGTTGGGATGGCGTTTGTTTCACATAATGAAAATGTGAGACGGTTACTATCATGTTAAAGCAAAAGTACACTACGACAGTCTCTATTCATTGTACGTGTTATGGTTTCATTATTTTATGACAACAATTTACATGACGATTAAATCGTCAGTTGTGGAAACAAAGGTATCCATTTTAAAGGAAAACTGCAGTGGGAATTACTGTACATAAGCATGCAATGTTTTTTAGCTCTATATGGTAGAATACAGGGCGGAAAACATTTGCTTAAGTCGTACTTACACTGGTATAAAGGATGGAAAAACTGTTTGTAATTTTTAAGACTACTACCAATGGAAAATCACAATAATAATATTCAATTTTATTAAACAAAGGCCAGGCGTTACGTAAGAAATATTACCCCTACTCGAAACTGATTTTAATAAAGCTGCGATGTTTTTAAATCGTCTATTTACATATTAAGTTTTGCCCCTTTTGCGAAGTTTATGTTTGGCACCATATTGGAAAGATACATTGAGAATAAAGTTTTCACGGATATCTAGATAACCATTAATTCTATGGTAAATGTGTTATCATCAATATTATTCAGGATAAAATTTTCTATGAAACAGATTTTAGGCGCATTTTCAGTACTTTGCACCTATTTACCCCCTCAACTCTTCAACAGAATAAACTCAAAATATAATCTAGTTCTATCGTTATAATCAAGGGTCGGAGCCTTTTAGCGATAACAGGGTCACACTCACGAGCATTAAATAAAGTACAATGAATTATATTACAAATTCATTGAAAAATAATAACACGTAAAACAAAGTAATTTTCGATTGACGATGTGAATTGAAAATATTTTTTAACCAAATTACGAAACCAACAAATCCATAAAACTTCTAGATATGAAGTGAAATTCACGAGGGCGTAGAAGGGTCACGGATGTTTTTTTTTTCATTCATTCCCACATAAACTTTAAATAACTTGATTATTCCCTGTTAAATCTGTGAATTATTGATTTATTCCCAATTTCAACTGTAAATCTTATTATTTCCAGTTTAAACTGAAAACAATTCAATTGGTTTCAGCTGAATCTGTAAATAATTTAATTATTCTCAGTTTAAACTCTAAAAAATTGAATTATCACCAGTTCAAACTATACTTTTTTTAATTCCCACTTTAAACTGTAAACAATTATGAGGTGATACATCATCTTCCATTCAATCTGCTGTACTGTATCTATCTGAAGCTGGCTGTTGGTATATTTTTTATTTCGTCTAAATCTGACCACAAAGAGGCAAACACCCGGGGTATATACTTTTCCAAAATTGTCTCAGTTCCAACTGATTGTTACTTGTTATTAAAAATTTCTCTACCTTTACCAAAAATTTCTCTAACTTTACCGAAATTGGAAAAGTAGTATGATAATGTTATAAATAGGGATGACATAAAGAAAAAAATTACAATTACAAATTCACAATTGCCAGAATACAACATTGTTGTGTTATATTACAATATTTCTTGAAAAATTAAATATCAAGTCAAGCCCGACTCTGATAGCGCTGAAAAATTCCGACCCTTGGTTATAATACATACGCGTACCAAATTTCAAGTCAATAACAAATATTATATGGATCGGAAATAATTGAAGCAATGTTTCCATTAAAAGAAAATCGCTACTATGAGAAAACAGATTTTAATGATCCTGGCAAAATTGCTCTTAGGTATTTTAAAAAACTGGATTAAGACGATTAAGTTTCGTAAAACAGTCGTCATTCATTATAGACGCTTCTATTTAGATCAAAATAACATTTATTAAACGACGCCGACGCCAAACAACAGTTGGTCACCTTGACATCAATTAATGTGAACTAAAAATATTGACATCACGCATGGCAAACATTATTTGAATTATTCAAAGCTAGACATTCGCTAATGTCTATTTATTCTCAAAATTTACCGACTACATAATATATAATTTTTTACAAATTCATGTAAAGTGTTTTATCACATTGCTACTTGCTTTTAAACCCGTCATTCGAAGAAAGTGTAATGTCCTAACTTTTATTAATAAACCCCAATATGTAGAATTTAATTACCGTATAGAAGATTCAGTGCTTACACGTCCATCAACATTCCGCGACCTAGGTGTAACATTTGACACCAAACTATCATTTAATTGCCATATAAATACCATCTCTAATGAAAGTTTCAGAACGCTGGGATTCATAATACGTTGTTCTCGCGATTTTAACGACATTAACACACTGAAACTACTATATCAATCGTTTGTTCGATCCAAATTGGAATATTCGTCAATTATTTGGTCGTCCCATTATAATACACATATACAGAGCATAGAGAGAATTCAGAGGCGTTTTTTAAAGACTCTGAGTCATAAGGAAGATGGTGTCTATCCTGCTATTGGTTTTCCTCAGACTGAACTGTTAAATAGATTCTCGTTCTCGAGTCTGGAGGCTCGTAGAACTATTTCACAGCAAATTTTTATTTTTAAAATAATACATAATATAACTGATTGCAGCGCTATCTTAAACTTACTAAATTTTCGAACTCCTAGACCTGGTTCTAGGCATAATTCATTGTTCTATTTACCGACTTCCCGAACCAACGTCCAGAAATTTTCGCCGCTATACAAAATGTGTGAAAATTATAATAATCTACAAGATCAGTTTGATATATTCCACTGCAATGTAGCTGCGATAAAAAGATTAACTGCATAATTTAAAATTTTTTGTTTTGTTTCATTTTTTTTTTTATTTGTCTACTTTGTATTCTACTCTTATACGTTATGTATTTGTAAATACTTACTATTTCCTACCCTGTTATTGGAATTCTCTGTTGGGTAGTGTATTGTTAAATAAATAAATAAATAAATAAATTCGAACCTTTTAACGTCGGTAGAGAAAATCATGAAAATATTGAGTAGTCATATTACATTTTCCAAAGAATGCAATTCAACAATTCTAAAATTAATTAGCTTACGAAATTATTTTTCGTTCTCAACGAGTATTTAGAGTACTAATTAAATAAAAAATAATTGCATGGCTGTGACCTGAAAATCGTCAGAATAATGGGGTAACATGGACCAAAACTATTAACCCGCGAAACAGGAGCTTGATTCGCATAGCTCAGCGACAACAAGCCCGGTTATTAACTAAATTAACGAATATTCACAAACATCTGATGAGGAGGTTCCAACAGCTTCCAGTTTCTGCCCAATTTATATGTTAACTTTTAAATATTTTACAGCATTGTTATAATTCAGGTATTTTCATCAAATGTAAAAGATGTTATTTTTATGACATTTCATGAATAAATGATAATAATAATAATTTCCGGTACGAGCTCCAAGTGCTGTACCCGGGCTACTCGGTCAAGATGGTCGTCCTAATAACTAATAATCAACTGCCTACCTCTATCTACCCCTGGTGGTAGAGATCTGCGTAACCTGGAAAGAGCACATCAGAAACACTGCTTCAAATTACATATGTATTTAAAAAATAAGAACCTACCTCTGCATCAGGCAATATCACAAATAGACAAGAACTACTCAGCATTGAATCTATCCGACACCACCAGAAATAAGGAATGACTATCTAGACCAACTAAAGATACAGTGGGAAGGAAAAATATTGTACGGGCGATTTTCATCAGCAATAAAAAACGACCATGCTGATAGCAAAGCCTTTACGGCATACCTCATGAAAGGGAAGCTGATCTCGAAACAGAATGAGCAATATCTGCCATTCAAAACCTACCCGAAATCTCTTAAAGTATATACTGAGGCAGGATATACTATCCTATAAATGTAGGATCTGCGATGAGAAAACTGAGGCCATACAGCATATCATAGCAGGCTTTATAGTACCGAGGGAATACCTAAATAGGCATAATGTTGTGGCTAAAATCATCCATCCAGCTCTAGGCATTGAGGCAAAATTAACAAAAGAAACTATACCGTATTATCAATACCGACCATCTGCCATACTCGAAAATGAAGAGACAAAAAATACTGTAGTAAAAATAAAAGAACAGCGTGGATAATAGACATAGCGATCCCCATAGATAACCATATATCTTGCTAATAATAGCTGATCTAGATTCCCAAATCAGAGAAACCTGAGAGGAAAAAAAATAATAGTCTTTATTCCACAGCAATATATACACATCAAACAGATAAATAATATTTATAATTAACAAATACATTGTGGTAAAGGCGGAGTTCAATTATTTTGGATATGCTATCCAAAATTATTGCTCTTCCGCTCAACCTAAGAAGTTCAATAAATAGAAGAGAAGAAGTGTAAATTAGTTAATCCAGAATTTTTTTCATAACATGAACAAGTCAAAGAGCCCAAAATGAGTTTTCACATAGAATTGTCAATAAATTAAATCAGAAGTAAATGTTAAGCCATACATAATTTGAAAATTAAAGGAATCCAAAAATGTTTTTGAATAGTTACTAAATTCTTTGTCTTTCTTTTGTTTTGTTTAGGTTGCGCATACTTGCGATACATTACAAAGTACACATTATAAGTTTTAAATCCGCATCTATTTAACATATTTATTAATAACAATACCTTTATATTTCGCGGACAGGCAGTTTGAACAAATTGTTTGTGATGTTATTCCATCATTTTTTCATGTGGATGTATTACACATCACACATTAGAAACTTAAGAATTAAGAATATTTATCGACAATGTCTTAATGTTAAAACCTATTTGTTTTAAAACGACAGAATATGTTAATGATAGCGAATGTCCCTTTAAGTTAATTAATTAAAATTCCAAATTTTAGTTAACGTTCTGTTGGGTATATCCAAAAGGGTAGATAGATGGATAGTTACTAATATTATGTTGTTTCTTAGGTTTCCACGGGTGTTAACTACTATTATTATAATTTTTGCAAATACGAAACGAAGAGTATTTTGCATTCGATCGGCGCATTTCTAAAACCGGTATTATTGCGCGTAGAGAAAAAATGCTCATATCACTGTGTTGTTGATCAAATTCTGAACAACTTTCATAATTTCACTTAAAACAATATTTAACAGTTCAGTTAATGATTACTTACTGCTAGGTGTTTAACCAGATTAATTATATTTTGAACTACTAGGGTTCATATTTACATTTCACTATCCGTCAACTCGACTTCTGTTCCACCTCAACATCGGTTATTAACAGATTATATGAAATACGCGAAGGACGGCGATTTTATAATTCCTAGGACTCGTTTAGGTTATTGGAAATCATCTATAAATGAGAAAATAACCAATATTTCCTATTTATGGTGATGTTCAATAATAGCTAACGGTTATCGGTAGAATTTACAACTGCTTTTTGTGTTTTAATTGGCAATTGTTCATGAAACATGGTTTTAATCTCATTCAACTACACAAGTCCCTTGCAAATGACAATGTAAATTGAAAGATAATGTTACAAATGTAATTATTCTTTCCTCTCAGTGCCTTTTAAAATTACACATGTTGATATAAACGAAATTAATTGATGCGTCATGTTATTCCTAAATGAACATTTTAGCGCGTAAAGAGCACATGCAGGTCGAATTTAGAACCCAATCCTCTTTAAAAATGTTTAAAGTCGCTCAAAACGAGAACATAATTCTGGTTGCTCTAAATTAAGAATCACATTGCATGAAGCAAAACATAGAGGTATAATTGGACATATTCCTCGTTACAAAATATCTAAAATAAAATTGAGATAAATTGCATAAAATTATATTTTTTGAATTTATGTGAAAATTTTCGAAAATTTATAGAAGAGTTATGAGAAAGTTTTCCTACCACAGATTATATTTTTATTTCTGTTAGTCCCTTCATCCTTTATGTTTAATCCGATTAGAGTAAATTGTATAATCGTGAATAAAAAAGCTGGATCATTTCTCTCCCCATTTATGATAGGGAATGGTCTTTCAATAATTCAAGCAGTTTCAAGCAGTTTTCCTGGCGCTTTGATATGAGGAAACGTGCCTCTTGGAATAAACGTGATAGAGCATAAAACGCAGTGTTTGCTTTAAGTCATTAACTACATGAAGGAAAGCATTATACAAAAGTCGTAAATAAAAACAAGAGACATGCGTTCATTTTTTTAAGAACGGTTTTTGAAAAATAAAAAAGCAGTTAGCGTCCAGAATTTTCGTGATTTTTAAATACTGATAGCAAATAAAATGCGGAAATTAGATTTAGATAGCAATTTGCATTTGAGAAATAAAACATTTTTGTTTTAATATAATCATCTGGGCAAGACACTTTATCTGTAAGGCCAGTAAGCAGTGTGAAAAGGCAATTCCAAGCTTCTGTACTCTTACCAGCTTGCTTTACTTATTTTTCCCTATTTATCCCTGTTTAATCCCCAACCCTTCAACAAAATTATCTCAAAATATAATCTAGTTCAAGGTGTCCTTATAAAAATAATAATAATAAAGGACTTTATTAACCAAATTAATATTACAATCTAAAGTAACGATTGGGCGAGGTTCGGTAAAGCCTAAAGGCATCCTGTTCTTCCACCTAACCCAAGACAAACAAATAAATAGATAGCAAAATCGAACTTTCCTAACTTATACTTACAAGAAAAAATAAAAACCTAAGTTCTGGACAAAGGGCATAAAATATGGGAAACATTGCAGTATTATATATTTTGCATGAAGACTTATATGCGAATGTTTAAACCGACATGGTATTGCAGTGGACTAAAGCGTACTGTGTCAAGCTTGCCTGATGGGTTCAGATGTACTGAGTTCGATCAATTTCTTCGAAATTTCTTCTTTCTGACAACCTTGAACTCTAATTTTGAGATTGTATAATATGTGTGGTGTGTTCATGTCCATAAGTTTTAGTTCATTCTGTACTATGACAAAAATATATTCCTCTATTAGAGAGCATTATTACACAAAATTAAAGCCTTTCCGATTAATATGATATAATAATGAACTCTATTAAGACCATAATTCCCGAGAACTTTTAAAACTATAACTCTGGAAAAAAATGTTCAAATTTTAAACGAATTTGCTCTCTCCTAACTATTGCATAATTTTCCTTGATGATTAAACCGTTTTGTCGTCACTGACGCCCAACATCAATTTCAAGAAAATTGCTTTGAGTTAATTACTTTATAATTGAGATCTCGAATTTCGCAGACTTCCACTTTAAATTAATAAATATATTGTTAATTTTCTACTATAGTTTTGTAGCAGATACACTGTAAACAATCTTGTGGGCAGACTACTGTATAATTAATTAAAATTGTACTTGAGACTTGTAACTAAAAGAGGTTCATACTTGAAATAAGATGAGATGAGAGTTTACATTAGTACTCAAAAATACGATTAGTTCATAAATTCTTACAACACAAACCATTTCACTAGGGTAGGAAAAAGTTTGACCTCAGAACTTCAGTTATCAAACAATATACATTTAAATAAAAAATAGTTTAAATATAAATTTCAGTACGTATCAAAATAATGTCATTATAAGACATATTGGAATAAAATAATGTTAATAAATGCATTTCATAATATACGTACTTTTCTTATTGAAAAATGTCATGCGCTTTAAGTGGAAAATACTTTACTCCAAAGAACAGCAAATAGGGAATTGTAATTAATATAGATTCGACTAGAATGGTTAAAATTAAAAATTGATCAATTATAACTAAGAACCATTCTTTTTCTTCTTTAGCAGTAGGGTCAATTACTTGCCGAATGTTATTTTTGTTCGTGCAACAGTTTTGTACATATAATACAAACAGACAGACATCAGACCGACGCGCGACGTACGGACAAACTACGGGAATGAGAGATTTGAATTTCCACAATCTACGTATTCTGAAACCGAAATCTTGGAGGGTGATTTTTCACAGTTACAATACCTTCCTTCGGTAAGTGTGAGAAATAAAGGTGGGTGACTTCCGATCAAAGAACTTATCCCTGGTTACATAATGTGTAAGGCACTTCAGTTGCAAACATTCCATAAGTTCCTGATTGTATTGTTTATTCAGTGTTACTATACATAGAGTATTTACACGGGTCACAAAAATATAATACACGAGTAAATTACAACATATACATGTAAGGAACATTACAGTTAGTCAAACAAACTTTTTAGAAAAACAAGAGAACTAAATAAACCAAATTACATATCAGAAAAATTATTATTGGCTTTAGGAGGCGACGGTTCGGTTTGATTATCATAAATTTAATTTGACGTGTCCACCATTAATGCTAACAGGTGTTTGTTTCTAGTATTTAACAGTTATTTCGTATTGGAGAAGTGTTGTTTTGCGCATTCTATTAATAATATACATACTACAAAATGGTGAGGTGTTGCATTGTTTGCAAAATGCAGTTTATAAAGGGAGTTAATCGATCATTCCATAAGTAAGTACAAACTTCATAGTCTTGACATGATGGAGTTTTGCTTACACTTGTAAAAAGACGAATAGCAAGACAATTTTAAAATAGTTCAATATGTAATTCCTTTACAAATAAACTTGTGTTTGTTCTACCTATTATATTTGTAAAATACGAAGTTATATAAACAGATGCTATATCGTCATTATTTTAATGAAAACATACCTATTCATTTTCTTGCATAAACTTCTCTTAATAAGAATTACACAGGAACAAAAATTTCGTTTTAGCCACATATTATGTGCTCACTATACGAATTTCATTGCTATTTTTGGATATTGAACAGGAAAACCAATAATTTATATTGTTGTGATAATGCATAAACAGAACATAATAATAATAAACCGCTGCCTAAGTAATCACTACTTCTATATCCCGGCTTTTCATCCAAGTGTCTTAACAGAAAAACACTTTGACTATATTTGCACTCTAGTATGCGAAATAATTGATCATAGAATTTTAATAATACTTGATGTCATAAAAAAATATAATCTAGTTCCAGATATCGCTATAGTAGATACGTGTACCAAATTTCAAGTGAATGTCTCAATTTTATTTTATCAACCGCTTTAATAAAGGGTGGGGAAGAAAATATTATAAAAAAAATGGGGGCCTTGGTTTCTAGTATATACATATTAAGTTTCTGTACTTTTACCAGCTTGCTTCATTGCTCATTTTCCCCTACTTACTTCTGCTTATCCCCCAATCCTTTAACGGAATCATCTCAAAATATAATCTAGTTCCATATCTTGTTACAATATATACGTGTACCAAATTTCAAGTGAATATCTTAATTTTATTTTATTAACCCTTTTAATAGTGGAAATGGGGTGGTGGGGGAGTTAAAAAATATTATAAAGAAATCTGAGGCCGTAGCTTCTAGTATACACCAAATTCCAAGTTTCTGTACTCTTACAACCTTGCTTAACTTATTTTACAATATTTACCCCTATTTAACCCCCGGCCCTTCAACGGAATCATCTCAAAATATAATCTAGTTCCAGGTGTCGTACAATATACGCGTACCAAATTTTTTCAAGTGAATATCTCAATTTTGTTTTATAAACCCCTTTAATAATCGAGTGGGGGTTGGTTTGGGGGGGGTGAAAGTATGTGAGGCCTTGACTTCTAGCATGAAAACAAAGTCCCAAAATGTTGTACTTTTACCAGCTTGATTTTCTTATCATCTCCTATTTACCCCTATTTACCCCAAACCCTTCACCGGATAAGTTCAAAAACAATTAATTCATTCATTGTGACAAAGAGGTCCGAGAGAATTGCACATCCTATGAATTGGTTTTTTGAAGCAATCAGTTTTTATCTCCATTTTCCAATTCCGCTTGTCAATTCCGGGTATTTCTCCATTTCATTGCCTATATTTAGTACCTTCTCAACTTTACTTTTCTCTGTTGTATAATAAACTAAAAATTAATAAACAAATGGAATTAACAGACTAGTCTAAACTTATCTTTTGGTCGCCCTGTGTTTACATTGGCAGCCTCCCTCCCCCTCCTCTGCAGCATTCCCACACCACTTGCACTCGATTTTACAATATTTACCCCTATTTAACCCCCAGCCCTTCAACGGAATCACCTCAAAATATAATCTAATTCCAGGTGTCGTACAATATACGCGTATCAAATTTCAAGTGAATATCTCAATTTTGTTTTATCAACCCCTTTAATAATGGAGTGGAGGTTGGTTCGGGGTGATGGAAGGATTATAAGAAAATCTGAGGGCTTGACTTCTAGCGTAAAAACAAAAAGTCCCAAAATGTTGTACTCTTACCAGCTTGCTTTTCTTATCTTCTTCTATTTACCCCTATTTATCCCCAACCCTTCACCGGATAAGTACAAAAACAATTCATTCATTTGTTGTGACAAAGAGGTCCGAGGGAATATTTTGCACATCCTGTGAATTAGTTTTTTGAAGCAATCAGTTTTAATCTCCATTTTCCAATTCCGCTTGTCAATTCCGGGTATTTCTCTATTTCACTGCCTATATTTAGTACCTTTTCAACTTTACTTTTCTCTGTTGTGTAATAAACAAAAAAATTAATAAACAAATGCAATTAATAGACTAATCTAGACTTATCTTTTGGTCGCCCTGTGTTTACGTTGGCAGCTTCCCTCCCTCCTCTGCAGCATTCCCACACCACTTGGGCTCGGTTTCATCCTTCCAGATGTTGTTAAGTGGGTGCCATTAAAAAACAATTTAGTTCTAGATCTTCTTATAGTACATATGTACTTAAAATTTCAAGTCAATATCTTAAACCTTTCCAGAGCTATCTTGCGGTAAAAAAAAAGTTACAGACCGACAGATAGACCGACTTAATATTAATATTACTTTGCAGGCTGAAAAGCGATGCTAGTATGAGAGAAATACGGTGTTCCATTCTGGGAAAAAACCATATCATCACAACATAGGACGTAAATAGTATTGCAAAAGCTGCATTTTTTAAAAATTGCTGAATGTTTGTATACATTTCGTGTATATCAATAAAGATACTTTAGCACGTGACAATAGATGAGTTAAGGTTTACGCTATTAAATTTAAAATATTTCAAGCATTATCTATGTCCGCACCAAATTGTTTTGTGTAAAGAGGAATTACAAAAATTCATTTGATGAAATATGTACCCACCATTATTGCTTATGGGATGTTGTGACTATCTGTTCCTCTTTAATGTGACTATGTTGGCAACCAACAGAGATAGCTGTTATGTATCTAGTGTTAAGTTCCTTGATCGGAGTAGGCGACTTTTTCTTTTCCAAGTACTATTAGTACTTTATTTTAAATTATTGACAATATCGACGTAATATTTCGATATATCATACTAGTGCAAGAAACTAAATAAAATATTAACGCAACTAAACGATACGTAATTGTTAGAAAGCTTTCATTTACTGAGTCTTTTATTTGTGCTGTGTTGTATTAATAATGAGAGTATTTCTAATCTATATATTGACTGATTTTTTTCAATCCTATTTTTCAGTTGACTGTAAAATTTGTAGGAACTTTTAAAAGTAGCTAAAGAAATTGTATCATAAAAATATATTACTCTGATAACAAGTTATATAGAGGAAACTGTGATATTTACTGAGGGGCGCTGCTGAATGCCAACACTTCACAGAAACAGTTGTATCCTACTATAAAGGAATTCTTGTAGGGAGGAAAATACAGATTCCTCTTTAAAATTGCATGGTAGGTGTTATTAGAAAAATCCGTCTGCCGATACAACCCCCTCAAAGATTTTTAACGATTGCTTTTAATTATGCTTTATGCAATACTTGTCATTAATCATTAGCTATTACTCAAGAGGATGACGATTACGGCACGAGCCGAAGGCGACTGTCGTAATTCATCCGAGTGAGTTATAGCTATTAGAGTAGAATACTATACTTTTTCTACAACCGTACAACAGGAAATTGCCAAAAATAATAATAATTTTGGAGGTTGTACATAATATTATTTTATATAAAAGACTGTAAATAAAACTAGTTGTATTTTTCTTATATGTAATAATATTATAAGATATAAAAAACAAATTATCCAAAACAAAAAGAAAGTTCGACACTACTAGGATTCGAACTCTCGCGACACAAACGTGTCGCGACACGTGCATATTTAACACCAAACTGTTGAATAATGAAAGTGAACTCCTGTGATTGGTTCAAGACTATTAAATAATGAAAATGATATCTTGTGATTGGTTCTGGCCTATGGAATAATGAATTACAATCCACGGCTGTAAGTAATGAGCCCCATTACTTGTTTAAAAACGTATCTATAATAAATGAATTATTCAATGGTCGTAGAAAAACTACTTTAATGCATATTAATTATTGTTAACAATGTAGTATGAGTTATTCTAATACCGAAACAACAATAATAATAATATTGTTTATTTGTTAAGGGTATTACAATTTTCAATTTTGTTATGATTATTCATTTTCATTCACAAATATAAACGAGGACCACAAAGCCTAGGGCTGTCCGTGTAGATATGATTAGAATACTAGGCGAATGTAATGGAAATGGTTCTGCTGCAGCTAGGCGTTATAAGGAAAAGTTTCCAAACAGACTGTTCAGGCATTGGAACCCCAAGGTTATGGTTCTCGAATGGAATTTTGTAACTGGCTTCTGAGAAAAAATGAGTTTTGTATACGCCATTTTATCAACTGATGAAGCCTCATTTATATTTAATAGAAATGGTATTGCAAATCATCATAATGATCAAATTTGGTCTGATGAAAATCCGAATACAATAAGAAAATCGCGTTTTCAGCGTAATTTTTCGGTTAATGTTTGGGCCAGGATTGTTGATAATCAACTAATTGGACCTGTTTTCTTTCCAAATCGTTTAAATGGAGCTGCCTACCTACATTTCCTAAAAAACGAATTGCCTGAACCATTACAAATCGTAAATCTACATATTAGGCAAAACATGAGGCCTTCCGCCCCATTATAGCTTGCAAATCAGGCAATGCTCATCAAGGCGTTTTCCAGGACGTTGGATAGGCTGAGGAGCACTTGCTCCGTCTCGATCACCTGATTTAAACCCAATTGACTTCTGTTTTAGGGGAGTCATGAAGGACAAAGTATACTATGTTCCAATAGAGAGCTTTGAACATCTTCAACAAAGAATTCAGCAATCAGCCGAGGTATTTAGAAACACTGGCGTCTTTCAGAATGTCCGATTTTCTCTTCTAAAAAGAGCGAGATATTGTATACAAGAAAATGGAAATCATTTTGAGCACATTCTGAAATAAAATTTTAATAATTATTTATGGCAATTACCAGGCTTTGCAATGTTTTAAGTATTTCTAGTTTCAATTGAAAATGGTTACTCAAACAAAAAAAAACGCATGTTAAGAAAAACTGTATAATTAAATTTACTATGAAATACAGCATACAGCCATAGGCGTATCACTAAAAAATGAGGGTAGGAGAGAGGGGAGTTTACCCGTAAATCGGTCTCTTAGAAAATTTTATTTTACTTTAAATTATTTCTCTTTGGTATACGTTTCAATGTACCGAAGTTGAAAAAATATATCAATAGCCTTTTGTACAATATTAAAAAAAACAATTTCTATATTTCCAACTTTAGTATCTTCATAGAGTGCGATTTTGGATAGAGGTAAATAGATTGTATCAACTTTTTTTGACGTACTGATTCCGTGATAAAGCGATTGACATACTTTTTAATAACACCCTGTATATTAGAATTTGAAAAAATTTTCATCATCCCATCATGGAGATACTTTTAAAATTAATGAAAAACGGGAAAACGTTTAAATAAATTAGAAACCATTTCATCTCAATCTCTGAGAGTAACTAATATTTCAGTCCGCATTGTAACAATTAAGTCACATTTACATTAGTAAGAACTAATAGACATGTGCTTGATAATCTCCCGGCACTTAATAAAGAAATAAAATTTGGTTAAAAAATAATTCAAAGATTAAAAGTTAATAATATTTTGATAGTTACTTTTTATTATTTGCTGGTCTATATATTCAGCTGTTTGGTAAATCCTACAAAAATATTTTCTACTCTGGTTAGTGGCTAATATTGGCACATATTTTGGCTTAATATCAAAAAATTATTCACTGAGCGAAACAATATTTGGTGAATATATTTCATGGAAACATAATAAAACTGATAGAGCATGAAGCAATTTCATATGTGAGCCAAATACCAAACTATTACTGATTTAGTGGACAATATTTGAAAATTTGTCTTAAATACGGTTTGTAAGTCAAAATTGCAGAGCTACGATGTTATGGGTATTCTTAACTTGAATCAAGTTATTTAATATTTTGTGGCACTGGTCCCAATTTTATGATGAAAAAGTAGTGCATATTTACATTATCAAAAAAGTTGTAAATGCACTAGAAACAAATCTGTAGAGATATTTACACAAAACTTTCCTCTCAGTTTGGCACCTTTCGTTCATTAATTTTTTTTTTGTTGGATCGTAGCTCTGTATATATATTTTAACTGAAAGTATATCAGGTTTTCTTTCTGACAACTAAATATCAAATGTTAGTGCTTTCTGTCACGTTCTCTGTCAGTTATTTTGTTAAGTGTGTCTACTCTAGATATTTTACTAAAAGTATATACCATTTTCATCATTGACAATAGCATCAACTACTTATAGTCCAGTCAGTAAAGACAAAAAAAGTGCAAGACCTCGGAGCCTGGTTAATGTTCTATGAAGTTTTTTAATAAATCAACATTTTTCGAGTTATTCGCAATTGATAATGTTGATTTTTCATCTAAAATCGCAAAATGTTGTTGGATGACGTAGATTCATATAACGGCCTGGGCATGCCTTCATAACCAAAGTCTGCCCTAGAGCGTCGTATTTCCTGAAAGAGATGGATGTTATCGCAATAAGGCCAAGATATGGTTCCAAAGTTCTGTGAACCTGGAGTAACAGTTACAACCCACGGGTAAGAATAACTTCGAGTTTTGGTAGTATTTCAGTTCTAGAGAGATTTTTCACGTAACTCGAAAACCTAAGGTTTTATTAAAAAAATGAGGAGCAAAGATGAAGCTAATAAAATAACAAATCGATTGGTTTTTTTCTATTTCTGTCGATGTAATACGAACCAAGTTATAGCTAGTCGAAGATGATTGTTTGTTCGCCGAAAACAGAATTCGAAATTTTCAAAGTTAAATAATGGAAAAACGACAAATTTTTGGAGAAAAACTTCTACTAGAATGCTTAAATTGGAAAAAAGTTTGATTCAATTTTCAAGTGATTTTTGAAATTTTTTAATTTTCTTTTGTTCACAATAAATCAAAACCTAAAAAAGAGTACAAAAATTTAGGGTATATTTTGCAATTTTTTTTTAAATTTATATTTCTTTAGGATGAAAGTTAACCATTTTTAATTTCGCATTTGAGTACTAGGACCACCTTCCCCGAGCCCTTTAAAGTCAAAATTCTCGAAATCTAAGTATTCAAGGGAATTCAACTTTACAGGCCTTGTAGCCTTGAAATTCCCTGCAAAATGGTGTTTGAAACGATTACATGTCTTAAAAATGAAGAAAGTTAAACTATCGCGCACCGGTTTCATTGCTGATCTTTTCTCCGAGAAAACGAGATAACCATTTTCATTATAACTCCGTAAGCCTGTATGCTAATGACTTTTACTGCAGCTCATTTTAAAGGTCTCTTCAAGTACCTACTTTAAAAAAGGTCTGATAAGTTTTTCTCCAAATATTCGTAATTTTTCCGCTATTTAAAGTTGAAACGCTCGAATTCAGTTTTCGGCAAACAGTCACCTTCAACGAGCCATAATTCAGTTCATATTGCATCAACAGAAATAAAGAACATTTTATACGCTTCATTTTTGCACCTGATGATATTTTTGATAAAACGTAAGGTTTTCGAGTAATTCGTGAAAAATCTGTCAAAAACATGCATTTTTTAGATGTTAAATCAACACTTTTAATTTGAAAAATATTGATATATCGAAAAAAGGGCATCTTTTACTTCGAATTCATCCCTCTATCGATTTCTGCAGTTATCTTCAGTTTACTAATTTCCACCCCTGAGGGGGCATGGCATCCACCCCCAGGATAAAAGCGCACCTTCGGACCATGTTTACCTTGCAAAACTATCAATTATGAATCGAATGCCATTTAATTCATGAAAATAATAAAAAATCGATCTTTCCAGAGTAGTTTGGGAGATATCGTCCTGGGAATGGAAAAGTAGACGAAAAATAATTAATTTTCAGCCGTAGTCGAACAGAGAAAATGAGGATTTTTGATTTTTACTGCCATATAAGCCTATGCAAAAGTTCGTTTATTTATTTTAAAAATAGAAATTCTACAGAGAATTTAATGATTTTTGGATAAAATACGCTTCATGATTGACTCTATCGCGTGGTGTGGTTAATTAGAAAATTTTGATTTGCGCCCTTATATTCATGACGATTCTTTGACGACAAGTGGATTCGTAATCCACAGGGCATAAGTAACATATCTGACAAGGTCATACATTTTACTCTAAAAGTGCCAACGGGATCGAAAACTAAGCGACTTTTGTCAACGCGAGCACTCTACTATAGGCGAAGAAAGCACAAATCAACTGATTTTTTTATTGTAGGGGGATCAAACCAATTGCGAGAGGGCTGCAGATCCTTGCATCATTTCTGAACCATGTCTGGATTTATTCACTTAATATTGTTGTTATTATGTCTTTATAAACATTAGTCTGATATCACTGTAACAATTATTACAACTTTTAGTATGTCTCGCCACGAAAATTTAATATATCTTGAGGCGATTGATTTTAAAATTAATAAAAGGGGGTAGGCAAAGAATCTAATAGCTGTTGAGTCGTTATCTTTTTAAAAATATGCTAATAGTTCTTGGAAACATTAAATAATGGAAAACCTGTTGTATTAACCGACAAACTGATATAATATTAATTAAACATCTCTTTATTAACTTCATTATTGTTCGCTTAACACAATTTTTCATTTGCATTAGCAAATACATTTATTCCATTTGAATCGGGTAACTAATTTATTGATACAAATATGTATGAAACAAAGAGGTGTAAAATTGTTCAAATGATATATAAATATACACTGAGATATACATATCAAGATAAACACTATACAATATTATGTTGTTTATTGACACCGGCCTTGTTTACATTTGCTTAACGTGTGTGCTTATGAATATTGAAATGTATTCAAATAGAATTGCTTCAAAATAATAATTTCTGATGATAAAGTATTGAAAATATTATTATGAAATTAAGTTATTTATCCACGTTTTAAGATAATATATTATCGATAAGAATGAAATCTCTTGATAAAACTAATAGGCGTATTATACGTAAGTTACCCAAGTTACCTCATTATAAAACAAATATAAGAAATTATTTTCAAAACGTCTACAGTTTCCAACCAAATATTATGCGTTTCATACAAGGATGCGGAAACACTGGCTCTGCTTTGTGCAGAATTCATGTAGATGCTTAAGCAGACTGTACAGGAGTGTATACTTCGTATAAACCTTCAAAATGTTATACTGGAAACTTTATTAGCACGTAAAATGCAGCAGCTGGTGCTTGAACGTGGATAACCCTTCTTATAAATAAAGAGGGTTTGTAATTTTGAGAGACCTTTATTAAAATTTGAGTAATACCTGTCCGATTTAGTAATTGATACAGCCCGAATCCATATTGATATTTCACTTTATTTATATTTTGTATGTTAGTATCATACGTGGTAAACGAGAAGTCGACAGCTTCTCCTTCCAAATCGTTTTCCGTCGTCAGTGCCACATCAGTAAACTCGTTTCAAAGTATGGATCCTGGACAATTGATAACACGTAGTGCATAGTTAGGTACACACATTTTTTAAAACTACTTTAGCATTTTAATATGTTTTAATGTGTATTGTGTACAGAGTGTACACATTCTCGTTAAATTTTTATTATTTTAATTATTTTTCTTCCCTTTTCTATAGGCTATAGTAGATATTATATGCTTATTCAATTTATATTAACCTTAAGAGTTTATTGTAACATCTGAAAAACTGTCTAGAATCACGCCTGTTCAGAAAAAGGGGTAAGAATGACATTATAAACCAATAACCATATTATGCAATTTTTGAAAGATATTGGAGATTATCCTAAGTTCGCCTTGTGTCTTTAACATAGTTATATTGAAACAACACAATTCCGTCAAGAGTTTTCAATCTTTTCTGTGTAATAAAATATGCATCCGAACTCATTGATAGGGGACATCAGAAAGACATTGTCTTCTTCGAAGCATTTGACCGCCCTATCCTAAAATAATTTCAACTGAGTTAAATCATGCACAGACCTTCCTCAGTCACACCATAATGATTGCTCTCAATTTATACAATATCCAAGCCTTATATTAAAATTTGCTTCCTCAGCTGTTCTCCAGGGATACATATTAGGACCTCACTCCTTTATATTATTTATTAACGTCATTGCCTTGTGTATGCCGATGATTTTAAATTATATTGTAGAGCTGCTTCTGGCTCAGATTCTGAGAACCTTCAAAGAAACATTACTCTGCTCGACAGTTTTTGTCGTAACAACCAACTGTAAGTAACCTGATTTAAATTTAAACTCATGTATCATAACATGAGAATCGAAATAGTTTGCAAAGTGTAAAATGAGTCTTAAAAATAGGTTTCAGTGTTCAGTTTTGAAATCGCTCCACATTTTTAGAAAAACTCAAGGCCTAAATTTAACGAGAGAAATTGTCAAACACCATTTATATATCTGCAAAATAAAGAACATCTTTACTTTTACTTCCACATCGACGTAGTGGATACTATTTAGATCTAACGTTCTAGTAATGAAATGGTGTACATATATGAATTATACAGATTCAGCAAATTTAGTTTTAGGTACGTAAACTTGTCTCTGCGCAGATAAACCACGCCTTGTCGTAGAACAATGCAGGGCACTGGTCCATCGCTTGACCGCGACGAGTTGAGAACAGCGCGAGCGCACCCATTCTGCTTTTAATAGCGTAGCTGTTTAGACGTGTGGGAATAAAATAAATTAATCTCAATTTCGTTATTAAAATGCCGTGTGTTTATACAACTGCAGAAAAAGTGCAAATTATATTTCGCGTTGTCCTTTCCAAATAGAACACTCTGTAGTATCATTTGTCTGTACCAAACATGCACCCCGTCATCAACAAATGAACGAAGAACGTGAAATTCGCGAAAATAATGTCTGTGCACTTGTTGAAACTAGTGAACCTTGTTCTAGCAGACAAATTGCTGATGAAGTTGACATGAAGGAAAGAACTGTAAGAAATATTTTGAAAAGAAATGGGTACAGTTGTTTTAAAGTTCAAACAACGCAAGAAATATTTCCCGAGGACAATTTCAAACGGATGGAATTTTGTGAAATCATGATGAATAAAGTGAATGAGAATGAAAACTTCTTAAGGAATATATTGTTTACAGATGAATCATCCTTTTCATTACATAGGAAACACAATCCATCCGTAGTACGATATTGGTCTCGAAAAAATAAACATTTGAGTGTTGCTGTGCGAACTCGGTATCCTCAAAAGTTGAACGTTTGGACGGGAATTTTAGACAATCAAATTATAGGTCCACTGCTAATCGACGGCAATTTAAATGGCAATAAATATTTAGAGCTTTTACAAAACCAAATAATTCCTGCAGTTCAAAATCTTCCTGTCAACTTTGATGACATTTGGTTTCAACAAGAAGGCTGCTCAAGTCACAATACTTTAACTGTTATTAATTTTCTGGAAAGAACATTTCCCAATCGTTTAATAGCTACGAGGGGAATGATAAAATGGCCCCCCAGGTCACCTGATCTAGCACCCCATGATTTCTTTCTGTGGGGCTTTTTAAAGGAAATCGCGTACAAACATGCGTTTGAACGAGCCAATAATTTAGTTGAATTACGGGAAAAACTTATCCAACTTTGTGCGAGCATTACTCCAAATCAACTCAATGATATGAGAGGTTCATTGTATAGTCGGTTTGGCTATTGTTTGGCATGGTTTGTTTGAATCCTTACTTCATTAATTTATTTTTTGAGAATTATTAGTTGATTTTAGTTTCTGAGGGTTACTTAATTTTATTTTAATGTTCTATTTTTGTAATTTAATAAGAATAATTAATTTTTTGATAATTATTAGTTGATTTTAGTTTCCGAGTTATTTAATTTTATTTTAATGTTCTATTTTCATTTCGGTTTTAATAAGAATTATTATTTATTCCCATAGCATTTACGGCTAAAAAAGAAACTGCAGAAATGCTTCCAATAGAAGAAATTATTTATCAAAAATGTGACAAATAACTTCTTCGCTTTTGACGAAGAGATATTTTCTCGTTTCATATAGAAATTATTACCTACGTCCGCATCCATCCTTAGTTCATGCCGTACTAAATTCAATTCATTGTGTGTCTCTGCTTTCACGATTTATGGAACTACAATTACATCGTTATACCTATACCCTAAACTGCATTTTCCGAATCTGTATAAAACTGCATTAATGCTTTAAAACCCTAATATTTACTTTTTATACCAACTAACTAAATTCCCAGTATTGTCGCCTATGGGCTCTGTGTAAGTATTACGTTATAAAATTATGAATATTGTATATGATAAGTAATATTAATTTTAAAAATAGCCAAATTTATATTTATGAGTCCCACAGGGTCACGCCAACTCCGTCATTTTGTGAATAATTTTATGAATGCGCATTCATGTTGTTGTTTGCGAATTATAATAAATTACTATACAATTGTGATAAGACATCACAAAAGAAAATTTTTGATTACATTATCGTTTCGTTTCAACTTGTGTTTAGTGATATTACTCAGTGATTTAGCTGGTGTGGGGTGATAGAAATGAGAAAGTGTTCTTTCTTAAGTCTAACAAGTTTGTTAAGGGAATGAAAGTTGGTGGCAAGTTTTAGGCCGATGCGATGTAAAGAGAAATAAAACAGGTGTGGAATTTGTGGCTTTCCGATACTTCCGAAGTAATGAATAAATTATTTAGCAAGGAAGATACATCCACCTGAATAGTTCATTATGGTAGTAGCATATATTATGATCCTGTCGAATGATGCACGATTGGTAAAAATTTTTAACACTACATATTTAGTTCAGTATGTTTAGATGGAGAATGTGCGTTATTATGGATATACTTGAACTTCAGGGATTTACACGAAATCTTTTGCGATGTGCTCTAAAGATAACCAGTTTTAAAGTTTTTCCATTAAAAAAGTAGACAAATTAAAATTCTAAAATACAAAATGTTGAAAATGATTCTTTAATTAAAAAAAAAATTAAATTGTAATAACGACAACAATTCAAGTGAAAACATAAAGAAATAATTAAAAAAGTGGGTTTGGAGATGGCTTATTACGATCTTGATATTATAATATTATAAATAATAGTAATAACCTTTATTGCTGGGTTTTACACGGGGTATTACACAAGCCAGAATAAGTTAATAAATAGGTCTAATATAAAGAAAACAGTGACTGAAATCTTAAGAAATGCTACCAATATAATTGGCAAATATCAACAATAATAATAATCACCAAATATTAAAATTAGCATCCATGAATTCTTCAATTGAATAAAATGCATTTTTAAGTAAAGAATTCTTTACGGAGGTTTTGAACTTACTCAAGTTAAGTTGTTTAATAGCCGTTGGCAATATACCGTAAGAATTTGTTCCATTGCATTGTGTGTTTTATTCAATTTTTAAAAAATTGTATTTATTTCGACCCGATTTTGTGTTGAGTAGCTGTCTCCAAAGGACTTTTCAAACAAAATAAAACTACTTTTATTATTTAAATACAAATAATCGTGTAAGGTGAAGATCAACAAAAGGCAGTAATATAAGAGGGCGCATGGAAACATACATAACCTAACCTGAAAAAGAAATAATGCTAAACTACTCCTGATATACTTCAATGTACAGAATTAAGACAATGGAATGGTGGCCCGCTTTTTCTCGCGCTTTGCATTACCCGGTTGTACGACGTGGAGGTAGCGAGATACAACCCTTTGGAGTGCTTTATTTATTTAACTTCCCTTGCCTCTCACGTATCGGGGTGCTTTATTCCCGTGAGTCCCCTCACCTCTCACGAAACATCCAGTTCAAACGATTATTTTAGATAATAAAATAATACTTTTAATTTTAGTAGCAGCTATGTTTAAAAGTGAATTATTATTTGTTTACTTATAGTTGTATTGAAAAATAAATCTATCTATAAAAGAAAAACTATGTGTAAAAATATTAATGAAATCTTTGCATTCTTTCGATACCTGAATTCTGGTTATGCTAGCAAATTAAAATCCTAAAATGAATTTGTCTAATTTCCTATTTGACAATTCCCATTCTAACACGAGCATCCACACAGTCCTCTACGGCCATGCAGATTGAACTAGTACCTACATTACCCCCTACGACCATGAAGATTCAGTTAAAAATGAGAACAAATGCCTAAAATGAATTTATTTATTTACCTTGTCTTAAATTTTGATTAATTATTAATTGTGCTTCTAACTAATTAGAGTCAAAAATGCTTTCAAGGGCTCTATTTGACAATATAAATGTTTGTAATTTTTTTATTTGATACATCTTGTAGCTTGTGTTTTGAAAGCAGGATCCTACAATATTAAGTTAATTAAAAAAAAATTATTAGGCAGCAACAATTTTGTGACAGTTGTGTAACTAAAATAAGTAACACATGTTATATCTAGTAACTTTAACCTATCAATACCTTCTTAATAATTTAATGATGCTTCTTGAAAAACAAATATATACACCAATTACACGGCAATATTTAATTCAAAGTGTATTTTTGTCATTTGATCTTAGTAGTCAAATGTTAATAACACTTTTTAATATGACAGTAACAGGAATTCCCCTGAATGTTTTGATGTAAACATAGTACCTACATAATATATTTGTTGATATATTAGTATAAAATGATGTTTATTTTATGTTGTCGAATAACAAACCGAAGTTAGTGTTGTGTACTCATCTGTAAACAGAGAATATAAAAGCTCAGTAGAGTTAGTGTGTACTTGAACTAGAAATCTAAGAATAAACTTGAGAATATACATTTTCATCTTACATTTCTAAATGTGCAGATAGAGTTAGCTAAGAATTGTTGAGTGCAATTACACGTAATCAGTATGTAATCAATAGGCTCTTAGATAATATATTGCATAATGGAGAAGGTAGCACAGTGCGGGTTAAAATCCCGCGAACTGCGAAATAATTTAATTCTAAAATTATCCCCAAGAAGTGGATACTGTTCACATCTAGGGCGTTCGCCAAATTTCTATATTTACGGCCAGTTACTAATGAATATATACTATTTTCGTAAATCTCCTAAAAATATAATTAATGAAAAATATGACAGAGGTCAGTAACATTTGGCATGTAGTTAACACAACCTGCTATAGTTTTCATGAAAAATATGTGACGTGGTAACACTAAAAAGTAGTTAATTAAACAATACCATAGGAAAATTATATTGGAAATGTTGTTAACTCTGGTGCCAACAAACAAAAACATGTACTTTTAGTAAAAGAAATCATTCAGAAATCTCCTAAAATAAAAAACAATTAATAAGTATAAAGAGCCCAGTAGAGAGCCAAGTTTGGGGTACTAAATTTGCCAATTTTGCTATTTTATTTATTATTGATTAAAGACAAATTATATCCATCTCTATTTCTCTATTTTTCAATTTTATCTTTCCTCGTAATTAATGTAATAATTATAATATTCCTCTCTTATTTATTCCTTTTAGCGATTGAGGAACACCCCGTTATTGTCGGTAGACATTCCACAAATAATCACGTTTCCAACGTATACCAAGGAAAATTGTATTCGTTAGTCTGAGGCTTTGGGATTTCAGAATATCCCCAAGCGGAAATACTAACGCTGCATCGTTGAGTAGAATTTTTCCTTGCCATCAAAAGCCTTAGTGTGATGAAAATAGTAATATTCTTGTCAGTTTAAAGCATACCATCACATCTAGCACTCACAGGAATTAGAAATACATGTGTTAGAAATACATTTGTTAGATGTATACTTACTTAGGTAAACTAATATTTTTAATTAAGGTGGTTATATATTACATGCACTTTTTCAGTATATTTTTCTTCCACATCCACGTAGTGGATTGGAAGTATAGTAATCGTAAAAAAAATCATATTTCTTTGTTTGTTGAGATAGGTTTAGAATGTCATGAACGGCGAGATTTTTTTGAACAAAACAACATTTTTGTCTGTCGATATGTTAGTTGTTCTGTCTGTCTGTAACTTTTTGGATGCACGCATTTGCCCTGAACAAAACAACATTTTTGTCTGTCGATATGTTAGTTGTTCTATATGTCTGTAACTTTTTGGATGCACAAATTTTCCCCTGGAACGGTTTAACATATTCACTTGAAATTGGGTACACGTATATATTATAACGACATTTGGAATTGGATTATATTTTGATATGTAAAGGGTTGATGGGGGAATGGAGGAACCCAGGGGAAAATAAGTAAAGCTAGATAGCATGAATTCAGAAACTTTGATTTGATGCATGTACTAGAGTCCAAGGTCTCTAGTTCTTTTATGACATCTGGAAACCTGAATATAAAATAGTGATTCTCTAGGTAGAGGTTTGTTAGTATAGCTTAATAATACTACAAAGAAGAAGACAAACAACGGTGAATTGCATAAAGTAATGTTTTAATTATTTTCTATAAATGTTTAAATTATTTTAAGAAAATAAGATAATACAGGGTGAGTCACAATGTTTCAAAGTAAAAATTGTAGGACATCAAGAGCGGCTTATTTTAAGATCATATCTACAGTGTTTCACATATAGTGGTGGTACTTGGATGTTTCATATATTTTTACAATTGGCTCTTAATTCTCTATCCAGACATGTATAGAGCGGTCGAGAAAGAATGAAGGTGATGTCACACAGTAAAGTCGCTAAAATTATGAATAAAACTAATTTCGTATGTTACTAGGGAGTAACGGTTAGTTCTCTAGTCAGTGTTACCAACCTGTTGTCTGTCATTTCTGTGAATGTTTTTGTTATTGGCTTGTGTTTGATTTCTCATTAATCTCCCTTTTTGGCTAATAAATTAGTGTTTCCCAATGCTAACAGTCACTTGACTGCCATTTGTGGCCCAATCAACCTGTCACGGCCTGTTGTTAAATTTACCAAAATTCATACCCAGAAACAAAAAATACGGTTGTATAAAAAAAATTCTAAGAAAGATTTGGGATTCGATCTGAAGTGGCGAACTTAACCTAAAAAATTCGAAACAGTGTGACGTGCTTTCTTCCAGTTGCCTAGCGCATAGGCAAGTGGAAGCGTCACTTTAGCGCTGAGCTATATTTCGGTTAAATTCGGTAATCTCGAGCGCCACCTTTGCAATTTTTACGTGGGGCAAAGGTCCCACATTAGCCTCCTAAACGCAGCATGTTGCAGTAGGGCTGGGATAGCTACAGTGTAGACACGGTATGTCCAGGGGTCTGGATGGCAGATTAGACTTTCACTCACATTCAACAGTAAAAGGCAGATATCGGTAAATAACAAAGTTTATTGACAGAATGAAATTTGTACAAAATAATAAAAAGCAGTTAGGTACCTACCAAAATACGGAGTTTTTACACATAAAATGAAAAACTTAAGATATGTCATAGTTTTAATTTGATTTAGATAGGGCGCCATTTTGTGACGCACGGATAACCAGGCGGTGAGAAGCTAGTTAGCTACTAGTTACTCATTAATGCGGAAGCAAGCGGTGGTAAGCAAGCAAACGGTGAAAGCGGTAAAAAACAGTAAGCGGAAAAAACTACACAAGTAAGTAATTAAAATAACGGACAACGTGCAAGTACCAGGCAAAAGCAAGCGGTTATCCACTCAAGATGCGATCCAGTATTTAACAGCAAATATATACGAAGCTTTGGACGAAAGCAAGCCGTCACTTTGCATTTTTATAGACCTCGCTAAGGCCTTCGACACCGTTAGCCACCCTCTACTTATCCAGACACTAGAAGACATAGGTATACGGAATAATGCTCTCGACCTTTTTAAAAGTTACCTAAGTAGAAGAGAACAACACGTAAAAATAAACAATGTGTTAAGTGAACAGGAAGTTATCGAGTTTGGAGTGCCACAAGGAACGGTGTTGGGGCCAATTCTTTTTACATTATATATAGATGGCTTACTTTCAATTCAATGTAATGGCAAAATAATAAGCTTTGCAGATGATACTGCTATATTTTATCGTGGTAATAACTGGAACGAGATAAAAACAAACGTGGAAAGAGACATGTCTATTATCAAGGATTGGTTAGATTATAAACTACTATCCATAAACTTTGAGAAAACTTACTTTTTGCCGTTTTGTAGTTATAAGTCATCATTACCTAACTTCTCCCACATAACTGTACAGGATGACTTCGACATACTATCTTCGAAACAAATTAAATACCTGGGCATTATTCTGGATAACCACCTAAGATGGGATTTGCATATTAATTACGTTATAAAAAAACTACGTTGCCTACTATATAAATTCAAACACCTACAAAATATTTTAGATATTAAACACAAAAAAATACTTTACCATAGTCTAGTCGAAAGTCATTTAACTTATGGAATTATAGGTTGGGGCGGAGTATCAACAACTTACTTGAGACATTTAGAAGTGATACAAAAGCAATTTCTCAAAATAAAAACAAATTACTTACCTACCAACATGCATATGCTACTAGACAACAAAATAAATTCATTAATCCGCTAATGTCAAAAATGGTAGGACAAAAATGCTATAAATACCTAGGGCCAAAGCTATTTAATACATTGCCCGATATTGTAATAAATGAAAAGACTTTAACTTCATTTAAGAGAAAATTAAAAATTTACGTTAAAAATGTACCAAGAATACATATACACAATTTAATTAATACGACAAATACCTGATTCCCTGTTTAAAAATAAAATAAAAACAAAATTTCGATTAAAAAAAAAAAAAAAAAAATTAAATACTTGATTGTTTCATTACAAACTGTGTAGGAACCAACTTGCATACGGTATGTGTGGTGTGTGTGTGCGTGTGGGTGGAAATGTAACTATTGTATTATTATAGATGTTTTTAATTAAGTTACAAATTTTATTGTTATCTTGCAAACAAGTTTTTTCTTCTGCAAATTTTTTGTTGTTTATTTACATGTATACATTGTATTATTTTATTGTAATTAGGTCTATGAATGGAAATAAATAAACATTATTATTATTATTATTATTATTATTATTATCTACAGCAATAATCATGCCTACATGATGCATTAGAGTGTAGGTGTGAAGAACTTGGCAAAATTAAATAAAACTGATTCCAAAAAAATAAAACGGTTATCGGATTCGGAGCGGTGTGTAACCTTGGTTACATTCGGTTCGTCAAATAAAACACTTGATGCGGTGTTTGCCAAGCGCCCCAAACCCCACAGCTGGGTACTTTCATTAAATGCATTTCGGTTCGGCCACGTGGTGTCTTGTCGGATTTGATGCGGAAAATTTTTATGTATCAGAATATAATTATTAATTTATTTACGGTAGCCTAGATTTCATTCTCAATTCCCGGACTATAATAAAATAGAAATTATTTCAAAGTCAGCAATTTTGTTGATTTCGTATCAGTACAAAATATTGGAAACAAAATGAACGGTAAATTAACAACAACACTAGAATAAATTTCACAAAAAATGTTTTTGCAAAGGCGGATTTTATTTTGCTATGAACTAGCTAAAATAAAATATACGGTATTAAAATTTCTACACATTTGGTAGAACAACAGATATTATTTTATCGCAATACCATCACAAATGGTCTCGATTAAAATTATATATACGGTAAACGGTAAACAGTTTTCTCTCGAAATATCATCTATGTTCTCTTTCCCGTTTGGAAATTCTTGAGAACATAGCTATTTGGATAAAATCGGAGAAGTTAACAGGTCCTAACTCGGACTCACTTACTATTGTAATAATTTAACTTTAAATTTATTTCACTTCAAGTCGGAAAATGATAATTATATTCTGATACATTTAAACGGAATCGGCTTCAAATGATTGCTTTAAAACACACATTTTAGTGAATTACTCTTATCGGTGTTAACATAAAAAGGCCGACAAGAAACCAGCGGCGATGATAAAACGGTGTACTTACATGTGGTGAATATACGGAATAATACACGACTGGGCTGTTTGACGGATCGGACAGAAGTGATTTCAAATGTGCTCTAATGAAAACTAATTTACGCAGCTCACTTACCAACGCCCTCAATGTTAATTTTTGTAATTATGGTTAATGTTACGGACAGCCCTCTCACGGCCAGGTTTATCAAATTTTCTATATAAAATAGAATTCTATATCGCGGTTTCAACTAGTTAACTTAGGATAAATCTGTAATAACAATTTACAATACATAGATTCGAATGTAAGCGGGGCAAATAACGAAGTATATTGTTAATTTGAACTGCATTTTTGGCAACGGAAAATTTACCTCGTTACAATGGTGAAAAGAAGAGTTTTTCGTAAATAAAAAAAACTATGACACTAATCGAACAAAGTTGAACAAGAAAAGTGCATGTGCAAAAAAAATCTTTCATTTGCCGTTTTTAAGTATCAGTAATTGCGATAACACTTTTCGAGATAAATCGAAAAAAACGTCAAAAATCGACTTTACTTGTTTTCGCTGTATCTTTTTCAAATTTACATTTAAATACTTAGTATCAACCATAAGTATAGCTCACGTCAAGCCGAAAAAGTATGTTTTTGAAAAATTTTAAAATAAAAATTATTTTTTGAGATACCTATATCGATTTTTTGAGAAAACGCGTTCTCGAAAATCGAATAGATTTGCGAAGGGTTCCACAGTAACGATCTTGGGCCCATTTTCTATAAAGAGTTATACTACCATACTGTGAAAGAATTGTAACGGTTTGATTAATTTTAAGGGTAAAGAAATGTATTTAAAATAATATCATTTTTTAGGTTTGGTTTTTTTAAAAATAATTTCATCAATTTATGGGCTTCTGAAAGTTGCAAGGAATTTTTTTTGTCAATTCTTTAAAAAATATCAGTAATCGATTCCCGTATAAGGCATATCTGTAATATTGAAATTGGCAACATTATTAAAAAAAAACCTAACTTGAAAGAATATAATTATTTTAGTCATTTATTTACCCTTAAAATTAATAAAACCGTTACAATTCTTTCACAGCAGGATAGTACAACTCTATAAAGAAAATGAGCCCAAGATCTTTACTGTAGAACCCTGCTTGAAGCAAGTCTATTCGATTTCCAAAAAGCCTTTTTTTCGAAAAATCGATATAATATTTCGAAAAATAAAAGATGTTTTAAAATTTTTTTAAATCGCAATTTTTCGGATTATTGTGAGCTATATTTACGGTTGATAGTAAGTATTTAAACAAATTTGAAAAAGATACAACGAAGATAAGGAAAGTCGATTTTTGACGGGTTTTGCATTTTTGTATGTCTGAAAAACCATAAAAATACCTTGCAAAGCACAATAAATCATCAAAATAAAGCACTTTTTTTAGCGGTCGCAAATCAATTAAAGTTGTACACCCACAATCGCCATATTGATTATAAATCACTGTCGCTATCGCCAACATGAAAATGTAGAAAGTATCCAAAATAGTACATAGTATGTACGCGGCACACAAAAAATCTTTAGGGAGCGGCACATTCAGTCTTTCTCGATCTCCCTGTATCGCTTTCGTACTTACACTGCGGCGCGGCGTTGCCACGTTATTTAAATTCTTCCGATAAAAAATGGATTTGCAGCAACCAATAGTAAAATCTGCATAAAACTTGTTTTTGATAATTTTACAATCGTTCGTCATCATTCAATTTTACAGAATGAAACACTTTGTATGTTTTTACTTAAAATGATAATATCCATATAAGACTACTTTTTTCGACTCAAAAATCGTCAAAAAAAGTGGTTACGATGAGGTATCATCATATAGGTAATTGAGTGGTTGAAAGGCGACACATTTTAAGTAAAATCATGTAAGGTGTTCCATTTGAAAAAAATTAGTTATGACAATTTAAATGTAATATAAACATTAGAATCATCGTGGACAACACATCGTAAAATTTGTACACTGCTTTGACTAACATTGAAAGTGCTAAAATGGTAAAGGCGTAATAATATTTTATCAAGTAACAAACTTTTATACTTATTCGCATTTCTTTATTTACAGGTCCTACCAAAAATGTCTACAAGAACGGTGAGTTGAAACAGATAGCTATGTCTATTCTATTCATAATAATAATTATTGATAATGTCATACAGTATTTCATTATGTTAATTTAAATATGTTCTCAATGAATCAGGAGCAACCACAATACATAATAATTAATTACTCATATAATTGCATTAATTATCTAATTACGATGATTGACGTATGAATGGTATTTATTTATCATAGTATATTACACAAGACCAACAATGGCTCGATTCATATAAAATAATTTTTTTAATGCTAGCATGCTACGAATATTCCAAAATCTATAAAATGAATTTAGCGTTATTTGCAATACTTGTACGTCGCCTACATAATTGTGTAAGATAACCAATTCATGAAGAGTTTGCAAATATTTCATAACAAATATGATCGTGACCTCTATGTAAGACGAATATTTCGTATAAATTCTAATTCTTTATGGAACGGGGTTTTTTGATAGAACTTTCTTTACTTCTCTCTGACTATATTAAATCTTTAAAATAAAAGAAACAATTAAAATCAGTAAATATCAACACAGTATTTTGTCAGGTAACTGTTGGTATGTTCTGTATGGTTAAACCAATGAAATAAAAAAGTCGTCAGAACCTCAGAGCCTACAACAGCGGAACCCAAAGTATGGGTTATTCTGTATTGCATTACTTAAAATTATTCACGTTCCTGCTATCGGAGTCAAGTATAACAGACAAATATCTGATACTTTGTTTATTGTGCCTCTTCCGAGATGTCCTTGGAGACAATCGCCTTAACTAAGTCCTTCCTTTCTTCATATTACATTATATCCTCCATATCTGTGCTACGATGGCCGAATGTTATATTTGTAAATTATTACAGTGGAGAACCCATTGCCATACCGAAATTCTGCTGATGGAAATCATTTTCCAATTGAAAATAAGTTGTTTTTATACACATAGTTAAAAGTTCCATTATGTGTAATTAGTTTCAACTTGAATTTAATTATTTCAATCAAGAACTATGCGTCGAACGAGAAAAATGGAAGAGACCGTTTTCATATAGAATTGATCAGGCTACTCAGGAAATATATCCAAATGGAAAAATGTCAGTGGCGTACCACCTTCTTAGTAAAAAATATCGAAGGACATGTTCGCAGGAACGCCACTGGCGTAGCGATAAAACAACTTTTCTGATTAAAATATTTGGTTTTATATCCTATTAATACATACCAAAATTGAAAATAATATCTAAAATAGTAAAATAACGATTAAAAAGAAGAATTTCAAGACCACATAGCAAAAAATTTAAGCCATTGAGGACATATGTTCATATGAACTTTACTTCACAAAACGACCTAAGAGATCACACCCTGAAATATTAGCACGGCATAAAGGAACACCCTGTATAAAAAATAATCAAACTTAAAAAATTAAGAAATAAAATAAAAATACATTTAAATGACTCTTTAAACCACTTTAAACCACTTGCAGCGAATTTAAAGCAAAGCGCGCTTTGAATTTTATATATACAAATAGTCGTTACTGCCCAAATCATTCGAAGCGTAAACTTTAAAAACGTTGTAAGACGTTCATAAATTAATTGTCATAAAAGCAAAAAATGTATGAGAAAACCAATGGATTTTTGTGACAATTGAAAACTAGTTAGTTTTCACAAGATTTTATTAAAACAAATTAATTAACAAACAATTGACGGTCATAAACGTAAAATGGTCTATATCTCCGGTTCTAGTTAACTGATCGAGGTCTATCTAGGCTCACAATTTTCCTTTTTTTTTATTATCTTTCATTTGCTGATAACTGCATTTCGATACGATGTTTAAGATATTTCATTTGTTTACTAAGAAATTTTTTGGACTACGTTGGCGGGGGGGGGGGGGGATAAAAAAAGAAAAAGGGGGGCAAGACCACACAGAAATGGTAATTTTTATCAATATTTATCGTTTGCCATGGGTGAAGAGTGCAAAAAATGCCATGGAAAGTCGCAAATCTTATTAATAAACAAATTAGTGTATTTGTTTAAACAATTGCAGCATACACGACATATCGACATAAAAAGACTGTAAATTTTATGAACAAAATGCAACATATTGACCACAATAAAATATCCGTTTGACCTTTTGCTGAACAGAAAAGAAAATGCTAATTTAGAACCCTTAATTTGTTTATAACAATTGAACTGTCAAAGATAAACGATCACTACAAGTCTCAAATGACGCGTATCGATGATCATCTTCATTTTTTATATCTTGATTTCTTTTTGTCCGACGCGACGCACCGGTTTCGTTAAAAAGTAAAAAAAAAAAAAAAGAAAATGAGAATATTCTCTAAAAACCGTTGTTTTCAACAATGAAGTCTGTGTTTTATAAATTTTTTTATGTCACCATCGTGTTCCGTCCAAAAAATTCACAGATTTCGCAATTCTTGCAACAATCGGGACATTGGAAATGATAACACCGTACATAAAACAAACTTTTCCCGGACTCGGCTTCGCCTCGTCGGGAAACAAAAACCGTCTACTCTCGATTGCGACACCGCTGTATTTCGACCTTAAATGAAAACTGGTAACTTGACCCCTGTGATATATGCAACCCATATTACTTTTGCATATATCAGCCGTTGCATATACGACAGTCTCACTCGACCGTGACACCGCTGTCTTTTGACCTTGAACGAAAACTGGTAACTCGACCACCATATACGAACATAAACATTTCCAATGTTAAAAAGTTACGACGACGACCTGCCTAATGTCTACTGGAATAATAGCTGTTCTGTGTTGAGTAAAGATTGCTAGTATTATGATGACTGAGTTTCTCAAGGAAGCTCCTTCAATATAAAACACCATGTATATTTTCGTCTGGCTAAAATTGGATCGTTCATTAATTATGTAATTGAATAAAGAGTCTATTCATTATTGACTGTATTGCAATTAATATAGGTATTTAGCTGCATATATTGAATAATCTCTCATGATTATCGGTTATTCCGTCAATCAATGCTTGTCAAAAAGCGAAATTAATACTTCCGTTACACTCAAGCTTTATATGATATAAATACTGTTTAGCTATTGTTGGTTCTGACAACCAAACAAAAACGTTTATAATATACGATATTTTGACTTAATCAATCACCGTTCCATTATGTAAGTAGGTACTTTTTATTAATGCTGCCATAATTTATTTCATGTACCTATTATGATATATTTTATCGAGCAATAAAGTTATTAAACAAAACTGTACACCTACTAGCTAGTTAAATGAATTATAAAGTTCAATATTCAGATAAATAGTCACATGAATATGTGTTTAATTTATAGAAGGATTCAAATGTTATATTGTCATGAAATTGGTATTGTGTTTTACATGATATTTGTTATTAAATTATTAAAATAAATCAATACAATACTTATTATTAAAATTACTTTATACAGTGCGTTACCGCATTATCACTCACAAAGGAAAAAAATTAGCGGTTTTTAACTTTTGCCAAAAAATAATCGCTACGAAACACTTTGCTTCATAAAAAATCAGTAGGTTAGATTAGGTTAGGTTAGGTTGACATGTGAGTGGGCTCTTGTCAGACCCTCCACTGCGACCATCAGGTCTATTGTGGCTCACTCCTAGTTATAGTTCACCCAACAGATTCAGCTTTTTTATAAAGCCGATAATCTTGTTAGGTGAGAAACTGTCCAGGTCCTCTGGCGCCAGTTGCCCTTTGCCAAAAAGTGAGAACCTGGTTCTTTCTGCTGTAGGACAGGTACACAAAACGTGTTCTGCCGTTTCATCATCCTCCAGACATAGACGGCATTCGGCGTTTTTCACCAGTCCAATTCTATGTAGGTGATGATTTAGTCTGCAGTGCCCAGTGTATAGGCCAATTAGAGTTCTTAGGTGTAGCCTATTTAACTCTAATAGTTTTTTCAGTTCTTGACTTCAAGGGGTATGTGATAAACTCCTTTGAGTGAACTAAACCTGGTAGTTCCTGCCAGTGTTGAATTGTTTTCAATTCAGCCCAGGTCAGGATGGCAGAATTGGCAGAGTTAGCAGATATGCCAAGTGCCGGTTTTGGACCTATAAATTTGGTTGCCGCGCCTTCTCTGGCCAGGGAATTAGCAACTTCGTTGCCCTCCATGCCAGAGTGGCCAGGTATCCAGATCAGAGTCAGTTTGTTGTTTCTGCCCAATCGGGCAAGAGCTTCCTGGCAATTTCATACCGCTTTAGAATTACAACGGTAGGATCCAAGGGCTTTAAGAGCCGCTTGGCTGTCTGAAAATATTTTTATTGATTTGTGTCTCGGCTGCATCTGTTCGAGCCTCCGTACACACAGCTCAATGGCATGGATTTCTGCCTGAAAAATAGTCGCATTATCAGCAAGGTTTGAAATTATCTTTACCTTTGGTTTGCGACTATATACACCAGCTCCAGTTCCCTCAGGGGTTTTGGAGCCGTCTGTGAACCAACAGCTGTCTGCCCTTTGTAGGTCGGTTTTGTTCCGATCCCATTTGTCTCTTCCAGGAAATAGGTTTTTAAAGGGCAGTTCATGGTTGATCAAGGTAGGCATCACATCTGAAGGCATTTCCAGGATGCTGTGACAGTTTAAGTCGTCCAACAGCCTGTTGTGCTCCATGATGCTAGCCTGCGGCATAAAAAAAATCAGTAAAGGTATTATATTATTTACGAACTTAATTCGAACAGAACGCATCTAGAGAATCTTACGGGGTACTGTCAATATATCGCTTCGCATTGAATGAGAGAGCAAAGAATTTTACAGATTTATATTCACCACTCCTCGTCTACAGTCCACGTGGACTTGATCCGCCTGTCACATAGAAATATAGGCGGGATTAGATGGTTAGAGAATTTGTTAACACCAACCTTGTTGAGAGTTTTTACATGCCATAACATATAAAACAAAAAATACGATGAACTATTTGTATTGTATGATTGTACGAGGCAGTGCAGTACAGCCAGGCAGCGTTATAAATTACTTAATTGTAGTGACTATTTGAACAAATTATTAGTTTTATTACGATGTTTGAGTGATTTTGTGCAAACGCGGATTCGCGTTTTGACCATTACTAGTTTCAGTTCTTTAGTATTTATTAAGCACCGGACGGAGAAGTTTGTCGCTGGAGGAGCACTTGGGTGAACCATAATAGGTTATAAAAGTGAGTGCAGTTTTTAGTTAGGTTACGTTATTGTCGATTTTGAGATTACTACAAAATGGAAGCTGGTCAGCCAGGTTGCTCACATCCTAAAAGACAAAAATTAATAGCAACAAATTCAATTGCACCATGTGTTCAGAGAAATCTGGTCTTTGTGCAGGTGAACGTTTTACAGTGTATCATCAGTAGTTCTTATAGTTTTACATGACTGACGTTTATTCTTTGATATTTTAGTTTATTCCATATGGGGTTTCTTTTTTGTTTGTTTTATTTTATTAATAAAAAATTGGTTATGATTACAAATCTTATTTATTACACGTGAAAGTACAGAAAATCCAAAAACGCGGATCTGCGTCTTTCAGCTTAAAGCGTTACAATTGCTACCGCAGTGCTCACGACGCGGTTCCGCGTTTTTTGACAGAAACATTTGACATATGATATAAAATCTAAAAACATCACATAATTTGTCAAATATATAAATCTATATTCTGACAAAAAATATAGTCAGCATCTGAGTATTAGGTCACCTTCCGGGTGAGCAGTGAAAGTGTTAAAATGGCATTTTGGAGGCCCTCCCATAGTAGTGACAACGAAACGAACGATATTGATACAGAGCCTATATAAGCGAAATTTGAAATTAAAGACTTACACGTTCAAACTCAAAGGGTTATTTTGAATATTTCCTCGTGTTTAAAAGACGAAAATAGTATTTCTTCAATAATCTAATTGTGAAGAGGATTTGTCAATTCGCCGAATTTAGCCGTACTACAATTTATAGGGTTATTAGAGCCGGGGATGTAGTTGATCATTCTATTAAACGGAAAAGAGTTGGACAAAAACTTAAAAAACTTGATAACGCGTCCAAAGATGTCATTCGTCGATTTTTTAATAACTTTTACAAAGAACAGAAGGTGCCCACATTAGATATGATTAGGGATAAGTTACGCGACTATCCAGATTATAACTATAAATCATTAGACACTTTGAGAAACGTTTTGCTCGATTGCGGTTTTAGATACAAAAAAAATGGACAAATTAATGGTAGTTATGGAATCAGCACGCACGAGTACCTGCGTAAAATAAAAGGATACCGAGATGCAAATAGAGACATAATTTATCTTGACGAAACATGGTTTGACACCCATGATGTAGTTCAATACGGTTGGGTATATAACACCAAAAAGTGTAATTTAAGCGCCCCATAACACCCTTTTGTGAAGCAAAATGTGAAAGGAATTTCAAAACATGTGTTATTCAGGCTCTGGAGGTGTGGGGTTGGAGCCAATCCTAGGTCTACTATTCATGAAAAAGTGTAACCTCCCATCATTCCTTTTGACGTGTTCTGTGTTTTTTGCAAAATTCAATATGTTCAAATTTATTTTGGATGGATAGTTTTCATTGACATGTACTGTATTGTAGATATAAAAGTCTGCAAAAGTAATGAATTGTGGTGTAGTTGTTACACTTTGGACTCAAACTGCTGGAACTACTCATTCCGTGAATGGCTAAACAGAAAATTTGATAATATCAGGAGATACGGATCTAACACGGGGCCACGGCCGTGTCCCAATTTAACTATCAAGAGATTTTTATTTTGAAGAATGTTGAAAACAATTTTAATAACAAAGTGAACTTACTACAGAAAAAATAGAGTGGTACTCTAGAATACAGTAACTACATTTTTCCTCACCCTTTTTTACAAACTGAAAATCTTCATATCAAATGAGTGTTAAGTACCTTACAGGATGTCAACTAAGTAGGTACTTGAAGAGGCAACATATATATAGCAAGAGTATATTTAGCATATTATGAGTTGAAAGTCTGACAACAAGGAATATAATGTTTAGTTAAAACATGTACATTGCACGAAGTATTCAGTAAAGAAATATCTTTTCAAATAGAGTAAAAGCTCTTTCTATATAACAATAATTCATAAAACATAAAATCAGAATACTGAAAGCAGCTCTGTTTGCACTACTAAATTTAATTTCTGAACAGAATACTAATAAAATAAATTATACTGCAGTTTATATCTTCCTTACTTTATAAATATATTTCACGACGAGTAATATAAGTTGTTGAAGTTCGAAAAGTTATGACAAATCGGTGACAAGCAGAGCTATAACAGGAAGCAGTTTCTTGCCAAGACAATTTATTAGTTTTACTTCAATATCAACTGAGCAACATCCAAAATAAATATTAACTTACGCGAAATAACTTTTCATCATTTGTCTAAGTAACAGGATTAAGTTCAATTTGTATATTAGTTATATTTAAATCTTTGCAGAATACTCAGTTTATTCTCGCATGAAATTTCACTAGTGATTCGATTATCTTTGACAATAAACCTGAATCTTATGATAAATCAATCAACCATTAGTTAAATGGTTGAATGATTTTATTAAAGCTTTTAGTGTAATCTGTAAATTTTTTTCAACTTGCCCTCTTACATCTAATATTTCGGTACCTAGTTTGGGGAATAACACAAAGTAGAAAGAGATCCTTTGATTACATAGGACCATACTGGTAGTCTGAGAGAAATTGCTTGTTATTTATATAGTCCTGAACATATAAAAGCATTTTAAATAAGTTAGAAAAAACACACAATTTAATGGTATTGGTCGGTACTCCGAAATGCCATGTTATTACCATTTTGAGAAAATGGGTAAGTGTTCGGATATTTTTCAGAAATTTAGAAGAGTTAATTGTGCTTGTAAATTCTACATTAAATTCATACTCTCTATATTTCAAACGCATAAGTATATAAATCTTTTTTCTGAATGTTGATATTTAACGGTAAAAATCAATTGATATATACATAAACAAATTAAATAGACGGCAAGGTTAAAGCGGCACTTTACGTGTTTTTATTCATGTAACATCATTACATGCAGCATTGAATTGTTTTCCAGTTATAGCGGAAATTGTCCATTTTGTTACGCTAGACCTATTTTTTTACTCAATAAAATAAAACTGATAACACACAACATAATTTATAAGTGCCTAATTAAATTACATTTCTGTCTAGAAAACAATAAGCTACGTTTATATTTACTTAATGTCAAAGTTTTCGTAATGGAGAAAGTGGGTGATAAAGTAATTATTTATGTATCAAACCTAAAAATACAATTATGAAAATAGAGAAAGAGAATTATAAAAGTCACAACGGAGTCAAAAACTGCATCAAGACGCCAAATATGGGTCACTGGGAATATCAGTGAGTTGAATTAAATAAATCACTACATCCTTTAAAAGCAAAATAATTATTTTATGTTAGCAAACGATTTTTCAACTTTTTAGTAAACACACTTATATTTATTTATGTTCTGCATTTAACATAATTTTTAAAGAAAGTCTGAGTGTTAATTTACATCAATATTATTTTTACATGACTTATCAACGCGGGTACAAGTCACGTCAGGAGTACCACAATGTTCTCACTAGGGGCCACTACTGTAATTTGTTCTTATTAATGATATAGTTGACTGACTTAAAGTAGTTCGATTAGTATTTCATGGACAGAGACAAATTAGGCAACCAAAAAAAATGGATTATAACTATACAGACTGTCTATTTTACGAGGGCCACACCAAATATCTCGCTTAATATCTATTGTAGAAGAATAAAGTTTTACAGTTATCCCATTTTTTGTGAGCTATATTTCAGTAAAAAGAAATTTGAAATCCATAGCCTACTGTATGAGATATATTACAAAAACTTGAAAAATAGGAAAACCACAAACGGTTATAGCTTCCTTATTTGAGGAGATACGAAAAAAGTTAAAGGAATGAAAGTTGACGGCAAAGACAATAAGAATAATAACGTGTAACAAAAAAATCGAAAAATGCAGTTGGCTTTGACATACGCTATTGTGCAAAAATGAAAAATACATATCTCAAAGTAGGCCATGACGCCATTAATTCCGTTATTTTTTTCTCATTCCAACGATATAAAACATGTCACAGAAATTTTAACCGATAGTGTCAATATTTAATATTTTACGAATACCACAATTCATATAATTGAATCGTAACAATCAGCTGTGCCATAATTAGTGAAAAACAATGTATACAGTTATTAATAAATTTGACAGATTGTCACTGTCGTATGTTGTATGTTGCATTGTCGAGTTCTAAGACAAATTTTATATCAGTAATTATGGTGTACACCAATAATAACAAATTCGATATGATTAGCATTTATTGTCAGTGCAATTTTGACGCTGAGATGGCAGTCACGGTTTACGGAGATAGATTTCCAGATGCTCCGCAGCCAAATCGAACTATGTTTAGGAAGTTAGTTCAAAATCTAAAAACGCACGGTTCATTTTCAAAAAAAGTAGTAAGGCGAGCGCATGTTGCGGATAATGTAAGAAAAGTGAATAGAGTAATGAATTATGTTAACCAAAATGAGGAAACCTCTTTGAGACAAATTCAGAGAAACTGTCGCATAAAAAAAGACAGTGCTAGAAAAATATTGAAAAAAAACGGATTTCGATGCTACAAAATGAGGAAAGTTCAACATTTAAATGAGAGAGATAAGCCAAGGAGAGTAAGATTTTGTAGATGGTTATTAAATAAGAAAAGGAATGACGCGCTGATATGTAGCAAAATTCTTTGGTCGGACGAATCAAATTTTTCTAATAATGGATTTTTCAATAGAAATATGCATTATAAGTGGACACGAGAAAATACACATTGGTGCAGAGAGACTGCTTTCCAAGAAAGATTTTCTACGAATGTTTGGTTGGGTCTTTTAGGGACTAAAGTAATTGGACCTTATTTTTATGATGGCAAATTAACTGCTCGTAGATACCTTAATTTCCTGCAAAACGAATTTCAAGATTTTCTTTATGAATTAACAGTGGCAGAAAGATTAAATTATTCATATTTTCAACAAGATGGGGCTCCACCCCACACTGCTGTAATATGTACAACTTATTTAAATCAAGTTATGCCAGATAGCTGGATAGCCACCTATGGACCCATTCTATGGCCAGCTCGATCACCAGATATTACTCCCTTGGATTTTTTCGTCTGGGGTTACGTTAAAGACAAGGTATTTCAAACTGCCCCTGAAAATATTGAGGACATCAAAACCAGAATTCGAAACGCATGTGAGGCAATTACTCCTGAAATGCTCCAAAATGTAATGCGTGACGTGTCTCGTAGAGCACGTTTATGTATCAGAATGCATGGTGCACAATTTGAGCATTTGTAGTTAGAAAAATAAATACACACAATTTCTTTTCAATATAGTAGTAGGTAGTACTGTTATACATAGTTTTTCGTTTTTTTCTTTGGATGTTTTTGTACTTGTTGTATTTTTATTTATGAGATATTTATTGGTTTGTATTAAATTGTAATAAATAATTACGGAATTATAATTATTATAAAGTGAATTTTTACTATTATGGCACAGCTGATTGTTACGATTCAATTATATGAATTGTGGTATTCGTAAAATATTAAATATTGACACTATCGGTTAAAATTTCTGTGACATGTTTTATATCGTTGGAATGAGAAAAAAATAACGGAATTAATGGCGTCATGGCCTACTTTGAGATATGTATTTTTCATTTTTGCACAATAGCGTATGTCAAAGCCAACTGCATTTTTCGATTTTTTTGTTACACGTTATTATTCTTATTGTCTTTGCCGTCAACTTTCATTCTTTTAACTTTTTTCGTATCTCCTCCAATAAGGAAGCTATAACCGTTTGTGGTTTTCCTATTTTTCAGGTTTTTGTAATATATCTCATAAAGCAGGCTATGGATTTCAAATTTCTTTTTACTGAAATATAGCTCACAAAAAAATGGGATAACTGTTTCTAAAACTTTATTCTTCTACAATAGATATTAAGCGAGATATTTGGTGTGGCCCTCGTAAAATAGACAGTCTATAAGTTTATACTAGATTTGTATGTGGCAAAAAAACGTACACATTTTACCGATTTCATCATTTTATGGATCTAAAAAAGCCATCATTGTTAACATGTTACGTACGCACTTATTCTCAGTAAAAAATATCCTATAATTCTCTCATCATGAAAATATTGTATGCATTTCAGATTTCAACTGCTCTTACTTTTATCATGAATAATATTCTTACTCTTTCTGTATCTTTGTGGAGTAGATTAGGCGAATAGGATCCGTAGGATATTTTTAGTGCAATTATTGCTGAACTGGTTTCATGATCTATAAGTCTTGAATGTTTTGTTTATATAATTTATATTATTGCTAACTAAGTATAACTGAACAACAATTTTTAATATTTTGTGCAGAAATCCGGTTCAGGATGAGATGAACTCAAATAATAACGAATAATAAGATAAAGTTGTCCGTGTGTATATTCTGTATATACGTGTATATTGTGTATACTATTTCTTGTAAATTCGACAACGTATGTTGAACTTCTTTCAAATTGGGAACGTGTGCAAAATAGCATGATAGAATCCACTCTGTTGAAATTGGAATGTATCCGTTATACAGGGTGAGCGTCGGAGGTGTATAAATTGTTACAAAGCCCCACAAGAAAAAAGTTTTTCATCCGGATGACTGACTATGGTATTCCTGCTGAATCCCAATCCGAGGTGAAAAAATTCGTATGCCCCTTTTCGTACAGAGGCAAGAACATCCCTTCAATAACGTAAATTTATAAATATAAGTATCAGTAAGGAAAGAAGTATGAATGGGGACTATTTATCTCTCGTTCTTTTTTAATGCCAAGGGCTTCAGCGCAGGAGTAACAATTCTCCCTTATGGTATCACCAAAATTTCACGTCTCTTTCATTCATAAAGAGATCAATTGAATGCTGGAGTGAAAAAAACGACAGAGATGGATTTCCGTTTGTCTTTCCTCTCAGAATTACCCCCCCCCCCCAAAAGAAACAGGTTTTAAAAGTTTTCCAAACTCTTTTTGGAGGTTTGGGGAGCAGGTGCCCCTTGCAAGTTGCGGTAGGATAATTGGGATGGTAAAAGAAGGTAAAGGAGATCCTCGTTAATGGACTTCGACCATTCTGCAGTAAATAGTAAGAAAACAATAGCCCGGGAGGCAGCGACAGATTTTTCGCGTTAATAGCTAGATTTTTTTTCCAAAGAGCGTTTAGATAGTATCTATAATGAAGGAGCAATTCTACCAAACTCTCAGTGGTGCATATGGTGCATAAATGAGTAAAAAATTAAACATTTAAAATTTCGTTTTTCGAACTGTCACGAATTGTCAAAAAATGATGATCCGCCCAATTTTCGATTTTCACCTCGCGATTCATGTTGTATGGTCATTGCCGACCTTCTCCTCGCCATCGGGACATAGAACGGGTCTCCAATCGCCGTATTTGTTCAGTTCTTACGTTTGAAAAATTGAAGGTACATATAGCGAAAAATGGTAAGGAGAGGAGATATAAAGCAAAACGTGAAAAAAGGTCGCTTTTTTTTAATTTTTAATTTAAATAATAAGCAGACGGTTTACGTAGTACGTATAATGATAATCGTGTTTAGCGGCAATAAATACAAAAGAATCAATAAAAACGCTGCTCCCGGCTCAAAAATGCACTTTTTAAAACTGTTTGTCCCTGCCTAACTGATCTAGTTGCGTTCATTGAATTATCGAACTAAGAGGGAAAATGTGTGTCAGTTCCGTAGGAATCTGATTCACTCGTAGTTTTCTGGGCTTTAAAAATAATATGACAGACATGCCTTCATCTAAAAATAAATTACAACTTCTGGCACCTCAACGTTGACATAAAATAAAGGTAGGGTTTAAGTACTTACCTCGAAAATTGAATATAAAGTGCTTGACAAACAGGACTGCAATCCCGACTGGGGCTTAAGGAACACATGATTGGCTCAGTATGAATTCAAATATGGAAGAACTGATAATGTCGTATAATAACATAGATATAGTCCTAATATTGATTAAGAATGAATGCTGAATACATGAAAGATTATTAATTATAATTTGTTGAAATAAATGTAGACGAGCAAAATTCTCTTTGAAATAAATGATAATATTACCCTTACCTTACGAAAGCAAAGGTCAGCTTCTCCGACAAGCCTCTCTCTCATATACCCATTAACTATATACTGGTAACACACTATAAGCCACTATGTACGGAATTGAGGCTAGAGAAGGAGATAATTTTCTATCTCTGCAGGGAACTTGGAACCCAACGCGCGTGCTCTACGACAAGATCTGGTGAAGGAGTAAAAAAACGCGCTCTTGTAATAGGCCAGTGGCTATGGCCAATTTCTACGATTAGATTGTGACCATTTACCTTCTATTTTCAGTTGAACTGTCACAATCTCGCGTCACTAAGGCATGCGCACCGTACCCAGTGTACTCTTAAAGGATAGAGAGACAGGCTTTCCTTAGCGTCAAGTTACGAACGAAACTTATAGTATATAGTTAATATGTATATGCGCTCTCTTCAACGTTCTTATAGAAGACACCATGTAAGGGCGTATCCTTGTGCTGCTGCAGAAGTTTGCGTTGCTCTGCTGCTTTTATATGGGCTTATAACTGAGCGGGTTCCAGCTCGGTAACAGAGCTTGGGTTTACCTGCCTTTAATAAAAATGCTCCTAACCTTGCATTTTCACGGTCACGAACCATGCAGAGGAGGGGTGCGCACTCTTCATAATTTTGCAGGCTCTATCCAGAGCAGACCCGTTATGACCGACTTTGTTTTGGATATGGAGGTCCCTGATCTAAACTGCAGGGCCCGCCGAAGGGTGCCGGAGACACTTGTGAACTTTCTGTCGGCAGTCTCGGCTTTTATTTATAGACATGGTGGAGCATTAGGAGTGCTGTATTATCACCTACGGCACTCGTATGGTATAAACGAGACATCTGTGCTGCCATATGCTCCGTTGTGGGAAATAATCAGTGCCTAAATTTATTGAAACCACTATTTCCTTGCCGACAGACAAATAGAGACAAATAAGCCTGACTTCGACCACCAACTCAAGACAATGTTTGTTATTGAATTATCTGCTCCAGCGGAAACAAACAGTATTTTGAAAGAGGAAGAAAAACGGATTAAAAGTCGAGGCTTTCTCTTCGAGCTCCGCAGACTCTATCCACCTCTATCCACCCTCTCTGGCAACATCGGAGACAAAGAGAAGGGCGACTGGCAACTGTATTAAACAAACAGAGTTTGCAAATTGAAAAAAAAAATGCCTTCCGCAAGAGGCCTAAAGTTTATAATTTTCTTCAATAAACTGAATTTTTCCTTTTTTTTTGGAATAAAGGATTAAGTAAGTAATTTTACTGTATTTATTGTAAGTTGATAAATTTTGACAATAGGGTGTGAAATGAAAGTAAAACAAATTACTCCAATGAAACGTTTAAGTCTCTCGCACTCTAATTAAAATTAAGAAATTTTTAGTAAAATTAGATTTTTTCCTAATTTAAAAGATTTTTCCAAATGTAGATAAGTATTCTACCCTAAGACAGGTCCTATAATAATAAACAAAAATCAAGAAATTCAGTTTTTTGTAGAAAATTATAAACGCAAGGCCTAAACCTCTTGCGGAAGACCTAATTTTTTTCAGTTACGCTAATTTCTTGGGCGGTGTATGTGGGTTCATAGAGATAACTTTTTATCAACTTGAAATTTTTAATTTCCTAAAACAGTTTTTTTCGATACACCCCAGTAAGCATCTCCTCCTGCTCGCTTTTATTTATTAACCGTTCTACGGGTAAATAACTATTTAATTCAACACAATTTCGCACGATTTCTCACAGTCTTAACTGAGTTTATTCGAGATTTCGTAGAGGTAACACCGACGTGCCTACCTCCAGCACAATCCGAAACCGAACTGAAATATTAATACTGATGTTTTAATTAGATTTTCGGTTATTATTAAATAGATAGACATTTTGTAGGTTATTTGATGAAGGCAAATATTGGAAATTAATATTGGCATAGACAGACTTTCTTTTTAATGTTCATATATTTTTCCTGCTGTTCTCAAAATCCAATAGGGTCTTATTTCTGTCAAACTAGACAAATTTTCGAGACAAGTTTCAGGTCATCAGCCATGATAAAATAATATTTGATTCGATAACTTTTAACTTTGATAACATCCATTCATCTGCACTGGGTCCACTTATTGGTCTACGATCGTGCCCTAATCAAGTCAAGTAATATGTATTGTCTTAGTTTTAGTTTAATGTGATAAAAACGTTTTTAAAACAGTTATTTTTACTTATGTTTTATTTGTATCAAACTTAAAACAAGAAACCAAATATAGCACCACATAACTAACCAGACTCTCTGGGGAAAACATATAAATGAAATAAATGGGGAGCTCAATATTACTGCATATCACATTTACATAAAAAAGTGTGTCCAGAGGCAGATAAGCGAATCAGAGAAAATAATATAAAATAAAAGATTTAAATGAAGCCAACTGTGTAGGGAGTAGCTACATACCACTCTCTGATTCAGCTAACAAATAAGAGATGTTGCCGTCATTTTTAAAATCATGTAAATTTTAAAGTCTTTACGCTTCACAACAATAACGCTAGAATAAACTTTAAAATACTAAGAATTCTTCAAGGAAGTAGCTAAAGCTACAAAGGGCAACTCTATCAATTGTTAAGTAAACACGGAAAGCAGAAATCAAATAACATATTAGCTCGAGAAAAATACGAACAATAAATTGAATTACCCGTATGATAGTATCCTTCGAAAAGGTTTCTATAACAGAATATGACATCAATGAGAAGTCCTTTGTTGATTATAATTTAATTTTAGACAATATGAAAGAGAATCATGGAGTGGAAATTTTAGGAAATATTTTACTGCTTTATTAAATTAAGGTCACTAGAGACTTCATTTGAATTTAAATGCAAGGAAATGTCTGAAAAATACCTAAAATATTTCACATACACTGCTGGTATATTAAGTGTGTCCCAGATTCCACTTTCAACGTTATCCGTTGTTATTATTATAATATGCGTTTTCTTCCCCTTTCTTCGACAAAACATGGGTCAGACGAGCCCTAGAGGCCCCTCGTACACCTGGCCCCTAAAGCTTGCACGCAACAGCCCCCTACGGTTGGCCAGAGTGCACGTATGTATTATAACGACAAATTAAAATAAGAAGAATTAGAACTTATTTTGTACATTTGGCACGTCAAAATAAACAATATTTACTTCATACAAATTAAAATAAACATAATTAATTTATATCTCGTTATAGTAATAAAAAATTAAAATACAACGCCTAAAAACACATAAACACATAGAACATGTAAATAGAGAAAAATATACATTACTAACAGAATTTATAAGTACCTATAAGAGCAACAAACCTCATATAAAAACTCTTTTAATAACATAATAGACGGGAAAAGAAAAAGAAACGAAAAATTGTGTCTGTTTAGAAATTCATTTTTTATTAAAAGTTTTTTTATTTCTTTTTTAAATGAAGATAAATTTAATTACCCCATAATTCTAGGAACTCTTTAAATAAAATAATACAATTATGGTGCAGTGATCACTTTTTTGAGGGTCTATGCATAGGCCCACAAACAAAAAAAAGTGATCTGTGGCCAAGACCCGACATAGTAATCCCTATTAGCCCAGGAGGCAGCGACAATTTTCGTGAAATCATTTCTATAAAGCTAGATTTTTTTCCAAAGAGAGTTTAGATAGTATCTATAATGAAGGTGCAATTCTACCAAACTCTTAGTGGTGCATAAATGAGTGAAAAATTAAATAAAAAAATAGATGGGCGAAAATTTTGTTACTCGAATTGTCACGAATTGTCAAAAAATAACGGTTCGCCTTCGCTCCTGCCGGCCTCAAATTTCGATTTTCACCTCGCGATTCACGTTGTACGGTCATTGCCGACCTTCTCCTCGCCATCGAGACATAGAACAGGTCTCCGATCGCCGTATTAATTCAGTTCTTACGTTTGAAAAATTGACTTGCGGTTGTGCTAATTGGCGACTATTTTTAAGTTGTTTTCCGAGTTCGAATCCCGCCCGGGGTACTTTTTTTTTCGTTTTAAGTTTTTTGGCAGATACTTTTTATTCTATAATTGCTATTTGCTCCATTTTATTGCATTTCTCTTAAAAGTTTTGCATTTTCCGCCGCGAAATATTAATCTGCACTATTTCGATTAAAAATCATAAATTTTCTTACCGAAATATATAATATAATGGAGTAAATAAAGCTTATTAAGAATGTGTTTGCACGCCACAGTAAATTCGTATATAGAAAAAGCGAACTAATGGTTATGCCGATATAATAGGAATCATAAATTGGCTAGCTATAAGTAGTGATTTCATCATCAGTTGTTGGCAACAGAATTGTGCAGGGCCGTATGGACACTATTGGAAGCCTTGACTAGATTTACAGCAGTGAATAAAAAATGATTCAGTTCCTATTAAACTTTTGAAATAGGATTTGATGATTGTAAATAATTAAACAATTCGTGGTTACGTTAGGCGGTAGCCACCGCAACTATCTACAAAATCTAATAACGCAGTAATAGTTTCAATTATTGTTAGATATTGTTTTTTGTGATTTTCTTTTTCAAATTTTAATGGTTATTCATCGATTTTCGTGTGTAGGTGTTTTTTGTGGCATTTCACTTTCAATGTAAAAATGGTCATCATCTGGTGACAAAAATTTAATGTTTTAGGAAAAATCTGAAAAAATTAGGGGTGGTACTCAGTAAGGGGAGAGAAATCGAATGTCGCGCACCGGAGTTCTCCATCTGCGTTCTTTCTTCGGGTAGGGTCCTCGGAAAATAGAACAGTTTCACTTCTTTCGTGTGTAGGTGTTTATCATGGAATTTCACTTTCGTTATGAAAGTGGTCATCATCGGGCGACAAATTTTCGATGTTTTAGGAAAATTCTGAAAAAAATCAGCGGTACGCAGTAAGGGGAAAGAAATCGAATAGTGCACAGTGGCGTTCTCCGTCTGCATTCTTTATGTGGATAGGGCCCTCGGAAAGTGAAAAAATGTCATATTTTTCGTGTGTAGGTGTTTTTCGTGGCATTTCACTTTCGGTATGAAAGTGGTCATTATCGGGCGACAAAATTTCGATGTTTTAGAAAAAATCTGAAAAATATCAGGGGTATACAATAATGGGAGACAAATCGAATAGCACTCAGTGGCGTTCCCGTCTGCGTTCTTTATGTGGATGGGGCCCTCGGAAAGTGAAAAAATGTCACATTTTTCGTGTGTAGGTGTTTTTCGTGGCATTTCACTTTCGGTATGAAAGTGGTCATCATCGGGCGACAAAAATTATATGTTTTAGGAAAAATCTGAAAAAAAAACAGGGGTACAGAGCAAGGGGAAATAAATCGAATAGCGTGCAGTGGCGTTCTCAGCCTGCGTTCTTTATGTGGATAGGGCCCTCGGAAAGTAAAAAAAATGCCACATTTCTCGTGTGTAGATGTTTTTCGTGGCGTTTCACTTTCGGTATAAAAGTGATCATCGGCGGGTGACAAAATTTTGATATTTTAGAAGAAACATGATAAAAGTCAGGGGTATGCAATAACTGGAGACAAATCGAATAGCGCACAGTGGTGTTCCCGTCTGCGTTCTTTATGTGGATAGAGCCCTCGGAAAGTGAAACAATGTCACATTTTCATGTGTAGGTGTTTTTCGTGGCATTTCACTTTCGGTATGAAAGTGATCATCGGGTGACAAAATTTTGATGTTTTAGAAAAAATATGAAAAATACCAGGGGTATACAATAATGGGAGACAAATCGAATAGCACTCAGTGGCGTTCCCGTCTGCGTTCTTTATATGGATGGGGCCCTCGGAAAGTGAAAAAATGTCACATTTTTCGTGTAGGTGTTTTTCGTGACATTTCACTTTCGGTATGAAAGTGGTCATCATCGGGCGACAAAATTTCGATGTTTTAGGAAAAATCTGAAAAAATCAGAGGTACGCAGTAAGGGGAGAGAAATTGAATAGCGCACAGTGGCGTTCTCCGTCTGCGTTCTTTATGTGGATAGGACCCTCGGAAAGTGAAATAATGTCATATTTCACTTTCGGTATGGAAGTGGTCATCATCGGGCGACAAAATTTCGATGTTTTAGTAAATATCTGAAAAAATTAAGGGGTATGCAGTAATGGGAGACAAATCGAATAGAGCACAGTGGCGTTCTCTTTCTGTGTTCTTTATGTAGGTAGGACCCTCGGAACGTGAAAGAATGTTACATTTTTCATGAGTAGGTGTTTTTTGTTACATTTCATTTTTGGAATGACAGTGGTTATCGTCGGGTAACAAAATTTCGACGTTTCAGAAAAAATCTAAACAAACTCAGGAGGACGTAGGAAGGTGAGAGAAATGGAATGGCGCAAAGCGCAGCTCTGTGTCTCGTTTCGTTCTCGGTGGAAGCGGTGAAAAACTTCGATTTTCATTCTTCGCTAACTTTGAGCGGCCGTATCTCGGAAACGAAGGACCGCAGCGACTTTCGGTTTGCGCCACTCGATTTCTCGTTTGATTTTAAATAGCTAAATATGCCATCGAGCTCGTAAGATTTTTTGTTTGGGAGAATTGGTCCTCGAAGCTGGACTCACTTTAGCGGTCCATATCTCACGCAAAAATTACCGGAAAATCATCGGATTGGAAATTTAATCAGCAATCAATTAAGCGTACAAGAGGGATCAATTTTCTAGAAAAAGTTACAACGACTATATTGCAGTGGCGTTGAGTGAAATAAAAATCGTAGGAATTGTAGTAATTATATCTGGATATCAACGTTGGCATGCGTGAGAAAAAAAACTGTAATGGAATTATTTTAAGGAAATTTCACTAAGAGGTCAGTGTTGCTTGAAAAAAATTAAACTAAAACGTTTAGCCCTGAAAAGTCGTGAATTTAAAAATTCAGGTGTTTATAACTTCTATCTAAACAAACAGAGGAACTTTATCTCTGCAAAGAAAGTTGAAATTATTTTAAGGGGATTCAGAAAAGAAATAACAAAAAGCATCAACTTTTCGATTTTAAACGATTTTTTTATTATTCCATTCATCCCCTAAAAGTCAGACAGATCTTACAGCCAAACAATCAGAAATAGGATGTAAACGCATGTGACCTTTCGTAAGCCAAATTATTAGCTCTACATTTTTTTATCTGAAACCTTTTCCATATCTCTCATCGTTCTCGATTTATACGCAAAAATAAACAATTTCATCCTTTTTGTACCCTTAAGGAAAGTGTAGGACTAATAATATATTAGACTTTTTATTTTACATCTCAGCTCAATACAACTTTTCCTGTAGAGATCCCCTCCGGCCACATTTTTGCGATTTAACCTACCTATTTGGACTAGTAACTAGGTAGGCGAGAGAAATGGAATGGCGTAAACCGCAGCTCTTTATCGCGTTTAGTTCTCGAGATATGACCTCGGGAAGAGGTGAGAAACTTCGATTTTACCTTCCGGAGTCTTTGAGCGGCCGTATCTCGGAAACTAAGGATCGCTTCCCGCGATCGTATCTCGAAAACGAAACGAGATAAAGAGCGGTTTGCGCCATTCGATTTCTCTCACCTTCATACCTACCCCTACCCACACCGAAAGTAAAATATCACGAAAAACTCGTAAACACGGAAAATTTGACATTTTCCATTGGGAAACTGTTTCGAAGGCCCCTATTCAGAGAAATAGCACAGATGGAAAACTTCGGTGTCCACTATTCGATTTTGCTCCGCTTACTGCGTATCCCTGTTTTTTTTAGATTTCTCCTAAAACATCGAATTGTTTGTCACCCGATGATGGTAACTTTCACACCGAAAGAAAAATTCAACGAAAAACACCTAAACATGGAAAATGTGACAAATTTTCAAATTTCTGAAGGCCCTATTCAGAAGAAGAACGCAGATGGAACACTCAGGTGTCCGCCAATCGATTTCTCTCGTCTTCCTACGCACTGCGGGTGCGAACTTTTGCAGGCTTTTCCTTAAACATCAAATTTTCATCACTTGGTGATGATCACTTTCACGCCGAAAGTGAAATATCACGAAAACACATACACACGACAAGCAATGAATAACCATAAAATTATAATGTTTGTAAAAGGAAATTACAAAAACCAGAGGAAAACAATGGAAAGACATTTTGCGTGCTTGAGGAAATGAGAAAATCGGAATTCTTCAAAACAATATTTCTGTACTGCTAGTTTAGTTATCATTTTCAAAGACTAACGTGTCATTTTTGCTCCCAGAGAAAATGTAAGCTCTCCTTCGGGGAGTAAGAGACATTTTACTCTTTCAAAATAATAATTGATTATCTACAATCTACACTATTAGAGTGTATGCAAAGATAGTTTGTCTATATGCCACAAGATCAAAGTTCTTTTTAATCCCGCGTGGCATTGATTTTTCACAATCTGGATTACAAATTGGTACATTTACTCCATATAAAAATTACTTTTTACAGTAATGATATGTTATTATTAGATATGCTCCTGATTATAATGAATAAACTATAGCCCGGGATTCAGCGACTGAAATCATTTCTATAAAGCTAGATTTTTTTCCAAAGAGAGTTTAGATAGCATCTATTTATAATGAAGGTGCAATTCTACCAAACTCTTGGTGGTGCATAAATGGGTAAAAAATTAAAGAAAAAAATGATGGACGAAAATTTCGTTTTTGGAATTGTCACGAATTGTCAAAAAATGACGATTCGCCTTCGCTTCTGCCGCCCTCAATTTTCGATTTTTACCTCTCGATTCTCGTTGTACGGTCATCGCCGGTCTTCTCCTCGCCATCGAGACATAGAACAGGTCTCCGATCGCCGTATTTATTCAGTTCTTACGTTTGAAAAATTGACTTACGGTCGTGCTAATTGGCGACTATTTTTAAGTGGTTTCCCGAGTTCGAATCCCGCCCAGGGATACTTTTTTTTTCGTTTTCAATTTTTTGGCAGATATTTTTTATTCTATAATTGCTATTCGCTCCGTTCTATTGCATTTCTCTGAAAAGTTTTGCATTTTCCGCCGCGAAATATTAATCGGCACTATTTCGATTAAAAATTAGAAATTTCCTTACCAAAATAATATAACATAATGGAGTAAATAAAAGCTTATTAACAGATCTATAAAAATACTGTCTGTTCATTAATACTAATGAGGAATATAATTGTCGTGATTTGACTACGTATTGCCGTTTTTGCAATGTCTACCAAAGATTTAGCCACCCGGAAGTAGAATGTGATTTTTGATCCAAATAGAGCATCTTAATATTCCGCGGCGGAAAATGCAAAACTTCTCCGAAAAATGCAATAGAACGGAGCAAATCGCAATTATAGAATCAAAAATATGTGCCAAAAAATTGAAAATGAAAAAAAAAATATCCCCGGGCGGGATTCGAACTCGGGAAACCACTTAAAAATAGTCGCCTATTGGCACGACCGCAAGTCACTTTTTCAAACGTAAGAACTGAACAAATACGGCAATGGGAGACCCGTTCTATATCTCGATGGCGAGGAGAAGGTCGGCAATGACCGTACAACATGAATCGCGAGGTGAAAATATATTTATTGTGTGCTATGTGTGAATAGACGTATATTTAGTGAGCTCCTATAAATTTCAAATATTCGTGGTAACTTACAGCGTTAATTAATAATTTGTTGCAAAACGCATATATAATTCAATTGTGCTCTGTTGCCAGTTAAACTGCAATTGAAGTTGCATAAGTGCAAAATTTTAATCGTGTTTGTGGATTGTTACTGTAAAAGTAGTTCTACCACCTTAATAAAGTAGTCAGTATGGCTAAAATTACCAGAGAATTGAAAGCTGAAATAAAGCAAGTCTGCAATGAATCTATTACAGAAGATTTGATGAGCAAGGTATGTAATACCATATTAATGCAATTAGACTCAAAAGTGGAAGCAATTAATGCCAAGCTGGTTAAATTAGATAAACTTGATGATATGAGTCAAACTATTGCCGATATAAATACAACAATTAAATTTCTTGCAAACTCTGTAGACAGTAATAAAAAAGATATTATTGATATAAATAAGTCTTACGACTTTCTAAGTCAACATTCCAAGAGAAACTCGTTGAGACTTTATGGGTTAGCAGAAAGTAAGGAGGAAAATGTCTTAGAGAGGGTTGTTAATTTATTTGAAAAATCGTTGAACGTGTCCTGTACTAAGGATATTGATTCCGCCTTCCGGGTCGGAAAAATCAACGGCGATCATGATAAACCCCGAGCTATATTGGTTAACTTTGTTAACAACTGGAAACGCTGTCAGGTGTTTGGTGAAAAAAAATCTTTAAGAAAACTGGGTTCGAACATCTCCTTATTTGAGGATTTAACTAAACATCGGTATGAAATATTATTAGCGGCTAAGAAGAAATATGGGAAAAATCAAGCCTGGTCATCAGGAGGAAAAATATATGCGATGAATAACGGTAAAAAAAATTTAGTGAGCGTTGTTGTGGAAAATTAATATTTATCGACATGGGAGGACTATATATTTTATATTAAATGGTCACTGAATATTATCTTGAAAGTTAGCATTAGATCCATTTCTTCTGACTTTTTTTTCATGTACCTATCAACTCAGTATCATATCTAATATTTACTTGTCCTTGTAAGTTAATATAAATTCGAGTGAATTATTAAAACTATCTACTTATTTCTTATGTCTTTTTTTTACATGATCTGTTTCTTTTTGATAATTTGATAATGTTTTATGTATTTTTCTTTCATATTTAATAGCATATAGGTATGTTTACATTACAGTGTTAAATTTTATCTACAAATTTTATTTACAATTTTTCTACTCAATGTTAAATGTAAATTAGGTAATTGGAGCTCTCTTAATCATATGCATAATACATGTTTCAGTTTTGCTCACTTCAATTGTCGCTCTGTTTGCACAGGTTTTGACTTGCTAAAAGATTTGATTATAAATGAAAATTTTTCCGTGATTGGTCTTTCTGAAACTTGGTTGAATGATAAAATTCAGAATAATACTATACATATAGAAAATTATGTTCTAGTTCGTAAAGATAGGGAAACTCGTGGAGGGGGTGTAGCTTTTTACATAAAAAATTCTATCAATTTTCAATTATTAAATGTCCCAGACAACGGCTCTATTGAGCAACTATGGATTAGCCTGAAAATTGAAGGTAAGAAGCTGTGTTTGGGAGCCGTATATAGACCGCCTAATGCAAATTTAAAAATGGCTCTTGATAGTATTGAACATGTTTTGATAGACTGTTTATCTGATTTTGATTACGTCTTATTTGGAGGCGATCTCAATGTTGATTTACTAAATAGAAATAACTCTTCCTCAATTTTATTAGCTAATTTCTTTGATAAATATGGTCTACATCAAGCTGTTGATGAGCCTACTCGTATTACCGACGGCACTCGAACACTTATTGATGTCATTGTTTCTAATAGTAAAGATGTAATTGTTAATTGCGAAGCTATTAATGCAGATGACATATCTGATCATAGGTTAGTAGCATGTAATTTAAAATTTCAAAAAAGTAAACAAAGTGTTTTATATCGTACTTTTAGGGACTTTTCTAATTTCAATTACGATTTATTCTTGCAAGACCTCAATCTTATTAACTTTGACCTGATGTATCAGTTAGAAACTGTTGATGAAGTTGTGCAGTTTTGGAATGACAACATTACTTGGTTGTTTAACATCCATGCGCCATACAAGAATATTAGAATTACCAAGCCGCCTGCTCCATGGCTTACTGAAAACCTGAAAATCATGATGAAATTAAGGGATAAGGCGTATTTTAAGTATAAAAAATTGAAATCTGATGCGGCATGGGTAGCCTATAAAGAGCTCAGAAATTTAGTTAATATGGCGGTGAAATCTGAAAAAAAGGCCTATTTACAATACAAGTTTAAGAATGACCCCAAAACGTTTTGGCGTACATTAAAGTCTCTCCATATTCATTCCAAGGTTACTAATCCGGTTGGCAGTTTAGCTAGTCCGGATGACTTTAATAATTTTTTTCATTAATAGTGTACCTCAGGCTACTATGGATGATGATTTTATAGCCGATAAGTATGTTAATAAACTATTTCCTAATTTAGATGAAGAATTTAACTTCCATGAAGTTTCTGTTGATGAAGTTGAAAAGATTTTTACCACCATTAAATCTAATGCTAAAGGTGCAGATGAAATTGACCTTAAAATGTTATCTTTACTCCTCCCTCATTTAAGTACCCATCTAACATTTTTAGTAAATAAATGCTTAATATCAGGTTCGTTTCCAACTTCATGGAAGTTTGCACATGTCCTTCCAGTGCCTAAGAATACCAGTCCTACTCAAATATGTGACTTTAGACCCATAAGCATATTGCCTACTATCTCTAAAATTTTAGAAAAAATTATTTACGAGCAAATTACTACCTTTCTGAATAACAATAATATTCTACCTCCCACTCAATCCGGATTCCGAGCTAACCATAGTACATCAACAGCATTGTTACATGTCACTGACGAATTATTTAGAGCTAGGGACAAAGATAAAAACACATGTCTAGTTCTTTTAGATTATAGTAAAGCATTTGACACCTTAGACTCTACTACTCTATGCATTAAGTTAAAATACTTTGGTTTTGGTAACATACCGTTAAAGTTTTTCGCTGATTATCTTTCTAATAGGCAACAAAAAGTGTATTTAAATGGAACTTTCTCTAAAACTATTAAGGTAAATAAGGGTGTGCCACAGGGTAGCATATTGGGTCCGTTATTGTCTTCTGTTTACACTGCTGACTTTTCTAAATATTTACAATTTTCCGATTCGCACCAATATGCTGATGATTATCAAATACTTCATCACTTCTCTCTCCAAGATATTCAGCTGGCAGCAGACAACCTCAACTTTGACTTAAGTACTATTTGTTCCGTGTCGCTTGCTCATGGGCTAATTTTAAATGAAACCAAAACAGAAGTACTTGTTTTTGGCAAGCACAGGGAATTAATTTTAAACAATCCTGTATTTACCATTTCTCTTAACGGTAAGATCCTACCTTATAGTGAGTACTGCAAAAATTTAGGCATCTTTCTGGATACTAACCTTAGATTTCAAAAACATGTTTCTAATATAATGCAAAAGTCTTTCAGTAAGTTAAAAGTACTGTATTTTCATAAAGACATTCTTAGTTCAGACGTCAAGTTAAGGTTATGTGATACATTGATACTGAGTTATGTAGCTTATGGTGATTTAGTTTACTGGCCTGCTATATTAAACAGAGATAAAGAGAGCCTTCAGAGACTTCAAAATGCTTGTCTCAGATTCAGCTACGACTTACGAAAATTTGATCATATCACTAGTAAATTTTTAGAATCTAAGTGGCTGAATCTGAACGATCGTTTTGTGAGTCATATGGCTTGTCTTGTTTATAAAACGAATAAATTAAAAATGCCAAAATATTTACATGATAAGCTCATAAAAGGATATAATAGACACGACCTTACCACTAGATATCGGGATCTGTATACGGTTCCCAGACACTGCTCTGCCCAATTCCAGAGGTCCTTTACCTACAATGCCATTAAAATTTATAATAAGCTGCCCCCCTCCATCAAGTCTTCTCCAAGCATCAATACCTTTAAGAAAAATGTCAAGTCATACCTTGTTGCAAACAGAAATGTATAGTATTAATTTAGTGTAATCTACTCACATATTTATATGTTATACTGATAATTTTATGATTATTATAATAATTTTTTTTCTTCTCTTGTATTTTATATGGAATGGTTAGGTGGTAGAGCAACTATGTTGAACCTCGCCATTCCTGTTGTTATTAATATTTTGTACAATATTTCAAAAAAAAACAATAAAGACACATTATTATTATTATTATTATTATTAAAATCGAAAATTGGGGCCGGCAGGAGCGAAGGCGAATCATCATTTCTTGACAATTCGTGACAATTCGAAAAACGAAATTTTAAATATTTAATTTTTTACTCATTTATGCATAACTAAGAGTTTGGTAGAATTGCGCCTTCATTATAGATACTATCTAAACTCTCTTTGAAAAAAAATCTAGCTTTATAGATATTAACGCGAAAAATCTGTCGCTGCCTCCCGGGCTACTAGAAATGTAACAATTAAATTGGTAAGTAAATTTAAATTATTTTAAGCTATATTTCAAATGGTAGAGAAAACAAAAAGTTCGACCCTGCAGTTTTTAGTGATTTGAAGCATAGTTGGTACTTCGAATAGCTACTGCTTCGCCCTCTATTAGTAAACCGTCCAATTAAATTGGCAAAATTGAATACATTTTTTCTAACATATTAATCTCCCTTGGGAACAAATATTATGCAGAGTTTTAACTTTTTTTTACATTTAATATTTTTATTCTAGTACGTATCATATTTTATTTGAATATTTGAGTCCCATTAAAGAATATAAAATAATTAATGGTGAATTACGGACAATTCAGTGGCACGTTCGCGTGTAATAATCCAAAGGAAATATTTAATTTGATTTAGTTTTCAAATATAAAATATGATACGTACTAGATTTAAGTTAACTAGTTCTAATATTTAAATCAAATTCGATTTTTGTTGGTTTGTTTTTGAGAACAATATGTTGAAAGATTTACGACTGTGAACGCGGTATTTTGACATTGATAACACAGCCTTAAGAATGTGTTTGCACGCCACAGTAAATTCGTATATAGAAAAAGCGAACTAATGGTTATGCCGATATAATAGGAATCATAAATTGGCTAGCTATAAGTAGTGATTTCATCATCAGTTGTTGGCAACAGAATTGTGCAGGGCCGTACGGACACTATTGTGAAGCCTTGACTAGATTTGCAGCAGTGAATAAAAAATGATTCAGTCCCTATTAAACTTTTGAAATAGGATTTGATGATTGTAAATAATTAAACAATTCGTGGTTACGTTAGGCGGTAGCCACCGCAACTATCTACAAAATCTAATAACGCAGTAATAGTTTCAATTATTGTTAGATATTGTTTTTTGTGATTTTCTTTTTCAAATTTTAATGGTTATTCATCGATTTTCGTGTGTAGGTGTTTTTTGTGGCATTTCACTTTCAATGTAAAAATGGTCATCATCTGGTGACAAAAATTTAATGTTTTAGGAAAAATCTGAAAAAATTAGGGGTGGTACTCAGTAAGGGGAGATAAATCGAATGTCGCGCACCGGAGTTCTCCATCTGCGTTCTTTCTTCGGGTAGGGTCCTCGGAAAATAGAACAGTTTCACTTCTTTCGTGTGTAGGTGTTTATCATGGAATTTCACTTTCGTTATGAAAGTGGTCATCATCGGGCGACAAATTTTCGATGTTTTAGGAAAATTCTGAAAAAAATCAGCGGTACGCAGTAAGGGGAAAGAAATCGAATAGCGCACAGTGGCGTTCTCCGTCTGCATTCTTTATGTGGATAGGGCCCTCGGAAAGTGAAAAAATGTCATATTTTTCGTGTGTAGGTGTTTTTCGTGGCATTTCACTTTCAGTATGAAAGTGGTCATCATCGGGCGACAAAATTTCGATGTTTTAGAAAAAATCTGAAAAATATCAGGGGTATACAATAATGGGAGACAAATTGAATAGCACTCAGTGGCGTTCCCGTCTGCGTTCTTTATGTGGATGGGGTCCTCGAAAAGTGAAAAAATGTCACATTTTTCGTGTGTAGGTGTTTTTCGTGGCATTTCACTTTCGGTATGAAAGTGGTCATCATCGGGCGACAAAAATTATATGTTTTAGGAAAAATCTGAAAAAAAAACAGGGGTACAGAGCAAGGGGAAATAAATCGAATAGCGTGCAGTGGCGTTCTCAGCCTGCGTTCTTTATGTGGATAGGGCCCTCGGAAAGTAAAAAAAATGCCACATTTCTCGTGTGTAGATGTTTTTCGTGGCGTTTCACTTTCGGTATAAAAGTGATCATCATCGGGTGACAAAATTTTGATATTTTAGAAGAAACATGATAAAAGTCAGGGGTATGCAATAACTGGAGACAAATCGAATAGTGCACAGTGGTGTTCCCGTCTGCGTTCTTTATGTGGATAGAGCCCTCGGAAAGTGAAACAATGTCACATTTTTATGTGTAGGTGTTTTTCGTGGCATTTTACTTTCGGTATGAAAGATTATCGGGTGACAAAATTTTGATGTTTTAGAAAAAATATGAAAAATATCAGGGGTATACAATAATGGGAGACAAATCGAATAGCACTCAGTGGCGTTCCCGTCTGCGTTCTTTATGTGGATGGGGCCCTCGGAAAGTGAAAAAATGTCAAATTTTTCGTGTAGGTGTTTTTCGTGACATTTTACTTTCGGTATGAAAGTGGTCATCATCGGGCGAAATTTCGATGTTTTAGGAAAAATCTGAAAAAAATCAGAGGTACGCAGTAAGGGGAGAGAAATTGAATAGCGCACAGTGGCGTTCTCCGTCTGCGTTCTTTATGTGGATAGGACCCTCGGAAAGTGAAATAATGTCATATTTCACTTTCGGTATGGAAGTGGTCATCATCGGGCGACAAAATTTCGATGTTTTAGTAAATATCTGAAAAAATTAAGGGGTATACAGTAATGGGAGACAAATCGAATAGAGCACAGTGGCGTTCTCTTTCTGTGTTCTTTATGTAGGTAGGACCCTCGGAACGTGAAAGAATGTTACATTTTTCATGAGTAGGTGTTTTTTGTTACATTTCATTTTTGGAATGACAGTGGTTATCGTCGGGTGACAAAATTTCGACGTTTCAGAAAAAATCTAAACAAACTCAGGAGGACGTAGGAAGGTGAGAGAAATGGAATGGCGCAAAGCGCAGCTCTGTGTCTCGTTTCGTTCTCGGTTCGATTTTCATTCTCCGCTAACTTTGAGCGGCCGTATCTCGGAAACGAAGGACCGCAGCGACTTTCGGTTTGCGCCACTCGATTTCTCGTTTGATTTTAAATAGCTGAATATGCCATCGAGCTCGTAAGATTTTTTGTTTGGGAGAATTGGTCCTCGAAGCTGGACTCACTTTAGCGGTCCATATCTCACGCAAAAATTACCGGAAAATCATCGGATTGCAGTGGCGTTGAGTTAAATAAAAATCGTAGGAATTGTAGTAATTATATCTGGATATCAACGTTGGCATGCGTGAGAAAAAAAACTGTAATGGAATTTTTTTAAAGAAGAAGAGGTCAGTGTTGCTTGAAAAAAATTAAAGTAAAGCGTTTAGCCCTGAAAAGTCGTGAATTTAAAAATTCAGATATTTATAACTTCTATCTAAACAAACAGAGGAACTTTGTCTCTGCAAAGAAAGTTGAATTAAGGGGATTCAGAAAAGAAATAACAAAAAGCATCAACTTTTCGATTTTAAAAGATTTTTTTATTATTCCATTCATCCCCTAAAAGTCAGACAGATCTTACAGCCAAACAATCAGAAATAGGATGTAAACGCGTGTGACCTTTCGTAAGCCAAATTATTAGCTCTACATTTTTTTATCTGAAACCTTTTCCATATCTCTCATCGTTCTCGATTTATACGCAAAAATAAACAATTTCATCCTTTTTGTACCCTTAAGGAAAGTGTAGGACTAATAATATATTAGACTTTTTATTTTACATCTCAGCTCAATACAACTTTTCCTGTAGAGATCCCCTCCGGTCACATTTTTGCGATTTAACCTACCTATTTGGACTAGAAACTAGGTAGGCGAGAGAAATGGAATGGCGTAAACCGCAGCTCTTTATCTCGTTTAGTTCTCGAGATATGACCTCGAGAAGAGGTGAGAAACTTCGATTTTTACCTTCCGGAGTCTTTGAGCGGCCGTATCTCGGAAACTAAGGATCGCTTCCCGCGATCGTATCTCGAAAACGAAACGAGATAAAGAGCGGTTTGCACCATTCGATTTCTCTCACCTTCATACCTAGCCCTACCCACACCGAAAGTAAAATATCACGAAAAACTCGTAAACACGGAAAATTTGACATTTTCCATTGGGAAACTGTTTCGAAGGCCCCTATTCAGAGAAATAGCACAGATGGAAAACTTCGGTGTCCACTATTCGATTTTGCTCCGCTTACTGCGTATCCCTGTTTTTTTAGATTTCTCCTAAAACATCGAATTGTTTGTCACCCGATGATGATAACTTTCACACCGAAAGAAAAATTCAACGAAAAACACCTAAACATGGAAAATGTGACAGATTTTCAAATTTCTGAAGGCCCTATTCAGAAGAAGAACGCAGATGGAATACTCAGGTGTCCGCCAATCGAATTCTCTCGTCTTCCTGCGCACTACGGGTGCGAATTTTTGCAGGCTTTTCCTTAAACATCAAATTTTTGTCACTTGATGATGATCACTTTCACGCCGAAAGTGAAATATCACGAAAACACATACACACGACAACCAATGAATAACCATAAAATTATAATGTTTGAAAAAGGAAATTACAAAAACCAGAGGAAAACAATGGAAAGGCCTTTTGCGTGCTTGAGGAAATGAGGAAATCGGAATTCTTCAAAACAACATTTCTGTACTGCTAGTTTAGTTATCATTTTCAAAGACTAACGTGTCATTTTTGCTCCCAGAAAGAATGTAAGCTCTCCTTCGGGGAGTAAAAGAGACATTTTACTTTTTCAAAATAATTGATTTATCTACAATCTACACTATTAGAGTGTATGCAAAGATAGTTTGTCTATATGCCACAAGATCAAAGTTCTTTTTAATCCCGCGTGGCATTGATTTTTCACAATCTGGATTAAAAATGGGTACATTTAGTCCATATAAAAATTACTTTATACAGTAATGATATGTTATTATTAGATATGCTCCTGATTTATTAGCAATATTAAGTACTAACACGCACTAACAAGTTATTGAAGATGTAGAATAAACTATAGCACGGGAGGCAGCGACAGTTTTCGTGAAATCATTTCTATAAAGCTAGATTTTTTTCCAAAGAGAGTTTAGATAGCATCTATAATGAAGGTGCAATTATACCAAACTCTTAGTGGTGCATAAATGAGTAAAAAAATTAAAGAAAAAAATAGATGGATGAAAATTTCGTTTTTCGAATTGTCACGAATTGTCAAAAAATGACGATTCGCCTTCGCTCCTGCTGCCCTCAATTTTCAATTTTCACCTCTCGATTCACGTTGTACGGTCATTGCCGGTCTTCTCCTCGCCATCGAGACATAGAACAGGTCTCCGATCGCCGTATTTATTCAGTTCTTACGTTTGAAAAATTGACTTGCGGTCGTGCTAATTGGTTACTAGTTTTAAGTGGTTTCCCGAGTTCGAATCCCGCCCAGGGATACTTTTTTTTTTTTCGTTTTAAATTTTTTGGCAGATATTTTCTATTCTATAATTGCTATTCGCTCAGTTCTATTGCATTACTCTGAAAAGTTTTGCATTTTCCGCCGCGAAATATTAATCTGCACTATTTCGATTAAAAATTAGAAATTTCCTTACCAAAATAATATAACATAATGGAGTAAATAAAAGCTTATTAACAGATCTATAAAAATACTGTCTGTTCATTAATACTAATGAGGAATATAATTGTCGTGATTTGACTACGTATTGCCGTTTTTGCAACGTCTACCAAAGATTTAGCCACCCGGAAGTAGAATGTGATTTTTTATCCAAATAGAGCATCTTAATATTCCACGGCGGAAAATGCAAAACTTCTCCGAGAAATGCAATAGAACGGAGCAAATTGCAATTATAGAATCAAAAATATGTGCCGAAAACGAAAAAAAAAAATATCCCCGGGCGGGATTCGAACTCGGGAAACCACTTAAAAATAGTCGCCAATTAGCACGACCGCAAGTCACTTTTTCAAACATAAGAACAGAACAAATACGGCACTCGGAGACCCGTTCTATATCTCGATGGCGAGGAGAAGGTCGGCAATGACCGTACAACATGAGTCGCGAGGTGAAAATCGAAAATTGGGGCCGGCAGGAGCGAAGGCGAATCATAATTTCTTGACAATTCGTGACAATTCGAAAAACGAAATTTTACATATTTAATTTTTTACTCATTTATGCACCACTAAGAGTTTGGTAGAATTGCACCTTCATTATAGATACTATCTAAACTCTCTTTGGAAAAAAATCTAGCTTTATAGATATTAACGCGAAAAATCTGTCGCTGCCTCCCGGGCTACTAGAAATGTAACAATTCAATTGGTAAGTAAATTTAAATTATTTTAAACTATATTTCAAATAGTAGAGAAAACAAAAAGTTCGACCCTGCAGTTTTTAGTGATTTGAAGCATGGTTGGTACTTCGAAAAGCTACTGCTTCGCCCTCTATTAGTAAACCGTCCAATTAAATTGGCAAAATTGAATACATTTTTTCTAACATATTGATCTCCCTTAGGAGCAAATATTATGCCGATTTTTAACTTTTTTTTATATTTGATATATTTATTCTAGTACGTATCATATTTTATTTGAATATTTGAGTCCCATTAAAGAATATAAAAAAGTTAATGGTGAAAAACGGACGATTGAGTAGCACGTTCACGTGTAATAATCCAAAGGAAATATTTAATTTCATTTAGTTTTCAAATATGAAATATGATACGTACTAGATTTAAGTTAACTAGTTCTAATATTTAAATCAAATCCGATTTTTGTTGGTTTGTTTTTGAGAACAATATGTTGAAAGATTTACGACTGTGAACGCGGTATTTTGACATTGATAACACAGCCTTAACAGATCTATGAAAATATTGGCTGTTCATTAATACTAATGAGGAATATAATTGTCGTGATTTGACTACGTATTGCCGTTTTTACAACGTCTACCAAAGAATTAGCCACCCTATAGTGGAGGTAGAATGTAATTTTTAATCCAAATGGTGCAGATTAATATTTCGCGGCGGAAAATGCAAAACTTCTCCGAGAAATGCAATAGAACTGAGCAAATCGCAATTATAGAACCAAAAAAATGTGCCAAAAAATTGAAAACTAAAAAAAAATATACCCCGGGCGGGATTCGAACTCGGGGAACCACTTAAAAATAGTCGCCGATTAGCACGACCGCAAGTCAATTTCTCAATGGTAAGAACTGAACAAATTCGGCGATCGGAGACCCGTTCTGTGTCTCGATGGCGAGGAGAAGGTCGGCAATGACGGTACAACATGAATTGCGAGGTGAAAATCGAAAATTGGGGCCTGCAGGAGCGAAGGCGAATCACCATTTTTTGACAATTCGTGACAATTCGAAAAGCGAAATTTTAAATGTTTAATTTTTTACTCATTTATGCACCACTAAGAGTTTGGTAGAATTGAATCTTCATTATAGATACTATCTAAACTCTCTTTGGAAAAAAATCCAGCTTTATAGATATTAACGCGAAAAATCTGTCGCTGCCTCCCGGGCTATATGTAATTTCCACGTGCTGAAATTCGCTAAAATAACAGAAAATCTGAATTTTTTAGGTTATCTTCGCGATTTGCAAAAAATTGGTGGGCGATGGAGCTAAACGGATTCGTGTTTAGCACGTTGAAATGCATAGGAATTACTATGTCAAACACCGGCCACAGATTACTTTTTTCTGTGGGCCTGTGTTATCTGCGGAGGTGGAGAACGCGCACAAGTTAATTTTTGCAAATACCAGACATTTGTAGATATAGACAGTAAGGACTGTGAAAATATTGTATTTTTTAAATAATGCCTTACAGCTATCTCTATTATCAATGTTGAAAACAAGTCTTAGCAACCTTTTCTGGGAAACAAAAACTCGTTGTATATGAGTTGAACGTTCCCAGGACGGAACTGGATTATATTTTGAGATGACTCTGTTGAAGGATTGGTAAATAGAGGCAAACATGAGAAGTAATGAAAGCTAGTAAGAGTTCAGAAACTTGGGATTTGATGCATATACTAAGACCCAAGGCTTTTTTAGTTTTTTTAACCTCTACCACCACCTATCACCGACCCTACTTCTTTATTAAAGGGGTTATCACAATGGAATAAGTATTGAAATCTAGTAAATGTTCGGAAAATTTGGTATACATACCAGAAGTCAGTATCTCAGCTTTCTTTATGAAATCTGCCAGTATCTAAATAGTTTCGTTTAAATAAGCTTGGATGGGAAATCTGGATGTGGAAGTATTGATTCCTAAGGCAACGTTTTTTTTTGTTGTTACATTTGTGTTATTGGGAATTTGAAAATATCGTGAATTCTCCAAAATGAAGTAACTTTGTTCATTAATTTGACCTAACTTTAAAAGTGTTCTAGATTTGGTAACTATTTAAAAAACATATGTTAATTTAGCTACACAAAGATCATGTAAGCTTCTAAGACAACAAGGATAAAACAAATAAGTTCTGTGTATTTGATATCCTTATCCCTATAAATATGGAAATGTGATACAAGTAATAAAGTTGAACATTTTATACACCATATTTAAAGTTCTCCAATTCCATTACCTGTATCATTTCCTATATTCAGATATGAGGAAATCAAAATCAAATAAACTTAAGATTACTTTTACTTTAACCTTTAAAGTACAGATGTTTCAAAGAATTTTTATTTAATGTTTATAATTGCTTATTACCTTATTTCGTATATTCTCTTTGGATATTATATCACTGTACTTCGATTTATCAAAATTTTGCATCAACTGTAACCGACGCACGTTGGTTGTTAGTGATTCATTTTGTGGAATCTCACAAAATACTTTACATCTAAAAAAATATAAAGCTGGAAAGAAAGTTGTTGCCACTATTTTCTAATCTAATAGTACTAGGTAGTTTTACCTCTGGAGACGCAGCTTCCATAAATACCAAAATTCATGAATACAACACTCGAATGTCAACAATCGTTTCATTAACCACGTCAGCATCATCAGGAGATGTTTAAAACTGTATTATTCATATCGCGATGATGATAACCTGGTTCGCGAAATGCGCATCGCGTATTGGTATTTTAGAGTTGTGTTCAAGAGTTTTGGTATTTGTGGAAACTACATCTTCAGACCCAGCACCACGCCGGGATATATTATTTTATTTGCAAATTCCGTGTTTTTCGCCACTCGATATATTTATATTTATTTTATTAAACACACTGTTTTTTCTAAATATTCTCTTCTTTAAAAATTTGCAGATGTAAATTTCAGCCCAAGATTAAAACCTCTGGCAACTGAACTATTATTGCTATGTATTTTTTTCCTGCGAAGACATATATCAAGTTGAAGTGTCAAAGAAATTGTAATTTAAATTGTGAAGATGATTTATTTGTATTTGTATGTTTACATTGCACCTGGCGAGGGGCAGCTTTAATTTGAATTCATTGCAAGTAGCAGCAAGATTTCGCTCCCTTAACTGTGGGGGCTTTTTTACAATGAAGATTAATAGGATGAGCATTTTGACAGTGAATATTTAGTGTAGTTAAATTATGGAGGGTGTAATTAGATCCACGTCATTAGAAAAAACTGGTAACAGGGACCGACTAGACAAGCAAAAAACCTATATGACCACTGTTTTTCAGAGTCAATGGATATTATAGTTCCGAATATTAGATAAAAAACTGTAATACCCGATATGTGTTCCTGGCGGAAGAAGTGCGGCACTTTGATGGGATTACTTGTACCGAACTTTTTATACCACTAAGTATGAAAATGTAAATAATTCCTTCTCTTTCGGCACAACGCAAGCATAGCATGGCCGCAGGGGTTTAAATAGGATTTGTTTACATGTGTTTTATAATTTGGAACAAAGTTATTGTAGCTTTTATTGTCGTTTATAAGAATTTATAAAATTTAAAAGTGGTTTATTAACATATGTAACATTGTGTTAAAAGCTTCAAAAATTAGTAATTATTTTATGAAATTGGAAAACGAACAGTTAGACGTCCGAGATACGATAATAGAAAATAGTTCTGTATTTTAAGTTAGGAAAAAAATATGTTTTTTTTAACGAACTTCGCGCATATTTTTTCCCAAGCAGGTATCGAAAACTAAAAATCGAGTCTTTGGTCTCTATGAAAATCAATGAAAACAATAATAAACAGATCAAAACAAGACAGCTAATACTAATAATAATAATAATCATACCTTTAATGCCCAATAGGTAATACCCAATAACTGCCCCATTCTTTTAAATTTTTCACAAAAATTGTTCGAAATGACCTCCATCTCCACGTATACACATTTCGGCACGTCAAACTAAGGACATACGCACTCCGTTCAACATATTTGGTAAATTAGGATCATTTTTTATGGTTTCTATGCACATTAAAACACATTGTTGCAATTGTTCTAAAGCTCTTCCACACCAGCTGCATTTCCACCACTTTTTCCACACACCAAGTGCATAATCGCGAGCTCTGGATAAGTGTAATCTCCGATAATGTCCAAAATCTGCGTTTTAAAACACCACACTAAATTGTGAATTAACGTTATCAATAAAGAAAACAAAAAAAAACTTGGTCCAAAATCACAACACAAAAAGCACGAACAAGAAATAGTGCCTTACGTAACCAAGTACTAACGACTTGAGTGATAAGTCAATAAAATAAATCTTAACATAAGCGGCACAAAATTCAAAAAGAACAAAAGCAACAGACAAAACCAAGGAACGGGTAGGTTGCGTCGTGTGGTACGTTGTTTACTAAGTGAGGACACAAACTAAAATTGTTACTTGAGAATATTACAAGGGAGAGTATAGCACGCGTAATAAGATAATTTGGCCGCGAAGAAGCAAAAAACATGGCGGTGTCCTCTGTCGGTCGCTTTTAACTGCTTTGTCGGCATACTTATTTGCAGGAATGTCAGATTATCATGTGCGACAAGACGCAAGGTAATAAAACCTACCCCAATATGTCAGCAGTTCTCAAACAATGTTATTAATTATTGTGTAAATTTTTGTTTATTTTTTTTCTCCAAAACTATGAGCTTTAGACCCCATATTATATAAGGTTTCTTCGTTTATCTTGTCGTTCCTTATCACCAGTTTTTTTGATGGCATGAAACTAATTACACCCTGTATGTCCAAATTACATATAAACAGAGTATCCAAGAACAGCTATTATTCACTTGAAATTAGTTTCTGGCGTTTGTGGAACAAACGAAAACAATTTAGCAATTAAATTGATCGTTTTTCATATAAAAAAAAACAATATACACCTTCACTTCTCAAGAAGCCATCTACCCTAATGCGTCTCTTATCTCAAATAAGAATGTCCGGTTTACTTATTGAACTTATACTATTCCATAGTATACACCAATTCCCGAATATGTACAAAAAATGTATGATAATTATAACAAAATTCAATTAATACATTTAAATGAATGCATCGGGCAGACGCTTGATTTGGCGAAAGAGGATAATAAATCTGACAAAATGATACCAATTTCAAGTGTTTAGGCTATGACATAATTTTTAAAGTTTTTCTTTCGGCTTTTACATGGAATCATAATTTTCAACATAGTGTCTCGATGCCTTTCTAAATCAACCTATAAGAATGACTATCAGTTTACATGCAAGAAACTTTTGAGTATCACTGGCATTTGTAATAATTATACATATGAGTAGTTTTGTATTTAAAGATTATGAAAATAAATATTGTATTATCGAATAGGTGTAATGCTATCCAGTTTCGGCCATATCGTTTATTAACAAATAAACTGTCATTTGACTTAGTTACTGTAAATATTTCCGCAATAAATTTTGTTAAAAAATTAATTAGTTTCTGACTAAAGCAGTGAGAGTCAAAATGTCATTATGTCAACCGTGGACTACATTTTTTTCTTGAGAATTTCTCACATTTGTTATTTATTTTACTGTTTGGATCTCTTTCAAAATAATCGATGTAAAAACGTTTGAAAATTTATTTCTCGGCACAAAATTGCCTTAAGCGTCGCGTAGAGGAAAACGTTACCTGCCCACATATTTAGTTCTGCTGAAACTTTTTCAGCGCCCTATTAAATAATGTTGTACAAAATTAAATTGCAAAAAGTGTAGGTATAAGATAATAAAGTCAAATCGTACGTTCTGGATTTAAAAATAATGGGTTTTAAAATTGGCTCGGCCTTAATGTCATTATTTTAGTGAGCGGCTCCGAACGTATATAAAAAAAAGTTCCAAGGTCGGAAAATTATTTATAAGTGCTATCAAATCATTGTTGTGATGAACCAGTTCAGTGAAATTTAACAGGTTATCACGAATTTTGAAATACGAACTTATTACATCAATAGGAGACTTTTCCAGCTTATATTCAATTTCAATAGTTATAGTCAACTCACCATTATGTAACATAATAAACTTTGTTAGAATACTAGACATGAGAACATTTCTGGATCGTGGTCAATTACATTAGATCTTAATGTAATAATTAAATTATTATATAATTAGTGGGCGCCACTGATTTTTGTCTCGGAAAATATCAGAAAAGGATTTATTTATTCATATCTCAATATCCTGCGAGAAAATCTGGAATGAAGGATAATGTTACAAATTACAAAGCGTTCAATAAATAATACAGATGAAAAATACAATACAAAAATCAACAATGCTTATTAAATATAGGATCAATGATTTGTGTGTATAGGGCTAGAACATTTCAGATAGTTAACTGAGATATCACAGATTGTTCAAAAAGGCCTTTAGTGCTGCCCACATTACAAAACAAGCAAACCATTACTCTTTGCCGATTCACTACACTTGTTATATAATTGGTGCACATTCTATAGGATACTCTTCGCAGTTTTCTTTGTAAATGATATTAGTTTCAAACATTTTTTGTTTAATTACAAAACAATTTTTTTCTCTATTTCAAAAATCAAAAATTAATAACTTTCTTATTTATTGATCAATTCTGTTAAAAGATAATGGGGTTCTTTCTCCAGATAACACTAACATTCTGTCCAAATTTAAATACGATCGGACTTTTCGTTCTTAAGTTATCGTGCTTATAAGAAACGTGACGGACATACAGACAAACAGACAGACAGACAGACAGACAGACGGACGGATGAACAGACAAACAGACAGACAGACAGACGGATGGACGGACGAACAGACAGACCGATAGACAGTCAGACAGATAGATAGATAGGCAGACAGACGAACAGACGGACGGACATTTTGAAAGTTGTTCAGAATTCGATCACCAACACAGTGATATGAATTTTTTTTCTCTACGAGCAATATTACCGGTTTTAGAAATGTCCCGATCGAATGCAATATGCTCTTCGCTTTGTATTTGCGAAGAGTATAACAAAGTATATAAATTACCATCAACAATTTGAATAACGGCTACTCATATGATATATAGGGGACATTTTATATACGTTAATATTATGATTTATTACACAAATCAGCTGTTTGTGATGTTAGATAAGTTATTGACTCTTTTATATAACATACAGTATTTACAGATAATATTTTTGTTATATATGATGAGATTTCAAACTATCGAGCCATACTCTGCTTGTTTCTTGCAGATGCAAAGTAGGTTTATTGTTAATGTCCTTCATATCCGTTACGATGAAACCAAGATTCTTGTAAGCTTTCGATATTACTGTATGGGGCAAAGGTAAACCTATCATAATATATTATTCTTTTATAGTATAATTTATACAATAATTTGATATGTTCTGCTTACATTCTCTCTATCAGAGTACATACGTAATAGACAGCGGTACTGGTATATGGAGAAGTCAAGTGAAACATATTTCAGTTTATTAAATTAATTAGATACAGATATCTTGCACATTAGGGTCTTTTCAAATTAAAACTTAATAGCACATTCAGCAGTTTTGATTTTGCTTTGGCATAATAGACGCAAGTGATGATTTTCTTAAAATTGATTCGTTGTCTTGATTAATAGAAAAGTCAATTTATATATGTACCAAATATTACATACCTATACTAACAGATAAAACAGTTACACATTTTTGAGACGCCAAAGCTCTGTTTGTCCCTTGGTGTCTACTGGCAGGAAATTGCCGAGAGTCTAGACTTTCCTTCAACATCCACTGTATATTTAACTACTTAAAGCTTTAGCTTCGTCACTACATATTTCATGAAACTATATATCTCTTTCACGTCATTTGGTCTTCTAGAAATACGATACGGTTCATATGACCCATATTCATGTAATGCTGTTTTGATTGTCATTTATTACAGTGCACATTAGAGAATCGATAAGTTTTTTATTGTGCATTAGCCTTGTTCGGCATTGGTTTTCATTTCATTATTTATTAACACGTGTTTATTGTACAGTATTGTTCTTTTAATTTATTGAATGTATATATCTATGAAATGTCATATAATATATCTGTAATGAATGTGTATATATTGCTGTGTATCCACACTGTGGAACACTACCTAAATATCGTGTTTGAAATCATAAATAAAATTCACAAATTTGTATGTATTTTAGAAAATAACCATAACAGTTTTACTTTAACGGATCATACAGAAGCAAGAATATCTGTGGTTTATTTAATTGATTCAAGTTCACTTATTCTCAGCGAGTAGGATGCAGAGAATGAAACTTGATATTGAATTAGAACAAAATATTTAAATAAACATAAAATGAAGTTATTTTAGTTTAACAAGGTTATTCTAAATAGTATATAATAAAACATGAACTTATAGAGAATCACAATCTCATTTAAAATGAGTTAGAATGAAATTGGAAAACAAAAAAGTAAATTTATAAAATCTGACATTTATGTCAAAACTTAGGGCTGAAAATCATAAATTGTGTAGAAACAATGTAAATCTACACAAAATGAATATTGAATGAAAGACTATTAACAGTAGTTGCATTGCAGTGTGATTATTTTAGAAATAGTAAGTCCATAGATTACAAAACACTGAATGACATTTTAAGTTTTCAGATATTTTCAAATATCATTGCAGAAAGGTGTTTTGTAAATGATATTTCACATCATGCAGAAAGAAAGGACTAATAGTATGATGTTAAATGTTTGTTGGCATATCAATTTCTTGTTTTAGTTTATACTATCAGTATTATGTCAGTATGAAAACTGCAGTACGTTTTTAACTACTGGCATTTTGTGTTTATCATTGCTATTCATCTAAATGTATGAATTAGTATTTATTTGAGATTGGAATTGTTAATTGTAGTTATAAGTAGATTTTAAGAAAGTGTATGTAATATGTCAATATATTTCGAGTAATTACAATTATTCACTTAATCCTGAAAAGTAGAATAAGAAACTTATCAGGAAAATTAAAGAATTAAAAATAGTATTCAATTAAGGTAAAGAACAAACAAAACTGAATAGTTTAAATTTTAAATTAAAATTAAATTTTGAAATATTAGATCAAAATAGAAAAAAACAATTGAAATATTGGAAATTAACCCATTGAAACGACTAAAAATAACAAATCAGTTGATCATACACCGCTGAACAGCGAGCTGCGAAAAATATTCATCCACGAATAATTAATAAATTGAAAATAGAAGAAAAGTGGTGAATAAGTTGAAGGTTAGGATATTACAATCCAGATATATTGATATCAAGAAAAATTTGTAAAAGTATATTAAATATAAAAGTGAGTAAACTTGAAAGTATTACGAAGTAGATTATCCGGAAAGCAGATTTAGAAGAGGGAAGTATTTGTTAATCCAGTTAGCAAATATATATGGTGAAGGAACTCAAACGTCAATCAAGTGATAGAAATATTTCAAGGAAATCTTGAAAACAAATTGGAGGTTATAAACAAACGTCAATTCAGTAAAGAAGAAGAAGAAGAAGAAGCCTTGAGAGGTTTAAAAAGTCAGTCAAGTGACATAATATTTCAAGGATTATAATAACCAGTTAGAGGTTATAATTTAACATTACTCGAGTCGAAAGAAAGACAAGGTAAAGCTTTACAATATCAGAAATCCATGGTACATATTTATTTTAAATAAAGGCCATATTTATCATTTTAGTTAAGTTAGATTTTGTTATTTAAATTTGTTAATTAGATTCCAAGTTCAAATTTGTTAATAAATTAATACTTTGTTCGTTCAATACTGAGTTTGATTTATTTAGATTGTTATCTTGATCGATGAGCATTTATTGAACCGACTTCGTTGGACCTTGAGTAAGAGTCATTCTATAGATTGTAGATAGTCATGCTAATGGTGTTCTATAGTCTATAATATTAACAGCTTTTAAGAAACTGTTTGGCGCCCAGTAAAATCATTTTAATTTACTTTCAAGAAGTAATTCGAACGTATAAAAAATAAAATAGATATCAGATAATAGAACAATATATATGATAGCAATAACAATAGATTGTGTATATCGCACAGTGGACCAGAATCCAAAATTTCTTGCCAAAATTCTGAAACTCTGCAAATGTACTTATTGTACATAGGTCTTTAAGGGAAAAATAGTAAAAAAATTGAAACCCTCTGGGAGTGAGATATAGGGGTTCAAAATATAAACAACCTTCGATATTTTTGAAACTCAGTTTACGTACTTTCGATACCTAAATCTCTATGAGGAAAATAAGGAAAAAAATATAATCCCATGGGGATAAGTTATAAGGGTTGAAAATATAAATATTCCACGATTTTTTTAAAACTTGGCATACGTGTTGATTGAACTTAGGTATTTATGGGAAAAATATTTTTTAATATTTGGGAGTGATACGTAAGAGTTCAAAAGATTATTTAATCAATGATTTTAGAAAAATATTCAATGAAATTACATATTGTTAACACTGTGGAATAAAAAGAGACAAAAAAGGCATTCAAAAGTTAAATTTATTATAAATATTTGTACAGAAATAATAAGTATAATAAGTAAAGTAAGACCTATCACAAATACATACTTGTCTACCTAATCACGACTGCCCGAATCGATGTTGTCATCAGAAGTTGTGGTGGTAGACACTTTAAAACTAATTGTTTGGTCTAACCACGTCTTGTTCTTTTTTAAAAAGTATTCTTTATTTCGTTTAGCATCGTTCCAAGGTTTACCAAGTTTACAGCAAAATCGGCTTAAGTGTTTTTTAATTAACTTGACATCGGTTACAGTACACTAATTGTCTTCAAAACGACTCAAAACTACTGTTTGCACGTGTTGATTACGAATTCTGTTTTCGTTTCCAGCTTTTTCATGCCAAGTTTGGAATAGCTCCATTCTGGTGCTGATGGATTTATTTTCTGTAAAAAAGCAATTGATTAATTACTAAAATGATTATAATAATACCTCTGCTTCTTATTTTGCTGGAAATAATAAAATAATTGTGTAAGGGTATTATTATTATTACTTTAGGGTTATTATTATTATTATTTAATTACATAGCAACACGCAATTGCAGATTTCCTGTTTTAAAATATATGTCTTACTCACTACTTAAACCTATACGCCACAAAATCGTGACATATCTGATTTTTTAAATTGTCAATGCTGTATAAAAAAAATCGAAGCTCCCGGAATAGCACGTATTAAAAGCCATTTTTTTGTTTGCAGATACTAGCTTCCATGACTGATCAATTGATGTCAAAAACACAGCGGGGTAAAGGGGGTTTCGATTTGTAGCTCAACAGAAACTTTTATTTCTCGTGAATTTTAAAAACTTCGGAATTAAGTACATTTAATGTACGTTTGACAAATTAATATGTAATGCTGTGTTGTACTTACCCATGGGAAGATGTTCCCTCTTAAATTTCTTTGATAACGTCTTTCAAATTCACTCACGACACGGCAAAAGTTAACTGCCGAACTCTTCTACCTGTATAGGGCAAATTTGCCTACCTAGCACAAAAAAACCCTTTGTATTGTGGGCTCTGGAGGTTTCTCCTTCGTGGTAAAACTTGTTTGGAAACCTTCTGAGAAGTTGGTAATTTGCAATTTTGGCCAGCTTTTAAGAGTTTTGACCCACTGTGTATCGGTACGAAATTTTGTGTCGTTATATAAGTAAATATTCAGATGATTTTTTGTTAAAATTTTATGATATAAGCATACTGAATGAAAAAATGTGCGATTCTCCACAGATAGCTTATATTATAAATGTTCATTTCCTTGGGTGTTCTCTGAAAAGTTTTTAATCCTGTTTTATTTTATTTTCAGAGATAATAACTTATAAACTTAATTATTTTTACCGTAAATAATTTCTTAATAATAAAGACATTTTACGACTCATTGAAATTATTGCGTGTTCAATTAATGTTTGCCTTTTAAAAATGATTGACTATTAATGAGAAAATCATTAAAAAATTATTTATTAATAGCAAAAAATAAAGGTTATGTCATTACTTCTGATTAATTTAAATAATGGCACGGATCGATTACGAAACTTTCCGTAGAATTTCCAAGAAAATGAAAATAAAAACCTAAAAGTATAGAAAATGTTAGTAATTTGAATATTTCTTACATATTCAGAAGCCGAATGGCTTTTCCGACGCATTATCATTTAAAACTCTGTTATTTTGATCGTTTTATGAATTCACAAAATCAACGTACCTGTCAGGTACATCACGAATTGTCAAAATTGTGAAGAAAAATGGACAAGGTTTTTATCTTAGTTGAGAATATTTATTTAAACATTTTGAACACATGCAAATATTCCCAAAGAAACTTCTGTCAGATTTTATCCCTGTGTCTCTTCATAAAATACTTACAGTCTTATAAAGATAACAGATTAGATTAGAGTGATGCATGTAAGTTGTAGATTGTTTAAGGGGTCGCCGAACAGCCCTTATTCACATCCACCTAAAAGATCTTTTGTGAATTACCCTACAATTAGTTGCCCAGGATTCTCATGCTTTTGTAAAGCTTGTGAGTTTTTCGAGGGTTAATTTTCCTAAGTCTTCAGGTGTTAATTACATCTTTTCTAGGTACTTTAGCTCAATGCTGACTAGCATTTTGCATTCGCAAAGAATGTTCCGCAGTTTCTTGTTCGAGTTCGAAAAGCCTTGTGGCATTCTTGTCGAATAAGTTACGAACTTTTTCGCTTGTCGTTTGCCTGGAGTACTTCTACAGTAAGACTCTTTCTGCTCCTTTTTCCCATTTTTGAATTTCTTCCATTATGTGCCTCTTAGATAACGGTTCGGGTCCAAAAGATGGGGCTTCTCCGTCTTTGCTCTTCGAATGCCTCCATTTATGCATTCCTGGACACATAGATCTACAGCATTAATTTCTGCTTGAAAGATGGTTGGCTCCAACTACAGGGCTTGGACTGTGCTCGTCTGACGGATCTAAATCAGCACATCAAATGAACAGTGAAAGTCCCGATTGATTGGCATTCGGTGGATTTGGACTTGGTTCCAATTGGATTAACTCCAGATCGCATGGTTTGAGAGACAAAGTACCCGCTGCAGACTTGGGACACTAAGTGCTGTCTCCTTCCCTACGTAAAAATATAGTGGAAGTCGGTCTGGTATTTCTACCATAGCTGCTGTGGAACAGGAGCACATTGCTCCTGTAATGTCTAAGCAGGCAAGGCGTTGCAATTTCTGTAACTTTCCTTGTGCTAATTTTTCTTCAGTTTTTGGCAACCATTCACATGAAGATAAGACCATTAGATCATTTTCGGTTGTAGACCCCAAGTCTTACCAAACAGCCTGTGACACGTCCAAATAGCCGCAGTGGCTTTGATATGTGTTCTTTTTAAATGTAAATTTCAGGTAAGCCTTTGATCCAAAATTACTCCTAGATATTTAACTTCACTGGAAAAGTTCAGTACTCTTCCATTTAACATAGGAGCACTTAAACTTAAGTTTTCTGCTTTTTATAAACGGAACAATAACTGTCTTCCTCAGATTGACACAGAAGCCCTCTAACGACACCACCTGGATGTTATGTTTAAGGCTATTTGCATGAGATTTGAAATCATGACCTCGTACCTGCCTCTTACAGTAATAATCAGCTCATCAGCGTAACCCTGAACGTCGAAGCCAGATTTACTTACTTTATAGAGTAGACCATCCACCACTATTGACCAAAACAAGATTAACGCATACTAATAGTAACAAAATAATTTTTTAAAGAATCCAATTTTAAGACGAACAAATAATTCACAACTATTAAAAGTTTGTATAATTTATCGCTTCGTGTGCAATCCTCGTACTTACGTAAAACGATAGATTATTCTTAATGGCAGGTTTATCCGTATTGGAAGTATTTAACCGTTTAATTACAAAGTCAATACAGATTTAATTTTCTTAAAAGTATACAAAAGAAACTGCCTATAAATAATTAATGAGGTACCAAGCCATTATTTGCATTTCCTTTAAGTATTGTTTTTGCTAACAGGCACTTGATTGGAATGTAAATATTTGGGACTCTAGATTGCTATATTTTGTTGTTGAATTAGGAGCCTTGGTTAATGAATGATCAGCTTGATTTAAGCCATGATTCTTACATAATTCGTTTTTCTAATGTTAATTAGTAAGTGAGTAATACATAGTTACGACTTTTTTAAATGTAAGGATTCAACAAATGGAAGAGAACAATATGAGCTCCGTGTAAAATTTAAAAAAAAATTAATTCCTAGTTACATGATATGTGATTTTGGCTTTCGATCTCTTGTACTTTATTCTTACGTATTTCTGTACGAGGAAGCAACGGTTTTGAATACAATTTAGTGGTAAATTATTTAGTTTTCTCGTATAAAAAAAAATTTAGTTAGCTGGTTCAGGAGTTGTCATTATAAAGTTGTAACTTTTGCAATTTTTAGCGGCTTTGATGTGGTAGAGCAAAACTGACATCGGATTCGGGGTCAACGAGCGAAAATACATTTTTTGCAGAAGTCCTTTCTTTGACTTTAGAACACTTTGAGCGCCAAATAGTGCGATCTGAACATGTTTCTAACTGTTTTTCGAGGTTAGAAGAAAATATACCGAAAATGATTGGTCTGGTTCGTGTAATCGACAACTTCTTTGTGTGCCTCCGATTATTGTATTTTCTTTATAATTGTTAAGCATTCTTAGTACACCAATTCGCTGTTTTTGAAAATAAGAATATTTATTTGGGTGCAATTACTTAATATTATTAAAATTATAATTAATTATAATTTTAATCATTTTCTGGTTATTCCATTCTCATTAACCAAACGGTCGTCAGTGTACGATGCAGTATTTTTATGACGATATGAGAAGGAAAACTACTTTGTTTTCTACCACTAAAATTTATTGTAACATACACGTTACTGCAGTTTCGGTACTTTAACGTACCATTTTCAAACGTTGATTCAAATGAATGAATTTACAAAGGGTTGTGTTAATTTATACTAAGTACATAATTACATTATTCTGGGTATTAATTTATCAGATATTAGAAAGCAATAAATATTAAGAATTTTGAATAAGTAATAAATTATGTAAATAAGTTTATAAGGGATTATTTTAATGCATTAAACAGGGTGGATTGATATAGGTCCAACTGGTCATTTAGAAGTTTATTTTCGGGATTTTTGTTATATTTGATAATTTCTATTGATTCTAGTAAATTTAATTTAAAACCTTTATCTTTCACATGTAATATCTTTAGGTCGTTTACATCCGGAAATTTGTGATTTGTTTCTAAAATATGATTTGCAAAGTTTGAATCTGTTTTTTGGAAATTAAAACACCGTAAATGTTCTTTATATCTAATTTCGAATGAACGACCAGTTTGACCTATATACAAGGCATTACAATCTGGACATGTAATTTTATAAACTCCTGATTTTTTTAGAGGATCGGTTTTATCCTTAGCATTGTACAAAATATTGGATAATTTGAAAGCTGGTCTAAAACTAACTTTCAGGTTATGAGTTGACAAAATGTTACCAATTCTCTCAGATATGTCACCGTAGTATGTTAGGGATACGTATTTTTTACTGTTACTACTTTTAATATGTGGGTATATACTGGAACAAGCTAATTTAAATTGTTTTTTGTTAATTAAATTTACTATTGTTCTTTCCTGAAAACCGTTATTTAGGGCTATTGACTTTATGGTATCTAATTCTGTTCTTAAATTTTCCTTCTCATATCGTCATGATTAACTATCACAAAGTAACGGCTTCCACAATCGATTTTTTCAGTATTTTTATGTATTTAAAACTCTGTCAAGTATCACGAGAAGCATAAAATGAGACTTGCCGACACTCTAGTATTGTCCATACTCCTTTAGGACTCTAGCCATGAACCGTTGATCATAAGCAGGTACAATACATAACCAACATGAAAGCTGGAATACAATTTTCAGCCTTAAGTTGTCAGAACAGGCAAATGTAACAGATTTAAAAAGTTAACAGTTTTGGTGTGCTAAGTGTTGTATAATGTATATTTCACCAAGTATCAGTATTATCACATTGATAAGGTACGACTGTATAATTTTTGCATATGAAATAGGTATATACGAAGTGGAAACACTCTCACAAATCCGCCTGAGTCCGCTCCTGATAATTATAATATTTCAACTTGAAATATGAACTATGATAGTAACAGATGTCAATTGAAAATAAATAACAATATTCATATTTTAAAACATTGAATTAATTATTCTCTTGGTTCATTTAAAATTCTTGTAATGGGAACAGTTTAGTTTTTATTATCTACTTCATAAATAATTAAAATAAATACAAAGCGCTTACTGAACCTTCAAAAAAACAATTTAAATTAAATTCAGATTGTATTGGAACGAAATTGGCAACAAATATTTGATTTGATTTTCAACAGGTTTATGTGATTTTGAGTAGTTTTTTATTTAACTATACTTGAAAATATAATACGTATTTATTTTTAATGTTATTTTATAGCTAGTAGAATGGATTTACTAGCTTTAGTGATTTAAAATGCGTTTGAAATTGTCCGTTTATTTGATTTATTTATATGTAAAATGTTATTTCCACTTAATATAAATATCATTTAAAATAGTCCGTTTTCAATATATTTTCCAATCTCATTTAAGTAACCGCAGTATTTTCCAGAGACTTGGAAAATCTAGGTATGCTGATAGAGGTTTTAGCCAAGAATTATCAACATTCTATTTTTTAATATAAATAAAATTTAGTTCAGATAATTTTAAAGTAAGTTATAATTTCAAAATATTTCAAAATTTTAATTCGTATATCAATAAATCGTTTAACAAATAACGAACACAAATTTCTGTTTGTTAAATTTAATACGATTACATTTTTTCAGTTTGCGATTGCAGTTCTAGACTATATTCTCCGCAGAAAATACATAACGATTATAATAGAATAAAATTAAGACATGTTTATAGAACAGGACTTTCGCCTACAAAATACGACATGTGTAACATTGAGGGTGATTTGGATCATATTTTAATTGTAACATGCAGATGCGACCAATGAGTTATATAACAATTTATTGAAATTAATCCTAGATAAAATAATATTAATGTAATGGATTTAGACTAGATCTACCCCGAAATGAAAAATGCAACATACTTCATACATGAAAATTGACTCATGTAAAAGAGGCCAAGAATATTGAATGTCATGCTTCGGAAAAACTTTTTATTTAGTGCCACATTGTTTAAATAATTCTCAAAGCTGAGAAAATCAGTTCTTCATAAATTAAAAAACTAAGAACTTTAGAAAAAAAAAGTTTTATATGGCAAATGCAGGTATTAAAAAGTCCTACCAAACCCACCAAGTAAATTTTAAATCGGTTAATTTGTTAATCTGCAATATGTTTATAAAGAGCTAGATAATAAAAAATATGTAATATCGCTTATGTTTGACCTCTCTCGGGTTTTCGACATAGTCGACATCAGATTTATGGAGACCAAGCTGTATGCTATGTATGGGTATCCGCGGAAACCTACTAAATTGGATTATGTCATACATATCTGAGAGAAAGATATTAGTAAGCTGCATTGGAGCGGTTTCTAAGACAAGAAATGTTGAAATGGGTGTTCCCCAAGGCTCAGTGCTGAGGCCACTCTTATTTATGTTGTACGTGAACGATTTGCCACAACATATTACTAAGGGTATGGCGTTGATATTTGCTGACAATATCACAATCACGTTATCTGCTACAACTCCAGAAGAATTAGCATCATACATTGCAGTTACTTGTGATGAATTAGAGGCATGGAGTCAGCGAAACCATCTAATATTAAATTAAAAAAACCGTATATATTAACTTCCATCTAAGATCCCCTTTACCAGAAACCTTTATATCGGAAAACAACTTAACACTCTTTCAGACATCAATTGTTCCTAGATCTATGGTTAGACGATAAACTGAACTGGAATAGGCACATTGAACATGTTTGTTATAAGTTGAATTCAGTATTCTATGGTATTATGCAATTGAAATCTTGCTTGAACACTGAAGGAGTCTTAGACATCTACTACTCGTTGGCATTCAGCCATATAGCAAATAATATTGTTTCTTGGGGAGGAGGCAATGATTTGATCAAGGTATTTGTGACTAAAAAAGGCTACTAAGACTAATTTTCTCAGCCATTAGAAACCTGTCGAGGAGTGTTCAGAGAGAAAAAAATACTGACTGTGCCTTCGATATTCATACTGAAGTGCATAATCCACGTACACAAAAATAAAAATGACGTTATAACACTAAACAATAATCATTCTCACAATTCCCGACATGGTAACAGTCTCTGCATCCCGAGTAATAAAACCACTTCTTATAAACACTCTCCACTCCACAAATGTATCTCTATTTACAATAAGTTACCGAACCACATAAAAAAAAGACCCTCTATATATAGTATGTCCCATCTCTAATTCAGCGATATCTTTATAAAAGCTCGTAAGAAGGCTTAAATGGGACTGACCGCTTCTGATTAGTATACCGCCGGCGTTAAGTCGTGCAGTACACAGGACCGGACTTCAAATGTAGTTTCAAACGGTGAATTAAGTGATTTGAATACTCGCTCAATTGTACTAGTGAACACAATTAAATCTCGCGTGCTTTACTTGCACAGTATCGAGCGTTATTCACGCTCCGCTTCATCACTCTTCATTTCCATCGCATCACGATGTTCTTTTTTGCAAACTTTAATTTTATTGCCAAAGAAGACAAACTGTTTATTTCAATAGTAGTGTGAACTAATTTAATACAATTGTTCATTAAATTTTCATGACAACGAAACACCCCTGAAAATTCGCATTCATTAGTTAGCTCATTCCAACGAATCATCAATTCGGTCCCCTTTAAGCTTTATCGCGAGATTTCTTATATCGCTGAATTAAATATGGGATATAAACAGTGTATCTGGTAGCATGTACTACGTTTAAATGCCAAAAAAGGCTACATTCTCACAGCGAATATACAAATTAAATTGTTATACTCTATTCAGAGAGGTACGATGACGAGATTTTGATAAATCTGAATTATCAGTAATTTGCGATAAATTATGTTTTAGGTTTTATTATGTTGAAACGTTAATTCAAACACAAAATGAAATGAAAAGTATAACATTGAGAGAGGTGCATTTATTGTCTACGTGCTACTTTTACTACATTTTATTTATACTTTTACTACTGCCGTGAAAACTCATTAACACTATATTACACTATATTTATATTCACATGTAGTTAGAACTGCAATAAATGTATATTTTCAGAAAGTAAGAAATATACTCTAGGGCATTTAAACTGCCTTTAAGAATTGCTTCTTAAACATATCTGTTATTTCATGAAAGTTATTATGGCGCACAATTCAATATGTTTAAATGCAGCTTTCAAACAATTACAATAATACTTCAAAGTTAATTAAGTTTTGAAAATTGAAAAAAAATATATGTTGATTTTTCGTAGTTTTTGGAAAGTGTGAGGAATAACCATAGTTCCTTCAAATAAGGAAAAATTAAAAAAATTCTCCCACAGCTATCAGATTTATAAAAAAAGGATTGTCTAAACACGATTTTCATCCCCCCCTCCACAGTTCTAAAAAAGGGTGGTTTTTGAGAAATATACACAATAAAATTTTGGCTGAAAATTTAAAAAGTATCTTTATTTATATCCTTCGCGCCTTCTAGCGGCAGAACTACGCGGAATTCGGACAAAATGTGGAGACAAAATTTTATGCTCTACAACTTTGCTCTCTTGACAATTTTCACCAAAATAGAGAAAAAGGCGAAAATGCGCTGAAATTCGTATATACGTATATATTTTTCAAAAACCACCATTTTTTAGAACTGCGGGGGATGAAAATCATGCTTAGACAACCCAAATGCTTCTCACAGCCATGGGAATTTTTCCACAAAACCGCGATTTTTTTACTAATTTGAAGGGACTACAGTTTAAAATTAAGATTAAGATTTTCACACAAATGCATTCTGCGATGTCTGAACTTATTCCAAACCATCAAAATATTCAACTAAGTTTAGTAATATTTTTGATACTATTTATGCACAAAATCAAAACATGTAATTCTGGTTAATACTTTCACCTCCCTCATTTACTAAAGTGAAGTAAGTAAGTAAAACAAAAAATACTATCCGACATTTATTCGAATTTTCACATTCTGTCTAGTCGTCTATCCTGCTCGTCTGCCCTTCCGCCCGACCGCCCGTCCATCTGTTTGCGTATCTGTCATCTGCCTGTTGGCGCTAAAACTAAAATAGGTACTGCTTAAGGACACGGGTAATAATCAGGTAGTTGACATTATTGCCGATTAAGAAACCTGACATTAACAACATTTTTGAAAAAATTGAGCCCCCTGGAAAGAATAATCGCTAAAATTATGAAATAAAATTTGGCTGTTATGCAATGGTCATAAACATACATTTATTGTAGAAAATATTATGGATATCCATGAATTGGAAAAGGCAAAACATTTGCCAATGGATAAACAAATAGTTAAAATTATATCTTTTGTTTGATTTTTAGCATACAGTAGTTTATTTAAATTATTAAATATGGCTAATCACATCCATAAAGTCACAGCTTCCACTATAGACTACTTGCAGAAAGGCGGAGCTTATCTGTACGTGACAGCTAGCGCTCGCAGTGGCCAAGTAGAAAGTTAATTCCTGTGTCGTTTACACGTACGTGAATAGGAAAATCCTTGTTTTTAATAAATATTTTATTATAAGCTTTTTAAAAACGCGCAAATCTCTGGGTTTACTTTAATGCCACCAAAGTGGGAAGTGTTGGGAACGCCGCAGCTACAATTGACATTGTCAAAATCAGCAGTTTAGTGTTTGTTATTGTGTAACATAATCTCCGGCTAATATCATGGAAAAATCATATGGAGATGTTTGTTGCGTGGTTCGATGATTTTTGTTGGAAAGTGTTCACAAAGATGTGGAAAACAAAAAAGCAAATTGCCACCGCGAGAAATTGTGTGGAAAATTCTTTATTAAACAATTTAAGTGCAATACGATACTTCATGAATAACTTTTTGAATTAAATTTGCACGAAAGAACTAAGAAAACCATTGGAAAGGACTCAAAATTTTATGATAGAAACATATATATGTGCAGTAATTTGTTAATTAACGCTCCAACTCGCGCTACGTCGGCCGTCCGTTCACGCTGGAAATGCTGCATAATTTCCCGCGGTGGCATTTTGATATTTTGTTCTCCACACCTTTCTGAACACGTTTCAACAAAAATCATCGATCGGGCAATTTTTCCGAAATGAAAATCTCCTTTAACAAGTCTGTATAAACTGGAGCAGAGGGAAAAGTGGATCAAGGCATGAAATACAAGATATGTGTGTAGTTAATTTTGTTAATTAATTTTATAGCTTAGGGGGATCCTTATGGTAACCGAATAAGTGCTCAAAGATTTGCACATTTTATAGATAATACAAAATCGGATCATCCATTAAGCCCTAGTTTCGCGAAATCAATTTTTCCATCTTGTTACTCAAAGAAGGGCCCGACAGAAAAGTCAATGTTAAACTCTAAAGAACGGTAAATTTTCATTGAGTATTAATAATTAATTGTATAGTCACATATGCAATATATTACAAAAAATGAAATGTCATCTCACCTACACAAAAAAATGTTTTAACATAACAAAAAAATAATATTCACTCGAACATTACATTTGTTCACTACGGAATTGTTTGTACTTACTCTATATGACAGTCGCGGCAACAAACAATTATTAAATTTTTGTAAAATCAGGAAAAAAACAAATCGACGCATACACATAAATATAAAAGCCACAGAAAGTAATTCGGAAACGCTCCACTGAAGCGCTAGTAGTCATTCTGCCGCTACTCTATAATGCACACAAAATTTTATATAAAATGCATCACGTGGATAATGCCAAAAATCTTTAGAATAATAATGTATATGTGCCAAGTGTAAATATTTTCATTGACAAACAACAAAATTCGTGACAGGGGGAGTTGAAAAAACGGAGACTTCACACATTTTATACATTGCATGTTTAAAAATATACCTAATGTTTACAACAAATATTGTTTTCAGCATTTTCATATTCAGTTTATCGTTATGATATTGATCCAACAGTTAACATAGTATTAGTAGCTTAACCAGGATTCGATTTATAAAGAATTATCAATATATTAAAATAATATGAAAGGCTTTAGCAACTCGTTTTCTGTAGAGAATAAATAATGCAAATAAAACAAAAACTTTCGGTTTGAATACAACACTATTCAATATATTTCGTTTGGGATAAAGATTTCAAAGTTTTAAAGCAACGCTCTACGCTTCCTATTACAAGCTGGTCTACTATTACGGGAATTCCTAACTTTAAATGTGTGTTGCGAACCGCTATACATCTATATAATAAAATTATAAAACTTTTCTCGAAGTACGTAGCACAATGGTACATACATAAAAGTTTTGATACGCTATTCTGAATGGTAAAACTTTATTAACTTTTGTAGTGGATATAAAATATCAATAACAATATAGCCACATCGATTATATAACGAAAAGAAAGCAATTTTATGTTCATTTTTGATTTATTGACATTGTATGGTCTGACAAATTCATGGCCGTTTTTTAAAGGTGGGTTAATTTTTCTAAAAAAAATTTTTGAGAGGTTGAACCATTCGTAACATTGCTTGTGCAAAGTAGTGGATTGGAAGTATAGTAATCGTAAAAAAATATTCGTAATTTTTTTTTGTTGAAACAGGTTTAGAATGTCATGAAACGTCGGGATTTTAAATTTGATTGATTGATTGATTGATTTGTCAGCGTATGGTGGGCATTGCTGCCAATTCCGGGCTTCCACGGAGGTTCGTTCCAACACGCAGCTTGGTCCTCCGTCGAACACGCCCAACGGATGGCCAAACCGCGTGCCGGAAGCAAATCTCGGATATTTTATATACCGCCGGACCAGCTGCATACGCCGGGTTGAACATTGGACATGCTTGTTGTCAGCAGCGAGAGCCGCATGACGCATGGGGTGGGAATATAGGATGGGAAGTGTATGTGTTTGAGAGATGCTTCTTTTAAGTTTCCATGCTTCTATTAAGTTTCCATTTATCATCATCGGCTGGGGTGTGGTGCAGTTGTTTGCGACATGCTTCTTTTAAGTTTCCATCTATCGTCATCTCCTTATTTTTCTGCTTCTTGTGTCTCTGAATCTGGCAGCTTTTATTTTTGTATTTTTTTCCCTTTTTTCCCCTTTTTCCCTTTTTTTTTATTAACCTCTCCACAAGTAAATATCCATCTACGGTGGAGTTGCTGGGAAGGGGCCTATCTCGCGGTAACAATTTTTTTTTGCGCGTTATGAGAAAGAGGTGCGAAGGGATAGTTTGCTCACCCTATATGTCGTTTCCTTGAAATAATCAGTTTCAATTTTGGGCAGCTTTTCCATTTCATCACCTGTATATTATGTTATTACCTATATATTACGTTTAATATATTTTTAATTTTGATCTCCAATTCTTGTTTAAAATTTAATAAAGACCTAAATAAGCTAATGCTGATGCTATATAAACAAAACCTTATCTGTTTCATTCACACATCTGGCGTTGCTTACTTTGTATCACCCACTTCAAGAAGGGATGAATCCAGGTATATATTTTACGAATAAAAAATCTTCTACCTTAACCGGTAATCGAATAAACAAATTCCCCATATAAAACTAATAACTCTGCAGCGAGAAACAAAAGTTTATAGTAAATAAATTGTTTCGTAAACAAAAGTACCCGTTCCACATGAAGAATTCATTCATTCGCGTATATGTGAAACAATGGATTTCCGAATCACAACATTCTTCCCATCTGTGAAGGATTAATAAATATATCTTAGAAATAAATAGAAATAACACTTATCTTTCATCCTTTGCTTATGTTACTACTTCCACTCGTTAGAAGCCAGTCCGTTGCACTTCACTTCGTACTAGCCACTTTGGGGGAGGATCTTCGGTCATCTTAGGTACCTGCACTTGTAGATAATTTACAAGTTTATGACCTGGTCCCATTCAACGTGTTTATTTTCTTTTTATCCGAGTTATGTTGCTATGTCATATTTAAATATCAAATATCAGCTATATGGATTAGCCAAATTTATGTTAATATGTATCAACTAATGTAGGATTTTCCACTCTTTAATTCAACACATTTTTTCGCGTTTTCACACCGTGTTTACTCTAGTTTTCCAGGCTTTCATGGGATCCACTTAAAAACGCATCTGCCTTCGTCGACGACTGAACTGAACCAACGTCGGGATCGGGATTTTAAATTTGAGCGAAAAAAATCAGTCTTTCGGTCTGCCTGTCACATGTCGGCCTGTAACTTTCTTGTCCGCACGAAATCTCTGGAACGGTTCAAGATAATGAATTGAAATAATATACACGTATGTACTATAACGAGATCTCCACTGAATTGTTTCTTGAACTATCCGGCGAAGGTTTAGAGATAAATAGAGATAAATACGAGAAAATAAGTAAAGCAAGCTGGTAAGAGTACAACATTTTGGGATTAGGTTTTTATAATAGAAGCCAAGGCCTCCGATTTTTTATAATAATTCCATCCCCCATGCACCACCCCCACTCCGTTATTATAGGGGTTGATAAAACAATATTGAGATATCCACTTGAAATTTGGAACACATATATTATAATGACACCTGGAACTAGATTATATTTTGAGATGATTCCGTTGAAGGGTTGGGGGTTAAATAGGGGTGAATATTGGAAAATAAGTAAAGCAAGATGGTAAGAGTACAGAAACTTGAGATGTGGTGTATATGCTAGAAGCCAAGGCCTCAAATTTTTTATATGTTCCATCTCTCAACCACTCCCACCCCATTACTAAAGAGGTTGATAAAATAAAATTGAGATATTCACCTGAAATTAGGTACACGTATATACTATGAGGATATCTGGAACTAGATTATATCATTTTATGATATCTGCCTCAAGTATTATTAAAATTCTATGACCAATTAATTCCACCTACAAGAGTGCAAGCATGGTCAAGATGTTTTCCATTAAAAAGACCTGGGTCGAAAATCTGGATGTGGAAGTAGTGATTCCATAGGCAGCGGTTTCTACAAACGATACCGGTGACGACTTGATAAAAACATTTAAGTATTTTGTGGTCCCAAAATTTCAATGTAATTTTTTCATAAAGGAATGTCTGACAAGCTTTATTAAATTTCACATACCCCATATTCTTTTTCAGTACTAACATTTATCCTTACATAAAATGAATGTAAAGTAAATATTTCTCCTTTACTCTTATAAAAAATATCATGAGATTTGAAGAGAATTCCGTACCAGTAGTTTTTTATGCAAACCTAAGTATTTCTTGGGGTAGCGAAAATTCAAATTAAATTCAAAACAAGCGAATAGCTCATAAAATATGTTAGGTAAATTTAGTGGTTTACAAACAAACAAGAGAAAATCTGAAGTTTAAACAAAAATGAGATACACAATGTGATATAGAATATCAAGCAAATTGTGGTTCTGATTTTTTCTTATTAAATTTTTCATCGTTCATTTAAGTATAGAATACAGAAGGTAGACTTAAAGTTGGGCATCATTAAAATTTAATCACAGATTTAAATATATGTTTTAAAGTATGGAACTTTGTACACAATTTTTGGTGTGATTATAACTTTTTAATGGAAATAATCTGATACTTCAGAAGTCTTAGAACTTATATAATATGAGTATATAATATTTGAACGTATTTAAGATTGTATATTTATCTTGTGTGATATAGCACATGTATAACAATTTTTTCATGTTCTGAAAATTTTACATGTAAATAGATTTACTTGATCGTTCTGTGAAATATTACGGCTATATTTTGCGTTCTAAGGCCTGATGAAGGTTAGAAAAAAAACGAGACGTTGCCGATTAAGTTACAATTGAGATTTAAATGTCCTGTACCAAACAGAAAAATGTATTTGTGATACGTAAAATTTCTGAGAAAAAGTTATATCACCTTTTAAGTAGTTTCTAGAAATAACTTGAACACTACAATTCAATAATTGTATTTGCGCGCGTTTCGTCAGTTATGTCAAGTTTATTTGGAGATCAACAAACCTAAAGTAAAACTAAACTAACACAATTGCTAATCCATCAATACTACCCTACCTAAACTTCATCTTGGCGCGGCAAACCGTGACATACTAACAGTATAGTCTATTATTCATATTATTTTTACATTTTTCAATTTTTAAGCTTTCAATAGCTTCCAGCCATTCATTCTTTGTTATATTTTAACTTTTAGTTTTAACCTTATGTTACCGAGAACTAACACCAGACTTTTCAATTCTTCCGTACTTGGGACGGGCCACATGCTTCTTAACTCTGGTTATAATTAGGCGTTTAGTTTGCCCAACACACTTCAAAAAACAATCGTTACAACTTAATTCGTAATTACCGGACCTCTCAATTGATTTAGTGTATTCATTTGAATTTCCTGAAAGTGGTTGAAATTTACTTCCGACTAATAGACAACCATCATATCTTTAATGTCGTTTAGACTTGTGACAGTTTTTGTTCCAGTGTGAATACGTGCACCTACCGCCTGGTAGATATTTGATGCTGGTTATCTAACATACAAAAATATGACGTACGCTAGCTAGTTAAGACACACCACAATGATATGGATTTGAGTTTTTTTTTTTTTTTTTTTTTTGGCATCAAGGCCATTAGCCATACAGCCAGCCACAACATATTGAAGAATACGATTATCTTATTTTTCCCAAACCTATCTCTAACCTAAACAGCAAGAAACCATCATCCTACCGACGACAAAGGAAGAAAGGAAAAACAGGGGGACACACTCTTGTCCAGGGGTCTTTCAGGACATTTTACACGACACACTAGACTAGACCACGGATAGGAGGTATAAATAAACAAGAGGTAAAGAACAATGGAGAAACAAAACTAATCTACAGCTTAATTTTAGTCTCATTCACGAAATTAATTAGCATATCGAAATTTTTTTTTTGGTTTAACGTTAAGAGGTGAAGCATATTATAAGGTGTTGCAATATTACAAACTCTCTGAATATTAGTGTATAACCTATTAGTGTGTATTGCATGCTGTTTACATTCGAAAAATATATGGTCCAAGTCCCCAGTCACATCACAGTATTCACAGGTATCTGTGCGGTAAATACCAATTTTAAATAAGTGCGCAGGGAAACAGGCGTGCCCAAACTTTAAGCGTATGATAGTAGTGGTGTACTTTCTTGAGCATTTATAGTTTTCGTGCCAAAGATCATGGGGCAAATTCGAGTGAATTAATGAGTATCTAGTTGGATTTGTGAAAGTAGATTCTTGCCACATATATTCCCATTTGTTCCTCAGGTTGCTTTTGCGCATGTTAATTACGTCTGTTAGGGGCAATTTGTAATTAGAGCTGGTTCCGGTATCTATACTATTTTTTGCTAGGGTATCGACGTGTTCATTATCTTCCATACCTATATGTGCCTTTATCCATATAAAACAAATTTCTTTTCCGGAGTCATAAATATCTTGTATCAGCTTTTTAATGCTGATAATAAGATGATTTGTCTTTATATTAAAGGAATTAGTATTTTTTATGGCCATAAGGACGGATAGAGAGTCGGGTAAAATTACTGTTCTCGGGGTATTAGCGTCAAGTGTGTATATAAGAGCCTCACAGATGGCTGTGGCCTCTGCTGTAAATATGGAGCACTCAGTGATAAGTTTTATTTTGCATTGGATATTTTTTGATGGTATATAATAGGCACACCCTGTACCCCTGTGGCATTTAGAGCCATCTGTGTAAATTAACTCAGAATTTGTAAATTTTTCCAAAACTGTCCTTAATAAGTTTCGGCTAATATTCGCATTTTCGCTGTATTGGGGGGTAATCACAGTTACACTAGAAAAACCACTAAAGTAGTCGTATTTGTCTAAGAGATCTAGACCGTTTACTATATTTGGTAGTAGGTGTGCGCATTCACGAAATGCAGAAACCAGAGGGGGTGAATTTTTTTTCGACCAATATTTATTCGTCAGGTCGGAGAGATTAAGATCTGATATATTTTGGAAAAGCGGAGGGTTGTTTAAGTATCTCTTTAAGATTAGTTTTTCACTTAGTAGTTCTCTTCTTAGGCTTAGAGGAGGTTCTAAGGCTTCTACATGTAAGGCATCAATCGGAGTCGACCTCATAGCTCCAAGGCATATTCTTAGAGAATTATTCTGCACGATGTCAATACGCTTAAGCAACGATTGACTTGCGGAACCATAAAGTGTAGACCCATAATCAATTATGGATCTTATGTAGGCTTTGTAGAAAAGTAGAGACGTTTTAATGTCGGCGCCCCACCAAGTTTTCGTAGTCATCTTTAGAAAATTCAACCCCTTGTTACATTTATTTACGATTTCCTCTATAAAGGCTTTCCATGTGAGTTTTTTATCCAGTATAACTCCGAGATATTTTATTTGACGTTGAACTGATATAAAATGGCATTTAATGGCCATAATTTTGGAGAAAAAAAGTTTTTTAACTAAAATTGATTTAGAACTCCTGGCCAGATAGTACGTAGAATATTGACTCGATAGCTATAATGTCTATTAGCAAACATAAGGCTGAGGTTCTCAAACTTCTCTAAGGTAACTGTTCACATTATTGACTTAGATCAGTACTCCAATACGCCCCTAGAGGAAAATGGTATATAACTTTTTATTTTCTTTTGTCGTTCCCCATTATCAGCTATTCTTAAACACATGACACTAATTACATCCCGTGAAAACTCCTACAATTTTTTTAATGAATCTTTACCTAGGATGGCTATCTCGATTAACAAATGAAATATATATTTATTAGATGTCAAATAAACTTTCATAACGTATTTAACAGCCACATGTGTTATGCTGTTGAATTTTATAGACGCTTCAAAACATAAAAGGTTTTAGTACATGTATACAAGTATATGGACAGTTTCCATTACGAATAATAATCACGATGACAGTGGGAGCTAAAAATAAATTCATACTTAATAGGATGGCGCTGTGGTACTCTATTTTGGAAAGTAATTATTATAATATATAAATAGAAGGTTGTTGAAAAATATATAAAAATGTATTACCCGACAAAATAAGACAAAGCTAGGGAAATAAATTTGCAGAATGAGGATTTGTAGGAAATAAAAAATGTAAGTTTCGGTCATAATTTAAAAATGAATGTTTTTTGGAATTAAAATTTTTAACGATTGTATGCTCTCTCTCTCTCCCAAATCTTAAAAATTTCCTTCGTATATTGGATAAACTTGCTACTGCATTTTTATTTCTTGAAGATAATTGATTTTTGGCAGCCTCTGCTTGGATATAAATCTAACCATATCGATAGCGAGTTTTGAATTACAAAGATACCACCAAAAATTGTGGTTAAGAATTATTACAAACCGAATATGCCGACTCTAGAATGTGAGAAATTCGAAATTTTCATTTTTATGTAAATCAGAAGCAATACATTTTCATTAATTATATTATCAGGCAGTATGTACCATTCTCACGAGAAAATGGGGTTTTTGTTATTATATTTATTATTTATGATAATCTTGATGCTGCAGTTTCTTCCGCTTGTATCAATTCAGTGAGATATAGGCACATTTAAAATGGAGGTTGGCAATTTGTATGCATATGCGTTACGGGGAATTTATTGATGTTATCAAAGGTAAAGTTAGGTTTCGTTTGATGTCATGAATCTTTTAACATTATAACATACGATGGCTGAATCAATAAGCTGCATGTCTCTCAAAAACGACTGTAACGATTTTGCTTCAATTTTGTACGTTAATGGGAGATACCAATCCTAAAAATATGCCATTATAGTAGGTTTTCAGGAAAAGTCATATAATGGTAGTTTACTGATGCGAGGGAATAGAAAATATACAATTTCTCGATGACGGTTCCAATGATTTTGTACAAATTATGTAAGTTAATTGTACATTATAAACTTAACAAAATGAAATTATTGGTTTTTCCCGCGCAGCTGTGCGGTTCTGTTAATTTAGATATCCCTGATCTTGTTTAGTATCGTTTTAATCCATAAACTATATTTGGTTAAAATCGTATATATTTTACAAATTCGTGAATAAAAAACTTGTATCTTTTTATCTACTCATAGGGCATTTTAACCTCACCAAAAAAACATTTTTTGTGGAGGATACTAAAATTGGTCCAATATCGAAAATTGAGATAACATCAAATCTTTACATATTGAGGTCCCAGGAACCCAAAAATGGGTTTTTTAAAAATGTCTGTGTGTGTGTGTGTAAGTATTAGCACGATAGAGACGAAACTACTGCACAGATTTGGATGAAACTGCATGAGGGTTTATTTAGTGCTACAGAAGATCTGAAAAGGTTTTGGTTGAGATCGGATTACGTTTTATGCCGTTTTGGCACAACAAGCTGTTTATTTTATACGTACTTACAGTTTGTAATCAAACCATTAAAAAGTAGTTAAAATTCTGAGTTCATCGATATATTACACTATAGTCTATTTTTAAACCAGGAGGAGCAAACATGGAAGTTCCATTCACATCATAAAAGTAACCAGAAAATACACTAAAACCTTTTTGGCGTTTTGGGCAACCAACAATACACGACTGCAGTGTTTTTCTGTGCATTTTATTACATTATATAATGAACTGACCTCTATTTGACTGCTAGGTATTCTAGATAGCATTAATTCCATTTACGCAATATCAAGGCACCAAGCAGTTAGCCACTTTTACCTTCAGATTTAAACAAAAAGGTTTAAAAACTGATATATAATGTGCAAACGACAAAATATAAATTATAACCAAATAATTTATGTCATGAAATTAAAATTTTTACAATATGTCAAAATTTACGTCTATTGCCTTGTGTAAAACTGGCGAGGGCGTATCCAATCATAGATGTGTGATTTAGTGCGTTAAATTTAAAACGCTCCTCCTGGTTTAAAAACAGACTATAGCACCTTCTACATTTGGTTTCCGTGAAAAAAATTAAAAAACAAAACAAATGTGAAGCATAACATCGCTTTTCGTCACGTACAGTCATATTCAACAACTATTGAATTCAGGATTTATCACCGCGGCGCTGGTTTCGCCGGTAATATGGCCGCAAATTGGCGCAGTCGTAGCGTTTGTTTACAAAACACAGTGTTATCGAATGGATAATCGTGGTTTTGTTTAAACTTAAATAAGCAAATTTATTAGTAAAATGGCTGTAATACTCGATAAAATTATGAGCTACGTTTTGTGTGTAATCTTCAATATTGCTTTTGAAACTACATGCGTACAAACTACATTATTTTATTGGTCAAAGCGTAATTTTATTATTGATTTGAAACCTCAAAATTTGTGCGATATAAACGTCAACGTTATTTACAAGAGTAATATAATTTAAAAAATGGATATTGGCAGTGAAAACGAGACTTCTTTGACACCGCCAGAGGTAAGAGAAGCTACAGAAATCGCCTCATTAAACTCGTTGTCCGAAAAAATCAAGAAAATTATATATGATGGCGTACGAACCTTTCTTAAATTGAAGAAATTAAATGCAAATGAATTAAATAAATATTAAATATTTAATAGTCGTTAACAAAGTATAGTAAGTATTCTACTCGCATCATTATACGTGCAATGCAATCCTATGTCCCGAAACATAAGAGAAGAACAGCAATTAATAAATTTGAATATGTTGGTATTATGTGGTGCAAGTGTACTTTAATTTACAAAAATCTACTTATATATGACTACATTGTCTCTGAACCTTTTATGTTAATAGTAAAATTGAAACAATTTTGTACAATTATCGGTCGGTTCAAACTTTCTAAGTCTAGTGCAACATTTTCAGTTAAAGTGGATTGGGGTGCGATAATTGTCTGAGTCTGGTGTGTGTGTTTAGTGTGCTATATTCTGTTTGAGTAATAGTACTGGTCAAGTTCAGTTGTTATTTATTATATCTGGCCTTAATTCACAGCCGTCTGTTACAAGAAAACTTGAAAATTGTATCATTTGCGGGGTAGCAAGTAAACCTTAAGAACATAATATTTTAATAACCATAAGCACATTCGAATAAAAAAATTGTACGGCACATGTCCGAAAAACTGTTTTTCGGACTCCTACGAATTGCCAGCCTTGACCGCGTCTCGACTGGCAATATTTCGTAGTCGTCCGAAAAACTAGATTTTTCGTCCTTCTGACATAAACTGCAATTTAGTATTTCAAAATCAAAATTGAATCCGAAAAAACCTTGAAAAAAGGTAATTTTATGTAAATACTCAGTGGTCGTGAAAATCATATTTATGTTCATAGTACTTACTTAATACCTACAGTATTAAGCTAAAAGGTATTTTAAAACATTTTTTACCTGAAACAAATGACATTTTACGAAATTTTATAAATTTATTGCGTTTATTAGTTGCATAATTCCTATCGAATTCGAAAATATATCCCTCATATATAAACTTTTTATGATTTGCTCTTCCATTTGCCTTCTTTCGTTCTAATTTTCGTTGATTAATATAGGCATAGGAATATACTATACAATTCATTTGAGTGATTTGAGGGCACGCTATTTAGAAGCGAAATGTGTGTAATTGCCGATATAAAGTACATTACAAACCAGCTATATGAACTCGTTCAGAATAAATTGAAATTGAACTGTCAATTTGCAGAGAAGCATTGTTAATAGATCATAAAATCGAAGGTTTTCATCAACGCTCTAGGTCATCTGTTTACTTCTGTGAGGCAGTATTACCGTCAGTTATCGTTGGAATATGTTCTGCATGTTAATATCCCGGGATCTTAAAAACAATATGGTATGTCACATTTTAATAGTTTGAAGAATATACTGCGCTGCTATTAATAATTATAATGATTTACATTTACATGAATTGCTATTACATCATCATAATAGTATGAATACGATGTGATGAAATATACATTTTTTCGTGTTTTAGTGCTTATAGTTGACTTCAAATCGATATTCATTTCATTTTCATTTATTTTAGTGAACTCTACTCGATGTAAGTAGAATCGAGCGCCAAACTATTGCGTGCCTTGTAATGCCCGGAAGTGCATTATAAAGTGAAATTCCTGTCATATTCCAATCAATTGAAAAATCTATATAGCCCGACAAACGAATTTACCCATCATGCCATTTTAGTCGACCAAAAATTATAAATGTCTAAATTTTTAAACAAAGAAAATACCTCCAAATTGTTATACCAGTAGCAACGTATTTACAGAATATATCTTATTATACCCCTGTCAAACTTCATACTGGAATTTCGTAGCCAGTCCTACCAATTGTTTTTAAGTTTTTTAATTTTTTAAATAATTTTAAAAAATTAAAAAACACAAACCGAAATTGTTAAAAAATGCACTATAAGTGACAGAACCCATTCGTCATCTTGAACCCGCTACTTTGAATTCCTGAATTTCGACTAAATATTTATAACATAAGTCTAAAAAATCGGTAAAGGTATTTACACAGAACTCTCGTTATACGTACAAGACGGTCACTAAAAAATCATTAATTAAGAGATGACATATGAGAAGTATAATCGCCATGTATTATTACAGAAAAAACCTGATAACTTTTTTCCATCATCTACTGTATAGTGGTGGGGAAACTTTTTTCAAATTTTTGTTTTTTTAATTTACAAAACATTTTTTTGTTGAAATAGGCTTAGAATGTAATGAAACGTGCAAATTTTAAAATTTAAGAAAAAACGTATTTTTTCCGTCATTCTATTGTAGTGGTAAGAAATTTAAAAAATACATATTTTTTAAAGTTTTCAAAACAAATTTCTTTCTTTGAAATATATTTAGAATGTCATGATCATGAAACCTGGAAATTTTAAAATTTGAGCAAAAATTTTTTTTCCATCACCCACGTTATAAAAAAATTTTCAATTTTTTTTTTATTTTGTGAAAAAATTATTTTTGATATATGCTTAGAATGTCATGAAATGTGGAAATCTTAAATTGAGCAAAAACATTTTCTTTTTATCCATTCTATGGTACAAAATTTTCAAACTTTCAATTTTTTTTTATTTTAAATTTTCTTTTTTTTTAATAGGTTTAGAATGTCACGATACGTGGAAATTGTTTTCCATGGCCCATTTAAAAAAAAATGTTAAATTTTCTAAAAAATTTGTTTTTTTAAATATCTTTAGAATGTCATGAAACGTTGAAATTTTAAATTTGAGCAAAAAGTTTTTTTTCCATCATCCATTTATACAAAATTTTCAAAATTTCAAATTTTTTTTTCTATTTTAAATTTTCAAAAATATTTTTTTTTTTCAAATAAATTTAGAATGTCACGAAACGTGGAAATTTTAAATTTGAGCAAAGTATTTTTTTCCATCGCCCATTTTATAAAAATGTTCAAATTTTTAATTTTCAAAAAAAAATGTTTTTGAAATGTGTTTAGAATGTCATGAAACATGGAAATTTTAAATTTGAGCAAACACAATTTTTTTTCATCATACACTTTGTACAAAATTTCCAAAATTTCAAAATTGTTTTCTATTTTAAATTTTCAAAAAAAAAATTATTTTTTTATATAGATTTAGAATGTCACGAAATGTGGAAATTTTAAATTTTAGCAAAATATTTTTTTCCATCGCCCATTTTATAAAAATATGTTAATTTTTTTTTTAATTTTGTAAAAAATCGTTTGTGAAATGTATTTAATTAGAATGTCATTAAGCGTGAAAATTTTAAATTTGAGCAAACAAAATTTTTTTTCATCATTCAGTTTATACAATATTTTCAAAATTTCAAAATTTTTTTCAATTTTAAATTTTGTTGGTAAAAAAATTTTCAAAACATTTTTTTAAATGTAAATTTTAAATTTGAGCAAAAAAATGTTTTTCTGTATTCTACTGGCAAAAAATTTTTCAATGGCTAAAAAATTTTAAAATCGTTTTTTCTGAAATAGGTTAGAATGTCATGAAACCTGAAAATTTTACATTTGAACAAAGAAAAAACATTTTTCATCTATTTTAGTGGTACAAATTTTTTCAAAAATGTAGGTGAAAAAAATTTTTTTTTTCTGAAATTGGTTTAGCGTGTCATGAAACGTGGAAATTTTAAATTTGAGCAAAAAAAAATTTATTCATTATTTATTCCCTTTAGACGGTCCACCATGTATATTTTCCAGTGAAAGTTTAACTATTTCTTCGCTTACACTAGGGTTAACTACCTAACAAATTTGACTGCTTTCCGTCAAGTAGTTTGTTAGTTAATGCACCAACAGACAACAGACAGACAGACTGACTGACGGAATTGAGGAACCTATGTTTTCGTAATCTACGTGATCTGAAACGTCAAAATCCGAAGAAATCTCTGAGGGTGATTTTTCCTCGAATACAATACAGATACCGATTTTTAGTAGAATCAGATTTTAAATAACAATAGACTGACCGCCATCTTTGAAACGCCATCTTGGATTTTTCTATAACAAATGTCAAATTGTATTGCCATATGCGCCATGTCATATTTCAAGTCAATACGACATGTGGAAGTAGGTAAAAGGTGTGTTAAAAACGAGTTGTCGGAAAATGGAAACTCTAAAATTGGCATAAGAAACCGGGATTGGTTCATCAATGAAGTTTATCTTATGTCAATTGATATCAAAAACTAAGGACTTGCAGCAAAACCAGGTAGTAACTTCGGCTTGAGTGAACAAATTTTTTCAATAAATAGAGAGGGTTTTTAGTTCAAGCATTTTTTTGCAGCCATAAAATATGGCTAAAAAATGTAATAGGACATACGTTGCCATTATGGAGTTAGACCAATTGTTAATCGTATTAGTGAGATTTGATTGATGTGTCAATGTCAATTCCAATTGTAAGAATAAGAAAATCATTTACTCTTGATGACGTTGAGTCTTTTTTTATATTTCAATTTGATTTAAAAATGCGCATTAGAATGCATTGGGTCTCCATTAGAATATTTTCTAAGTTTTCCACTTACGAATTTCTTTTCATGTAATTTATTTGAGCATTTATAGCTTTAATGCAGCCCCAGAGGACTTTTCTCGATTGTTCCTGTTTCACAGACATTTTACATTCAATGTTTTATCGTAGCAATTCAACAACTTCAAGTGTGCTTGAAACATGTGTTCAGTTCAAAGAACGAAATTTTAGCGAAAGTAAGGTAAACTAAAGACGGTTGAAGCAAAATTGAAATATAATGTAGTACTTACTGTATTCGATGTTAGCATTTCACCTATTGAAGAATTCGCAACGAGGGTTTTGCTAGAGTTCATGTGTTTTAGGCAGGTAGAAAGGATATACATTTTGTATAGAACTCAAAGGGATTTTAGTCTACATACGCAGTGCTAACAATTTTAATAGGCAACGAAAAGTTTCGTATGGATGTAAGTGCGGAATAATGTTAAATAATTATCAAATTTACAACTTTGGATCATACAAATATAGTTATAACCATTCCGATATTTTACGTATTTTCTGAGTTTTAACTCAACATAATTTGTAAAGTTAAATACTTTATATAATGTTTAATTATGAACAATCTTCTGTGTAAGTTTTCGGCATCTTTATAACAAGTTATTAAATATTAGTATTAGATTAAAGCTGACAACTGTTTTTTATGGCAACAGAAATTATTTCAAGATTTACAAAAAATTTCCTTTCTCAGTGTATACATATGTAGAAAATAGATACCTTCGGAACAGAAAAACAAAGTAGTTATTTGTTCTCAAGTAATAATTTTACGTCCGATCGAGACACAGTTAGCTAGAATCCTGGCCAAAAATCGAGAAAGATAGAAAGTTTGTCAAACCATGACGAATTTAAAGTTTTTTGTGTCGCTTACTTCAAATTTGTACTTTAAGTTAAAAAAAAAATGGCGGACCGAAAATAACCACTTTTTGCGAGAAAAGCTACTTTTAAAAATCCAAATCGACGTTATCCTTGGTAATCTGACATCGGCATTTGACATAATCCCAACGGCATTCCAACCCATTGTGTATTAACTTGGTCAGTAAAGTTCGTATGACATTGGGACACACTCCATTTCAGTCTCGACCGAAGTACTAAAATTATACTTACGATTAAGTTGGGAATATAATCTGCATCACAGAAGTTGGAATGCGTTATGTTTGGGAACCTTAAGTATTACTTATTCGTGGTGTAAATTTCCTGTGGTATAGATTACTTTATTATTATTATTATAACGCGAGCAGATCTATAGGATCTGTGGCACTCAGGCCTATCGGCCCATTGTGCATTCGAGACGTATAGGATCCTCTAGAAGAGACCAGTGCTCTTCACAAAGGATAGCAGTCTGTCCAGGGTTGATTTCATAGTTCCTCCGGATATAGAAATTGCCTTTGGAGATGCCTTACCTCTACACACCTAGAGGTGCGCAACTGTATAGAATATGAGTGGTGGTTTCATCCTCCACTCTACACAACCTACAAATGGGCTGTTTTTCAACTCCATTGTATGAAGATGTTTGTTCAGAGGACAGAGTCCAAACAACAATTTAATGGTTGAGTCAGTGGGGGGCTCCTTTACATGGAGCCTCGGCTGCCTCATTCCAGAGGCCTGAGCCCAATAGTTGTTAAACCTGCAATGGCCCAGTCTCGTAACTCTGATTGAGTCAGACTTCTTGGCAGATCGAAGACTGTCTCAGAACCAAGGAAAGGAGTTCTTGCTCCTTCTCCCACCAATAGGTCCTCCACTTCGCTGCCCTCCACACATCTGTGCCCGGGCACCCATATAAGTTTGACAGAATTGTGTTCACACAGTTCTGTCAAAATATTCCAACAGTTTAAAACCATCCTTAAGGTCACTTTCTTTGACGCAAGAGCCCTCAAGGCTGCTTGGCTGTGACTGTAAAGATTAGTCACTCCAACTATTCATAAAGCTGCATTGTGTCTTGTTTAAATATAATAATAAATTTAAGAAATTTTTACACACAAAGTTTCAGCAGTCGAATACGCCGACAAACATACAGCGCCTGATAAATTGTTAACAAAAACACTTGAACGTCGGAAAAATATTACATGTGCAAAGGCATTAAAAGTTCTTCTTTGAGCGAAAACGAGTTTCTCACTAATATCTCAGTGTCTCGTAGCACCGGTAGTTTTTTCTTGTAAACGGGACTAGTCGATTAGTCAATACTTAAGACATTGTCAACGTACGTTACATTACATTTTCTATTCACCACTAACCCTGTACATCAACTTGGTTAAAATTATTCAAGCATATGATAAATATTAGAAACGCAAGAACCATATAATAAAAACGCTCCCACTTCCCTTACATGAAAAAGCATTATGCGAAGTACAAATGCTAAATTTCTTAAAACTAAGGACGTATGTACCGCCCAAGTTGACACACATTCATAGCAATTGACTACCAGCGCATATGATAATTGGCACCAGAGGATTGTTTAACAAAATAATCAAGGGTGGTCAACTAGCCCACGATTTTTAAATCAGACGAATTCAGGGAGTCATAATTTGTGTCGGATCTAAGAAAGACGTATGAATTTTTTTGAGCGGAGAGCGTCTCAACGTCGACTCGAACAAAGAAGTGAATTCCGAAAACAGTGTTCTTAGCTTTCTTTTTTTTGTGCAGTGTTACTTTCAATTTTATTTCATTTTTCGTCATCGACAACATCACCTTATAGATAACATTCAATAGCGTGTTGTAGCTTGCCCTATCACCATTTTTGTGAACTTGCCGAACAATATTCCATTCACTTGGAATTGTGTCCTACCTTCTATATCTTTAAAACCAGCTTGTATATTCCACTCCATAGTGCTGAACCATCATTCTATACTGATAAACAGATTTTGCGTTAGAAACGATACACAGCAACTGGTATACAGCTATTGCTATGTACTTAAAAATTATTAAAAATGCATATAATTAGTTGAAATATTTGGTATGTATAGTTTTACCTTAATGGTAATAAATATAGTATTGGCTAAGATAAATGAAGAAAGATCAACTGTTCCAAGCCACAAATGTTAAGATAATGTACAATAAATTTTATTTCATATTTGTAAGTTAGGTAAGTTAGCTTATTTTGTAAACATTCTAAAAATAGATTAATACGAACCATTATTTTCAATATACCTTAAAAAGAAGCCGCCGGCCTTAGGTTCGACCTGCGACTTGCAGCAAATATTCAGTATTTCATCAGTATACAATCTCATTTCTCATACAAACAAAAAATATTAAGCTCAATATACAAATAAATTCAAGTTGTAATGAGTAATATTTTATGAATGTTCTATTTATATTATTCAAGTTATTACGAATTTAATTTATATTTCATTGGTTTACTCAGATGGATGTATAAGTGATTATCAAAGAGATTACAATTTCGCTTTGAAAAAGTCAGATAATTTGCTTTTACAGATTGCAAGTAAAGACTTCCGAGTACTGGAAAATCTGTACATAATTAATATAATAATATTAGGAGTAGAGTAAATGCTCAATTAACTCTAATTTAAATTTATCTTTGATCAAACGTCTTAGGCACTTAAAGGAAGTTAAGTGATATTATGAACTGTAGGATTTTATTAAGACCTTTGTATCCATATATCTCAGAAAGCAGAGACGAATCTTAAATGGCAAATCGTATCTTGAGGGTATAAAATAGGCATGTTAAAAGACCCACTAGTAAAAAAAAATTTATAATTCAGAATTCGATAATCTGGGAAACATGTGATCTATTTTGATAATAAGAAAATAAAATATTTATTAATAAAACTCATAAAAGTTATAAAATTCATAAAGTGAATATTTTATTTTTAAGGATTATATTTTGTTGTAAGTCATTAAGAGAAACAGTAGTGTCTCGTGCCAAGTTCACTCTGTACAGGAATAATATATACCCCCACCACCTCCTAATTTTTTAATTGAAATTTCTCTATAAATATATGGATTTAACTAAGAATTTGCATAGTTACATTTATAAATCGATAATGTTCTATCGATTGAGACCTGAATCCATAATATTAATTAAATATTAACGAAGATAATTAAATATACATGCGATTTATCCCACTAACATCGAATTTCGTCCCTGCTGATCGGATTCAGAAGATGCACAGTAGGTATTGCGGCACTTTGGACAGGCCTCCGCTCCCCATACGGGACTTCTGTAGGGCTCCGTCCTCATATGGCTTCGCTGAGCCTTATTTGGCCTCGATAATAGGCCCCCGCCGAGCTCCTCATGACCCTCATAGGGCTTCGCTGAGCCTCATTTTTTCATATTTTTTTGTTTATAAATAGACACCGGACTTGATTGATTTTAAACCTTTTCGGAGAGATCACATTTCCTCATTTTATGTTTCTGTAGAGAGGAAATATTTTTTTTTCAACAGAGTGTACTTGGTGTTATTTTCTTACAGAGAATCTGTATTTGTGGGCATTCTTTTTACTCTTAAAAAAATATTGATTCTTTTAATAATGGAAGCTGACTGGATTTCATAAGCTGATTTCAAAAACTGTCCATTTTGGAAGTCGCGTACATTGAGACTTGATCAGTAACACCTAAATAACATCACAATTTCAACCAATTCTATGGATTTCCTTTCACTTTCCACCACACTTTAATGTACAATGCAGAAACTTACTATATGTTTAAATTGTAATATTTTTCATTTACAGTAAACAGCATAGAATAATATAGAAACAGGTGAATAGAAAGCCACAACTGGGAAAATGATATCAATATATTAATTAATGTGGTAAAAGTTAATCAATATAATTTTCTCACAGCTAGATATCTTCCTTTCTGCAACATTTGGGCAGACGTTCTGTGACCAACTATAATTCTAGATGACCTCCCTTTTCTGTATGGTAGGCCCAACAGCATTTGGTCATCTGTCGATGTCACTGATATGGACAAACATTACTGTTTTTCGTCAGTTAAGATGGGGAAAAATACTATATTAGATAGTTGTTTTCAGCGGAGTAGCTCTTGTAGAATTGCACTGACACAATAGGCTATTTAAGAAGGTGGTAACATACATCTCCAAACTCAAATTCTGCTTCAATTTTTATTATATTTTAACCAGTTAGTAAAATCAGCACATTGGTTGTTTAGACGAGCTTGAACCTCCTCAAGGCTATCCGTAGTTGATGCAATTGTAACATCGTCTTACATAACATTGTACTGTACAATGGTGCTAACAGAAAAGAAGATGGTGTATAAAAATAGGAAAGATGTGCTCAGGTATTAATCCTTGAGGAACACCCAGGTCTATGTCTACGAAATTAGAGATATTATTTAATTTTACCTGAATTTTTCTGAGCTGAAACATATGACATTAATTATGATTGATTAACTCTACTCTGCAAGTCCGCCATATTGGATCCGTCATTTTAAATATCACTTTTTGGAATTCTAAGCAAAGGACTCAAGTAGACCTCTGAGATCTATTTTATAAAATAAAAACAATGAGAATTTTCTTTATGGGACAAGTTCTTATTCTTATTTCTTGTACAAAAAATGTTTATTTTTTCGAGACAATTAGAGCATAAAGAAACTATTATCGCGAGAGAGGATGTGATAGAAATTTTTCCATGGTTTTAATGAACTTTCATTTGATACATGTTTGATACAATAAATGATAACTGGGGGACAAATTCCATTTATTAATTGGGCATGTCATTTTTTTACAAAATATTTAGGAGAAGAAACAATCATGTTGTTTTATTTGAAGTCATATTAATCTCAGATTGCGATTTGAATACAAAACGTTTCAATTTTCTTTATTTAAATAATAAAAATGAGCGGCTTTTCTCATTATATTTGTCTTAAAACGGTACAAAGCTCTATGGTCACTTTGCATGTCAACAACGTAATATATCCACAAGGATTCTCAACAGTTGGATTTACTAGGCTTTATGTATTGTAATGTCTAATGCCTCTAATTTGATATGGTTTATGATATCGCTTTATAAATTATGTAGATCGATACTACTGTTGTAGGTACCCATTATATTATAACAGAATATATCAGTATCATGCAATACAATTTAAAGTTCCATTTTAGTTGAATCAACTTATTCCATTAGTGAACATACCTTAGTATTTATCGCCAACAGAGTTTAAGGGGTAAAATTTGGAAATTAAATAATAAGTTTGGGATTCCTGTTAGAGTATTTGGTGAAACATATGCGCTATTTATTTTATGGATATTTATTAATTTAACAACACTATGTTCTTTGTTTAAAAGTGTTGTAAGCTTTTGAATGTTAAATGCCATTATTGAAATAGTAAATTTATTTATCTGTAGAAAGATAAAATTAAAATAAAATATTAGTTGTCTATTCACAAAATGAGTTGTAGAATCCTACACATTTATTTATAACATGAAACAATTATCATTCATGTATTAGTATTAGAAATGCATATTATTCTCGTGAGAATATTAAAGTTAGGAATTGTGCTAAAAAGTTGTATGGGCAACATGTGGGGCACTTATCATAATTTGTTGGATTATGTCAAAGAACCTCAGTGTTTATAATACGTTATTGAATTCTTGAAACGGTTACAAATAGCCATAGGGAAAGGATGTTCGTTTTTCATTTCTACATCACATCTTCGAAAAATGTACCGGGTGTTCCGTTTGAAGGAATTGAGAAAACTCAATTCAAAATGTTCTTAATTTAAAAATAATTTTTGGCTACCGTGTATATTTCTTTCTTATAGTCTCATAATTGTGACTGTAGTTATTTTTTCAATATGCATCTGCAGATGGCATCATTTCAACAAAGAAGTTCATTACATCCAAGTGGGAAATAGTCAATAATAATATAGGAGTGAAAGGAGTCTATAGATAGAGGCCTCAAAAATGTCATGACATACAAAAATCTAGTGATATACATAGAATTCCATCTAAAAAAGATACTAGATCCTGTGATATTGTCTTCGCTCGCCATATATATAATAATTTCCGCTATAGACTTTTTTATCCAGTTGACTTGTATTATTTTTTCAATTACTAGCTATCGTAGAAATTGAGCTATCGAAGTTCGACTATATATTTGTATCTTGTATAGTGGGTACTATGAAATCGTAACCCACACCATAGTTTCACAAATATATCTAAAATAGAATCTATTTTATACGAAAGGGGCTAACTGTATCATTTGAGTTATCATCACCAATCAGTACCTGTACTGGCCATCATTCAATTGCAGCTACTCACTATCACGTAGCATCATATTTTAAAATGCAGTTGTAACATATTTCATGTGTTTAAACCAACCGTGGGATGTAAAACGACAAATCGAGTCCTTGTAAGTGCTATTCGATGTATTTATTATTCGAGTACCAATTGGCATGTCTAGTTAAAATAAATTTCTATCAAACGAGACCTTTGAGTGAGGGTGCTTTGATGTCGAAAATTGAAACAAAATCAAGTTGACAATTGTTTTTGTTCCTATTTTAAAACATAAAACACGCAACTTGCAGAGAGGCTTTATTTTTGTTTCCATATAACTTCACACAATTGTTATTGTTGCCATATTATTAGAGAATAATGCTTGTAACAATTGAAGTTTCAGTTTTCCACTCGATTGAATGGGATTGACTTTCAAGAGTGGAACGATTTTTTTATTATTGCATGTGGATTTTCACTTTCGCTTGCCGAAGCATTGTAAATATGAGAAAATCAATTTTACGTGCTTGGGACTACGTAAATTACGAAAATTAAGGTACCTCAATTTCATCAGGTTGTGTGTTTGTCTGTCTATCTGTCTGTCCATCTGTTGTCAGCCTGTTGACGCTATACATGCAGACTTGCTTGAAGGATAGAAGTAATTTGGTAGATAGCAGTTGATGCTACTGCCAACCATGAAATGGATACCTTTATTAAAAAATATAAATGGTAGAAATTTTAAGAAATAATGAAAGAATATGACAGACAGTAATATTTGGCACGTAGTTAACACAGGAGTCAGAAAGGAAACCTGATGTAGTTTTAGTGTAAAATATGCAGGGCATACACTCCAAAAAAGAATAGTTAAAAAGAAAATGACGAATCACTATAATATTTTACATGTAGTTACTTAAATTGTAAAGGAAGGAATCTGTTACACATTTTAGGAAAAAAACATAACTGTACTGTTAGTGAAAAAGATACAGGGTGGTCATCCTGAAAAATAATAAACAACGACACAGAAGGCAAATAATATTTGGAATGTAATTGACAATGGACTACTGCTATATATTTATAATGAATAACACATGAGTGGTGGTCATCAGATAAAAACTAACTAAGAAATTGGTGGGTGATGGAGCTAAATAGACAACGCATTCATTTTTAACTCGTCGAAATACATAGGGATTACTATTTCAGGTCCCGGGTGGTTATTCAATAGCAGAAATAATTAATAAACAGAGAGAAGATTTGTGTAAACTTTCAGAGATTTCTTTTATATTGCAATTTAATTTGAAAATGTACTATTAAAATTAAACTTGCAATAAACCATCCAAACGAAAGTCAAAATCCGAAAAAACTCTGTTTCTTCTAATCTTACCATGTCCAATCGGATGTTTGAGAAACAGTGACAGATTTATGAAAATCGTCAAAATTTTTATTATTATTTTTTTTGTCTACGCATAGCAAACAAACTAAATTCGTTTTTCTTAAAAAGAGTTTGGGATTTGGGAAAGTTTTGTCTTAAAACCCACGGCAAGATAAGAGTAGCACAACTCTTCTCTTATCTAGGTGGCAACTATATCTATAACAGCTTAATATAAATCAACCTAGGCTCTGAATATTCATTTGCATAGGCAACTAGAAGATGTTTTCTTTAACGCTTTTTATTGCTAGATCAATAGTAGTAAATGATTAGCTTTAATAAAATAATTATAACTTCGTAAATGTTGATTAAAAATGAAATTACTTTTTAGAGTTTCTATAAGATCTAATTACCTCAAGGAAAAGTTATTAGTCGGTTGCCATTATACTACTCGTTTTTCTCCCGTAATAATTACCAATACTTTCTGACACAGGATGGTTCACGACCATACGATCAACATATTTTGTAATCATATCTTTTACATTATTTGCTAGAATCAGCTTATAATTTGGATATGCAACTCACTAATTATTGTCAATCTTCAGGCATAATCAATGATGAAAAATTCCAGGACTGGATTAATATTTTTTATTTTTGGTCTCCTATAAAAAAATTTACTCTGTGTACGTTTTTTTTTACATTTTTATG